>CM029600.1:36885136-37577804 GCA_017311375.1 Mytilus coruscus
ATAAACGTATACTGTCGGAAAAGATGTTATTTATTTGTTACTTCGTTCACAATCATGCATTAAGAAATATTTTATTATGACAAACAAACCAAAACAAGTACTCTATCGAAAATATTATATCCTTTAACCTCATGTTTTAGATGAAAATATTTCTTGATAGTCGCAATTATCCTATTACATAGAATTTATATATATATATATATTATGTAGTAGTAATAACGTTGTAAAGATGCTTCAAGTGTATTGTTCAGAGCATTAAATAGTAAATCCACTGATTTATTTACTTTCGGAAATTGACCAATAAGACTCTTCAATCTATTGTTAACGTATCTCACATTTCTATTGCTACAACTGTAAAATATGCTTTATATCTGTCATATTTGTTTTCGTATATTATTTTTTTATATATATATATATAAATTAGGCTGTTAGTTTTCTCAATTGAATTGTTTGAAATTTTTATATCAGGGCATTTTATAGCCAACTATACGGTATGGGTTTTATTATTGTTGGAGGTCGTATGGTTGCCTTTGATTGCCTATGATTGCCTACATCTACTTCATATGACCTTTGTTGGAGAGTTGTCTCATTGGCATTCCTTCCTTATCTCTTAATTTTATATTCATACAATAAAAGCAACAAGTCGTATTTTGAAATACATAATGACCATATGTTTTTCGTTGTTCTTTGCATTTGCAAAAGAGATGTTGGGTATACTCCAATGACAGAAACCTACAACAAATACATGAATGTCTATTTTGTTGAAGATTAAGGTTGGTGTGGTCTGTTGTATTGTCTAATAATTTTGACAGTTCTTGTTATCCTTTACATATATCATAATACTTTTTTTTTGTATTTCAGGCTATAGTGATATCTTATTTCACAAATTTTCATATCATAAATTTAGAATTTTATTTAAACATAATCACCTAAGATTAATTCATGTTAATAATAAGTTTGCTAGTAAATAATTATTATCTAAAGCAACAGCCGTATTTAATTTCTATAATTTCTACATTACGTTGCGGAACCTTAATTTTAAATGGAAAACAAATGTGTTAACTATACATTATATAACCACAGGAACTACTGAAAACAGTGGAAATTTGCTTTATAACAACTAAGCCATTACCATAAATAGTAAACGAAAAGTGATTGCAGTGAAAAGGCTTTTTGATTTTAAGCCAAAATACAGAACTAGTTATATTACTAATTATATGTATTTAGGCGATGTTTCTTATTTCCTCTTAATGCACTTGAATTATCACTTGTATAATTTGCAAGTACTTGTTATTGTGTTATAAACCTGACCAATTCGGGCTCTCGACAAAGTATGTATAAAATTGAGATTGAAATGTAGAATGCCATTGTGTCAAAGAGACAACAACCCGACAAAAGAGCAGAAAACAGACCAAGGCCACTAATGGAGGCCGTTAGCATATTTAGCTTCATTGAAGGCTTTTATTTGGTTTCTCTTGGTTATCTATCAATTTTTGCAATTTGTTTCGGTGAAAATTGTTCATTTACCATTGCGTGGTGGAAAATTAAATTAAAGTTCAACACAAAGTAGTCTGAAAGACATTCTTATGTTGACAAAATAAGGAAAACTAAAACTTTTCTGAAATCTAAAATGAGTTAATGGAACAAAATGGAGACCCTTTCTTATCTTTATTTCATTTACTTATCGGTATATACATGTAACGAAATGATGTAAAGGTTATCAGCATATATTTTTAAGATGTGAACTTTCCACATAAGCTAGAGAGGATAAAGTGATCAAATATTTGTAAAGAAAGAACTTTTTGGAAGGGTTTATTTTCACTAATTTCGCGATTAAAGTACAATTGCGAAAATATCCCTGTCTCGTAAATTTGATCTTTAAGCAAGACGAGAACCAGAGGCAATAAAAACAGTGTAAATATTACTTTTTTATGTAAATTTTCATACATAGTAAAAGGGACGATTTTTCGTTCCCTATTGTTAATTTTCCTTTTTTGGAAGGTGATGTTCCTTTAGCACCATCTTACGGTGTTTATATATCACAACTCGTTCGCTATGTCCGTGTCTGTTGTGACGTTTTGGATTTCAATGGACGTAATCTATGTATTTCTGGTAAATTATTAAGTCAGAGATTTCGTTACCACAAGTTACTTCAAACCTTTACTAAATTCTTCTATAGATATAAAGATTTGGTTTTGAAGTTTGGTTGTACCTGTAGAAAACTTATTTCAAACGGGATAGCACATCCTCATTTTTACGAGAATGTTGTTTACCTGTTTAGAAACGATACGGGTAAACTTATCGATCCTTTAAATAAACTTATTCTAAAGTTTACCAATTCAACACTGTAATTAGATCTTTGAATATTGTTTTTATTGGTTTTAATATTGATTTTGATCAAACTAAATATTATTTTATATACATATTATGCACATTCATGGCTCTACAATCTGTCGATACTTGTATCTTGGCATTGCACAATGACATGTTTTTCTCTGGCTGTTTATGACGTCTTTACACTAAACCAATTGGATGTTGGATGTGTTCTGATTGATATTTTAGTCTTAGATGCATGGCTTTTTCTATTGGTTATTATTGGCTTTGAACTAGCTGTCAGTTACTACAAGTACTCTCAGATCTGTACTTAGTGTCTTTTTGTTGTAGGGATGTATAAGTACCCAACCACGTCCACTCTATGTTTTTGTTAAATGTATTTCTATTTGTATCCATATGATTAGTTAAGCCTTTTTCAACTGATCTTTATAGTTTGTTCTTATGTTGTACTGCTACACCACTGTCCTAGGTTGGGGTGGGGGGGGGAGGGGGGGTTGGCGCCTTCAAACTAGTTTAACCCCGCCACAATCTGTATGTGCCTGTCCCAAGTCAGGAGCCTGTAATTCAGTGGTTGTCGTTTGTTGCTGTGTAACATTATTCGTTCATTATTTTGTACACAAATTAGGCCGTTAGTTTTCTCGTTTGAATTGTTTTACATTTGTCATTTTTGGGCCTTTTATAGCTGACTATTCGTAATGAGCTTTGCTCATTGTTGAAGGCCGTACAGTGACCTATAGTTGTTACTTTCTGTGTCATTTGGTCTCTTGTGGAGAGTTGTCTCATTGGCAATCATACCACATCTTCTTTTTATAGTTGCCGTTTTGTTTGCATTTTGAAATTTTGAAAACCTTATGAAGGTACAAATTCATTTCATATTCAGTGTTTATAAACCAGAAATTGAAATCATACGTTTTCAAATTAACAAAAAATCCGGTTTAAACTAGCCTTGTGCTCTGTTAATAAAAGTAAGATAAGTCCTTGGATACAGCTTTACACTTCGGTTTAGAAAGGTCTGTTGAGACATATCTGACGATATAAAATAAAGCTGTCATAAAATGTAAAGCAAATTTATTTTAGGTTGTAACATGTGTTAAGCAAATCTATCTTATGATGGTCCTTCCTATAAGTTTTTTCTAAGATCTTCCTAAAACCCGTTTATGATAATGAATAAATAATAGATTAATATATAGCGAAAGAAATATGAAAAAAAGTCGTAAGGTAACCCATAGTTGCTTCAATCAACGCCATGTATTCTGTTCAATAGCTGTCTCATTGACAATCATACCATATATTTTTTAACATTGTCATATAAGCGGGAGGTTTGGCTAGCCATAAAACCAGGTTCAACCCACCATTTTTTCTGAAAATGTCCTGTACCAAGTCAGGAATATGGCAGTTGTTATCAAATAGTTCGTTTCTATGTATGGTGGCGTTTGTTTTTGTTGCACTTCAGTGTTCCTGTTGTTCCTTTGTTTTCCTCTTATAGTTGATGTGTTTCCCTCGGTTTTAGTTTGTAACCCGGATTTGTTTTTTCTTAATCTATTTATGACTTTTGAACACCGGTATACTACTGTTGCCTTTATATGCCACATTTCCCAATTTTGTATAAACTATACTTATAGTATGTTTAAAGCCTCGGTCACACATGAACGGATAGACCGAACGGATGCCGAACGGATAACTTTTTTTCAATCCGTTCATGTCCGTTAGACGTCCGTCCATATCCGTTTCATATCCGTTTAGCGTCCGTTTTATCCGTCGACGTCAGTTCTGTCCGGTGGAAAATTTTGAGCATGTTCAAAACTTTGAACGGACGTCCAACGGATGAAGTGTCCGTTGAACGTCCGGTAGGCGTCCGTTTTGTACGGTACTCGTCCGTTTCGTTTACGTTTTGTATCCGTTACTTGTCCGTTATACATCCGTTAGAGGTCCGGTAGACAAATTCACCAACGGACTTCTACCGGACGTATAACGGATAAAACGGATGATGAACGGATGGGAAACGGACATGAACGGAAGGATAACGGATACCTACCGAATATAAAACGGATAAATGCCAATCGAAAATTTCGCATCACTCAGAAATGACAATTATTGATATGTCAGATTTCTTGAGTGGCATGAACGTCTATTACTCATGATGGATCTTGGAGTAAGAGCATGTCTTCACTATCAAGCAGCTCTTATTCAGGTCCGACTGAACTTAAATGCTGCAAATATAAACCTACTAGTTGTCGAAAGGAGAAGAAGGAGAAAACAAAGGAGATGTGGGGAAGATCATTGCTTAGTCCTAAAAGATATGTATTATTATTATCGCTTTTAATTTTCCGCTTATCTTGTTCATCCGTTTTATCCGGTACACTTCCATTAGGTGTCCGTTTTATGCGGTACTCGTCCGTTGGATGTACGTTCGACGTCCGTTCTTTCCGGTACGTTTCCGTTTCTCGTACGTTGCATATCCTGTGAATGTCCGTTAGGCATTCGTTACCCGTTCGTTTCATTTGATCAGTATACCAACGGACACCCAACGGATACAAATTTTGTCAACGGAAAACTTTTTTTTTCATCCGTTCGGCGTCCGTTCGAGCTATCCGGTAAGGTGTGACCTCAGCTTTATGTTTGCGAGTAAAAGGGGGTATTTCAACACAAAATAAACTGGTACAATGACTAAATTTGATTAGATAATTATACTACTGTTTGCAATAACGTTTGTTTTTGTTCACAATTTAGGCTGTTAGTTTTTTCGTTTGAATTGTTTTACATTTATCATGGCGGGGCCTTTAAAGCTCACTATGCGGTATTTGGTTTGCTTATTGTTGAAGGCCATACGATTACCTATAGTTACTAACTTCTACGTAATATGGTCTCTGATGGAGAGTTGTATCATTGGCAAGCATATTTACCACATCTCCTTATTACATGTCAAAGAAACAACAACCCTACCAAAGAGCAGATAACAGCCGAAGGTCACCAATGGGTCTTCAACGCAGCGAGAAAATCCACCACCCGGAGGTGGTCTTCAGCTGGCCCCTAAATAAAATTGTGTACTGGTTCAGTGAAAATGGACGTCACACTAAACTCCAAAACATATAAAGGAACTAAAATTTAAAAAAACATACAAGACTAACAAAGGCCAGAGGCTCCTGACTTATGCGGCGGGGTTAAACATGTTTTGTGAGATCTCAACCCTCCCCTATACCTCTAGCCAATGTAGAATAAAGAAACACATAGCAATACGCACAGTAAAATTCAGTTTAAAAGAAGTTCGAGTCCGATATCAGAATAGGTAACAAAAGATACTAAGCAAAATGACAATGATACATAAATTAACAAAGGACTACTAGCAGTTACTGACATGCCAGCTCCAGACCTTAATTAAACTGATTGAAAGATTATGTCTTCATCATATAAAAATCAGGTACAATCCCTCCCGTTAGGGGTTTAGTATCATACCATCATAAAATATATGAGAAGAACATAACCCGTATCATGCCAACAACTGGTTTTAAAACAAATGTGTTTATTTCCGATGCAAAGACCCTATGAGTGAATCAACGTTAAAAAAAAATGCAATCCTTAATGACCTGACAACAGTATCGTAACTATATCCCTTCCGAATAAGTCTGTTTAAAGGTTTGGTAAGCTTTTGAGGTGAATACCGACATTTTTGTGCTTTGTAAAGAATATTACCAAAAAATATGGGATGTGAAATACCTGAACGTTTAAGATGTCTGCATGTTGATTTATATTTACGAATGATGTCCTTGTACCGATGATAAAATTTATTATCGCTATTTTACGAATTTTTCCTTTGATCTTGCTGACTGATAATTTCCGTTCTCAGCGGAATCGAGTGATATGAAAATTATCGCTAGAAACTAAGGGAACACGTGCGTTGTCAAGGAAATTAACAACGTCTTCATAGGTAAAATAGCGATAAACAGTATCATTGGTCATCTCAACTCGATTGATTTTCTCGCTTTCGCCGTACCGGCTCAAGCGAGAAAATCAATCTCGTTGAGATCACCAACGATAATCTATAAGTAAATGTTTTGACTAGTTTGTGATATCGAAAACCCTGGTGTAATAATTTTTCAGTAATACAGATATTTCTTTCGTTGAAATCAAATACGTTGTTGAAAACAGACCAAGGCCACTAATGGATCTTCAACATAGCAAGAAAATCCCACACCCGGAGGCGGGCTTCAGCTGGCCCCTAAACAAAATTGTGTACTAGTTCAGTGAAAATGGACGTCACACTAAACTCGAAACATATAAATAAACTAAAATTAAAAACATACAAGACTAACAAAGATCAGAGGCTCCTGACTTGGGATAGGCGCAAAATGCGGCGGGTTAAACATGTTTTGTGAGATCTCAACCCTCCCTACACCTCTAGCCAATGTAGAATAAACAAACACACAAAATCCTTTTATCTCTCTCCTTTATGCATTTAACCTTCAATTACCATGATGTAAAGATAATAAAATGTTAAATTAATGCCAATAGACAGCAACCATAAACAAAAACATAAAAGACACCTAGAAATAAATATTCAGTATTACACAACAAGACAACGGTTGTGTGATACGTTTTAAATGAACAGAACATGTGTTTAAGTTTAAGACAGCCACTGAGTTTTATTTCACAAACTTTCTACAATTAAGGAATTAAACGAGAACATAAAACAATATTATAATGAACACTACTCTTATAATGAATACAATGAACACTGCCCTTTCCTGGATCTTGATATCTTTATCTTTAACGGAAGCTTAATACCAAAATTTATGATAAAGAGATGATTTTCATTTCTATTGTTAATTATCCATTTTTAGATGGTGACGTTCCATTGTCGCCATCTTATGGTGTTATATATCTCAACTTGTTCGATTCGCTCGTGTATGTAACAACGTATTTGATTTCAACGAAAGAAATCTCTGTATTACTGAAAATTATTACACCAGGGTTTTCGATATCACAAACTAGTCAAAACATTTACTAAATTTTATCATCGGTACAGGACATTATTCGTAAATATAAATCAACATGCAGACATCTTATACGTTCAGGTATTTCAAATCCAATATTTTATGGTAATATTCTTTAAAGCACAAAATGTCGGTATTCACCTCAAAAGCTAACCAAACCTTTAAACAGACTTATTCGGAAGGATATAGTTACGATACTGTTGTCAAGTCATTAAGGATTGCATATTTTGGTATTAATATTGATTCCTCATAGGGTCTTTGCATCGAAAATAAGCACATTTATTCTAAAACCAGTTGTTGGCATGATAGGGTTATGTTCTTCTTATATATTTTATGATGGTATGATACTAGACCCTAACGGGAGGGATTGTATTTGATTTTCATATGATGAAGACATAATCTTTCAATCAGTTTAATTGAGGTCTGGAGCTGGCATGTCAGTAACTGCTAGTAGTCCTTTGTTCATTTATGTATCATTGTCATTTTGCTTAGTTTCTTTTGTTACCTATTCTGACATCGGACTCGAGTTTCTTTTAAACTGAGTTTTACTGTGCGTATTGCTATGTGTTTCTTTATTCTACATTGGCTAGAGGTATAGGGGAGGTTGAGATCTCACAAAACATGTTTAACCCCGCCGCATTTAGCGCCGGTCCCAAGTCAGGAGTCTCTGGCCTTTATTAGTCTAGTATGTCTTTTAATTTTAGTTCATTTATATGTTTTGAGTTTAGTGTTACGTCCATTTCACTGAACTAGCACACAATTTTAGTTAGGGGCCAGCTGAGGACCACCTCCGGGTGCAGGATTTTCTCGCTGCATTGAAGACCATTGGTGGCCTCCGGCTGTTGTCTGCTCTTTTGTCGGGTTGTTGTTTCTTTGACATATTCCCCATTTCCATTCTCAGTTTTATAATTAAATAAATATAGCTGGCAATTAAATGCTGTAGAATAATTACACGCTTTCCAATTCTAAACATTTTATGGACACCATCACTAGTTGGTTGACCGTTATGGAATAAAATTGAGAAAGGAAATGGAGAATATGTCAAAGAAACAACAACCCTACCAAAGAGCAGATAACAGCCGAAGGTCACCAATGGGTCTTCAACGCAGCGAGAAAATCCACCACCCGGAGGTGGTCTTCAGCTGGCCCCTAAATAAAATTGTGTACTGGTTCAGTGAAAATGGACGTCACACTAAACTCCAAAACATATAAAGGAACTAAAATTTAAAAAAACATACAAGACTAACAAAGGCCAGAGGCTCCTGACTTATGCGGCGGGGTTAAACATGTTTTGTGAGATCTCAACCCTCCCCTATACCTCTAGCCAATGTAGAATAAAGAAACACATAGCAATACGCACAGTAAAATTCAGTTTAAAAGAAGTTCGAGTCCGATATCAGAATAGGTAACAAAAGATACTAAGCAAAATGACAATGATACATAAATTAACAAAGGACTACTAGCAGTTACTGACATGCCAGCTCCAGACCTTAATTAAACTGATTGAAAGATTATGTCTTCATCATATAAAACTCAGGTACAATCCTCCCGTTAGGGGTTTAGTATCATACCATCATAAAATATATGAGAAGAACATAACCCGTATCATGCCAACAACTGGTTTTAAAACAAATGTGTTTATTTCCGATGCAAAGACCCTATGAGTGAATCAACGTTAAAAAAAAATGCAATCCTTAATGACCTGACAACAGTATCGTAACTATATCCCTTCCGAATAAGTCTGTTTAAAGGTTTGGTAAGCTTTTGAGGTGAATACCGACATTTTTGTGCTTTGTAAAGAATATTACCATAAAATATGGGATGTGAAATACCTGAACGTTTTTAAGATGTCTGCATGTTGATTTATATTTACGAATGATGTCCTTATACCGATGATAAAATTTATAAGTAAATGTTTTGACTGATAATTTCAGTTTGTGATATCGAAAACCCTGGTGTAATAATTTCTCAGAAAACCCTGGTGTAATAATTTTAATACAGATATTTCTTTCGTTGAAATCAAATACGTTGTTACATACACGAGCGAATCGAACAAGTTGAGATATATAAACACCATAAAATTGTGACAAGGGAACGTCACCATCTAAAAATGGATAATTAACAATAGGAAATGAAAAATCATCTCTTTTATCATAGATTTTGGTATTAAGATTAAAGATATAGATATCAAGATCCAGGAAAGGGCAGTGACCATTGTTAGTATTAGCTTTATTTAAAGTCAGTTCGGTAGGATAAATCTCTTGAGTGTACATACCGAAGTCGTCAATATTGAGAGCCAGTATATCATCACAAATATCTAAAACTGTTATCAAATTATTGAATCAGATGTTGTTTCGATGGGTCTTTGCTGATTTTAGTAATAAATTGTAACTCATAACAATACAGAAACAGGTCTGCATTAAGTGGTGCACAGTTAGTTCCCATGGGAATTCCGATAACCTGACGATATACGGAATCTGTTTCACAGATGACGACAGATATGTTCGAATTGTCGTGACCACAATCCCGTCATCTTTTTTCAGAATGTAACCTACCGAATCAGACTAATCAATGGGTCTGTACTTACATAAGCAACACGACGGGTGCCACATGTGGAGCAGGATCTGCTTACCCTTCCAGAGCAACTGAGATCACCCATGGTTTTTTGTGGGGTTCGTGTTGCTTAGTCTTTAGTTTTCTGTGTTGTGTTTTGTGTTCTATTGTTTGTCTTTTGGTCTTTTTCCTTGTTTGCCCATGTCTTGGTCAGTTTATTTTCGACTTATGAGTTTGAACGTCCCTTTTGTATCTTTAGCCTATCTTTTTCATAGCCACTTTCCATATTTATGTTAATATGAACTTATTATTTCATATTCAACTGTTTTTGTTACGTTGAACCTTACATTCTTAATGACATTTTTTAAATTTGGAAAATGTATATCTTATTTCACCACAAAATACTTAAACTTCTAAAATTAAAACAAATAGCATATCTGATTCATCAACCTTAAGAGGGGAGGGGGGGTAGCATTTCATTTTCCTGGCAGTAGGTGAAAGAAGTCAACTTTGGAGCGCTGTGATTGAATGTGTGAGTATAATATTTTTTTTTTTAGTTTGTTTATGAAAAACTGCAGTGTGTATATTTACAATGTAAATTCTGAAACACATGGAATTTTTGTCTTGAGAATTATTCAAAAATGCTTCCAATGTTATCAGAAATTTGATGTTGGTCATGGATACTATACACAAGCTCTCTTCGAAGACAATCATGCCTCCATTTGATTTCGATTTCTAAAACAAAATAAAAAAGTACTAATATGTTTGGTCTTATACCATACATAACTTAACGCTACTTTCAACTACCTTGGCTATACCATGGCGTCAATTTTTTATTGTTGGAGGATGCCGGGGTCTCCGAAGAGGACCACCATCCTTCGGCAAGAAAACTACCAATTAAAATCGCAGTCGATTATAAAAATATCGATAGATGTGTGTGTGGTATGATTGCCAATAAGACACCTACCAAATTCGTTTCCTACGAACTTTCTGCTTTCAAGATAACCACGCTCAATTTCATCAAACAATTTTCATTTAATATATTTTTCTCAGTTTCTTTTAAGATATATTGATTGAGTACCTAATTTTCACCTATTAGCGTTACATATATATTCGTCTTTACTGTGACTTGACTGTTAGTATTGCTCTCCACCTATTGCAATTTATTCAAGATATGTGTGAAATTACAATACGTTGTTAGGAAGTTTCCATGGGAGATAATCAATTTTTCTCTTCTATATTCAAAAGAATAATGTTTTAGTTTATCTCCCATGGAAACTTATTAACAACGTATTGTAATTTCACATATATTTTACTGAATATAAGATGTTTTAATTCAAATGATGTCTGATTCTTATGAATATAGAAGACTTTTCGAAAGAAAAAATGTATGAATGCTTAGTATGGACATTTTTATAGCAATTCAAAATTACTACCTATCACCTTTAGCATGACAATAACAATAAAATTTCTATACAAACTGTTAGACTTATTTATCCTAATAACATTGAAGTAAAATTAAAGTCTTAAAAAGATTGTTAGTATGCTTTATTTTATCACATTGCACTTTAAAGACTTTACTGTGGTTTTGTACAGCAGTTTGTTCAAATTTCTGACCAGTTGAACAGTTTGGTTTTATAAAACAAATTGCAATTCGGTCAAAATTTTTAATAAGTTGCAATAGTTGGAGAGCAATACTTACAGTCAAGTCGCAGTAAGTTAATTTAAGACGCAGTCCATTCAGCGGTGATGTCCAATTTGTAAGGTTTTTTCTATTGTAAAGCTAATCCAACCACTGTCAGGTTTCATAATTACAGAAAAGGTTTCCCGTCTTGCTTTCTTTCCTTTTTTTTAAATCGATACAATGCTAGCGTATCACTAGTTGGTCGTGTAACAGACAAAAGAAAATACAGAATACTCTCAACTAATAATATTTCCTTCATTTCTGAAAATACTGTAGATCAAATCATGAATTGCTGACACCTAAGCACGTAACCTGTCAAATTCGTATATATTGCTTATACTTAGCCTTTTACTTATAATTGGTTCAAATGATTATACAACTATTCCTCATTCTAATTTGATAAATTCGTCTCCATCTTCTAATTAAACAGTCTTTTGTTTTATAAGAAGATGCGAGTTTTTTCGCTTTTTTTAGGAACCGTAAAATTGCCATGCTTGCCCTACCGGAGCATCTGGCATCTCCCCTTGTTTTATACAAGTCTCACGTTTTTATTGATGTTTGTGTTTAATACTTGTGTTTTCTGGTTTTTATTTTCGATTTTCTCTAGTTTTAAGTCAAGATGGTGTACATATTACATCATTAGCAAAATGTTCTCAAAAGTGAATTCGGACAGCAACTCAACGACAAAAATAATCAAAAGACATCTAGAGATCAACATACTGTCTTCAGCAATAGACAGCTGTCTATGAATTATGTAAAGCTCTAAATAGTCTCCAGGCTAAAAGGTATAGATAAATATTGAACAGACACTACCAAAGATCTATCAACTACACAAAAAAAAAACATTGATATGACGTTAGACCCACTGACGATTTTTTTTTACAAGCAATTGCATAGAAATAAGGAGATTTGGTATGATTGAAAATGAGACAACTATCCACAAGAGACTTAAGGACGTGTGTGCAAGCATCTATGGGTTTTGCTCTTGTTTGAATGCCGTGCGGTTACCTATAGATGCTTACACACACGTCCTTTGGTCTCTAGTGGAAAGTTGTCTCATTTTCAATCATACCATATCTCCTTATTTCTATGTATGCAATTTAGTGATTGCTTTTTACACATCATCTTCATCATTTGCCCTAAACAGAAGAATCTTATTCAAAATCAAGATTTTTGTTCGAAGGTTGGTATTACCTAATAGCATTCTGGAAATTGGCTTAAAACCTTTTATTTAACTCCAATATATTGATAACAACTTCATATATATATGACACAAATTATTATGAAATTTCAAATAATTTTCCCGTAACTTTTTATCTTGACAGATTTGCGACTCTTCTTCCTACATTTAACAAATATGTGACTGTTTTTCCTACCAAATATGTGACTTTTTTAAATGAGTAATGTTAAAAAAAAAATTTAAAAGAACATAAATTAGATGACTTTGATCTTTAGTAAAAGAATACAGTAAGAATCTTTTTTTTAAATCTACATTGTCAATTGAAAATTTTGACATTATTATTTTGATGTCTAGTTTCATGTTTTTATCTTATATAATTGACCTCCAAACCACAATGTACAGAAGATAAAAAGGAAGCAATCAGAAGGTGAGTTGTAGATAGTAAGATGGTCAAATGAATAAAAAAAAAACGACAAACAACAGACCTCATAATACTACACAGAAACTAAAGAGTGAACAGCACGGAAACCCCCAGAAATGTAAAGGCTGGCAATTCCAGCTCCACGTATAACACCTGTAAAATGTTAATTATCAAGTTTTCCTAGAATAGAATAGAATAACATAAAACACCGCACCGCACCGCACCGCAACGCAACGCAACGCTACACAACACAAAACAACACAACACACAACACAACGCTACACAACACAACACAACACAACACAACACAACACAACACAACACAACACAACACAACACAACACAATATTTTCCGAATTACTGGGCCAATAAAGAACATATAAATCAAGTACAATGATTGAAGTAATTGAGTCAACAATAAGACATTACAATATAATATAAACATCATTATCACCATAAGCCGCAGTCAGAATCAGAGCCAAAACAAAATAAAAATAAACACAAACAACAAACACATTGATATCAAATAACAGTATCAAGACCTGTTATATAATCATCTAAAACCATTCAACAAAGAAAAGAGTCTCTAAAAACACCGCAAAGAACCTCCTTTGTGCAATATGTAGCGCAAAGGACCACAAAGAAGATTGATAAGAGCACAAAGGACCTGAAATTCCCTCTTTGGCATGGAAATAATCTTATTTCTAAAGATAAATGTAAAAAAAAAAAATATCATAAAAATTACGATTTGGTGTTATCACCGATGTCGGTTCGTAACCGACTTTATATCAGGGTTCTGTGGTAGCTCATGTCTGCGAATTTATTAATAGTAATAAAATAAAATAAATGATAAAAATATCATTTATTATTATTCATATCTCATTGATCTAATTTTTGTTAAACAAGAGCATTTACCAAACTAAGGAAATAAAATAAAGAAACCGATATTTTGCTGTTTATTTTTTTTTTTTTTTTTTTTGTCTCGTATACTTTGTTTTCTTATGTATGGTAAATATTTCGATGATGTAAGAATACATGTATTATAACAACAAAGTTAAAACTTTACATTTTCAATTGTGATTTATTTTGATACAGAAATAAATACAAAGGATTTAACAATAACATTTAAAGTTTAGGTTTTGTCCTCCCTGCAGCTGACCTTGACCGATGGCCTTGACTAGGCTACTTGGTCAGACGTTTAACTTTAGGTACGGCAAAACAGAATGTCCGTTTACCGGCAAGACCATTGGCAGCTCTTATCATTTTGTCATTGAATTTCTTCAAGCTTTCTGTAGAGCACTTTTTTTTCGATTTTGGGAATGCTGTGCCATTTGGAATGTTGAATTTTGTGTTTTTTTAAGTTACCAAAAAGTTCGTAGTGGCCTTTACCAATTATGCTTCGTTAAACATCTGTGTGATGAGGTTGAATGACATTGTAAATTTTCTCTAGCAGTTCTAGTAATAGGTGGGGTTTCCAGTCAAGAGTTACTTTTTGAGGTGAGCTACTTTTTGAGGGTTTTCAGTCAAGAGCTACTTTTTCAGTAAAATGATTTCTATTTCTCATTTTTTACTGTAATAGACAATGTCTTTGGTCACATCTTGTGTGAACTATATTTAGAAAACTTGTATATTTTGCACAAGTCTGAAGTTTTCTTATGTTTTTGTTTTAATAATTAAATACATATTATTGTACATTTAACAGTGTTCTTTGTGCTCTTATGTAACTCCTTTGAGGTCCTTTGTGCTACATTGTGCTCCTTTGTGCACAAAGGAGATCCTTTACGGCGTCTTTAGAGACAGCAAAGAAAACCCGATTTTGCACTTGATTTCCCGAAAAGAAGTCCGTGTATATGAATGTTTCTCCTGCTATCAAATGTTAATGTAGAATCTTTTGTCTTTAAAAAGGAATTCGCTGTACGTCTGTCAATGAACAGGAACGATATTATAAGTTTATACTGCATCTTTCAGTAACGCCTCGGTGGTCTCTTTGTAGCTTGCTCGTATATTCGACTCCCGTTCCGGTAAAACCATAGACTTGAAAATTGGTTTTATTTGCTGCATCTCCGCTAAGCAAATGTCTTAAGGGGTAAGTGCAAATACTGGTCGGCCTGGAGTCGGAGAATAATGTGTCAGAGTAGGGTGACATGTCTACCTGTGGACTGTTTCCTTGTGATCTAGCACGATGTCGGTCTAGTAAAAAGCAGTATTTATATTCATAACATGTCCTCGTCCTGATATGCATGTAATATTTTCCACTGGACATTAAACTCCAATTCATTATTATCATCATACTTCTACTTCACATATCTATGAAATTCACGTATCTCAATATGCTCATGGAGGATACATTTCTTAACAGCAGATTTTATATTCAGCCAAATCTAATATCTGTATCGCTGTAAAACTCAGCGGATAATATGCTTGCTCCTTTTTTTAATTACGAGGAGAGAGTACATTATCATCAATATTAAGCACGTGCTAAGATAATTAGATGTACAGTTAACAATTTCCTGAAATTGAAAGTATTGTACCTTTAGACTAGGTTAAAGTATCTGTATATAAAGGAACCTTTTTACTTTGTAAGCAATGGATCAAGAACTGATTTTTGATTTTTTAACCATTAAACAACACACCAAAATAACTGAGCAGCATCTAATCAGATTGACAAAATACGAATAATTTAATTCGCTTCTAAAAGAAAAGTAAATAAAATGTGACATTGCGGGGGAATGTTCTAAGAATTAAAGTGAGAAAAAGTAAAGATAATTAATTCAGCGATGCACATGATTAAAGAATCTGCTGTTAAAAATAGAAGAATTTTTCATTTTCATATAAAATATTTTCTGTATTTTTAAAAATGATTATTTGGGGGTAAATGTTATCGTTTAAAAACTATCCCGTTGTGGCGGATATTTTTATTCGGATGTATGAAGGAATTTGCAAAGTTAGGCTATAAAAATCACTGGAGGCCTTAAAAATACAAGGCAAACATTGTGGTTCATTCTTAGAAAAATCGCCAGCCGAAAAAAAGGACAATTTTTTACTGAAACTACATTAAATTGGTCGAAACCGATCATTAAATACGTTAACCTCCGACACAAAAGCGAGTCCTTGTTTTGCGTATTTATAACTTGAAATTAAATAAGACTTTCGATCAGAAGAATAATTTAAAATTAAGGTTTTTATTTTCTCTTTGAGCATATTATGTGCTTGCCCTTAATATGTAAACGAAACAAAAGAATATGGCATGCCGTGTGGGGAATTTATTCCCTATTTTTTCAATATTCAAAAATGATATGATTTTGAACATCAAAATAGGATAGAAATCCGTTTACGCCGAAAATGCGTCCTTTTGCGCCACTTCCATTCTTTTTTTACACAGATTCTATTTTCATCATTTCTTTGAAAAATTACATCATATTTAACCATCAATCTTCTTTGAGACACAATTTATAGAATAATATTTTGTACTAAAGATCAAAAGTTACAAGTAAATGCGTAGCTCCGAGACACTGAAAAATTTAGTTGTTGTTGAATATAATCCCTTTAATGTATAAGCACAGGTTGGCCAATGTTGGGCCGGCATTTTAGAATGACTAAAAGTGACTGAGTTAAAAAATCATTTAAAGTGGTTAAATAAACTTTTTTTCAAGTATGCAACAAAACATAAAATTGTGTACATACAGACAGACAACATAATTATATTAAAGGGTGAAATTTTTAATTTAAGACAAACACATGATCTATACTCCTCATGTATAAATCTGGTATTTTTCAACGGCAAATGTAACCTTTTCTGATATATGTCTGCTTCTTACTAGTGTTGCCTATGCGCTGTGCAATTTAATGTAAGAAGAGGTTTGAAATTTTTTCGATATTGTCCATTAAAACACACATAAATGAATGTGTAGTGCTTATGAAATGCCTCTGGTCCATCATTAGTGCGTTTATTATCATCATCATCATCATCATCATCATCATCATCATCATCATCATCATCATCATCATCATTATTATTATTATTATTATTATTATTATTATTATTATTATATTATAAACAAACAATGGATAGCAATGAATCCAAAAATAAAAGGTAAAGCAAGAAACACAAAAAAAATGAAAATTTGTGTCTGTAAAAGATAGATTTATCAGCGATGGTTTGTTTTTTAAATATTCAATTCATTTCCATATTTGAACTTAATAATTGTAGTCAAAACACATTGTCATTTACAAAAATCCTTTCACCTTCACCTGTCACACCTGTATATTGAAACCCTTAATTACTGGGACTTAACTAATACACAAATATACAATACAATATCCTGTACTTGACACGGAATTCCCGGCCGTTCGGCTGTAAAATGTTGAAAGGTGTGGCTTCCCCTAGGTGGATGACACGGAGATAGACCATATAAACAAAATCCTGCAGAATTGTGATCATTCCTGTTTTTAAGCCTCAAAGAGATATATGTAAGTACTGCATTATACTATTTGATGATGTTGATATATTAAATAAATAAAATAAATAAATAAATAAATAAATAAATAAATAAATAAATAAATAAATAAATAAATAAAAAAATAAATAAATAAATAATCTTTATTTCAAGAGGATAATCCCATTAGTTAAAACTAATCTTCCTGAGAGTCCTCATAATAATAATAATATTTATAAAGTACATACAATATTATAATGATATAAGCATATTTGCCCTATTCATGAAAAATTTGTAGCATTTTGTTTTAAAAGATAAAAGTGCATATTACTCATCTTTATTTCATTTGGTAAACTGTTCCATATTTGAGAACCAGAATATATAAGTTTTCTTCAAAAAATTTGCTTTTGGCTTCGGAAGTTTTAATAGTTTTTCATCAGCTGAACGTAAATTATCATTTTGATTAGTGGAAATCTAAGTCTGAATTATCTGGTGTTTTTTTTAAATTTTTTTCGTCCTGAAAGTTACCTTTTTTAAAAGGTTATGAAAATTTGACTACAGCGTTAATTAGTAAAAAATAAAGACAAATCGTAATAGGTTAATTGTCCGTAAATAATTTTCATTTTGTAGACTCGACTTGTAAACCTCTTCAGAATTGGTTACCTCGTTGCGTATGATTTTTTGTAAATCTTTGACTTTCCAAACTATTGATTCGGGCGGAAAAAGTTTCTAATTATAATTCAAGACAAGACAATTTTATTCTTTAAAACCACTGTATAGACATTGATACAAAGACGGAAATAATAATACATAGTAACTATACAAAATAAGAACATTTATATTGACAGAGACATATAACACGTCTCTGATATTGCTTTATTGTAGTGATTATAAGTGTAACGACTCGTTTACTAGTACATGTATATATATATATATATATATAATTTAATGTTTATTTTATTATTACTTCCACCATTTATATTCATATGAACTAAAATCAAATGTTACAAAACACAATCATTTATTTTAAGGCTAACAGTAGAAATAAATTATCAAACATAATGATCCTTTTCCTGATTTTTAATGAAATATAGAATTTTCATTTACTTTATATGTGTTCGAAAACTGGGACTAAAACTCTTGGTCCAATTTGCAACATATTATTTTTTCATTGTCAGATAAACGGCTATAAAAATTATAATTTTTCCGTAAAATAAATATTTTTTAGATGTTCATTAAATTATAATGTACTAAAACTTCCACCTAAAGATTAACGACTGAAGCATATATCTGTTCTCTGGACTCTCTAAATAGTGATCACCAATCCTTAAGGGCATACGATACAGTTTTGATCCCACGTTAAATTTGTTTACGAAAGTTTGCATACAAGCTATTTTTTCCCTAGTCAATTTAAATATGTAATAAAAAATATACCATTATGTGCTAATATTAGAGATAAAGGGGATCGAAATTTTAGACATTAACTAGACATTTCGGTTTCTTGGGCATTTCTATCCAATGGAAAGACATACTTAACTTTTTTGTTTCAAAAGATAAACGCAAGCGGAGTTTTGTAAAAAAACATCTGGAATATCTTCTCTATATAAATGTGTTTTGAGTTTGTGTAACAGTTCTTTGGGAATAATTCATTTTTATCATATTTTCATGATTTTAGAAAAAAAAAACAGGGACTTTTTGGTTGTATATTTATCTAATTTAAAAAAAATGTCATCAGTGATTTGTTCATAAAAATTTGCACAAATAATCTTCTTACATAATCAAGCCTAATGTCATTTTTAAAAAGAGGGGTCCATGAACTCGTTTTCAAGTTAAATCAGTCTGAATGTGTTCTCTAACCTATGAATATATTTCAAAATAGCAAATAGAATTGAAAAATATATAGGAAATTTTAATTATAACAGCAAAAAATTGTTGTTTTTCTGTTAACCCCAAGAATATATTTCATAAATTGTGTGTGTTTTCAGATATATGTCTTTTGAATAAGCCTTTTGTTAAGTGTAATGTTGGTGGACATTTTTGTACAGATACCATTTGGTTAAGTATTTCTGTAAATAATATTCTACCTCTAAAATTTGTTTATGACTGCTATATTAGAACAATCTTATTCTTATTTATTATGTAATCTATCGTAGTAGAAACACGTGTGGCATATAAATTTCATTTAAAATTCTGACACGTCTATATTCTGTACCAAGTGTGTATTCCTTCTGAAAAAAAAGGATATGGGGTATCCATTCATGTCACGAAATCAGTACATGCTAAGGAAAAAATATAAAAAGCAAAGGAACAGCGCTTTATTGTTGGTCTTAATCTGAAAGTTACAATGAGGCCTTCAACACCGAGCAAAAACTCCATCTTTTAAACTAACTTTAATAAGCTATATGTAAAGGAGATTTTAGTCATTTCATGATAAGCCTTTATCAATATAATTTTATTTAGATTTTAATAAAATGTTTTTATTGGGCCTCTCTATTCCAAATCTTGTTCTGGTTAAATTATATGCATTCTTTGTGTTTCAGTACAGATTTGCAAAATGCCAAATCTTTTGTTCCATATGACCTTTAATGTCAATTTCTTTGATTCAACAATTGTTTTCACTATATATGGAAATATCTGAGTCCCAGTAAATTACCGTAAAGTTCTGGTGTTATATTAGACAATAAAGAAGAAAGCGCCAAATTTGCGCCGCCTTAAATGATAAAATATTCAAGAACTTTGCTAAATGACTTTTATGACCTATTCTGTGGTACTATGTCTCACTCAGACATATTACAAATTCTTTTTAATAGTTTTTCTAATAGTTGGTATTCTTGCACATTTTCTACATTATATTTTGAATATCAAATATTAGTTACTACTGGGATTGTTTAATGTCTTATGCAATTTACTATCAGTGGACGGTTATGTGTAGATAAAAAAATCTACGATTATAAAACAATATATTTAATTTAGTCTTTTTAATATTTTAAATTATTAATTATTTTTCACAGTATAGTGGATATAAAGCTAAATTTTTGGTAAGATATCAACTCTGTGGAAGATCGGCAACTACTCGAGTCTATGATTAATGAGGCCATACATCTTTTGGTTTTTGCAGTGTCGTTAATATAATCGACAAATAAATAAGGACTCAAAGAATTCTGTTGTTTCTCCCTTCTTTTAAAAAAAGATTTAAAATAAATCTGATCATTGATATTTGTTTTCTTGTACTTAAACACATTTTCTTTAGCTTAATTTACCTGAACAAAGTGTGATTTCTTTTTTTTTGTCCGTCAACATAATGGCGATCTCTTTCCAAGACTTCTTGCGTTACGTGTTTGATAAAATGTCATTAATATTTCACAAATAAGTTTGCATATTCGAATAGATGATATATAGTGAAATACAATGAACGTATGTATATAATGTATTAATAAGTATATATCGACCAAATGAGACTGGTAAATTGTTGACTGTTGCGGTTTTTTTTTTATTGCTTGACCAGATCATCGTGTTTGACAATAAATGTCTTATATGATCAAATATGCTAGTTCAGTCTTTGTATGGTTTCCATAACAAATCAAGTTAACAGAAAACAATTTGATATATACATATATTTTTTGGCATATCTAGAAGACACTAAGGATCCATCTTCATTGTAAATGTATACTATATAAGATACCATTTAAGATGTTGATGACTTTTTTATACTATCTCAAAGTTTTATTTTTGTTAATTGCTATCCGGTATTCATCGGAGTATACCTTCAAATATTACTACAAAGAGTACATAAAATCGATAGAAGACAAGACAAGACAAATACTTTATTAAAGTCTCGCCATTTGTTACATATATAAAATATACAACATAGTAAAACACGAGTTATCAACAAGAGCCACTCTATGAAGAGTTATGAGAGACTAGAAATCAATTTTTCTTAGATTATAATACAAATACAAGTCAACTATCATGAGTATAAAATACATTTTCGCTTTAATAAAATTTCATTGCAGATTTTGGCAGCATAAAATACCATATTTTCATTTGTAAAAAGAAATATCAATACGTGTCTGGTCATGTATGCCTCTGTTAAAAGCACTTTACTAATTACTTCATTTAATAATCAGATCGCAGAAAAACATTAACTTCTGTTTAAAAAGCGTAAAATTCTCATTAAAAAATAAATCACTCATACACATGATTGTACTAAATAAATTCTGTCAAAATCAGCACAAAAAAGGACATTTCAAAAGCAACCCTCCACATTGTTTTGAACAAAGTGCATTATGATAAGTTGCCTTTAGGGGCTCATGATGCATTACCGTTTATATACAAAATATAATAGACATTAATTTTAAAATCATATTAATTCTGATTATATCTGAGTCTTAAATCTTCAATATTTTTAAATATATCAGTCGTTTTGAATAATGTGAAAATAAAGGTGAAAGGATCTAAATAATTTTCGCCTTTTGCGGTGAATGTAAAATTTTGTATAATTATGGTATTTTTCGCATCACTTTTCTTGTACTCTGTATGTGCTTACAGAATTTCAAATGCACTCGCTCAACTATGTCAAAATTTTCGTATCTCCAAATTTCAGCCCCGTATAGAAGAACGGGGACAACGCTTTATCGAACATTTCTATAGTTGGCATTCAATCGATAAGTGATTTAATCTGCTCTTCTAAATAACACTGTTACAGTACATAGCTTGTATAATTTGGAGTTTAGTATGACGTCCATTATCACTGAACTAGTATACATATTTGTTTAGGGGCCAGCTGAAGGACGCCTCCGGGTGCGGGAGTTTCTCGCTGCATTGAAGACCCATTGGTGGCCTTCGGCTGTTGTCTGCTCTATGGTCGGGTTGTTGTCTCTTTGACACATTCCCCATTTCCATTCTCAATTTTAGTAGCTTGGTATCGTAAATATTTCCTCATTTCGAAAAAAGATGCATTTCTAGAGAAAATAACAATTTATTTATAATTTTAACTATCTCTATCTCTTCATTTTCAACATAAAATTTCAAATTATTTGATATTCTTCCTCTCGTAAAAACCATCACTTTGGTTTTGCTAACATTGATTCTTTATTCGGAATACTGTGAAAAATTAGTAAAAAGTAACTGTAAATCTGGACATGATTCAGCAAGTAAAATAGTATCATCGGCATATAATAACACTTTACGGTATATTTTCAGCTCATTTTCAATATCCAATGTTTAAAGATTGAACACCTTTATGTTCACATTTTCGAAATACTGTTGTAAATCGTTCAAATATAAAAAGATTTTCCCCTTGTCTAACACCAATTTCACTAGCAAAAACATGTCAGATAATTATGTACAATGCGTGATTAAATATCATCATACATATTTCAACTCTAAGAAACTTTCCTTTTACATTATCAAAAGGAGTTTATATAAAAGAGAATTCCGGTGTACAAAATCAAAAGCCTTTTCAAAATCTACAAAAGCGAAAAAAAATGTGTGCAATGCCATCCTTCCAAAGACAACACATAATTATATAAACATAACTATATAATGAAACTTGGTGTTTTGTGAATGTTAAGTGAACCGAAAAGTATGCTGACGTTTTTAAACATGACTATGTGGGGTCCAAAAACCCATATCGAAACCTGTAGCAAGTGTTATATTTCAAAACTCTCAATCGTACGGTTATCTTCATTAAAATATGAAAATCTAGACTGCTCTTGGTAGATTTGGTGTTGCTGTATCTTTTCTTTTTATCATATTTAACAACCACAAGATCAAGACTGGAGGAACATCCAGACATATTGCTCTTCAAAACTTATACAATGCCTTTGAGTGAACTTATCTGATTTACTTAAAGAATTTTATTCTCTTTCAAAATCACTTCATAACCAAATTAAATACTCATGGTACTCGAATGTAAATCATATAAGGTCCGGCAATAATATTAGCAAACCCAAAGATAAATTTAAAAACAAAAACAGAGCCTGTAAGAATCTTAGTAAAAAATACTATAAAAATTAACTTTAGCAAAGGTATAAAGAAATATATTAATCACCTTGATCAAAGTAGTCTCCTTTTGTTACAAAATATAAAAACTGAATATAAACAAGAGTTTTATTATCTTGATACAAGGAAACTTGTATGCAAATTTAAAATTAGTGATCATTCCCTTGCTATTGAAACAGGAAGATTTGAAAATATGCCACGCCCTCAAAGACTTTGTAATTAAAATTCTAGATGACGAATTCAATGTCTTTTTATTATGTAAAATAAATGATGATTTACGACTTAACGATTTGAAAACCCAATATGGTGATATTTCTGATAATAAAATGAAAAACATTGTAAATGCAACAACTAGTCAGCAAGTGAAATCTCTAGGCTAACCCCGCCACATTCTATATGTGCTTGTCCCAAGTCAGGAGAATGTAGTTCAGTGGTTGTAGTTGGTTCATGTCTGTCATATTTGTTTTTCGTTAATTGTTTTGTTATAAATTAAGCCATTAGTATTCTTAGTTGAATTGTTTCATATTTTTCATGTCGGGGCCTTTTATAGCCGACTGTACGGTATGGGGTTTTCTCATTGTTGAAGGCCGTACGGTTGCCTACATTTGCTTACATCCACTTTATTTGAACTTTGGTGGATAGTTGTCTCATTGGCAATCATACTGCATGTCCTTATTTTTATATTATCTCAAACTCTCAATCACACTTAACATTTGACTTGTTATTTGTTTGTTTTACAGACATAATGCTTCGTCAAGAGATTTCAACCTTGTCCTTGTTGCCGCCTGTGTCACCATTCAGTGAGTCATCCAACAGTAGTACAGATGAGCTTATCAGAATTGCAAGGTATGTGTACATTATATAACTACAAAGAGTACATGTAATACAAGTCATTTGTCTCCATTTACTCAAAGTCATACAGATTCTAGAAAAGACTTTGTATTGAATTTCTTTGTTTAAATCACTGTAAATAACACTTTTAAAGTTAAGAATTATACTTAACCCGTCCTGAAACATAAAATACATTTCATTTTATAATCTATTTCCCCTAGAACTTTTAATACTTTTTGTCCTACAAACTTGATATATAGTGTGCATGGCGAAGATTATCCCAGAAATACGTTTTTTGTGTTACTTTTTTCAAGTTACTTTGGAATATTTGATACTTCCCGTCAGTAAATACAGGTTTTGTTGTCAACAAGATTTCTCGATTCCTAGACGATTTTGCAATTTCGAATATCAAATTGTACTCTTACAACTAGATTCCCTTTTTTACATTTAGTTTTTTCAATATTTAATTTGGAATAAGAGTACATCGTTCTCGTGGTTGTTTGGGCGCAGGACATTTTAGAGATAATTTTAAAACCACTGGGGGACATAGAAGTATCGACAAATCTACACCCTATTTTTTAGACTAGATAAAGAAACGGAACAGGGTAAAAAATCTAGTGCTTAATTTTGTTTTCGCTGAAATGTCCTATTAATACGCTAAAATGTCCAAAGTACTTTATACAGTTTTCATGTTATCCAATTTCTATTATATTCTAAATTTTGTAGTCTGTTATCCGTTAGTCTTTATCTAACATACTCTGTTTTATAAAAAAAATCCTTCCCTTCTTTTGTATTCTTAATGTTTTTCTAATGAATACATATTAAATATTATATTCTATAAATTTGATATTGAAGAAGTAAATGCATACGTATAGTTTTTTTTATTTACACAAAGCTGTATATAAAATGCGTATTATCTCTGTAACAGTAATAATTTCGTTGACTGTATAATAAAAATTTAACAATGACTCTTTCACCTGATTTTTTTTCTTCAAATTTTGAATTAAATGTCATTTTCTTCAATGGACAAATTCCAAGTGAAGATGCTGCAAGTAAAAAATACCCTTTTCCAAAATATATATCACACTCAGAGTAAAAGAGGCAGTGCCAAATTAGTCTCCCCTGAATTTGTTTTACAACCAGACCATTTTTTTAATTAACAGTATCACAGCTCCATGTGTGTAATTTTAGGTTGTAACAATTCATTATTTCTGAATATTGCTCAAATCACAAAGACCCAAATATAGCTCATCAAAAGAAAACGCTTAGATTTCGCAGCTGTGGATGAAACATATCCTAGTACAATTGAAATTGTTCCACCTTTCTGTTTTTATCCGAAGCAAATTTCGTTTTCAACATTTTATTTACTTTTTTTAGATGTTTTTTTACTCTTTTCTTCTATGTCTGTTTTATATCCTAACCAACATTGATTAATAAGCTAGCTCTATAATTATCAAAATGTTTAATAGCTATATATAGCATTATGTAGAGAAATCATGTTTAGGCAAGCAAATGTATATTTTGATTCATAGTAAGAGAACTTTGCAACATGCAACAAAAACCGCGCTTGATTTTATTCCTTTTTTAAAGATACGTTTTGATATTCATAAAAACGTGATAATTATCCTAAACACTGTTTATACCATGTCAATTTTAACACAATTAAATTCTTCTTTTTAATGTTCATTATTTGTTCTTCATTACAGTCAAAGGACTGTGGCATTGCAGCATCAAGACACGTCTATTGTATCTGATGGAAGCCAGTCTGACAGCTCTGCTACAACAATACCAACTATCCAAAGTATAGAAAGTGGTAAAAAGTAAGTTGTCCTAGATTTACATAAGTAAAATGATTTATACGAGGTAATCATAATTAATGAGGCAGCAACCAAACAAAGCAAGGGTTAACATGTCATGATGCGGTCTTGACGACAAACAAAGCAACGGTTAACATGTCATGATACGGTCTTGACAACAAACAAAGCAAGGAACATGTCATGATGCGGTCTTGACGACAAACAAAGCAAGGGTAAACATGTCATGATACGGTCTTGACGACAAACAAAGCAAGGAACATGTCATGATACGGTCTTGACGACAAACAAAGCAAGGAACATGTCACAATACGGTCTTGACGACAAACAAAGCAAGGGTTAACATGTCATGATACGGTCTTGACGACAACAAAGCAAGGGTTAACATATCATGATACTGTCTTGACGACAAACAAAGCAAGGGTTAACATGTCATGATACGGTCTTAACGACAAACAAGTGCCCAAACTATATACGGGTCATCGCAACGAGTCCAGACAATTGATCTGGCCTAAGATTTGTCACGAAAACTTGACCGTACGGTTTCATTAATGAGATAACTTGTCGTTGGTCGCTGTCTATAATAATTGTTTTTCTTTTATTGTTTTTTTTTTTCACTTACACTGTAAATCAGGCCGATGGTTTTCTTGTTTTATTTGCTTTCAATTTTGTCGGTGCCTTTTTTATTGATTACTAAACAGTATGGGTGTTGCTCATTGTTTAAAGTCGTTGTAACTTCATCTACGTAATTTGGTCTCTGGTGGATAGTTGTCTCATCGGCAATCGTACCCCATATTCTTATTTATATTTCAGTCCTTTTGAATTACTCGTAGTATTTTGGTCAGATCAAGTAATATTGATAAAAAAATATTTTTCCATTGCAAATACATCAGATTTTATTTTGTTTGCCCTTTCGAAGACTAATGGAATATAAAGCAAATAAAAAAACGCATGTTCGTATAACTATGTTTAAAGATATTTTTCTGATTGATTTATAATTACCTTTTGGTTAATAAATGAAACTCCAGCAGTTCGACTCTGTGTTATCTAGATAAACTTAATGAATAGATAAAACGAAATTGTCGCAATCGGAGGTATTGTACTGTTATTGTTGGATTGAAACGTTCTTGAAAGAAAATGAATTATTTTAGAAAGGGAGTGGGGGGAAAACAGCTTGTTTCCGACGCAAATTAGAAAAAAAACCTGCAGCGTAATCGAAAACAATTTCTTACCTTATGAAAAAAACTTTTTTTTAAAAAACGTCGAAAGCAATGTTTGTTCGGACAAAAATGCCCCTTATTAAAGATGAGTCGTCGGTACTTTACCAAATAGTCTTTAATGAATTGACCAATAAAATCGCACGAAAAATACCACATTATTTAAAATATACGCCAATGACAGTATCATTGGATCTCTTTCGATAGTTTCTGTTCTGTCGCCATTGCAAATGTGAATATTAAACAATTGCAAATCTTTATATATATGCAGAGACATATAATGTATTATATGTCTCTGATATATGTTAAATCATTAACCTATACATGTACATGATGCTTAACTTCGTTGTAGTAGTACAAATACTGAGAACCTGATAAAAGTTCAACCTCATTTAAAAAGTCATTCTTTCAACTATTTTTTATTAGAAAGCATATTTTTCACACATAGTTTGTTACACTCTTTAAAGAAGTAAGAAAAGTCTAGGAGAAACTATTTACTTGTTATTTATAATTGGTTTTGAACTAGCTTAAAGTAAATGCGAATACTCATAAATCGGTACTTTGTGTCTTTTGTCTCGGTCTTTCTGGTAATGAATTTTGTTCTTCGTACCAATCTGATGAGTAAAGCCATTTTCAACTGATCTTTTAAATTAGTTTATTCTTATGTTGGAGGGGTATACACCACTGCCACAAGCTAGAGGGGAGGATGAGCCTGCCAGTCTATCCCAAAGTCTGCAGCCTGTAATTGTTGTTATTAGTTGCTGTCTGTCATATTTTTTGTTAACTGTCTTGTCATATATCAGGCCCGTTGGTTTTCTAATTTGAATGGTTTCAAAAATTGATCATGTCGGGCCATTTATAACTAACGGTTATACGGTATTGGTTTTGTTCATTGTTGAAAGTTGTACGGTGACTTTGAGTTTTTTACAATCAAAATGGACCAGACATGCACGATAGCGAGAATGAAATTAAATATAATGTTGACCAATGAACCCTATATCATGTTAATCCCTGATTGAAGTAGTAAAAACGTTTAAAGATTTGCTAACATTTTAAGACAAAAGCGGATAAATAAAAATATTTCCGTGTTTTCCTATTCAAAATGCAGCTATATACATTTGTTCTTATTTTAAACATTTTTTGTTTTATTGTTTCAGCAATCAGACGTCTGCTACTACAAAACCTAGCTACCAGCGCCACCCTAAGCCGCCATATTCCTATCTTGGCATGATCATCATGGCCATCGAGATGTCTCCTGATAAAGCACTTTCATTGTCCGAGATCCATCTCTCACTTGTCAGCATGTTTCCATTCTTCCGAGGCACCTACCGGGGTTGGAAAGATTCAGTTCGTCACACTCTTTCTTCAGGTGCTTGCTTCTTCAAGTGTCTTCGAGGACGTATCAACAAATGGGCTGTTCATCTTCACCTAGCACCTTACAACGCCCTTCTCCGACAAGACACAGCAGTCTCAAGATCCACATATTGGCCGCCAACCATATATGACTATCTTGGAGTACCCGAAGTTATGTTGCCTACAAAGTACAACACTCTCTCTCCATCAGCTACTACTTCTGACAACATCCTGGAGATCAAACGACCTACAGACTTCAGCATAGATCGTATTCTCACTCCTGAGATAGCAGATGACTCCAGACCACTTCTGACAGATGATACCTCACCAACATTCAACAAGATGACGCTTAAACTCAAAACCCGAAAGACAACTACAAGACGTCACCAAAGCTCACCACTAACAAAACTGGTTATAGATTCTGCTACCAAATGGGGTGTTACTGAAGAAACCGCTGTCGACCAACTTCGTTCCTTGTGTAAGATTATGGACACTACTAGTGCTCTACAGCAACATCAAGCATCCGAACAGTTACTTCCAGTTAAGTCCGAGATACCATCACTAAGTCCTACCGATACGTCTAACCATTCACATCCTAGTGACCTACAAGAGTCATCATCCTACCATTACCAGCTACCGACTACATCTGTTCCAAGTAATTTTATGACTCAGCCATCTTTTGATTTCCAGTCTCAAGCCTACCAGCAGAATTTGTCAACTCAGTCTTACACTACCAGCCAGCACCGTCAACTTTATACAACGGAGTACTTTCAACAACTATATGCAGCTCATCAATACCAACAACAGTATGCACACCAGCAACAACTTTATACACAACTATACCAACAACAACTAGCAGCCCAGCAATATGTTTACCATCCTAGTTTCCAAGGTTACCAACAGAAAGGTTTCTTCCAAGTGCCCGCTGATTTCAACTCACTTGCAGTTGACCTGTCGTCTCCTTGTCAGTAATTTATCAAATATGAACAAATAACTCAAAACTGATTCATTCTGCATTGTTTAAATTACTTATTGATCCTAAATGTACGTTAAATGTATGCAATTAGTATTTATTTTATCATTTTGAAGTAAAATATAAAAAGAGAGATGCTAAAAAGGAATACTTTATTTTTTTAGACAGTAAGACAATCCTATGATTTGTATATTTATTTATCAGTTAAACAGAATGTATAAATATGTATTTATATGATATGAACATAATAAATAATTCATTATGATTATAATAACTTGTTCTTCAATTACATGAACTGTCCAACTCGTATCAGGCCTCGTGACTTAGAATTCATAATTATTTTAAAGTTATCGCCCTTTACCTTGCATCCAGTAACGAGTTTTATTTAACATTTTATTCTTCAACCTATGGATTTTTAAGGCTATTTGCTTTGTAAACGTTACATCAGTGTACTTTTATTAAGTTACAAATTGGGAAAGAATTTATAAAATGTATTAAGTACAACAACAAAACACCAAAAAGTCTTATAACAACATAATTAATGACCTTGTGCATATGGTCATCGCATTTTTCAAACTATAAAAATCACTACTTCAAAATATTGGTTGATTGATGGCGGTGTAAAATAAAGTCATCAGACACGAGGTGTGTCGCAGTGAACTTCTTTTGTTCAAATATCACAAAAACATGTACTTTTATTTTTTACTATTCACGTATAAAGGAAAACTATAGTGAACCATTTTTGATTAATATATTGATAAATACTAGTAAGCGGGATAAAACAATGCTTCGTCGGTTGTAGGCGCATGTACATACTGTAGGTTAGAACAACATGATTTATTGTAATTGGCTTTAAAATAACTCTGAGTACCTTACTATGAGCATGATGAGTACTTGGTTACTTTTATGTAAGTTTTTTCGTTTCTCGTACCGATCTGGTGAGTCAAGTCATTCCAACTGATTTTTATAGTTTGTGCATATGTTGAGCTTTTACAACACTGTGCCATGCTATGGAGAGAGCTGAATGCTCACAAACATGTTTACTCTGTCTCATTCTTTATGTGAATGTCCCAAGTCATTGCGAATTGGTTGCTGTCTGGCATACTCAAGTATTTGCTTTTTCGTTCATTGTTTTGTCATAAATTTGGCAGTTTGTTTTCACCTTGTTTTCAATTTTGCCATGGCCATTTTATACCTTACAAACTACTAGTATATGGATTTGGTCATTGTTGAAGGTGGGTTGTGGTCTCATTGCCACATCTTCTTATTTTATAAAGTGGGTTTGAACTAGCACATGGCTGGTGCGCTCGACTCCAATCTTAATTGGCTAGGATTGTCAGTTTTCCTACCTAAGGTCGGTAGTTCTCTCAAGGCACTCCGACTTTCTCCATCAAGAAAAACTAACCGCCACGAAATAGCACAATAGTGTTGAAAGTGGCGTTAAACACCAAACAATCAATCAATCAATCAATTGAAAGAGCTTTTGAGATCTTAGTTATCCTCCTTTTAATCTCCCCAAATTGAATAAGGTACAAATATGTTCAATGGTGTTAATATGTCCTTTGATTGAGTTAAGCTATTTCAGTTAATATTTTATAGTGTGTCTTTCTATGTTGTGATGTTACACTATTGTTTCAGAAAAAGGGTGATAGTTTGATACCATTAAAACGTTTAAACCCGCTGCATTTGTTTGCACCTGTCCTAAGTCAGGAATCTGATGTTCAGTAGTTGTCGTTTGTTGATGTGGTTCATAAGTGTTTCTCGTTTCTCGTTTTTGATATAGATTAGACCGTTGGTTTTCCCGTTTGAATGGTTTTACACTAGTAATTTTTGGGGCCCTTTATAGCTTACTGTTCGGTGTGAGCCAAGGCTCCATGTTGAAGACCGTACTTTGACCTATAATGGTTTACTTTTATAAATTTTGACTTGGATGGAGAGTTGTCTCATTGGCACTCATACCACATCTTCTTATATCTAAAAAATAATGTTCAGAAAAAAACCTATATCCATCAAATCAGCATAATAGAAATAAAAAAATACAGGTACACGCAAAACAATAATAACTTATACCTTATAGAAAATACGTTAGGTTACTGATGCAAGCACAATTTACTTGTAAAAATCTTCTGGTATATGATCTTGCCCTGGAACGTTCGTTAATGACGGAATGACGTCATTAGTTTATTTTATACAACCACATAGTGTTTGACAGATCATGTTGACTTTAAAAAAGACATTGTCAATAATCCTGCAAATCAGGAAAAAAAAACAAGAATAGCCTGCACCAAATCATTTTCTTTTAATAAAAGACTGAATATAAATTAAGTGTCTACCACTGACTCTGAAGTTATTACTACTAGTATACATATTAATTACAGGAGTGGGACTATTTGAGTGGTGTTTGCAAACAAAAGTAAACGGATCTTTCGCAGAATCATCAAAAACGGTACCTGTACTATAGAACATTTATATACTGTTTGTAAAAATAGTAAATAAGCTACTTGAAAACAATTTAAGTAGCCTTTGAGGGCTAAAGATGCCAAAGGGACATTTAAACTCATGAGTCGAAAACAAACTGACAACGTCATGGCAAAAAAAAGGAAAACGACCAAAAAGACATACAACAGTATACAAAACAAATCATAGTAAACTAAAGACTGAGCATCACGAACCCTGGTGTAATCTCAGGAACCCTGGAAGGTTTAGCAGATCGTGTTATTCCTATAAAATACGTTGATAAGCTATATATATATATCACGTGATTACATGTATGCATCACACATTATATATATATTATAATTGGTAATTGACTCGTATCTAACCGTAACCACCAAATTCGTTAAATATCGATCATGTAAATTTTCTATCCATGAAAATGAACCGAATGTGAAATATTGAAAATTGAATTGAAATCCGCATTACCCGCGTTACCACGACAAAGGGTAGACAAGACTGTTCCTGTATAAAGCAACACAGTCATTGAAAAATCAAAAAGCACAAAAAACGATACGAACCCCTTTTAAACAAAACTAGGGGTGATCTCAGCTTAATTTTTTTCACAATTAATATCAATTTTTAGCATAGAATACAATGACCGTGATCTCATATCCCGTAATTTTTTGTGTGTCTAGTTATTCAATATAAACGTTGGTCCCTTATTGTTACATAGGGTTGTAGGTTGCGGCCAAGGTTTTCCAAACGATTTTAGGGCCGAAAATGCACATACAAAAAATCATCGAATTTTGACAAGATCTCCAAAATGAGCTGTCCTTTGAGCCTATAAGTATAGATTCTTACATTGGTGCCAGTGGATCATCGGATTTATCCAATCGAGATAGTTAAATTATCGAATTTTAAAGTCCGAGCCTAGGCGAGGACTTAAAAATTGATAATTTAACTATCGGGATTGTATAAATATGATAGTCCACGAGTAACTATGTAAGAATCTGTTTCCCCTAATGATTATCCAACAAATTTTCATTTTTGATAAACGAAAATCCCGTTCGAGTGCCTTCCACATTCCACAAAGTTGACAATTTCTCTTAATACCTGTTAGCACATTTCGATTCTGTTATGATATTGTAACTATCATATTTATTTAGTTGGCCTAATTTGTTTTGTTTGGCCTAAGAATGTTTACATTATATCTTTTTTACATTGTGTACAAAATGATACACATTGTGTTACAACTATGCAGTTTAGAAATCACTGGAACAATCATAGATACTCATGGAATGATTAGAACTTTCTATTTCACTTACATAACGTTTCCAGAATGATCATAACAAAAGATGCGTAATTTAAACATCTACAGTTATCTAGAAGTTTCCGTTACAAGTATAGATATATATGCAGACCCTAAAGATAGACATAGACTTAGACATCGATAGACATCAACATTCTCAGCAGTTGGATTGACACTTTTATTTACTAACAACATCATACTAAATTGTGACCTATTCGTACGTAATATTCTGTGGATTCCCGTGAAGATTTCCGGATAATAAAAAGATAAAAGATTGGACTCGTACATATTTTGACAGTTAAGTTGACATTTCTATTTGTGTTATACTTCTTGTAAACTAGTGTATAATAAATCTTGTTAAATTTTATTATTGATTTGTGTCTTTTGTTGGCTGCATTTAAAAGTCGATTTTTCTGGTCGTAACAGAAATTGGAGGCTCGTCCGGGATAACGTAAATATCTCATTGAAAATTTGTTCAGTATTTTTATTAGAACTAGCCAACAAAATTCTACAAAATAGCATTTGATGCCGGTAAATTTTTGAAAACGCCAGACCTGGAGGGGTTTTATAATTTAAAGAAAGAGAATTAGTGTTGCTTGCTAAACATCTGAAATTAGACTTTAGAGTATCTTTGAGAAAACAAATTATAAAACATTTGGTAATAGACAAATTAGTTGACGCAAAAATTTTAGGTGAAGAGGCTCTTGAACTGAAGGTCGAAAATGTTGACGCTAACAAACTAAAACAGCTTGAATTAGAACTCAAAATAAAACAATTGGAAAAAGAAGAAAGACAGGTAGAACTTGAAATGGAGGAAAGGTTAGAGATGGAGAAAAAAGAAAAAGAAAGTGAATTTAAATTAAAACAGGCAGAGCTTGAAATGAGGGAAAGGTTAGAGATTGAGAAAATGAAAATTGAAATGGCAAAAGAAGAAAGCAACACTAAATTCCAATCAAAATCAGATCATTTTAATTTTGATGCAGCAAAAAATATACGTTTGGTTCCCAAATTTTGTGAAAAAAACAGTTGATAAATTTTTTCCACAGTTTGAGAAAATTGCTCAAAATTTAAAATGGCCGAAGCCTTTTTGGATTTCAATGCTACAAAGTGTTTTTGAGGGCAAGGCCGCTGAAATTTACTCAGCACTTTCATCAGAAAATAGTTCTGATTATGACAAGGTTAAAAAAGAAGTTTTGAAGGCTTATGAGCTAGTGCCAGTAGCATATAGACAGAAATTGATGTTATTAGAAGAGTTCAAGCAGTATGTTCATTTAGACTTAAAGGTGCCTCTGTTTTGTTACAAGGCGTGGAGTTAGGTTGTATAGATGTTCCACTCCATCGTATTTATCTGAAGTCAGATTTTATAACTGGACCATTTGTTGTGGGTGTTCGTCCTAATCTCCCTGTTGAGGGTGTTTCATTATTGCTAGGAAATGATCTAGCTAGGAACAAAATGGTTGCTGAACCAATTGTTACCAGTGAACCGGATGTGGATGTTAAATCACCTGAAGATGATGCTGAACTGTATCCAGCTTGTGTCGTTACTAGGGTGATGTTTAGAAAACAACAAAATGAGGATTTGCAAGAAGAGCAGTTTGATTACATGGACCTTTCTGACAATTTCCTAGCCGACATTGAAGGTCCAGGTAGCTCAGAGAAGGCCATAATTAGAAAACCTAGTATTAACAAGAATGTTATTATGCCATGGCCAGACGTGAACAACCATTCATTAGACCGAAAGAAATTTGCCGAAGAACAAAGTAAAGACCCTGAGGATCTTCAGATCCGCAAGAGGGCTCAACCAAAGGAGGAAGCAGACAAAGTGGCTGAATGCCATCAAGACGGCATTTTAATGAGGAAGTGGAGGCCTCCTGATGCTACCCCAGAGGAGGAATGGAGAGTGGTATACCAAGTGGTGGTGCCTAATGTTTATAGGCAAGACATTATTGGTCTTGCCCATGACACCCCCTTGGCTGGACACTCAGGTATAAGGAAGACTTGCCTAAAGATTTTGCAGCATTTCTACTGGCCCAGACTTAGAAATGTTGTCCCAGAATACTGCAAATCATGCCATATATGCCAGGTTGTTGGTAAGCCTAACCAGAAAATACCACCAGCACCACTTCTGCCTATTCCAGCCTTTGAAGAACCTTTTAGCCGAGTACTCATTGTTTGCTTGGGACCTTACCCGAAGACCAAGACCGGAAATGAGTATTTATTGACGATCATGTGTACCTCCACTCGTTTTCCTGAGGCTATTTCGTTAAGGAATATCAAGACACCTACTATTGTCAAAGCTCTGATCAAATTTTTCACGCTAGTAGGACTTCCAAAGTCTATACAGTCTGACCAGGGTTCAAATTTCATGTCAGGTTTATTTCAGCAAGTCGTGTACCAGTTAGGGATTGCTCAGTATAGGTCAAGTGCTTATCATCCAGAATCTCAAGGTGCCTTAGAACGTTTTCATCAAACATTGAAGAACATGATTAGAACTTTTTGTCTTCAATTTGACAGGGACTGGGATGATGATGTTCACTTTTTACTTTTTGCGGTCCGAGAGGCTGTTCAAGAATCCCCTGGTTTTAGTCCCTTTGAGTTTGTATTTGGTCACTGTAAGGGGACCTTTAAAATTAATTGATTAAGGAAAAATTGCTTACTGAACACACTGACTTGAATCTTCTAGACTATGTATCTAGATTTAAAGAAAAATTGTATACTGCTTGTCAAATTGCTCAGACCAATTTAAAAACTGTTCAGAATAAGATGAAAATATGGTATGATAAAGATACCAGGGACAGATTTTTTGAGCCTGGTGAAAAGGTACTTGTATTTTTGCCAGTCCCTGGACATCCATTACAAGCTAAATATTGTGGTCCTTATACCATAGAGAGTAAAATCAATGATTTGAATTATATTGTAAAAAACACCAGGTCGGCGTAAACAAAATAGAGTGCGTCACATTAATATGTTAAAACCATATTTTGAGCGTACTAATGAAGGTGAGAGTAAACCAGTTGCCACTTTAGCCATGGTTAAATTGGAGAATAATCATGACAAACCAGATATAATTGAACCACATTTTGATTCTAAGACTATGGAAGAGACAGTTAGATTGAAAAATTCATTTTTGTCAAATTTGGACTCAAAACTTGCACATCTGACTTTTAATCGCAGAAAAAAATTGAAAACTTTGGTATTCTCTTTTAAAAATCTTTCTCCAGATGTCCCAAACAAAACCACTGCTGTTTGTCATGATGTTGAGGTAGGCAATGCTTCTCCAATTAAACAACATCCTTGCCGGCTCAATCCACTAAAACTTGATTTTATGAGACAAGAAATTAAAAACATGCTTGACAATAATATTATTGAGCCGAGTAACAGTGAATGGAGCTCTCCTTGTCTCCTCGTGCCCAAACCAGATAAAACCTTTCGTTTCAAAATCTGATTCCTATCCGATTCCAAGGATAGACGACTGCATTGACAACATTGGGCAAGCAAAATTTGTGAGCAAATTCGATTTATTAAAAGGTTACTGGCAGGTGCCCTTGACACAGAGAGCTCGTGAAATATCAGCTTTTGTCACACCAGACGGCTTATATCAGTATACTGTCATGCCGTTTGGTATAAAAAGTGCTCCAGCTACATTTCAAAGAATGATCAATAATGGTATAAAAGATTTAGACTACTGTTATGCTCATATTGATGATCTTAATGTAGGAAGTGATAGCTGGGAAGAGCATTTAACACATTTATATGATACTTTTGATAGATTGTCGCAATCAAATTTGACTGTTAATCTTGGAAAAAGTGAATTTTGTCAGGCCACTTTTGATTATTTAGGGTATACAGTTGGCCAAGGTCAAGTGAAACCTATTATGGCTAAAGTGAATGCAATTACCAAGTTTCCTGCTTCTACAAATAAAAAACAACTTATGAGATATTTAGGCATGATTGGATTTTACAGGAAATTCTGTTCAAATTTTGCTACTGCTGTTCAACCATTGACTCATCTTTTACGGAAAGATTCTAAATTCATCTGGAGTGATAAATGTCAAAACGCTTTTAAAATAGAAAATCTCTTTTAATTAACAGTCCAGTTCTATATCAAGAAACATATGATAATGTTGAGAAACCTATATCATATTTTTCTAAGAAATTAGATAACCATCAGAAAAATTATTGAACTATTGAAAAAGAGTGTTTTGCACTGTTGTCTGCACTTCAACATTTTGATGTATATTTAAATCCCACTATGTATCCTATTCTGGTTTATACTGATCATAATCCTCTCACCTTCATACAAAAAATGAGAAACAAGAACCACAGGTTGACTAGGTGGAGATTATTGTTACAGGAATATGATGTTACTGTAAAACATATTAAAGGTAAAGATAATGTAATAGCATATGCTTTATCTAGATCTTATTGATTACACTGTATATATATTTATATATGTTTTCATAGGTTTGAACGTTGTTTTCAATTTAGACTTGTTTATATTTTTTTCGTTTGGGCTTGTATTGTATTTGCCTTCGGGTTTATATAATCCGTTCATCCTATTTCGACTCTTCAAAATTCAAGAGTCAATCCTAAATTGAGGTAAATTAACTGGCCTTCCAAATACCGTTTCGATTCCTAACATCACTGAAGAGACATTAATTGTCGAAATCCGGATATGGTGTACAAATTTTTGCACCTCATGTTTGCGGTATACCGTCTTTTCCGCAAGTTTATTGTTTTCTGTTTGGTATTAAATTTATAATTAAGATCCATTTTGCTACATCTGGTGATCCGTTTATTTGGCAATCGCCATGGCAGTCAGCAGGGTTTAAAAACATCCGTTGTTCGACCTGCTAGTCAAATGCGTTTTGTTAAAATATACTTTTTCACTTTTTTAGTCTTTTGGAAAATGTTGTTTGTGCTGTATTTAGACACCTCTACCAAGAAATTTGTTTTGCATGCACACGTATAAAATTTGCGGTTTTTATCCAACGCAATCATAGGTTTGAACGTTGTTTTCAATTTCAAAGACAAGTCTAAATTGAAAACAACGTTCAAACCTATGATTGCGTTGGATAAAAAGTTTCAAGATATGATTCCTATACGATTCCAAGGATAGACGAATGCATTGATAACATTGGACAAGCAAAAAAATTTGTGAGCAAATTTGATTAATTGAAAGGTTACTGGCAAGTCCCATTGACACAGAAAGCTCGAGAAATATCAGCTTTTGTCACACCAGATGTCTTATTTCAATATACTGTAATGCCGTTTGGCATGAAAAGTGCTCCAGTTACATTTCAAAGAATGATCAATAATGTTATAAAAGATTTAGACTGTTGTTATGCTTATATTGATGATCTTATTGTATGTAGTGATAGCTTGGAAGAGCATTTAACACATTTATATGATACTTTTGATAGATTGTCACAATCAAATTTGACTGTTAATCTTATAAAAAGTGAATTTGTCAGGCCACTGTTGATTATTTAGGGTATACAGTTGGCCAAGGTCTAGTGAAACCTATTATGGCTAAAGTGGATGCAATTACCAAATTTCCTCCTCCTACAAAAAAAAAAGCAACTTATGAGATATTTAGGCATGATTGGATTTTACAGGAAATTCTGTTCAAATTTTGCTACTGTTGTTCAACCATTGACTCATCTTCTACGGAAAGATTCTAAATTCATCTGGAGTGAAAATTGTCAAAACGCTTTTGAAAATAGCAAATCACTTTAAATTAACAGTCAAGTTCTGATCACTCCAGACTTTGAAAAACAATTTAAACTTGCCGTTGATGCAAGCGATGTAGGAATTGGAGTTGTTTTATATCAAGAGACAGATGATAATGTTGAGAAACTTACATCATATTTTTCTAAGAAATTAGGTAAAAATTATTCGACTATTGAAAAAGAGTGTTTTGCAATGTTGTCTGCACTTCAACATTTTGATGTATATTTAAATCCCACTGTGCATCCTATTCTTGTTTATACTGATCATAATCATCTCACCTTCATACATAAAATGAGAAACAAGAACCAGAGATTGACTAGGTGGAGTATATTGTTACAGGAATATGATGTTATTGTAAAACATATTAAAGGTAAAGATTATGTAATAGCAGATGCTTTATCTAGAACTTATTAAAACACTTTGTATATACTATGTATTTTTGTACATATTATTCATGAAAAGTTTTTGTTTCACTCAAACTTTTTTTAAGGAGGGGGTGGGGTGGGAAAGGGGGGGAGGGGGTGTTATGATATTGTAACTATCATATTTATTTAGTTGGCCTAATTTGTTTTGTGTGGCCTAAGAATGTTTACATTATATATTTTTTACATTGTGTACAAAATGATACACATTGTGTTACAACTATGCAGTTTAGAAATCACTAGAACAATCATAGATACTCATGGAATGATTAGAACTTTCTATTTCACTTACATAACGTTTCCAGAATGATCATAACAAAAGATGCGTAATTTAAACATCTACAATTATCTAGAAGTTTCCGTTACAAGTATAGATATATATGCAGACCCTAAAGATAGACATAGACTTAGACATCGATAGACATCAACATTCTCAGCAGTTGGATTGACACTTTTATTTACTAACAACATCATACTAAATTGTGACCTATTCGTACATAATATTCTGTGGATTCCCATGAAGATTTCCGGATAAAGAAAAGATAAAAGATTGGACTCGTACATATTTTGACACTTAAGTTGACATTTCTATTTGTGTAATACTTCTTGTAAACTAGTGTATAATAAATCTTGTTAAATTTTATTATTGATTTGTGTCTTTTGTTGGCTACAATTAAAAGTCGATTTTTCTGGTCGTAACAATTCATTCAGTGAGCTGATAAAGGTTATGACTTTTCATCTCAGCCAAACGGTTTCTGAGATCACCGGCAACCACACGTTTATTAAATTATTTTATACAATGGGTCAAGAAAGTGATCAATTGCCAAAGAATAAGAGAATGATCTATAATGTATTATATGATAAATTTTGAATTGAAGACCAAATTATGCAAAGAGTGAACCTTGTCCTTTGACAGAGAATAATGTGTATCCTGCAATCAGACAACAATTGAATAAACAACAGATACAAAAAAAATGTTTTGTTTTATTTGTACATGTACATGTACAAATAAAGTTGAACAAACGGTAATGTGAATATTCGGTTCATTTTGGTGTCCCCTTCTCGGTCCGCGTATAAACTATGTCGATTTCTTAGAAAAATCAGAGACAATTATTTGGATTTGAACAGCTATACCTTAAAGTGCCAGGTGTAAATTACAGGACAAAAACAATATATGTACATAGTCGGAAATATGAAATTTATAAGTATTCGCTACGAAGCAAGAGAAAAGTTCGACGAGCATCGCTTTTCGTCTTGTATCTAAAGCTTGCATACAAATAAATTATATACTTTCCGGCAAGGTACATATACTGTGTAAATATATTCATGAATAAGTTTGAAAAGGCTAGGAAAACCTTTGCATCTTAGGTGGCAGGTACCAGTTTTGGTGTACCAGAACATGTGTCCCACGCAGAAATTTTGTTATAGTTAAGCAATGAGGTATATAATTGCATCATGTGGACTGAAAAATAAATGAATGTAAATTCTAGGCTATTATACTACATAAGTAAGTAGTTGCATACACAGGTTGGGGATTTCCTTCACATATGGGTCCAATCAGAAGTCAAAATTGTGGTCTCCTCACTTGACGGCATCCAATCAAAGTGGGGAAAAAATCCAGTTTTATGTAAACAAAAATATCTTGAGATTTTGATGGTAAGGATAGGTGCGGACAAGGCTCTAATTCATTGAATATTATTTATCTCTTGAATTTTACCTAAAATTCTTGTCTGCAATTAGCAGGATTCTGAAGGTGAGGATTAGACTTGTATCAGAGCATCACATTTTTTGCCTTATTTGCAATGCATTTATAAATTTTAAAATCTCCGTGCTGGACAGACACCCAAATTAAAAGGTTTTCTATATATTCACACAAACACGCACACATCTTGGTTACTCGAAACCATACATTTTATTTGTACATAAGCTTGAATGATTTTTCAAGAAAATTAAATCATAAATCCATGAAATTCTAAAGATTTATTGTAAAATAACTGGTTTCTGCCACCTTAACGCTTTAAGGCGCGGTTGTAAAATGGCTTACTCGTATGATAGAATTTAGTTATATTTGACGATGCACAATACAAAACATGGATAATTTTATTCTGTCGCTTCCAAAATCGTCTGACCCATATGCCATGGAATAAAAAAAATTAATCAAGGGATAAACTGATCCAAATTGGATTTAACGCTTAATTAATGTACATAGTCAGCAAAAGAAGAAAGAAACATACACATTTTCTGGTTGTTCTGTGGATATGTTTCAGGCTAGTGTTCCGGGGTCAAAAACATAATGTCGCCTTTCAAAGGACAAATGTAAGCGCCGTATTACAATGAACAAAAATCAGCTATTAGTAAAAAAAAATGCAGACACTTATCTTGTAAGTACATCATTAACTTGTTCAATTCAATTTAGTCATGTCATGCGTCATAAATATTTATTATTTCATATTTCGAAGTATATCAAAGCAAAAAAGGTGATAAAGCCGTCAATTATTCAATTATATACTACTACTATTACTACTACTACACAAAGCAAAGTAAAGTGTTCGACTATGGTGTTCAATACCAATCACAATACATATTTAAACATTGTCTACACATGTGGCAAATGCAGTGTGATAACCAATTTTCTTGCAACTTACCAGTCCAGTTAAAATACCATAGATCTCGAGCCCCTTTAGTGCTAAAGATGAAATGTATAATATTTGCGTGCACGACTTAAAATCTTGTGCGCGCAACTTTAAATCTTGGCCACACAGTTTAAAATCTTGTGCGCACAACTTAAAATCTTGTGCGCACAAATTTTAAGATTGAGAGCACAACTTTAAATCTTGTGCGCGCAACTTTTAAAATTGTGCACAAAAGATTTAAAGTCGCGCGCACAAATATTTTACATTTCATCTTTGGCACCAAAGGGGCTCCGCAAAATATGAATGAACGTCCTGTTTTATCTTAGAAAAAACAGACCAAGTGGAAGACAATTGGTAAACGCATGCGTGGTGTCGGTTATAAAACCTTATTTTTTTAACTCGATTTGTCGGACATTTAACTGATTGATATTATCTATTTTATTCTTGAAATATTCTTTAATTTTTTTCGGTATAGTAATATTTCTACATACTTTCTACACTATATATATACATATATAACACAACTTTGCAAAGATTTCATTCAACCCATCGGAACGTCTCGGCTGCCTTTGTAGATTAGATGATATACGGATTGATGACTGACTTACAGAATACATTGAATTACATTGCAAATTAAAATCAAAAACTTGAAATAAAGGTTAATAAGCTCGGATCGTGTCGTTGACAGTTAACAGCTTTCTTTTAAAAAACTATTTTTTCTTTTCGTACAATATAAAAGTCAGTCACTTGTGTCGCAACCATCAAAGTTCCATATCCTTGTAAAAATTTCAGCAAACTAAAGATGTTTATGTTTTTATGTACGAACAAGATAATTCTTTGTATGAACATAAGTTGTATATTAACTGCGGTATTTTTCGTGTAAATACTTTTTTCTACTATATCTTCATGAAAGTAAACAATATGTAAATCATATATCATTTAAGCATTATATATTGACTTAAGAATTTGTTCTGCTGTCGTCGGGACATTGGCGAGATGGAGACCATGGTAGGTAAACAAATAAATGCTCACCATGATATGTGCTTAATTCAAAAGTAATTTTAAGTTTGCGTCTGATTAGCATTTTTAAAACATTATTTTAATATTTATTTTACTAAATAAATTTAAAGTTCATACATAGATTCAGCTAAGGTCCAGAGAAGTAACTACATTCAAAAGGAAAGACAGGGGTTAAGTTAAACATTGATATTTTGACTGGCGTAGAATATTTTTTGTAGTATATTTTGTTAGTGACCGAATCGAGTGCAGCTAAATGTAATGACCATTTATTGGTGATTTTTTGCAGGGCATTCTACCAACATTTCTGTTAATACAGACTTTGATAACATCACACTTTACTAATGGACTCGTGACACAAATACCTTTACCAAAAGATTTGTACGATTGTTTAGATCAGAAGTCGGACAATACGTCAACAATTCCAGCTAGAACTATTCAAAGTTTCTGCATATCCAACTTTGTTGAGACAACTGCTACATGGTCTACAAATATTACAGATCCGAATGTTAGGAATTATATCACATCTTTGTTAAGGAAAGTGGTGAGGGAAGCAGAATTGGGCGATCCGCTAAGACAAAAGCGACAGGTATTCGGCGGACCTGTCAGGAGAGAAGTGAGAGCAGCACCTTATCAGTACAACTGGCGTCAATATGCATTAGCCGTTCGGAGGCTTAAAAACTCGTTCGTAAGTATACTAGTATTCGAAATAAAATTAGAATCTCGTCTTTACGTATATTTATGTCCGAAATAAAATTAGCATACAACTGAAGAAACACAATTTGTAAATATGATAATTAGACTCTTTGCATTTGTTCTGGTTGTTTTGAATTTAGAAAAATTCTCAAAAAAAGAGTAGATTTAATTCGCTTCATTTTATTTTGAGTTATATATTTTCAGAGCGTCAGACAAGACACCAACAACTACGACGTTATAGCTGGTATTCATTCAGGGAGAACCCTAGGTGCAGCCCATCAAGGCCCAAACTTCTTCGGCTGGCACAGAATATACCTCTTAATGTAAGATTATGTTATTTTAACTACTTTTCGGGCTTTGAAAAAGACTGCCGATTTCAATTAAATTTTCTGATTTTATGAGGGCCTGGATGGGGGTTATTCATTCCTGTATTCTTTAATTTATTAGGCCATTTTTCTCTATTATTTATACCTTTTGCCAATTATTCTCTATTATTTATATTTTAGCACCTCATTATTCTCTATTCTTATTGTTTGGAGTCCATTTTTCTCTATTCTTTATATTTTTTGCCAATTATTCTCTATTCTGTAAACCCCCATCCACACCTTCTTTTATTTGTTTCTTTGGTGATAGTATCCAACCAACAGCTGTAGCTACCTTAGTTCGCTTCCCGAAGAGGTTTGCACATTTTAATCCTGATTTGCAAACTGTGCGTCTTTTTTATTCCCTTGGTTAAGAGAGCGGTCATCTTGTTGATAGCTATTGCTTTTAAGTTAAGGCCACACCAATTTGATTTGTAGTTCTTCGGACCAAAGCTCCAACAAATATGGGGCGAGCGAGCGAAATTTTTTTGGTTGTATTTTTTTCTTGAAAATGAGTTTTTATGAGGCGAGTGCTCTAAAAGTGAAGCGAGCGGTATAATTTTTTTTTTAAACTGTGCGATTTAGAATTTATGTACATGTTAATACTGGGTTACTTCATAGAAAAAAGGAGAAGAAACATGCTCTAATGCATATAATTTGATGGATTGGCGCCTGAACCATACCCAACTTTCTTGTCTCGCTGTGGTTTAATTAATTTTGATTATTTCCATCAAATAAGCTTTGTCTGCGTGAATTTTCATTAAAATTCATACATGTGTATTTATTAAGGAAGCATAGCATATGCAGTTTAACAAGAGGAATTATGTTAGTTGGGTAAATGACATATGTTGAATAAAATTTAAATATGTGTATGTATCAAAAAAAATGCCCCTGAAAAATATTAAATATTTTTTGATATAGTAGTTTTCATTATATCAATAAATGGTAATGATTGATTATTGGCTGCTTGATGTCCACTTGGAACTATTTATCCATACTAAGGATCAACATAATGAGTGAGGTGAATATTTCAACAGCATCATGAGTAAGATAATTATATTGCTATGCATGTAGATCTCAATGTATTAAAATATTCCCTTAAAATACTTGTCACCACATTCACATGCATTATTCTGACAGCAATATACTCTTTCCTTTTGTTCCAAAAAGCTGCAATGCATTTTAAACTCTTTAGCTTGACTAGAAGTGGTTGAACCTATTACATATCCCTAATTATTATGAGCATGCCAATCACAATACCACCACTTTGGTCTCGAAAGTTGGAACTCTTAAATTTTCGCCTACAAAAGAGTTCTGCTTACATACTAATAGACTAAAAAGGGGATATGGGGTTTCATCAAAATAAGATGAATCTGTGATTTTTTAAAAATTCATGGGAATTTAATATTAATTTCATCCAAGATAGATAGGTCTATAAATTTGTACAAAACAGCAGGCGGTGTTTCAAAATTCCACCTAGCAAATCTGATCAATATAAACAGTCATTCTTTGTAAGAACACTTTTTTATTGGAATAGACTACCAAACAATCTCGTGTGTGCCAAGACAATTGAGAGCTTTAAAACTTCGGTTGCTCTCATATCGTTGGACTAATTTTCCAGCGCCTCTCTTCCGTTGCCATTGATGCCATATCCTGGCCCTGCAACGTACTTCTTCAGATTCAGGACTATGTATGTTGAAACAATGATCGGGGATGACGAAGGTTCTAACGAACATTGATGTGATCGTGGTCATCTAAAACAGATTTTTAATATTTGTCTCCTAGAACAGGTCTTCATAGATAAAACGAGATGCTTTTCGGATAACTGTGTGTTCAGTAACTACTTGTCCACGGCAATGAGCTGACACAACTACCGGTTGGCATCCCGATTTTTGATCTTTTATTTACAATTCGATTTATCACACGTGCGTTTGAATCGATCGGAGCAATATATGCTCATGAAAAACGTCTATGTGAAAAAAAAATTTCAAGGAGAAACTAAATTTGGAGCGGTATGCGGACCAAAAATTTGCGGAAGCGGTAATTATTTTTTTTATTGAAAAGTCAATTTCTCCAAAACAGGAGCAGGAAAATCCAAAGAACTATTAATCAAATTGGTGTGGCCTAAGAGACATAGGTCTAGAAAGGCAACGGTAGAGGTTTGTGCCCACGTAGAACTGGTGTAACCGTAACCATGTGTTGACTTGTTTGTTGTTGTTTGCCCTTGTTTGTGTGTCTGTTTTTTCCTGAGGATTCGGGTGATTGGGGTTGATATGATTTGTTGTGATATGTCATATTTTTGGCGATTACAGCTACCCCTTTATATGTATTAACAAGTATAATTCGAAACATTAGTGTTCCTACATTAAATTTGAATTTTGTTTGATATTTTTGGTTCTTAATAATGTGGAAAATATTATAAGTTACATGAGAACATGATATATTTGTTGTCAAAATAAAGTCACTAAAATCACATTCGAATTTCTCGGCTATATTTCTCGTTCTGAATGAGCATGTCATATTTGTTACAAATTTGTGTTTATCTTCCAGACTTGAACATGCTCTTGAAAAAACTGTTCTACACTAGAGACGTCAAGCAAACAATAATCAACGACCATTCATAGCATTTATTAATAACTTTATCATGCATATACAATCCGTTAGATGGCATACATTATTTCCTTAAAATGATATTTATAAAAACATGTTGGATCAGTAGAAGTTGAAAATAAAAATATGGTATCGAAAGACATCAGAGATAGCATGTGAAAAAATAAATGTAATGCATCTTTTGTCTAATTCTCCACTCTGATTAATATTAGAATACATTTGTGTTTATCTTTCAGATTAGAACAGGCCCTTGGAACAACTATTCCTTACTGGGATTCGTCTCTGGACTTTGAAATGGATGACCCGGTGAACACAATTTTGTTTACAGCCAGGTATTTTGGAAATGGTTTCGGTTTTATTACTAATGGCCCGTTTGCAAATTTACCAGGAAGACCAATTTTGCGCAACATCGGAAGTGATGGTACGCTTATTTCAAAACAGGCTATTGCATCTGTTCTCAGTAGAACGCGCCATGCCGAAATTACTGAACCAAGCACAGCCGGTACTGTGCAATACAGCCTAGAAGGACACCACAACGGTCCACATGTATGGGTCGACGGAACACTAGCGTCGTTAGCATCGGCTGCATATGACCCTATATTTTTTTGCCATCATGCTTTTATAGATTATATATGGGAGCAATTTAGGAGACGTATTCCAAATGCAGAATCAGATTATCCACCGACAAATGTTGCAGGGCATGAACCATTCAGCTTCATGGACTTTGGAGAATTTCCCTTTGCTCCCAGGGTAAGGACATCTGAAGGATATTCAGGAAGATATGCTCGATTGAGATCATATCAACCTGCACCATCATGTCCACGATGCGCGGGCAGTCCTGATCTTGTTTGTAATACGGACCGAGGAATTTGTGTATCTCGAGCTGCACCACCCCAAATGAGAATGCAAGCTCCAGCAGCAAGAAGTCAGGCCGGGGCAGCTGCTGCCTCAGGATTTACTGCACAAGTTGTATCAGCACCGGACGCAGTGGAGGCAGACACTCCTCAAAGAGCTCAAAATGCTGTTGCGCAGACTGGACCGCTAGCAACAGGACCAAAGTTTGTATCTCCCTTCCGAGACGGAAGAACAAGGGGTGGGTCCCTCCCTGTGGCCCCAGCGGATCCCTCACTAACTAGGGGTAAGAGGAGCGTCGTTGATGACATAAAAAAGAAACAGTTTAATTCCGTAAAAACAAACCAAAAAACTGTTCATTCTTTTAATACTTTTGTCGGTCAAAATAGAAAGGAAATACCTTATCAAAATTCATTTATTATAAATGGAAAGAGTGATATAAACCAATGGGTTTTTATGCCAGTTAAAGTTGTCTACATGCATTCACCGGGAACCAGTATAGATCCCATTAAAAGTTTTAACCTGCATATTGACCATGATACAACAATGTCGAATTCTACTGTCTATAAAAGTCTGAAAAAACTTCCAAACAAGTCAAATCCTGCAGTATATGATAGATGTTCACACCTTACATCAGGTCCCGACAGAGTTTTTGTGGAGTCGGATGGGATAAATTACTCCGGTCGATATAAAGATTATGCAAAGATCGACCCTTTTCAGCCAGTATCGTCTTCATTTACCTACATCGGAATAAAAAGGCCTTTAAACGAATCCAACGTTGAAGCATTGATTACAGCGTATGATACATGTGGGCGAGTTTGTAAGGCGAAGTGTCTAGTACTTGGTTCGCGGCCTCCTGTCTATGAGTCATGCGCAGGCTCAATAATGGCTGATACACGGTTTCCGCTTATGTACGGAAGAACTTATCATGAAGCAATGAGGGATTTGTGGACTTTATGGGAATCAACATTGCGAGGAATTAATGACCGAAATATTCCTGTAATGTTTCTTTGCAATCACGAAACATCTTCGACATGGTACCATGTCTAAAATAAAATTTCCATATTTTAGTCCGTTTATTTTGCCTTTGTTCTTATATCCTAAATCATATAATTGACATCAACTAGTATTTATATGCTTCATATTTTCATACAAATGGTCAAATATTGTATTCTAGTTTGCCTTTTTGTTTGTTGGTATGTTCTATTCCAAAAAAAATACTTCGTGCATATTTAGATTGCTTATATAGTACATACATGTACATTCCGTAAACTACTTATAAGATAATATAAGATAAGATATTTTATTTTCCAAATTAGGTCCCCAGGGGGCATACACATAGAACAAATATAATCTTTACAACATACAATATTTTACATGACATTCGTATAATACACCTAAAATATTGATATAAAGTGACACATATTATATGTTAAATAAAAAAAAAGGTATTTAAGAGTTGCTACTCCAGAGATGTGGCAAATGTCCTCTCACTTGATTTTATTTTGCAGTTGTTTTTATTTATTTTTTTAACATTTAATAAACAATAACATATTCTGCAAGTCAACTCAATACATGATGCCAGTATGACAGGAAGCGATTTTAGAGTAATATATGAAATTGCTTATGATACATATGGAAACAAGAAAGAGTCGATCATGGTATCCCCATCTTACATAAAAGATAACTTTGTTAACGTACGCACTTTACAAAAAAAAAAAAAAAATACATGCACCATGTGTACAACAAATTCTGATGGTTAAATTCGTAAATAACTCGGACTTTTTGTCCCGAATTTGCTTGAAATATTTGCAGCTTGACTTTGATAAACTAACTATCAACTCAAAGATCTCGACATTTCCTGCGGTCCTATAGTAAATAACTTTTAGGGTTTTGTAAGTGGTCAAAATCTTTTACAGTAATTCATGTGGCCATCTTTGACATTAAAACTATCCGGTGCAGTACATTTGCGCGCATTACAATTACATTTGCGCGCATTACCATTACATTTGCGAGCACCTTTTGATTACATTTGCACGCATTCATTTTACAGGTAAACTCAGATAAATGCAGGTAGATTATATTCATTTATTTATCTTACTATTATCTTCGAGCATGATAAGTTGGTAATATTATGCACAAGCCCTTAGTCTTGGGAATATATACAGATAAAAATGTAAATACATAGCAAATCTAAGGATTAAAGTTCTGATTGTACATGTTGTAACGTGCTGAATATTTAAAGCCCACTGCTTTCATGAAATACGTGGATTTTCTGAATAAAATTGCTCATTTTACTGAGCATGGAATGATTCTGGGCAGTTTGTAGTACGCCTGGATTCTGCTGACGGTAGTGATGGCCAGAGACTTGGAGGAAATAGGGAATCTGGTGAAATACCTTCGCCATTATATACGGTGCATCGCTTGAAATAGCCCCTGTCTCTAGTGTTCTGTCGATACTGAAAGTAAATCCATCATACACTAATGATTTTCCCCGATTTGTTTCTGACAAACGAAGTCTATGTTTGTGCCTTGACAAAACTTACTAACTGACAAATTATTTACTAAAGCGATCTCTTTTCTGTTAAATTCGGAAACAAATATTTTTTTCAGTATTTAATATGAAAAATATATACATGTAATTAAAATTTACAAATATCGTTCAAAATTACTAATAACTTTAGTCACATCTATTATGAATTATCTTGGTTTTTACCTGTGTTACCTGTAAAATAAATGTGCGCAAATGTAATCAAAAGCTACGCGCAAACGTAAATCTTTTTAATCACCAAATGCGCGTAAATGTAATGCGCTTAAACTATCGGTATAGACGTTCACTGAAATTGGCTCCATATTATTAAACCTTGTTTTTGGAGATTTATTGTTATGGTCAGTTCTTCTTATCATTATTGTGATTCCCTTATTTAGTTTGTTGAGCTTTTATCATATACTTAGAGTAAATAACTTAGAGTTAATAACTTACATTATTATATACTAATAAGAGTAAATAACTTATATTATTATATACTTATAAGAGTAAATAACTTACATTCTTTACAGTATGATTATAATAGCATTAAATTTACATCAATTCTATATTTTCCGAAATGTGCATAGCGGGCTGATATGAAAAATTTATTAAGGATGTACTTAGGTGAAATTAAAAAAATCTAGAATTTAAAATTGATACTATAAGTCAGAAGAGCAGTAGTTAAGGAACAAAATAAGCGAAAAATATTGATAGGTTATGGAGCTCCTTTTCGAGATATTTAATTTTTTTTAAATTGCGGGAAAAGTCTGACTCGTACTTTTACCTTACATTTGCATTGGTATTATTTGGGTCTCAAATCGAAAGAAAAGAAATCTAGAATCTGCTTAAATTTTGGTAAATGACCTTTTATTAGCTTTATTGAAGTCTTATATGAAAAGAAAAATGGGTGTTATGGGGCAAAATATTTTACCCTGTATCATAGGAAAAAACCAAGGAGTCCGAACATCTGACACAAATTCCTAAACCTGACCTAAGTACATCCTTAACTGCTTCTGATTGATATCGCATACCTGTTCGTAACGTTATCACATGGCAATTCATCGCCACTCGGCAAATTTCGGAAATATACGTAAACTTTATGGAGATGGAAAAAGTAGCACAGTAGGATAATAGACCAATATAAAGATTTTGTCCACTCGGTTGTCATTCGGTATATCGGGAAATAATAAGTAACGGTGGTCAAGCATGAAAACCGGTATCGGATCGTGAACACAATTCAACTGGAACACTTGTGAAAATATCAGTTGTATTATCAACAGGCGCAAAAAAAAAAATCAGAAAAAAGAAATACATCTGTCAAAATGGTTCAACTTCCTTATGATACGAGTAAAAATGCAGTACGTTTCAAGAAAACACAAAAAGCGACAAATAACCTTTATTAAGTATAAAGTCCCTATAACTGTTCGTTGCGGACTGACGGAATGACGGATAAGGGTAAAACTATATGGTCTCGACAACTTTGTTGAGGGGCCATAAAAATACATTTCATCATCAAATATTGCCAATAATTGAATACCACTTTTTTTATCCGATAGGCGCATTCTGATATATGATGGGTTTTTTATAAGTCTACGATTAAGAATAGAATTAAAAAGCTTACCCATACTAGTGACAAAACCGATGACGCAAGAACAATAGAAATGTAACTCTTCTTATGAAAAAGTCGACAAAATCAATAGTAAAACAATGCCAGAGGCGATACTGATTAGAATTTATTTCTTAGCAGCAATCGTACATTTTTAAGAAAGTATTTGTTAATACTATTGTACATGTATTTGCTGTCTTCTCGATGATTTCGCATTCAATATTTGAATTTGCTTATCAAAAGTGTTAATCTTTGCTGCATATCCATCATTTTTTTGGTATTTTTTTTTCTGAACTTCTCCGATCTAGCAACATACATATACGGATGAGTTGTATGTTCCAGAGATGAAGACAGCAAGTAGAAAAATAAATTGAAGTTGGTATTCCAGGAATTTACTCACATAGCAACATTTTAAATCAATTTATATAAAGCTCCTATAGCCTGCTGTACTCGTTTGTTATTTTATGAGGGAAATGATAAAATTGTATGGACAGTTTGTTTTTATTTCAATCTATTTTTATTGATACTATTACCAGAGCGTTTTCTTGTGAATTTATAATTAATAGCATCCTTGCTTAAACGGAACAAACATTGAGAAGATCAAGTATTTGCAGGGGAGGTAATATTTTGATACTAGATGTCTCACTGATGCGTGTGATTTTTCTGTGAGGACGGCGATTCAATGATTTCCTCTTATCTTGAAAGTTGGAATTATACCTAATGTCCATCCCCCAGGAATTATCCCAGTATCACCAGTTTATAAAAGATTTGGTATGTAAAGGCAAATGATAAATTAACAATATATTTTGTGTATTTATCTACTGTGTTATCATAAACAAAAGTACCAGACTCAAGCTGGCATCCACCTTTTTGAGATTTTTATGTTAGATATAATTATTTTGATGAAACAAATTGATCGCTTCAAATTGTTTACATCGAAAAATTAAAAACGGTGCACTTTTTAAACCATCAATGTTTTAGTTGGTTAGCCACATTCGTCATTGATCAGTATACCGTGAAAGGAAAATAAACAGGGACAGTCCCATGGAAACATTATTCTCTGATAGTGAGTCATTTCAAGGTTATCCAGAGGATAAAAAATTGCAATGAGTATTTCGATTACAAAATTATTCACAGAAAAAAATGTATTTAAATTTGATACTTGTGGGATTAGTACTTCAATCGAGTGCACCTATTTTAGTGGTCAATGAGTTTTGTTTACAATGGCGATGAAATTCAAGCCTTAGGTGATGGATTTATCTTTGATAACTATTCATACAAAAACTCAACAGATTTCTTATGAAATTGAACAGACGTTAATAGGCCAGATTAACCGTAGATAACCCGTGGTAAGTCACGTTTTCTTCTTCTTTTCTGAAATGCTACCGAGAACGGAAGCTTTCATCTTGTTGTTTATTCAGTAACACCCCTCCTGTAAGAATGAAGAGGGTGTCCTGTCTAACTGAATGTGATGTTTTACGAGCGTCAACTTTCATCACTAACTGTATAGCAATTTACATGCATTGTTTAGTACCCCTTCATCACCGTTTGCGAGTGTGTGAAAATAAAAAATAAAAATCTCTCTCAGTCTCTGTCTTGTATTTGAAGGATTTTAGTGAAACCAAAAACCGTAATAGTTGCATTCAGCTTGTTAGTAGACCATTCTTTTTAAATCTAGGCAATGTGTCTGTAATGAACGCCTTAAAATTAGAGTAAAACCAAATTACACGGAAATGCAAAAAATAAGAGGAGGCATTGTAATTTTTAATGGATCAAAAGAGTTCACAGTATGTACAATAAATATACCATGGCTATGAAATACCACAAGGGACCAAGATATGATAATATCTTGCAAGCAAAGTAACTACCTTAAGTTTTTTTGTTTTTTTGTTTCACCTTGTCCAATGTTTTGACTTTTGTGGAATTAGGATCTAAACATGTAACATAAGCTAGGAAAGCCCATGTATAAACCATTGTTTTCTGATGCAACTTATACATTAAGTAACGGGAACGGCAGTCTTGGAATCCAATCACAAGATGCATGTAACTACATCCATGTAACTACATCCAACCCATCCATCCCGAAGCACATTCTTGAAATGATGTAAGACAGGCTAAGATTCTGGAGGAAAATATGTCAAAAGCTAAACAAATCGTTAGAAGTTGAAATATTATTACTTCAAGTTCAAAGGTTGTTGAGTAATGAACATTAACAAGAGTGCACGCGACGGCGTTGTCGTATTAAGCATACCCCACTTGTAATTCAAAGTAGAGGCAAACAGGAAGTAGTTATCTCACAAAAAGTTCCTTTACAACAGTGTACAACTCAACACTGTCAAGCAGCTGACCAAACATGAAATCATTCTGTTCAGTAGTACTGGATTGATTGATTGTTGGTTGCTTAACGTCGAATATTTCATGTATAAGTAAGTAAGTAAGTATTTTTTATTGAAATGAAGTCCAGACATTGGACTATCATCAAATACAACAATTACAAAATTAACATATACATATGTTTCTAAAAAACACATATTCAGAACGAGAGGAACTGGGGAAATGTGTGCCAGAAATATTTGTTGGACGGACGGGACGGACAAAGTAAATGCAATACAGGAGTGAGGATATGACAGTATAATTTTAAACTTAAGCAAAAAATAAATATGTCTAGGTTAATCTATGAAAAGGTATATACTATGAAATTTAGAGCGAGGGGCTTGCCCCGAGCTCTTAATTTCATAGTATATACCTTTTCATAGACTATCCAATTTAGCACATATTTACAACTCAAGTAATCTTTTAATTGGTCTATTGATAGTTTATTTTGACTGACTACTTATATCACAAGTGTTTGTAAAACGGAGCTCATTAACGAAGTTTTGTAAATCTACTCACTAGTATCATTTTAAAATATGTGATTTCAAAAGGCCCTTGACTCCAGATATTGATATAAAGCGGTGGTTTACTTCTAAGACATGGTAAGATGACAAAATAAATTGACCAAAAGCAGGCAATAATTAAATTGCAGTGGAAGCTTTACGTGTCTTGAAAACATTTTTCAATTTCACAGTAAAACAAAAGCTATAATAAATTTAAAACATATAGATAGTATGCAGTGGCGGATCCAAGGGGGTGTTGTTTCCGGGGGTTGGAAAACCCCCTTTTTTGGACGATCGATACTTTAGAATGGGGACATATGGTTGGAACCCCCCCTCTTTATCCTGGGTTGGAACCCCCTTTTAAAAATGACTGGATCCGCCCCTGGTATGTCCCCATAGATAGTCTAGCGGAGAGTCATTAAAAAGCCAATAGATCAAAGATACAAGCGGTTTATGTTTTTTTTTTTTTTTATTTCAAAGTAAAAACTAAAAGATTTATCAGAACATGTATATATATATACATATATAGGTGGCACATTCTCTTCAGACATTATCACGGTTTCTCAATTTATGACATTGTCCTGAAGATGCACGAGATATTTGCCACTGGACATTAAGCAACCAATAAGCAATCAATCAATTCATGACGAAAGAGATCAAGTTGCCTTAATTTTCCTTCACAAGGTTTCACAGTACACACTTTTTTGTGTACAAAGTAATTGCATGGATGATAAATTATCACAATTTTAAGATGGCGTTGTACTCTAATCAAGGTATAAAGAACCATATTTGTTACTCATTATTTATGAAATAAACTTGCAATCGTCAAAAACATTATTTAGATCCAAAGATTTTAATAGCAGGATATTTAAAAATCAATGTGAAAACTAATTACAAACTATTTAATTTTATTTGGAACACAGTATTTTACTTCAAAATCGCCAGTGGCAATTATTGTTTTAATATCTTGATTACGATACAATGAAATCTTACCCTTGTGGTCATTCATGCGTAGTTACTTAGTACACGGAAAAAGTATGTACTATGAAAATTAGAAGGCAAATTCAAGCAATTTGATTGGACGAGAAGTTGTAACTATGTGCTAAACAGATATTATGTATAGTGAGTAGAATAAAGTTTACTGAGCTTTGTTTACAAATGATCTAAGGCTACGATTTGTTATTTGATAAGAGTTCAAAAACTAAATAAAACTCATTAATCGTAGATGAGCTCTGACAAAGTAAGTTTTTTTTCTTCTTCATACTGATTACTTTATTAATTTGTAAAATAGTCTTGTCAATGCATCAACGGCACTTTTAGTTTGTCTTCGTCTCAAATGCTAGTCTGCATTATTCACAAATTGTCGCGATATTTAGTATTTTGTCGCGTACAACAATATGCTTGTTTATAATTCTAAATAAAAAAAAAACAAAATGATACCTATTAATAAAACAAACGATTCTTTTAGAGTTTCAACGGTTCAAGTTTTACCCTTCTGTAAACCTTTTTGTAACACTTACATTTGGGGATAAAATGCGTATTTCTACAACTTTCAGAACTCTGTATATATACGTCGTAATACCAATACTGGCTTTAATACATCATCATTAAGGCGCCGTCGATTTATTGACGGTTGGCGAGATCATATGTAATGCTTTCTATGCTTGTTGCGCACACAGCGGTGTCTTCCTAATGGTTCCAGTCTATTATGGTGGACACAAAGAATGAGTTTGAATGCGGTTTTGTTCTACGGGTTGGACTACCATAATAATTAGCTTGTTCCTCGCAAGTTTTTCTTCTATGTTTGATGATTGAAAGTATCAAACTTTTTAGCTGTGCTGGTTCTTCTTGGTCTTACGTATTTACAGCTTTCAATCAAATACTAGTCTGGATCAATTACAAGAACCAGCCCCTCGACAACTTTTGACAAAAATATAAACTTTTGGCTTGTGCGTCGATGTTGTAGTTCTTGGAGTACTAGTTTTGCAAGCATGTTTTTTATGCCTCCATCTTCGTTTGTTTGTAATCGCCAGCTATGAACCTTGCTGCTTGCCGTTTTATTCTTTCTTGCTTGTTGGTATCTGCTAAACTTAGTTCTGTAGTATTTACACATTGACAGATAAAACATTGAGAATGGAAACGGGGAATGCGTGAAAGAGACAAAACCCGACCAAAGAGCAGAAAACAGCACAAGGCCACCAAAGGGTCTTCAAAACAGCAAGACAATCCCGCACCCGGAGGCGGGCTTCAGCTGGCCCCTAGACAATAATGTATACTAGTTCAGCTAATGGACGTCACACTAAACTCCGAAACATATAAATGAACCAAAATTAAAAAAAAACATACAAGACTAACAAAGGCCAGAGGTTCCTGACTTGGGACAGGCGCAAAAATGCAGCGGGGTTAAGCATGTTTTGTGAGATCTCAACCCTCCCCTATACCTCAAACCAATGTGGAATAAACAAACACGCATCAATACGCACAGTAAAATTCAATTCAAAAGAAGTCCGAGTCCGATGTTAGAATAGGTAACAGAAGAATACAGATGTATACAGAGTGTCAAAGGATCATATCGTTTCTCTGGTGTTTAGTATAGGCATATTCTCAATATGCTTTAAGGGCATACGATACAGTTTTGATCCCATATTGACAGTTTGCTGACAATTTGCATATAGGCTATTTTTTGCATGATTAAATCAAATATGTTATAAAAAATATACCTTCATGTGCAACTTTTTGAGTAAAATGAGTTCGAAATTTCATATATTTGCTCAAAATTCGGATTTGTGGACGTATTTTTCCTTTCAACAGAAATACATAACTTTTTTGTTTTAAAAGATAAACACAAGCTGTTTTTTGTTAAATTTTTTGTAAATTCTGTTTTATATAAATGTAGTTTAATTTGTGCAATTTGTTTTTTTTTTCAAATGGCTCATATTTATCAAATGTTCACGAATGTAGAAAAAAAGCATCATTTTTGCTGTATATTTATCTAATTTAAAAAAATTGCACTATTTACGTTTTCATAAAAATTTGCACACATTATCGTCTTGCGTAATCAAACCGATTGGCATTTTAAAAAAGAGGTGTCCATGAACTCGTTTTTAAGTTAAATAAGTTTGAATGATAAAAATCAGTCGAAAACTGAATGTTTTCCCGATAAGTCGTAGTTTGACGTCGCGAAAATAACAATTTACGTTAGGAACGTCATTACCTCCCCTGTAACTGTATCGTATGCCCTTAATTGAGATGTGCGGTATATATCAATGAGACAGAGAACACCACAAATTTGAGATATTCATAACTTTTTAGCACCCCTGGCCCAAATGTGAGCTAATGTAATCACTTGACGTCCGTCGTCGAGCGTCGTAGTGAACTTTTAAAAAAATATTATCTTCTGAAACCACTGGGCCTCTTTACACTTATCATAGCCACAGTGATTCGTATGTTGTCTAGATACGAAATAACTAAGATAGAAGCTAAGGCTAAAGATAGAGAATTCTATAAAAACTATTTGAAATAAACTAATGAAAATCAAAACCAATCCAGTTTGAATAAGTTTGTACTCAATTCCTTATATATCAGTTTTTACAAATGTTTTAACAGGACGCAGGGAACATCTTTTGCTGTCGCCAGACATGAGAGAACGGATTTTTCAACTATGGATCTTTTTACTGCTCTATTTCATGGTAAATATTTATATTTATCAGGCCATGTCAAATTAATTTTTCAATCATTGGATTAAATGATACAAATTTTGGCTGATTTAGTATTTAATTAAAACATTCCGCCGCATCCCACTGAGAAAACGACTAATATTCAGACCCCTTGCAAACATACAAACATATACACTTATAAATATTAATCTAAGCCTTTTCATATGAATAAGTTAAACAAATCTGTTTTGTTTATTCTGAATCCAAAGAACTGAAATGGATTAACTTAAATTGATGGGCCCTTTCAAAATAATCTTAATATCATAGCAAAGTAGTTTATTACAGGTATGTCCCCACTGCAAGAAATATTACTTTCAGTTTCATTTTGATCAATCAGATTCCTATATATTATAGATCTACTTGCCCATTGAAGCGCTGTGATTTTGCATTGTGTCGCCTCACAGCTCGGAGCTTAGCGACACATATGGATCACTTCTGTTGTCGTTCACATCACTTTGTTATCTTTTGAAGACGTGTTTTTCAACAGACAAACGCTTTTCTATTGATACCATTTGTGCTTCTCATTTTACCAATTTTTTCCTCCATTTGTATGAGGCAAACATCACACAGGATTATCTCAAGAAAAATGAAAAGAAGCTGGAATTATCCCTAAAGTTCACCAGGCATATATCGAAGATTGTCATCCCAGTATATTATAATCCCTCTTGAAACAGTTGCATTTGCTAATACGCGTAATATAAACGTTGTTTACAAGAGTCCGATGCGAGCTATTAGGAAAGCGGATATTATTTAAAATAAGGTTTTATTGAATAATTATAGAAGGCTAAAAATGCCGATATAATGATTTAAACTGTAATTTTGAAAGATTTAAGCAAAAAATTTATCTATATAAACCCAGAATAAACAGAAAATGTTTATCAAAACTAAAATTAATCAAAAATAAAGTTGTGTATTCAATTTGTCTCTAGATATGCAAAATGATTTATTTTTGTTACGTATGTCTTCGATAACCTGTAAAAATATTATTAAGTTTGGTTTCAAAATTTCCTTTCACCGCAATGCATAACGTGAATTATTATTTTATTTCATGATAAGTGAAAATATCAAAAAAATATATACCACACGATTTAGACACTTTGCTAATAAAATTCCTTTATGTCGGATTTTGAACCCATTGCTCAAACAAATTCAAGAGAAATTGGCCATATTTCTCTATAGGAAGTTCAGGTTGTGATATCTAGAGGATTAAAATCTAGGGCAACAATGGATTTGTAATACTAGTACCCGTGTTTTTTTTCCTTCAGATACCATACAACAGGTGTGCTGATCCAGGTAAGAACCTTATGTTTGTTATACTTCAGCAGTATTATACAATTAAATCCTTTGTATGAGGTCTATACGAGATCATACGAGGATATATCGACCTGAAAGTAGTATACCGATACGAGAATATATCGACTTGAATTAAATAAATCGACTGAGAACGAAATCCGAGGTCTATATGCTACTTGAGGTCGATATATCCTCGTATCGACCTCATACATAGGTTGCGATTGTTATATTATTATTATTGTCAATACGCCGGAAATAGAGCAGAATATCATTTGATTGACTGTTGCGATTTCGTCACAAAGTATTGCGGTTTTTAGATTTCTATTTTTAGATATTTTAAAAATAACTGCAATAACACGTCTATCTGCCGTTTTCAGTCTCCCTTTGAAAATACGTTGAACATGTGACTATTTTTGAACGAATCATATTAGTAAGAATATACAAAATAATAATGTAGCATCTTACATCATGTGGTCCTCGTGATCATGTACGAAACTGTCAGGAATATTACAGGGAGAACTGACAAATACTGAGGGACATCTTACGTATTTCTTCGAATAGAATTCCTTATCAAAATTGATAGGTTATTTCCATTTGAATTGATCTCTTGGCTATCAAAACAAAACAAAAATAAGAATATTTTTTATTACATCTACATACAACTAGAATCCGTTATTTTTTTCCCTTCAAATCGTCTAAAGCGAAATTTTCCTTAAATTACATCTTTTCAATGAAACTTGATTTGGGTTGTCAATTCAGTGATATTTGTATAGTCATTCTTATACCAATATAATCAGAATTAGCTGAGAAGGAGGGTTATTATGGAACCTTTTTTAATCCGAGATTTATCTTATGTCTGACGGTTAATTGTCGGAACTGGTTGTGGCCGTAGACGTAGTACAGAAACCTACCGCGATCGTCATTTCTCCAACGGGCGAGAGGACGCGGGTCGTCATTCGAAACATCTAGTATGTGGTTTCTGATACAGAGTTCATCGACAAGTTGTAGGTATTCCTTGTGGTACTAGTTTTTATTTATTTTGTGTATTCTCTTCATCTCCAGTAGGCCACAAGAACACAACAAGCTAGTTGCCTTTGTTTTGGTTTCTGTGAAAGATAGATAGACGAGTAAGCCCAATTCCCAACTATTGCCATGATATTAACTTTGATATATCTGCGCCCTACAGTAGACATTTTTATCTACCATAATTCCACCTTAAATTATCAGAATTTAATGAAATTTTCTTAAAATCTTCATCATATGATTTCATTGTGCATTTTGTATTTTGTTTATGATCCGAATTTGTTTTTGGGTCTCCCTTGACAAAATCTGGACTCTCCATCGCTTTATCCGGGGTTGAGGGGGAACAAATTGTGTATCCGTAGCTTATAATAAAGCCCTTATAATTTAAAGAAATTTCCTCAGAATTTTGACCATATAATGCCACTGTGCACCTCCAGATTGGGTTTCGAAGTGTCCGGGAAGCGGTGTTATGCATCTAATTTTGAGCTTTATACACAGTTTTTCTAGGCATATTCTGGAAAAAAAGGAGCATGTTGTACAGTGGTTGTCGTTGGTTGTCGCAAATTTTTTTCTTTTAATGATTTCAGCTTAAATAATCCCTCACTTTTATTTTTTGTATTGTTTCACATTTTGTCATCTTGGGACAATCATAGCTTACTGTACGGAGTTGTTTTAGCACATTGGTGACGGCCATTCAATGACCTGTAGTTATTTATTTTCTCTTCAACCTTTTGATGGAAAGTTTTCACATTGGCAATCAAATAACATCTCCCTTTTGATATTGATCTGTAAAACTTTCACATGAAATTAATTCATAATCAGTAAAGCAGGCAAAACATTTCAGTATTCACTATGGTGACTGATTTGAAGACGCACTTGTTTGTATATTTTAAAGCCTAACTAGACTGCACAACATCACATATCAAGCCATTCTTTAGTTGCAGTGGTTATACATTTAATTATTATGCAGCACTTTGCACAACTGTTTGTTTAAATCATTTCATTTAACTTTTGTTGTTACATTTATGACAGTAACTGTTGAGTGTGGTAGTACAAGGAATGATACGATCAACGTCACGTATGTTGGAGAAGCTACAGCCGTATATTCCACTGCTAATGAAGCGGGTTGTGCGGCGGTGCAGACATCGACTGCAGTGTGGGAAATCAAAGGGGCAAACGATAAACCATGTGGATTAGAGGTATATCTGTCATTTTATTTTCATTTAAAAAAATATTGGTTATATTTCAATGAAACAACAACTTGCACTAAAACAAAACAGTAAACAGACTTATTATCAATATTCTGTGTAATATACCCGACTCGGAGGTACCTGAGAGGCATGTCGCATGAGAGCGGGCTTATTATCAATACATTTAGCACCTTTGAAATGCACTTACTGCTATTGTTTATTGTTGGATAAAATTACATATCGTACTAAGGACTATATATAAGACCTTGAGGGCAATGTGTGAGCTATTGCCATAATTTGGCATATGTCATCGCCCGTCGTACATATTTTCAAAGTTATTCTCCGAAGACACTACTGAACCAAACTCCTCATGATTTATCCTTATTTAGTCTATATGATATATAAGTGTCCTTAAAAAAGATGAATATGTTTGTAATAACTAAATGGTTTATTTTACAAAACACATTAACATGGACGTAAAAAATCTACATGAAATTAACTGCTATTGAATTGTTGTCTTCCCGTACTATAATTCGCAGTTACCTCAACATGAACACTCAGGTTAGAAATTCTGCAATCGCATCTGCGGAAAAATCGCGATGGAAGAAAAAAGCTAAACGTGGAAGGAGTGTATTCTGAAAAAAATATTTTAATATACCATATCATGTAACAACTGTAATGACACAGTTTAATCAGCACATACATTTGTAGAAAATAGGGGGTGGATAAACATCGCTATAATACCATCAAAATAAAATCTTACTTGTTATGCAGGTGCTTAACTTTCTGTGTTTATTGTTTGTCAGAATCACGATCGACCTCAAAACCCAAGAGTTGATTAGAATCGAATGAATTAATGATTTTTGTCGCAGAAAGCTCGACATAGGGATGGTGATCCGGCGGCGGCGTTAACTTACTTCTTAAAAGCTTAATATTTCAGAAGGTAGAACACCTGGATGCTTTATACTTTGTATATAGATGCCTTATGATGTGAAGTTTCCGTCTGTTATATTTCCATTGTCCTTGACCTCATTTTAATGGTTAAGTGACTACTTGAAAAAAAAGTTCAGATTTTTTGTAATGTTAATTTCTCTCTTATAATAAGTAATATGATAACTATATTTGGTATGTGCGTACCTTGCAAGGTCCTCATGCCTGTCATACAGTTTTCACTTGACCTCGACCTCATTTCATGGATCAGTGAACAAGGTTAAGTTTTCGTGGTCAAGTCCATATCTCAGATACTATAAGGTACTTGTTTCATATTTTGACTTTGACTTCATTTTCATGATTCAGTGGTTAAAGTTTTTGTGTTGTGGTCTGTTCTTTTAATACTGTATGCAGTAGGTCAACTATATTTGGTGTATTGAAATATTTTACGATGTACATGTCAGTCTGGCATGTTTTATTGACCTTGACCTCATTTTCACAGTTCATTGCTCAATGTTAAGTTTTGTAATTTGGTCTGTTTTTCTAATACTGTATGCAATAGGTCAACTATATTTGGTGTATGAAAATATTTTATGATGTACATGTCAGTTTGGCATGTTTGACCTTGACCTCAGTTTTTACGGTTCGTTGCTCAATGTTAAGGTTTTGTTTTTCGGTCTGTTTTTCTTGTACTTTAAGCAATAGGTCAACTATATTTGGTGTATGGAATGATTGTAAGGTGTATATGTGTGTCTGGAAATTATCATCTGACCATGACCTCATTTTCATGGTTCATTGGTCAATCTTAAGTTTTCTTGGTTAAGTTTGTTTCTTAGATACTATATGCAAAAGGTCAACTATATTTAAAGCATGTAATGATTGTAAGGTGTACATGTCTGTCTGGCAGGGTACATCTGACCTTGACCTCATTTTCATGGTTCATTGATCAATGTTAAGTTTTCCTGGTTAAGTTTGTTTCTTAGATAATATGTGCAATAGGTCAACTATATTTAAAGCATGTTTGGTGAATGGAATGATTGCAAGGTGTACATGTATTTCCTGTTTGGTTTATCTGACGACCTCATTTTCTTGGATCTTGATAAGTCTATGTGATAGTTGTAGTAAAGCTTTATATTTAGGACTATGAACATAAAATCAATGGTTAGTAAAGAAGGCGAGACATTTCAGTGTGTGCACTCTAAATATCGAGATAACGAAATCAATATATCGATATAACGATATAATTATCGAGATAACGATATAATTATATCGATATAACAAAATAAATATATCGAGATAACGATTTGATTATATCGAAATAACGATATATATATTGAGATAACGATGTAATATTATTTTTTTAGGTCCCCTATGGGCTTCCGTACATTGACAATCATACAAAGAAGATTTTGTAAATTGTAAAGTTGGATTGAATATATTGAGTATTGTGTTATATTCAATTACCACAACCACTTTCTTGTCAAATTCTATGCTTAATAACTTTGTAATGATACTGGCAAATATAAATAAAAGTCTCAAGGGAAAAAAACATTTATTCTAAAAGATCAAAAAAATATACTAGTATCATTGCCATTTCAATGCATGCACTGTCATCTTCGGGATTATCTTTTATTTTCATGCATGTTATATTGTCATCATTTAAATCTTTCAATTAGAGTATATATTTCATCATGGATTTTATAGTTGTCCACAATAAAAAATGTTGTGAATGTTAGATCTAGATCGTTTTAAATGTCAATTTCAGCGTCTGTTTTGCGTTAATTTCAAACGCACAACTGATTAAAATTTTGGTTACGTGAATTTGGAGCCGGACGCGCGCGGCTCCGTACTTGACGCGGGTTTTTAAAAAAAGAACTTTTTTCTCGTCGACCTTTTACAACACGCGGGGTGTCCGACGAACGAGGTATCAATTTGGCGTGGCCTTAACAACAATTTTTCACCAATGTGGGTTTCTGTCTGCTATTTTGAAAACTATTGTAATTAGACACACTTTGATTAACAATTAAAGTTGAAAAAAAGGAAAGAAAAGATGCAATATGCTTCAACTATTAACCGAATCCTTTTAGTAGTCATTTGTTATCATGTGAGCGTGTCTCTTTTTTCTTTTGAGTTCTATTATATGTGACCAATTTTTGTACAATTTTTGCTTTTTTGCTTTTATCTAAATAGATCATGAATGACTATTTAGCGATTTTTGAATCAAATTAATGGGCTTATGTATGAATGTATATATGATCTGTATACCTCTCATGTCATTGGAGGCACCCAAATGATATATAGGGCAAAAAAGGAACTTTGTAACACCTTGTATTGGCACAGATTATTTTTCCTATCCATTTGGCATGGCAGGTTTTACTGTCAGAACTTTGACTGGGTTAACTACCGACTTACTCAACATAGATCCCGAACCTTGTCATTGCAGGTTTTACTGTTAGAATAGTGTCTGGGTTAACTACCGACTTACTTAACATAGATCCCAAGCCTTGTCGTGGCAGGTCTCACTGTCAGAATATTGACTGGATTACTTATCGACTTACTTAGCATGGATCTCCAGCCTTGTCATGGCAGGTCTTACTGTCAGAATAGTGACTGGGTTAACCACCGACTTACTCACCATAGATCTCCAGTCTTGTCATGGCAGGTCTCACTGTCAGAATATTGACTGGATTACTTATCGACTTACTTATCATGGATCTCCAGCCTTGTCATGGCAGGTTTTACTGTCAGAATAGTGACTGGGTTAACTACCGACTTACTTAACATAGATCCCCAGGTTTTACTGTCAGAATAGTGACTGGGTTAACTACCGACTTACTTAACATAGATCCCAAACCTTGTCGTGGCAGGTCTCACTGTCAGAATATTGACTGGATTACTTATCGACTTACTTAGCATGGATCTCCAGGCTTGTCATGTCAGGTCTTACTGTCAGAATGGCGACTGGGTTAAATACTGACTTACTCACCATAGATCCCCAGCCTTGTCATGGTAGGTCTTACTGTCAGAATAGTGACTGGGTTAACTACCGACTTACTCACCATAGATCTCCAGCCTTGTCATGGCAGGTCTTACTGTCAGAATAGTGACTGGGTTAACTATCGACTTACTTAACAGAGATCCCCAGGCTTGTCATGGCAGGTCTTACTATGAAAATAAGGACTGCATGAGTTAACTATCGACTTACTTAACATCGATCTCCAGCCTTGTCATGGCAGGTCGCACTGTCAGAATAGTGACTGGGTTAACTACCGATTTACTCAACATAGATCCCGAACCTTGTCATGGCAGGTTTCACTGCCAGAATAGTGACTGGTTAACTATCGACTTACTTCACATAGATCCCAAGCCTTGTGGCAGGTCTTACTGTCAGAATAGTGACTGGGTTAACTACCGACTTACTCACCATAGATCTCCAGATTTGTCATGGCATGGCAGGTCTTACTGTCAGAATAAGGACTGGGTTAACTATCGACTTACTTAACATTGATCTCCAGGCTTGTCATGGCAGGTCTTACTGTCAGAACAGTGACTGGGTTAACTTCCCACTTATTTAACATCGATCCCAGCCTTGTCATGGCATGTCTCACTGTCAGAATAGTGACTGGATTAACTACCGACTTACTTAATATAGATCCACAGCCTAGTCATTGCAGGTCTTACTGTCAGAATAAGGACTGGGTTAACTATCGACTACTTAACATTGATCTCCAGACTTGTCATGGCAGGTCTCACTGTCAGAACAGTGACTGGGTTCACTACCCACTTACTTAACATCGATCCCAGCCTTGTCATGGCATGTCTCACTGTCAGAATAGTGACTGGATTAACTACCGACTTACTCACAGAGATCTCCAGCATTTTCATGGCAGGTCTAACTGTCAGAGTAGTGACTGGGTTAACTACCGACTTACTTAACAGAGATCTCCAGCATTGTCATGGCAGGTCTTACTGTCAGAATATTGACTGGATTAACTACCGACTTACTTAACATAGATCCACAACCAGCCTTGTCATGGCAGGTCTCACTGTCAGAATAGTGACTGGGTTAACTTTCGACTTACTTTACATAGATCCCACCCTTGTCATGGCAGGTCTTACTGTCAGAATAGTGACTGGGTTAACTACCGACTTACTTAACAGAGATCCTCAGCCTTGGCATTGGAGGCCTTACTGTCAGAATAGTGACTTGGTTAATTATCGACTTACTTAACATAGATCCCCATACTTGGCATGGCAGGTCTAACTGTCAGAGTATTGACTGGCTTAACTACCGACTTACTTAGCATAGATCTCCAGCCTTGTCATTACAGGTCTCACTGTCAGAGTGGTGACTGGGTTAACTACCGACTTACTAAACACAGATCCCCAGCCTTGTCATGGCAGGTCTCACTGTCAAAATAATGACTGGGTTAACTACTTACTTAACACAGATCCCAAGCCTTATCGTGGCAGGTCTCACTGTCAGAGTAGTGACTGGGTTAACTACCGACTTACTTAGCATAGATCTCCAGCCTTGTCATTGCAGGTCTCACTGTCAGAGTAGTGACTAGGTTAACTACCGACTTACTTAACAGAGATCCCCAGCCTTGTCATGGCAGGTCTAACTGTCAGAGTAGTGACTGGGTTACCTATCGACTTACTTCACATAGATCCCAAGCCTTGTCATGGCAGGTCTCACTGTCAGAACTTTGACTGGGTTAACTACTGATTAACTCAACATAGATCCCGAACCTTGTCATGGCAGGTCTCACTGTCAGAATAGTGACTGGGTTAACTACCGACTAATTAACATAGATCTCCGGGCTTGTCATGGCATGTCTCACTGTCAGAATAGTGACTGGGTTAACTATCGACTTACTCAACATAGATCCCGAACCTTGTCATGGCAGGTCTCACTGTCAGAATAGTGACTGGGTTAACTACCGACTTACGTAACATAGATACATTCATTGACATAACCCATATTTATTTAATTTATTTTTAATATTGTTTACGACGGGTGTCACATGTGGAGCAGGATCTGCTTACCCTTCCGGAGCGCCTGAGATCACCCCTAGTTTTTAGTGAGGTTCGTTTTGCTCAGTCTTTAGTTTTTGTCGAGCCTGCGACTTTTGTCGCAGAAAGCTCAACATAGGGATAGTGATCCGGCGGCGGCGGCGACGTAAACTAACTTCTTAAAAGCTTAATATTTCAGAAGGTAGAACATCTGGATGCTTCTTACTTTGTATATAGATGCCTTATGATATGAAATTTCCGTCTGTCATATGTTCATTGTCCTTGACCTCATTTTCATGGTTTAGTGATTACTTGAAAAAAAAGTTGAGATTTTTTGTAATGTTAATTTCTCTATTATTATGAGTAATAGGATAACTATATTTAGTATGTGCGTACCTTGCAAGGTCCTCATGTTTGTCAGACAGTTTTCACTTGACCTTGACCTCATTTTATGGATCAGTGAACAAGGTTAAGTTTTCGTGGTCAAGTCCATATCTCAGATACTATAAGTAATAGGTCTACTATATTTGGTGTATTTAATGATTGTAAGGTATACATGTCCAACTGACAGGTGTCATCTGACCTTGACCTCATTTTCATGGTTCATTGATAAAAGTTAAGTTTTTCTGTTTTTGTCTTTTTTCTAATACTGTATGCAATATGTCAACTATATTTGGTGTATAAAAATATTTTACGATGTACATGTCAGTCCGGCAGGTTTTATTTGACCTTGACCTCATTTTCATGGTTCATTGCTCAATGTTAAGTTTTTTTGTGTTTTGGTCTGTTTTTCTATACTGTATGCATTAGGTCGACTATATTTGGTGCATGGACATTTTTTACGATGTACATGTCAGTCTGGCAGGTTTTATTTGACCTTGACCTCATTTTCACGATTCATTGCTCAATGTTGAGTTTTTGTGTTTTGGTCTGTTTTTCTAATATTGTATGCATTAGGTCAACTATATTTGGTGTATCGAAATATTTTACGATGTACATGTCAGTCTGGCATGTTTTTTTTTTTTTATTTTAACCTCATTTTCATGGTTAATTGCTTAATGTTAAGTTTTTGTGTTTTGGTCTGTTTTTCTATACTGTATGCATTAGGTCAACAATATTTGGTGTATGGAAATATTTTACGATGTACATGTCAGTCTGGCAGGTTTTATTTGACCTTGACCTTATTTTCATGGTTCATTGGTCAATGTTCAGTTTTCCTGGTTAACTTTGTTTCTTAGATACTATAAGCAATAGGTCAACTATATTTGATGTATGGAATGATTTTAAGGTATACATGTCTGTCAGGCAGGGTTCATCTGACCTTGACCCCATTTTCATGGTTCATTGGTCAATATAAAATTTCCATGGTTTGGTCTGTTTCTTTTATACTATAAGCAATAGGTTATCTATATTCGGTGTATGGAATGATTGTATTAAAGGTGTACATGTATTTCCGGCTTGGTTTATCCGACCTTGACCTCATTTTCTTGGATCATAAATGTTAATATGATACTTGTAGTAAAACTTTATATTTAGAACTATCAACATAAAATCAATGGTCGGTATAGTAGTTGAGACATTTCAGCGTGTGCACTCTTGTTTATGTTGTGTTTTGTGTACTGTCGTTTGTCTGTTGGTCTTTTTCATTTTCAGTCATGACATTGTCAGTTTATTTTCGACCTATGATTTTGAATGTGCCTTTGGTATCTTTCGCCTCTCTCTTTCTTAAAACATTTTTTTAACCTAGTTAGAGAACTCTGGCATACAACAATGCATTTGTTCCTTTGGAACCATTAGCAGTGTTTGGTACATAATTGCATACATTGCATGGTTAAAATGCTGAATCATGACAGATAAATTGTGACTGCAGTTCTTTTGCGGCAATTGTAATTTTTAAGATATATCATTTGCTCCAACTTTTATTTTCATACGGTATCAATTGCGCCAGGATACTGAATTCATTTGCGTCATTACATATATGCATATTTATTAAATAAATTATGTTTACCTGATAGATATTTAGTGTTTAGCAATTTATAGTACCTTAGATACAATACATCATGGAATAAATGTGACTAGAGTTGAAATTTATAGGGTTGTATTACACAACAAACTACTATACTGCAAGCATATATACAGATGAGTAGTGCATTTATGTTTAGATTGGATCTCTGTTTTATCTTACCTCTATACATTTCTAGGAATATAATTGGTTAAAAGCGACCGCATGGAGACTGTAAATTTGATATGGGGTTAGTAGGCGTGGTTTATTTTAATACATGGTTATTAGTGGTGTTACGTCCCTTTATAAAAACTACACGGCGTTGAGGAATTTACTGACCCCATATATATTGTATTAGGTCACTTGCACACTGTGTAACTAATAATATCGTCATGAGATTAACTCCCAGAAGTAAAAACGTCCGATAATCCGAATGGTCTGTAAAAGAAAGGCCACATACATGATATCCGAGAGACCATACAAGTTCATTTGTTCGAAGTTGTTCAATATTGATGAATATTTGCTTATAAGAGCGGATTCCAGATGTATTCGATAACTAATGTACAAAGAAAGAAAAAATATGTATCTAAGTCAGACGACTTACTAAAAAGTATTTCTGAAAAATAAAAGCAGTTGCGTAGTTTTGACCAATGCACATGACGATTTCGTTTTGTAAGGAAATCACATATCAAAATGTATGAAAGTATGATGTAATTGTCGATTTTGAAGCTTATTTGAAACTTCTCTGATGAAAAAAAATAAAATTAGCACAGCTTAGTAACAAATTATTTTTCTTCAAATCAATATCTGTATACAATGGAAATGAGATTTCAAAATCAGGATTTTTAAATTGCGTACTGGACATGCGCTATACTGAATTGGCACCGTTATTCTTGCTTCCCTCTGTCTGTCACACACTCGTATAAAAACAACAAATCAACAGCTGCATTATATTTTGGCTAAATTACAAAAGGACAAGTTATGAAGTGAAAAAAGTGAGATTTGTTTAACAAACTGATTTAACTGAAGTATAAAGTTGAGGTTTCAAATTGTTTCTACTCGAACAGTCTGATTGGAGTTTGTTGCCTTGGGTATAAATAAATTGAGATCAAGCATATTTTGAAAATGATAGCCAATGACCAAACCATATAAACCAGACTGAGTGTAATTGGTTTTCCAGAACGGTTTTAGTACGGGATTAGCAAATAAGAATACAGCTTAGGGTTTTGAACTATTTTCAAACTGGCTACAAAAACAAATAATCATGATTCATTTCTTTAAACTTCTTCAAAACAAAGACTGTTTTTATATTTACATGTCGACTTTAGCCAGGAAACTACCTCTAATTTTCAAAACAGCTCCTCAGAATGGAACATACAGTGGTTGCCTTCTATTTATCAAGTTGTAATGTATATATATATATATATATATATCGGAAGAGAGAGGGATGGGAGAGAGAGAAATGATTTCTTAAACAAGAAAAGTATGCCCAATATTGAACAGCAGTTTCATTAAGAAGGTAGCTACGTCCCTGTAAATTGGTGTTGTAACATCTTACAAAGTCTACCCAATATATTTTTGCTAAGAATTTCGCTCTAGCCGGTGCTAGAGGCCGTCTGAAACTTAAACTTTTTTGTTTGGCCTATTACTCTCTATTCTATAAACTCAATCCAGACCCTCTTATATATTTGTCTATGATTATTTGTGTTTCCGTCCACTTTATTTAGCAATGCACGCTCAAAGTTCTTATATCATATACAATGTACATAAATTGTAACTTTGATGTAAAATGTTTTTTACTGATTTTGTTTTTTTTTTTTAGTGGGACCAACAGTTAGAAACTTACACATTCAGTATTCGAGTGCAGGTCGGTGTTGTATTATCTAACAGCGACCCGGTTTTTACTGTTACTTGTGTCTATGGAAATTCAACACGTGAAGAGCATTTGATAACGATACAGGATCCTAACTTTAAATTGCTCGTGTAAGTTTTTTCTAGAGATACAAGTACTACCCTTTACAATTTTTTTTATTATTTTGTGATTTCAGATAAACTCATCATAGATACCAGGCTTAAAATTTTGTACACCAGACGCGTGTTTTGTCTACAAATGCCTCACCAGTGACGCTCGGATATAAAAAGAATAAAAGGCCAAAAAGTTAGAAGTATACACCAAAAGGCGCCAACACGTTGATATCGCGAAGAAAAATTCTAAATAGTGAAAACGTTATCCTCAAGTAATATAAAGTTGTGAATTTAATTAATACAAATATCGTAACATGTATTACTTATCTAGAAATTCTTCCTCTATATACATGCGCACGATGTTTGTACGAATTCCATTTTGCTATCAATAATAGATTATCATAAAAATAAATGCGTCGACTAGTCAGCTCGATAAAAATATACTGATATGTATGGAAGTGCATATAGTACACCCCTTGTAAAGTTATTTTGTTGCAAATAAGTCGGAATTATTAGTTATGTTGTGTGTAATAATCTAGAATCAAATCATCATGTGGAGTCAACTTGTCGGAATGAAGAAAAAATTGCATTACAATGCCGACTTGCTAGAATAAATGTAATGACAAAGTAATAAGAAGTCGACATGTTGAATTCAACTTTTTAACTGATTATGTCGACAACTTGCTCATTTGATGATAAGGTAAAACCACGTGACCATTTGGGAAAAACATAGGTCTATTTTTAAATCGATGTCCGTATCAGTCGTTTTTTTAATGTGCTTCGGATGTTTGAAACCATCCATTGAGTTCAAGTTCAAATTAAAGTTCGAGTTTATGTTCAGAGTTATTTGTTATAATAATAACAAGCACAAAGCAATGCATTTAGCCGTGCAGACTTTTGTTCCCACTAATTTGTCATGTAAATTATTTGATACTCTTATAAGACCTATTTTGACATACAACTCTTAAATTTGGTTAATGGATAATTTTCAGTCAGCTTTTATGGCATCTAATAGAGCTGCTGTAAATAATACTTTTTGTGATACTCTTGCATTAGCAGAAAAATGTGCCTTTGAGAAGGTTCATTCTAAAGTTTGTAAAGCAGTATTAAGACTGAAAAAGACAGCTACTAACATAGGTGCTAGATCAGAATTAGGTAGATTTACTTTGGACTCTTATATAAAAACTCAAACACTATATTTTTGATATTAATCCCCTGGTTAAAGAATCTCTACAAACAAACATAAATTTACATTCCGCAGGAATTTATTCTTCGTACTCATTTGTAGATAAAAATTTTAAAGATATGAAAATAAACCCAGAAAATTACTCTAATATTAATGTACCTTGTAAACAATCAAAAAACGTGTTAAAATGTAACTTTTAAAAGTGTGTTTCAGAGGAATATGAAAAAACTACTTTAAATAAACTTTCAAAAATGGATTCCTCATCTAAACTTTGTCTTTATGGAAAATTAAAAAATAATTGTCAGTTTGAGGAATATTTAAATTGCAATAATTTTATACATAGGCAGTTGATCTCAAAATTTAGACTTAGTGATCATTCCCTAGGCATTGAATTTGGAAGGTACAGAAACATTCCAAGAGCACAAAGATTATATAAAAAATGTGGAGTCCTAGATGACGAATTTTATTTCTTTTTGTATTGTGACATAAACATATCATTGCGTTCTAATTTTTTTGCTTATCTAAAAGACTATGTACCATTATTTCAACATCTTGATGCGTTTAATAAACTAAAACACATTCTAAATCCCGTTCCTGAACTTGTTTGTCATATTGGAGTCTTCATTAAGCAGTCTTTAGAACTGAGGGGGTCAGACCCATGACAGACAAGCTTATGATGGTGTTTTTTATAATTTATAATTGAACTCTTAAAATATGTTCTATTATTCTATATATTGTATTGTATTACATTGGATTGTATTGCATTGTATTGTATATAATTGTTTGATTGTATTGCTTGACCCTTATGGGTGTAATTTTGCAATAAAGATTACTAACGGAGCAAGTGCAAGGCACGCCTCAGGACATTGATGCCGAACTTCATCAAAAACAAAATAATATATAAATATCAAATATCATAAAATATTGAAGTTTAGTGTTGAACGTCTGCGGCTAGAATGATTTTCAAACAAAAAGAAAGTTGAAACCCGCTTTCACCTCATTAACATAAGAATACGTATTGACACAATCCAAATGATTGGTCCACGTAACCATGTTCAGAACTACACATAATATAAATTGCTTCGCTGAGCGCAGCTGGATACGACCGCAGATGTCCAACCCTGAAAATTGGGACCAAAATGGACACAATATTCACGCTTGATACAGGTTTGAATTTGGATTGTAATTAAATATTTGACACATAATAGGTTTCTGCCACAGAATAACTGTAGTCAAAGAACTTAAAAATTGGTTATATGATTTGAATATATATTCAATTTTTTGCTTTTGTGCAATACACTATGCTGTTGCAAATTGACCCCTCCCCTAAATAAAATTGACCCCGTTTTTGGAAAATGACGCTATCAGCGGCATGTTTCCGATACCATTGACCAGAACTTACGGAAGTCGATTATATTTCTCCGCCTTCCGCACTCTGTTTCATATTTACTATTTTACATACTAACTGGAATCTGCTTGTATAACGCTACACTCGAACAAAGTGTTGTAGTCGGACGGGAACCAGTTTACATACTTTATTTTATTTACCAAAAAAATATCTTGACCTGTCCATATGTTTTTGTTATTAAATGGTATTTGGAGCTATCCCTTTGTTATATTTTTCATATTTATTCGAGCTTTCACTTTTATGCACATGTCTTACAATCGTAAACAATCGGTATGTATAAATAGATCCGTTTTGTTATGGTGTGACTTTTTACACTCCAATGATCAGCAATCGCTAGACAAAATAGTTCTTCTAAATAGTGTCAGCCTTTCATGCCATTTCAACTTTAAAATCATTAAAAAAAGAAATAATCTGAACATTTTGATATCCATTGGATGGATACTGGTCTTTATCCAGATTTACGAAGATTTTAATAATCGGAAATTAGTAATACGGTTGTACCCACGCGGTGCGTATGAATCTTTGTTTACAAAGTTACAGCAGCAGAGTCTGTAACTGTATCATTATTAATTAACTACACTGTTATTGTACTTAATATGATGAAAACTGCCTATGCAATATAAGGTGTCAACTCGGCCAATATAGATTTTTTTCTGTATTGGCCGAGTTCTGATCCGGCCAAAACAGAATTTCGGAACGTCTCTAGTTTTTAGATCGTAAGTCACGATAAACTCAAACTGCAAGTAAACATTTGTTTGTAAGACAGTTTTTATTTACTCACCATAAACAAGCTGAAACGTTCAATATGGCTATTATTTTAGGCTAAAGACGGTCCCATTCATTTAAAAAGCATTTTGAAAGCAGACGATGGAATTATTTCAGGTTTGGGGAACGAGTAAATTATCACAAAGTTCATTTCTTGACGACCTCATAATTTCACGATGTCGATGATACAAATCGATTTTTACTGTTTACTTTCGCTTCTCATGTTTTGTAAACGGTCTTTTATTTTAAAACCCGAACCAGGCATATGTATTCTGTAATTGTGCAAATCTTCGTTCTTTGGTCATTTGGCTTATGGATAGTTTTATCAATTTCAACTCTTACATTATTTTTTTAAAACTATATTTGCATTACACATGCAATGGCAGTACCTTTCCAATTACTATTTATGTGTTGTGTCTAAATTTAAGTTGTAACACTTTATAGTGACTGGAAAGAGTAGAAAAATTCATCAGATGAGAAAAGGCTGAAGATACATGGAAACGGCACCAGATCATTAGATATTGCATCTTATAAAAAGAAACTGAGATTTGGATAGTTCCACTTCAAGGTAAAAATGTTTATCTCTTGTGAAATGAAATTAAAAAAAATATTGTAACACTGTAGTTAATTAATAAAGATACTATTACGTGTATTTCTTTATTGGCCTTGTTATTGGTCTTCGGCCAGCTGTATTGGCATTCGGCTTCGCCTCAGGCCAATACACCAAGCCTCGGACCAATAACAAGGCCAATACAGAAATACTTACGTAATAATATTATAGAATGACAGTATGGTTCAATAGCGGGAATCAGCCCCTCAACTACTTTTTACATAAATATTAACTTCTGGCTTCAACGCCTTGTTCGTCTTGTCTGGAGATCTTGTTGTAGTTCCAGTTTTGATAAGCATTTTGGAGACGTATCCCGTCCGTCCTCTCTTGACTTGTAATCTCTGGTGATACATTTTGCCGCTTGACGTATCCTTTCAAGCTTGTTTATTTTTGTTACCGTGTAGGGGTCCCATACTATGGCTCCATATTAAATTATAAAATCCAATCCTGAAGGTCTACATGTGTATATCATTGTTCTAATCTGACACAAATTTCAATAACTGGAATGCTACCCAAGTTGAATATATGGTGACCCACGAGAAAAGCATTATCACTATTGAAATTGTGTTTAATACCATGATGGTCCAATGTCATTAACTTAAATGGAGACAGATATAGTTAAAGAATGAATATCAATTACATCGGTCAACATGGTCAAGGGCAGAGTTGTTATAAAATAACAATATGGCAGAGAAGTGGTTTCAAGTTTCATATAAAGCGACCTGACTGACATGAAATAAAAATCAAAGGAGTATCCCTATTTGTCAAACTTCAAGGTGAAATAAAACTAGTAAAACAATATTATACTATTGTCTAAATCTACAGAAATATAATTTGCTTCAAGTAACAGAAATAACTAGGTCAAAAGTAACTTATTTAATGAGTATGTTGGGTATAAGAGCTTGCTTACAACAGGCTCTTCATAATCATTTGGTTTGAAAAGGATACTAGTAGTCTGTATTTTGATTTAGAAAATGTAATTGCAAGAAAAAACACATTACTTAGAATACTTTAGATCATTCAGGTAGTCTTTATTTATATGTACAAAAGAACAGCCAGTAGTCATTGGATATTGTAGATCATTCAAATAGTCTTGACCTATTTATTAGTACACAAGAACAGCCAGTAGTCATTGGATATTGTAGATCATTCCGGGAGTCTTGACCTATTTATTTATACAAAAAAAAAACAACCAGTAGTCACTGAATACTGTAGATGATTCAGGTAGTCTTGACCTATTCATTTGTACTAAAAAAAACAGCCAGTTGTCATCTTCACTTCACACACACACATATACGAATATCAATTATATGCTTACGAGACATGTTGCAATGTTAAAATAATTACGATATGTGAAAATTAAGACTTGCATAAAAAATATTACAATATTAGAGACAGTGGCGTCATTTTTCCTCAGAGCTTTCAGCTCTTTGATTTTGCTTTTGTGCAATACACTATCCTGTTGAATATTAATCCCCAAAAAATATTTGAAGAAATTTTCTTTTTAATTTCTGAAATCTGAAATGAGAAAAAATAGTCTCCCCACAAAATTCTTATTCCCCCCTCTTTCCCATTTTTTTCACCTCCCCCTTTCCCTTATTCAAAAAAAATCATTCCCTCAAGATATAGTCATAATCTTAATTCAAATTTTAATAAAGTTTGCAACCATAATTACCCTTTTAAATACATCATACAAGTCTTAAAATATAAAATGACATACATAGTCATGGCTAAAATTAATATTAATTAATAGTACTTAACTTTTAAAAATAAATTGACAGCTAATCACCTCAAGACAATCATCATTTCTTAATACATAATTTACAAGCAGTGTAAGGGAGCTAATCAAATATTGTTGTTTTTAAATTGGGATTGGATTACCTCCCTTAGACTGCTTTTAAATTGTCTTAATTGTCCTTTAACCAGAAAAAAAACCTTGTTTTTCCCCTTTTTTGGCCTCTAATTCCTAAATGGTTTGAGCCATAACCCCCCCATAGTCATCCTAGCCATCCCTTTGTTGTATGGAAACTTGTAGGTATCATTTCAGAGAGATTCATACACTTTAACACAAGTTATTGTCTGGAAACTACAAAAATGCTTATTTTGGCCCCTAATTCCAAAACAGTTGAGATAATAACCCCCAAAATCAATCCCAACCTTTCTTTAGTGGTTATAAACCTTGTGTTAAAATTTTATTGATTTCTATTTACTTATACTAAAGTTATTATCCGGAAGCCATCTGTCTTCGGACGACGCAGACGACGACGACAACGTGATACCAATATTCGACCAAAAAATTTTAATTTTTGCGGTTGTATAAAAAAAAACGCAAAAAACATATTGTTCTTAAAAAACGTTCCTTTTAGACAACATTTTCCCGCTATACTCCGACATGCGGAAAAATACATTTCTCCAATGGAATCAGTATCATAATAAATTCGTTAAGGATTCCACGGAACCCTCTGTCTCGCCTGAGATTGCTGATGTCTGTGTAAAATTGTAATGTTGACTGTAAAAAGTTTATATCTCTGTAACATACAAGATTTAAAAAATAGTTTTTTTTCTGTAGATTCTTTATCTTGATCTAAAAGATTAACTTCTATACAATTTTTATAACAATTCATGGAGAGTTACACATTTATCAGGTCAAAAAAGTTTTATTAACTGCAAAAAAATAAGAAGATGTGGTATTATAGCAAATATGACATCTATCCACCACATACCGTGGCAAATCACGGAGAAGTTAACAACTATATGTCACTGTATGGTCTTCAACAACGAGCAAAACCCTCACCGCATGGTAAGCTATGAAAGATCCCGAAATGACAAATGTAAAAAAAAACCCGAGAAACGTAACGATCTAAATGACGAAGACGCCGACGCAATTACCGACGACGGAATAAAGGTTTGTTGTTTCTCATTTCCGCGACATTAATCAAATGACTTGAACTTTATTGTCAACAAATGAAACAATTTTAATCAACTCACACTCAAGTTACAGGGAAACGACGGATAATATATGTTCCAATTTTCGTAACCACAATTCCGTCCTCTTTTCCTCGAGATGACCTACCACATTAGACCAAATAACTGGGTTTGTAATTTCACGAATAACACGAGAGGTGACTCACGTTGTGCAGGATCAGCTTACTCTACCGGAGCATCGAGATCTACGCCGGATTTTGATGAATTTATATTGTCCAGTAATACCGATTTATTGAGTAAGCCAGCTGCAACTGATTTTATAGTTTTTGTTGTGCTGTTACACGGCGGTCCCATGTAAGGGTTAGGGTTGAGCGCTCACAGACATGTTCAACTCCGCCACATTCTGCATATGCCTGTCCCAAGTCAAGAGCCTGTAGTTTAATGGTTTTCGTTGGTTCATGTGTTTCATATTTGTTTTTCGTAAATTGTTTTGTTATAAATAAGGCCGTTACATTTCTCGATTGAACTGTTTCACATTTCCACGTGGTTGCTTTTATAGCCGACTATAAGATTTGTTGAAGGCCATACGGCTGCATTTGATTGCTGACATCCTCTTTATTTAAACTCTGGCGGCTAGTTGTCTCATTGGCAATCACCACATCTCCTTACTTTATTTAGTAGTGGCGTTGGCGTCTTTGTCATTTAGATCGTTAGGTTTCTCGTTTGAGTTGTTTTATATGTCATTTCGGATTCTTCATAGCTTACTATCAGTGCGTTAAAGGTTTTGTTCATTTTCTTATTTTTATTTAGCTAGCGGATCCCTTCCCGTTCGCTTCCTTTGTATATAATTCACTGCGAATCTACATAGATACTACATGTAGGTAGGAACAGGACAGGTTTTTTTTTTGCAGTAAATAAAACTGTTTTACAAACCTCCATGAATTGTTATGAAACTTGTATAGGCGTTAATCTTTTAGATCAAGATAAAGCAGCTAGAGAAAAACTATTATTTAAATTTTGTTTGTTACAGAAAAATGAACTTTTTAAAGTCAACATTACAATTTTTCACTGACAGCAGCAATCTCGTGCGAGACATAGGGTTCCGTGGAATCCACAAATTTATTATCATTATGATACTGCTTCCGTTTGAAATCTAAGGAAAATAAACGGCCGGACTAAGTGGTGTGGGTATACCCCCCTTATGACCGAAATATTGTTATTTTTTCAGAACTTTTTATCTGATATTTGACTGCCGTTTCCCCTTTTCATACCAAATAGCTCTGAACATCAACTCGAACTTTAATTTGAACTTGAACTCAATGGATAGCTTCAAACATCCGAAGCACATTAAAAAAACGACTGATATGGCCATCGATTTAAAAATAGACTTTTGTTTTTCCAAAATGGTCACGTGGTTTTACCTGGTCATCAAATAAGCAAGTTGTCGACTTAATCAGTTAACAAGTTGAATTCAACATGTCGACTTCTTATTACTTTGTCATTACATTTATTCTAGCAAGTCGACATTGTAATGCAATTTTTTCTTTATCATTCCGACAAGTTGACTCCTCATGATGATTTGATTCCAGCTTATAACACACAACATAACTAATAATCCGACTTATTTGCAACAAAATAACTTTACAAAGGGTGTACCATATGCGCTTCCATAGACATGTGATTGAATAGAGTTTAATAGGATTGGAAATAAAAGTAGGAACCGAAATTTAAAATACAAAATATTAACCACTCAATTATCCCATTTTTACGCAAATACGTAATGTCCAACGTTACATTGTTTGTGCAAAAGATCAGAGTTCCGTGTCTTTCATATCGTATTTTTTTTTTCGATCATCGTGAAACTTGAAAAGAATATTGCTTTTGTTATAGTTATTTGTATGTTAAAGCAAAATAAATATCACTGAAACCGTAAACCGGAAAATGTCATGTTTGTAAACGGTCTGAAAAAATGTCCAAGCATATGCAAGGTAAGCATATATCGGGTTCGTGCATTTATATCGTGTTGGAAAAGCTGAGAGGAAAGATATTTCTACTTTAGTAAGTTCATTTACTTGTTCCTAGTTCATGATATTTTCTTGCCGGAAACATGAGTATAGTTACTACCGCAATTACTTCAAAAAGTATAGCCGTCTTGTCACGACGGGAAAAACGTTATATATATTTTACAATTGAGGTTTTTACCGGCTGTGTGTCAAATACTAGTAAGCATGGTTAGATCATAGAAAGTAAAAATTGGTAAAAGTTCTTCACTTTTTCTTTTTTGTCGAGCCTTCGACTTTAGTCGAAAAAGCGAGACATAGCGATCCTACATTCCGTCGGCGTCGTCGTCGTCGTCGTCGGCGGCGGCGTCCACAAATATTCACTCTGTGGTTAAAGTTTTTGAAATTTTAATAACTTTCTTAAACTATCCTGGATTTCTACCAAACTTGGACAGAAGCTTGTTTATGTTAGTATCCAGCAGTAAATAAAATAAAATTCCTGTTTTCCGTTTGTAAATGGACTTAGAAATATTACATTCACTCTGTGGTTAAAATTTTAAAATTTTAAAAAATTTAATAACTTTCTTAAACTATCCTGATTTGTAAAACTTTTGTTTATAATCATAAAATAGTATCCAGAAGTTTGTTAAAAAATTTCTTTTTCTCCGTATTTTACTTATAAATGGACTTAGTTTTTCTTCCAGTTAACATTAAATACAGTCTGCAGTTGAAGTTTTAAAACATTTATTAGATTTATAAACTATCCTGGATTTATACCAAACTTTGACAGAAGCTTCTTACAATCAAAAGATAGTATCTAAAGGAATATTTTTATTGATTTTTTTCCTCATTTTTGTTGAGCCTGCGATTAACAGCAAAAGTAGGCGAGACACTGGGTTCCGCGGAACCCTTACGAATTTTTTAAACTAAATAGTTCATAACGAGAATTTTCGTTAGGATTGTATTTATCCGTAAATAGTTTTTTAGCACGTAGGTTTGAATTAACCGCGCTTTCTCTCATGCATTTTGCAAACCCCATTTTTTCAAGCCTCGTTTGAGTGGACCATGCTTTCAAACAGTACTTTGCTCATGTCTGCACGCTAAAAAATTTGCAAGCTTTACAATGGCACAAGGACTCGACCCAGAGGAACAATTAAGCGACATTATTGAAGGACTTAGACGCCGAAAAGGTAAACAGTCTGATTTGAATGAATCTGATGAAGAATTGCAAGATTCTTTCGTCGAGTTTCAGCCGGAAAAGGGGGTACCGCCAACCCCACAACAGAAACTGTGCCGTCGTCCGTCAGCTCGGAAGAGGAAGTATGTGAACTCGAAAAACAGGTAAAAGAGCTACAGATTGAAAGGAAAAAGGCGCATTTACGCCAGCAAATGAAAAGGAAAGTTTACGAACTTTGCAAGCTTCAGCGATCAAGATCCCCGCCGGCCCACAGGCGTCTCCACAGCATCTTTCGACAAATGTAATAGCAGGTGAGACCTTTAACTTTCAACATGCTAACACAGAACGTAAAGCACTACAAATTTTGTCTTTCATATGGCCAGAACCTGTCGAACAATTTCAAACTTTTACTCTAGGGGGTGAAGTTGAGTTCCGTGTGGACAAGAAGAAAACTTTGGATAAAGTTACAATTGAAGAATGGGGATACGCCAATATTAAAATCATGCAGGAATTAGTTAAGCAAAAGCGTCTGAATATAGATGGGTATAACTATACAGCTGGCATTTACCGTCTAGCGGCAAGAAATGTGTGGTATTCCGTTTTATTGTATGATTAGCAATATCGTCAGAAACAAAGAGATGAATTGAATGAATGGGGTACTTATCGACAGTACCTACGCGATTTTCAGTTAGTCGCAAAACATGAGAATCCAACAAATGCTAGCGTTTTTGGAAGCGTCTGTTGGAGTATCAAAGGGCAGGGGAAGGAATTTGAGGTCAACGACGGAGGAACGTCGCCTTTTCTTCCGGATGGGCGAGAAATTTGTCGTATTTTCAACTATAATTCTTGTTTCCGTAATGACTGCAAAATGATGCATAACTGCGCCATTTGTTTCTCTAGTGCACATTCCGCATTGAATGGCCATTGTCAACCGATGACAAAAGCAAAAAACCAGGATGTTTTGTATTGACTTTTCAGAAGTGCAAACGCACAAGTGTTAAAAAAATTCAGTCACTTTGTGGTAAATTGAACTGGGCCTGCCAAATGGTGAAAGGTGGGAGAACCTTTTTGAGACGCATGATAGACTCTATTTCAAATATACCTAATCGCAGTGACAAAGTTATATTGTCTGCCGAATTTCATGCTGACTTATTGTGGTGGATAAGTTTTATGCAATTTTTTAACGGCACTATTAAATTCATGGACACAAAGAATGTGACTTCCTTACAAACTGACGCGTGTCTATTGGGAGGTGCTGGCTATTACAACGGAGATTTCTACTATGTGAATTGGGCTATTGACTTTCCGGCCGTCAAGAATGAACATATTAACATTAAGGAGGCAGCCGCCGTTATTTTATCTGTGCTCCGTTGGGGACACTTATGGACAAACAAATCCGTCATTGTATTAACAATATGACGACAAAATGCGTTTTGAATAAGGGAACATTAAAAAACAAGTGGTTAATGTGCTGACTTAGGGATTTATTTTGGTTGTCCGCTATGTATAACTTTGACATTAATTAAAGTACGTTAAGTTTTGTGAAGACTACAAGCTTAAACCAGTGCCGTGTGACCAAAAAATTGTGGAACTTTACATTGCTTATTTAGTTAACAAGAAACTTTTTGCTTACAGCTCTATTCGTTTCTACATACACATTATTAGTGTTCTGCATGAGATGCATGACCTAAAGGACCCTGTTGCCGTTCTTGGAATATTAAGCATTTGTTATCGGGGGTTAAGCGACAATTAGTTACCATTTTTTTTTCTCATTTCTAGCTTTAGTTCCCTTTTACAACGTTAATTACTCCTTTTTAGCTCACCTGGCCCAAAAGGGCCAAGTAAGCTTTTCTCATCACTTAGAGTCCGTCGTCCGTCGTCGTCCGTCAACTTTTACAAAAATCTTCTCCTCTGAAACTACTGGGCCAAATACAACCAAACCTGGCCTAAATCATCCTATGGGTATCTAGTTTAAAAGATATATCCTATTATCCCGGTCATCAACCAAGATGGCCGCCATGGCTAAAAATAGAACATGGGGGTAAAATGCAATTTTGGCTTATATCTCTGAAACTAAAGCATTTAGAGCAAATCTGACATAGAGTAAATATGTTCATCAGATCAAGATCTTTCTGCCCTGAAATTTTCAGACGCATCAGACAACCCGTTGTTGGGTTGCTGCCCCTGAATTAGTCTTATATATTATTATAGAGAGATGAGCTGTAAACAGCAATAATGTTCAGCAAAGTACGATCTACAAATAAGTTATATGAGCAAAATTGTCAATTGATCCGTTAAGGAGTTATTGCCCTTTATAGTCATTTTTTCGTAATTTTTTGTCATCTTTTACAAAACATTTCTCCACTTAATCTACCGGGCCAAATAGGATTAAACTTAGCCACAATTTTCAATAGGGTATCTTGTTTGAAAAATGTATCCGATGGCCCTGTCATCCAACCAACATGGCCGCCATCACTAAAAATAGAACATAGGGGTTTACTATTATAGAAGTCTAAGGGAATATTGTAAAAAAAAAAAATCAAATGGTCACAACTTGAAAACTAATTTAAATAATGATAAGGGGTCTTCAGTAACAATGGGATGACCTGTTTTTAATTTAACTACTGGGTCAAATTAAACCAAACCTGGCCTTTATCATTATTAGAGTATCTAATACTATTAATTATGATTTTAACCTTACTTTACATGATTTCCAAAACAACTGTCGATACAGGTGAGCGACACAGGCTCTTGAGAGCCTCTAGTTGGGTTTGGGACTTTTTTGTTACATGTACTTGCTTGTTATATGATGGGGATATGTATGTTATTGGGGGGTTTATTTGCTTGGGGTACCAAGCTCAATTAAATATTGCCATACGTAGTTTTGTTTATTATACCAAGTAAGGTATTTATCCGTAAATAGTTTTTTAGCACGTAGGTTTGAATTTACCGCGCTTTCTCTCATGCGTTTTGCAAACCCCATTTTTTCAAGCCTCATTTGAGTGGACCATGCTTTCTAACGGTACTTTGCTCATGTCTGCACGCTAAAATTTTGCTAGCTTTCCCAACCACCCTCCCAGTAGTATTTCTAAGGGTGTTGTGTTTGTGTGATAACTGCTGCTATTTTTAGCCATATTATAGACTTTTGTTACACATATATTACTAGAATTTGGACTTTTTTGTTACATGTTCTTGCTGTTATATGATGGGGATATGTATGTTATTTGGGGTTTATTTGCTTGGGGGTACCACGCTCACATAAATATTGCCATACGTAGTTTTGTTTATTATACGCAAAACGTAATTGATGTCATCCTTGTGTTTTAAAATTATTTTTTTATATGTATATATTTTTTATAATTACCGACGCATAAGAAAAGAGAATTTATGACTGAAAATCGAATGTTGATCAAATGAGATTAATATAACGAAAAACATATCGGAATCATCGTTTTTTAGTATATTTGTTTTACTTAAAAAACGTTATCTACCTACAGGTTTCAAATCGTCTAAAGAAAAAATGTATATTATCATCGTTAATCAAAAAAGAGAGGAACCATTGCCGGCAAAATAATAAAACAAACAAAACAAAGGACATACTAATATGATGCCACAAAATATGGAAATGAGAAAAACATGACTCCTAAATGTTTTACTGCCTATTTGCAACGAAGAAAGCATCGGGAAATGATAAAGCATAGAAATGAAAGTAAATTGAAAGAAATGCAATGAAAAGAGTATATACATATAAATAAAAAGTAGGGAAAATAAATTCAATATCTAATTTACATTTAAAAAAATCATTTAAGCAAACTGCTGGCAAAAGAAAATTTTCAGTTATGGACCTGAAAGAGGAACAATTACTGTAAATGAATATTTATTAAAAAAAACAATTTATTTGACCACTTTGAGTTTCAATTGTAAAAACTATGCATTTTTCGACAACCCGAATTCAGATACCAATTTCATTACAGTTAATTAAGCTTATGAATTCGAAATATAACGCTTGAAACGTTCTTTGGAACAACGTCAACATCGTCTTATTATAAGGAACGCCGTGTAACGCTCACTAGTATATAACCATCGTGCGCAACGTCTCCTCTGTTAAGACAAATCCCCTTATTTATAAAATATACTATTAGACCGTTGGTTTTCCTGTTTGAATGGTTTTACACTAGTCATTTTTGGGGGCCCTGTATAGCTTGCTGTTCGGTGTGAGCCAAGGCTCCGTGTTGACGGCCGTACTTTGACCTATAATGGTTTACTTTTACAAATTGTGACTTAATTGGATGGAGAGTTGTCTCATTGGCACTCATACCACATCTTCGTATATCTATAAGCTCCTGTGAAATTATGAAAACAACACAATACATTTGGTGTAACGGAAGTGCTTTTCAAGATTATCTTCATCAAGAACTCTCAAATTCAAACATCAGAAAGTAAGCGATGCATAAACACGTGAAGAGCTATCATATCTGACTTAAAGAGACCTAAATGATCAAACAAAACTATCGACATTAAGTGATGTAAGATAAAAATATACGTGTGTAATGTCTGCCTTATTGTTCGTCCGACATTGCTCTGACGTCGGACCTAAGCAATTTCCCCAAAAGGCTACCAGACGTTAAAAAACTCATACAACCTGATTCTGTCAGTTGGACAAATTTAGCTTTTTTGTCTCGCCTTGACCGAGTCAAAAAGCGAGACATAGGTATACTGTTTCCGGCGTCGGCGGCGGCGTCAACAATGTATTAACATTGGCACATCTCATTTCCATGGAGATCATTTGACCCCGCCCCCTCAGTCATGGTCTATTGACTTTGAAACTTTTGCTTAGTTTTCATGTATTAGTTTGTGATTAGGTCAGTTTATAGGGAACCACTAGTGGTAGGTCAATGATATTTGGTATGCAGTTGTATAGGCATTGACACATCTCATTTCAATGGAGATTATTTGACACCTCCCCCTCAGTCATGGTCTATTGACTTTGAAACTTTTGTTTAGTTTACATGTATTAGTTTGTGATAAGATCAGTTTAAGATGAACTTCTAATTTTAAGTCAATGATATTTGGTTTGCAAGTCTCGTTTCCATAGAGATTATATAGCCCCACCCCTCATCATGGTTCATTGACTTTGAAACTTTTACATAGTTTACAAGTTAAATTTTGTGTTTAGGTTTGTTTAAAGGGAATGACTTTTTTGATAAGTCAATGGTATTTGATATGCAGTTGTATTAGCATTGGCACATCTCATTTCCATGGAGATTGTTTAGCCATGTACCTTCAGTCATAGTTCATTGACTTGGAATATTTGTATAACTTACATGTTAAAATATTGCTATTTTAATTTCAATATTTGCATTATCAAAATTACAAAAAAGGCGAGACATATCTCTGTGTTAACAGTTTATATTAGTTAACTCGTTATAAATCCTTAGTATTTATTGCTGTTTTAGTTATAGTATCATAAGTATTCATAGACAAACCGTAAGTAGATCGAATTATTCATAGTATACCCGGATATTCAGTTTACTGTGTATGATATTCGTAACGAGTTTTTGAAATTTCGTTGTTAGTTCCTTTCACGAATACAGTTTCCAGATTTTATGCGGATTTTGTTTCATGAACATCTCTAATATACCTCAACCGCCTCGGTAATCTCGAGGCAGCGTGCTCGCCTCGATTGCAGGATATTGTGGCTCCGAAACCCGGTCGGGTCAAATCAAAGACTTCAAATTTATTATTTTAGGCTTCTCGCCTGAACCGTTCAACATTTTCTACACTCTCTCAATAAGGTGTCTTCTTCGAATGCCAACATTTTCTACACTCTCTCAATAAGGTGTCTTCTTCGAATGCCAACATTTTCTACACTCTCTCAATAAGGTGTCTTCTTCGAATGCCAACATTTTCTACACTCTCTCAATAAGGTGTCTTCTTCGAATGCCAACATTTTCTACACTCTCTCAATAAGGTGTCTTCTTCGAATGCCAACATTTTCTACACTCTCTCATTAAGGTGTCTTCTTCGAATGCCAACATTTTATATGTTACCTATTCCTTGAACGCCAACAAAAATATTTCAATAGATGTTTATATAATAACAAGAGGTGTTTTTATAACTATTTAAATGTTTTTATAAGTATTTAACTATTAATAATAATTAGTGATTTTGATAAAATCTCAACATTTTATCATTTTTGATAAGAAAAATAGTAGATTTTGGGTTAAAATTATAATGAATTGTAAAGAAATAAAGAAAATTAAAACATTTTATTACTATTTATTACAAAAAAAGATATTTTGGGAATGGAAATGTTTATTAACATAAGGAAATATTAGAAATATTAAAGAAATTTTAGTTAAATACAATTATTCAAACTAAATAAAGGATATTAGAGATTTGTTTAATTCCATATCATTTAAATATTTTATTAGTTAATATGAACTATGTGAAATTTTAAATTGAACAATTAATTAAACTTTAAAATCGTAAGAAATAATTAAGAAAAAAGTATGAAAATATCTTTCACAACTCTACTAAGTTTCAAGAAAATCTATAAAATAGGGTAACAAGAATTTTGGTGAGTTGCGAACATAACAAACACCTAAACAATATTATTATGAATCACTTACGATAAAAAAGGGTGTAATATTATAACCAAGAAAAATATCCCGAACAACTGAAAAAAATAAAACATTATAGTAATCTAACAGGAGATACAAAGTTTCAAGAAACTCAATCAAGTAATATGGGAGGATATTTCAGCACACACAACTATAAATATTGAAAAAAAAACATCAAAGTCCAAAGAGTCTATTGTAGAATTTGTGCAAACTGGAATTCCTGTCAATATACACATGTTGACTTTGTGATGCAACACTTTTCAAAGTTTCATTTTAAGAGAATCCATATTTATTCAAGCAGTAATAGCAAAAAATGATTTTCAACAACTTGACAAACATGTACCAGATTTAGCTACCTGTAATTTACCTATCTGTTTAATTAGTATGATTGTTTTAATAAGCATGCACTTTTGTTTTGATAACTACTGACTCAAAAACCATCCAACAGCATCCAAAATATCACAAAAGCCTTACTTACAGCCTCAAACAAAGCAGTACCAACCAAACCCATTAAACTGAAAGGTCCAAAATGGAAAGCATCACCTAGAGTCAAAAAACATCTAAAAAATTGCAAACAGCTATACTCAAAATGGAAATTTGAAGGCAAACAACCAGACCACCCAGTCAGCAAAGAAAGGAACATGCTGAAGATAGATTGAATTTATATCAGCAAATTGTGGATAATCCATCCACAGACTTATTCTACAAATTAATCAATAGGAATAGATCCAAACCTAGAACAAATTCAACAGGTATAGACATAGAGGGTGAATTAGAATTCAATCCTATTATACAGAGAAAGGCATTCGCAAAGTACTATGAAGATCTCAGTATCCCAAAAGAATCAAAATTTGATAACTCATATTTGGAACTATGCCAAATAAGGCAGCGACTCGTGGAAGAAGTTCTATATAACCAACAAACAAATATAGAACCATACAAAGAAAATCACATCTCCAAATCTATAGACAACCTAAACACTGGCAAATCCCCAGATGAGTACGGCTTATGTGCAGAACATCTAAAACTTGCTATAGAAACAGTCACACCGACGCTCACAAATATATTTAATAATATACTCATTAATAGAGCAGTCCCAACTGAATTCAAGTCTGGAATTCTAACTCCAGTACTTAAAAAGGAAAAAAATCAATGTCAAGTATCCAGCTATAGAGGGATTACTGTAACCCTTGTAATCTCTAAACTCCATGAACTCTGTATTCTTGGCAAACTCAGTATCACTCCTAACACTGATCTACAATTTGGATTTACAGAAGGGCTATGTCCACTAATTGCTAGTCTCATTATATCAGAATGCAAATGTGAACGGAAAAACAACTCTCTCTTTCTGGCTACTGTTGATGTCCAATCTGCCTTTGATGTAGTCCAGCATCTGATACTCCACGACAAAATGCTAGATAGGAATATACACCCAGATCTATGGCTTGTCATCAAAGATCTATACTCTGGCCTTACATCTAAAGTCAAATGGCAAGGAGAACTTAGCGACAGCTTCAATATACTCCAAGGAGTCGGGCAGGGTGGAATATTGTCAACCCATCTTTATAATATATTTGTAGAGGATCTCCTAGTAGAATTAGAGAAAAATGCAATAGGATTTAGTCTTGGAAATATATACTGTGGAACGCCTACCTGTGCTGACGACATCGCCCTGATAAGCTCTAACCCAGCAGAACTACAAATAATGCTAAACACCATTGGAAGATATGCAAATCAACATCATTACAATATCCATCCAACAAAATCGAAAGTAATGTGTTACGGATCTGCAAAGAATCACAGCACAAACACCTGGAACTTATCAGAAAATATAATTGAACTCTCAAATGAAACTACCCATTTAGGCCTAAAAAGATCAAGCAAAAAAGAAAATGAAGTAAATATAGAAGACCGTGTAAAATCTGCTCGAAGAACAAAATATGCCCTTATGAATTCAGGACTTCATGGTACAAATGGACTAAGCCCTAAAACCTCCTACACAATAAATAGAACATATGTGCTACCAAGACTACTATATGGCCTTGAAATCCTTTCTCTAACAAAAACTCAGATTCAGATTTTTGAGAGGTTCCATAGCTCTTGCCACGAGGACAGCAAAACCGGCGGTACACTTACTTCTTGGAGTTCTCCCTGTAGAAGCAGAAATTCACAAGAGGAAATTAACATTTCTACACTCCCTTACAACCTGCTCCAACAATAAAATTAAAGAAATCATTAACAGACAAATTGCAGTGAACTTTGACAACAACAATAGCTTCTTCTTTCAAACTGCCTTATTACTATCAAAATACAATCTACCGGACATTCTTGACAAAAACACTCCAATTCCTTCAAAACTATCTTGGAAGAAATTAGTAAAAACAGAAATCTCATCCTTTTGTACCCTCAGACTCAAAGAGGAAGCTCTCCAAATGTCATCTTTAAAATTTCTGGGACTCAGTAGGTAAAAATATGATAGAAATTTGAAAAGCCACTACTAAAGATAATGATGCTGACAGGGACCTACATGGTGCAAGCCAACAAACACAAGTTCAGACAATATACAGTTGACCTCACATGCCTGCTATGCCACAGGGAAATAGAGGATATCTTACATGTCCTAACAACTTGTCCTGTTCTGGGCAGGGAGAGAAAAGAATACTTCACTCCTATTAAACAACTTGTGACTGAAAACTCTCCTCCTGGAATATGGAAACTGCTGTTCAACAATAAACTAGCAGTTACGCAACTTGTACTGGACTGTCCAAGATATATCAAACAACTTGGATTCAAAGAAGAGTTAATTCTTAAACTGGAAACGCTTACAAGACACTTCTGTTTCAAGCTACATTACCAAAGATTATCTCTTCTAAAAAAGTTAGACGGCTGACAATTGTCATTAAGAATTGGATGGTGAAACATAGAAAATGGAAAAGTGAAATATAAGATAAATTTTTGTACTATAATGAATGTAACTGTATATATCGTTTCAACTATTCTGTAACAAGTACTTTATTTTTATATAATTGTAAGAAAGCTATCTGCTGGTAAAATGAATGACTAATTATTTGGGTTATATGACCTTCTGTAGATTGGTTTTATCATTTTCATGTATATCATTGTATATTTTATCTACTATGATTTTTTTACCTTTCACTGTCAATGTATAGCGCACCACCATTGGAATTTACCTTGATGTAATATATTTTTTCCCTGTTTCTTCCCCCTATTGAATATTTTAATATTACCCGCTAAGGGGTGTTCCTTATAATAGGAAGCTCATACGAAGAAAAGAAAGAACTACTTACACCTATTCCTTGAACGCCAACATAATTTTACAGGTAAATTGTCGGTAGATCAAAGAATGTTGGCATTCAACGAATTAACCCTAAATAATTTAATTTTGGTTGTAACGTGTCTTCTGATTGGCTGACGTTGTTTTGTTTATCAGCTCATAGACATAATTTTGTCATGGGACCGTGACGTCATCAACGTTTTTTCATGGTTTACTCCGGTTTAAATGGAATTTAGAATTAAATTTATAAGAAATGACTGTAATATTTTTTCTGTCTATTCGAAATAACATAAAAAATGTGGTGCACACTTTAAAATAACCCGCTACGCGGGTTATTCAGTGTGCACCACATTTTTGATGTTATTTCTTCATAGACAGAAAAAATATTACACTCATTCCTTAAGGTGGTATGGGAGTCTAAAATAAAAATGATAGAATTTGTTCATACTTTGCCAAAACGTAGTATCTATTGATATATGTTCAAAAATATAATAAAAATGATAGGTCACCGCGCATTTTCTCAAGTTACAGGTTGTGACAAAATGACATATTTTGTATAGATTATACAGGAAAAAACACCATTCTGTGATTAGAAACTAAACAAAATGATAGAATTGTAAAATAAATTAGGAAAAGATAGCTTTCAGACATTGCTTTGAGAATATCAAAAGAAAAGATAGGGTCACCGTACGTTTTTTCCGGCTAAAATACAAAATAGGAAAATTCCATGTAGATTCCTTCAGAAAATGTACTGTTTTAGAGTTACCTCCCCTTAAAATGCCAATTTAAAAACATTTAAAAACTACCAAAAATAATCTACACTTGTAAAAATATTAATATTTATAACTTATATTCTTATAAATAGGTTCTTTAAATCAAAATTTACATTAAAGATCAAAATTCCTGCATCAAATTTTGCTAACTTGATAGAAAATCTGGACCTTAGTTTCTCTGTTTTTTACAATCCAAGATGGCGGAAGACACCCATACCACCTTAAATAATCATGCTAGTTGGATCAAATCATGATAAAATAAATTATCATGTTCTCGTCCTGAATATGCATTTTATTTGCCACTTAAACAGCCATACACCCATCTTATTTATTATACCGCCTTATTCATTGAAAATATGAGCTCAGTGAATATCAAGTTGTGAAAGTTTTGTGCTTTCTCTGGTGCATTATTTGTGTTATTTCGTAAGCATTTGCATTTGACAATTAAATATAGTCCTCAGTGAATATCTTTAGAAAAACACGTACTTTCTTTTTAGATCTAATTGTTAGCAGATTGTATATTTTTTCTCCATTGTAGGAAATCATCTACAGTTGATATAAAAAAATTAGAGTTGACTGTTCTTGACGAAAACAGTCAGAATATTTCAACGGTCGAGTATGGAAAACAAATTAAACTCTTTGTTGACGCTAACAATGTTACTTCAGGTAAGGTTGAAAATGGTAAAATATTTGCTTACACTACTTATGATGACAAACTATGTAGTATGAAATCGTTCCAGCTGTGCATTAGATACTCAGAATTCAGAAAATTTTGCGGTAATTTTATTATTGCAAAAATTTTGAGGCGATAAGTGTCGCAAAAATAAAAACTCGCAACTGTAAATTCAGAAAATTTTTCGATAATTTCATTATTGCAAAAATTTAGACGCGATTAGTGTCGCAAAAATAAAAACTCGCATTTTATCATGATAGCATCATGTGTATGCAGCATTTCCTGGAATTGCAATAACTCAACTCACATTTGTGTCGATTGGTAAACAATCGAAATAATAAATGCACGCAATATTTTCTGAAGTTGCATAACTTACGTGGTATAAAGCCGGAGATAAATTGAAAAGACAAATATACTGATCTTCATCTTTTATCATAGCTGTTGCTTAAAGGTTGTTACATTTAATATGAAGAGATCATTCATTTCAACAAGATAAATTGCTTTTAGTTGAAAGTTTGCACTTTGAATACATGAGTTTTAGACACCTTCACGATACCACAAAGGTTGGTACTTACAAATAAATGTTGTTTAACAGATAATGGAATTCCGTCAATTTATTTATTGGTTCGATTTAAGATTAAAATCTAAAGAAATTAGAATATGCACATAGAAAATCAGACAATATCTTCAACAACAAAAAAAAGAAGAAAAGGAAAGAACCTACCAGTACTGGTTACAGTTATATTTTATATGAAAATATGCCATTATTGAAACTGCAACATGTAAGGGTCTTATAGTATTTCCAATCGATCACTTTACCGAACTTTCTTACCGGACTTTGTTTGGTGCACATTTTAAAACTTTTGATATGTTGATAGCAAAAGTTTCATTCTTCATGGTAAATGTTGTATCCTGTAAGGTACATGTACTTAATCTTTTAAGTTTTTTAAGCACATGGCGAGGCGGGTTAAGACAACAAAACTTTATGTTCCTTTTTTATCAGTTTTTAATTGATAAATCCTGAGGTTGTTGGACAAAGCGACATAACTCAGATCTAAACGGGTGAAAACCATTATCGTTGTGGTACTCGTTTTTTCTTTAACTAGCAGAAAAATTATCCAAAATGAAGAAAAAAAATATGCCTTTATGATATTCAAAATCTTTGTAAAGGAAGAGAATGATACGGTTTGAATGGTCATTTTTTTATTTTGATGCAGACTGCGTATTATCAACACACTAATTGCAATTTCTTTTTTTATTATTATTTTTGTATATATATTTAGTTGGAATGCCTAAATCTTAAGTAAATGAAGTTGTATTAATTTTGGATTGAAAGTATTCAGGGAAAGTTCAAGTTAAGTAAATGTCCATATTTCCTCTCAGTATAACATTTTACATTTTTTGTTCATGCAAGATGTTGTTATAGTCTCAATATTAACTTCTCCCTGTTGCATGTACCGTGATATTGTACGAGTTCATTTTTATTTAATAAATATTCTTAAAAGTGTTTAGAACATAGTATTTTTTGCATAGCAAATCAGTTTTCTATTCTTTTTGTCTTGCCTATGAAGGGAGGCTGGAGGCGAGACTTAAATATTCTGGTTTTGTTGACGAAAAAAATGTTCCTAAATATAACTATGCATTTGTTTTTTTGGTATGATTCAACTTTGACCGCCATTTTCAAGAGTGTTATGACCTTATTAAAGAATATATTACAGTAGGCAAAACGTTTTAGAATGTATATATATATATATATATATACATATATGCAAGTCTAAATTGAAAACAACGTTCAAACCTATGATTGCGTTGGATAAAACGCGCAATTTTTATACGTGTGCATGCAAAACTCATTTCATTTAGAGGGGTCTAAATACAGCACAAACAACATTTTCCAAAAGACCAAAAAAGTGAAAAAGTATATTTTAACAAAACGCATTTGACTAGCAGGTCGAACAACGGATGCTGACGGCCATGGCGATTGCCAAATAAACGGATCACCAGATGTAACAAAATGGATCTTAATTATATGTTTAATACCAAACAGAAAACAATAAACTTGTGGAAAAGATGGTATACCGCAAACATGAGATGCAAAAATTTGTATACCTTATCCGAATTTCGACAATTAATGTCTCTTCGGTGATGTTTGGAATCGAAACATAGAATTCCGTATGCATGATACGTTTTTCAAAATATATTTTTCTGTGTGTATATTAAAACGGAATGGAAATAGAGTTGAACAGTCAGAGTGAATTCATTCAAAATATGTACTTTAATTATATATACCAATTTGTCAATAGCAGGGAAGGGTCCTGAATGTTTAAAATATTTGTCTTTTATGGCTATTGTAAAATTTCACTGGTTAAACTCATTAATCTTCTTTGATTAAAAAAAGTGTTGGAAATTAGAGAAATGTAATAACTTTTAGTAGTGATAAGAAGATGTGGTATGAGTGCCAATGAGACAACTCTCCATCCAAGTCAAAATTTATAAATGTAAACCATTATAGGTCAAAGTACGGTCTTCAACACGGAGCCTAGGCTCACATCGAACAGTAAGCTATAAAGGGCCCCAAAAATTACTAGTGTAAAACCATTCAAACGGGAAAACCAACGGTCTAATCTATATAAAAACGAGAAACGAGAAACACTTATGAACCACATCAACAAACGACAACTACTGAACATCAGATTCCTGACTTAGGACAGGTGCAAACAAATGCAGCGGGTTTAAACGTTTTAATGGTACCAAACCTTCACCCTTTTTCTGAAACAATAGTGTAACATCATAACATAGAAAGACACACTATAAAATATCAACTGAAATAGCTTAACTCAATCAAAGGACATAGTAACACCATTGAACATACACTGAACAAATAAATTTGACCTATGATACAATGTAAATTCAAAATAAATAAACTAAGGGAAGAATAATAAAAGTAACATGTTATATCGGTATGAAATGTTGAACAATAGTTGTTTTTTTTTTTTTTTCGGCGCGTTACGCATGCGCGAAAAAATTTCACGTTTGCGGGACAAAACTCATTACATTTGCGCTAAAACCTGTTCAAATATTATTACGTTTTGACGTTATTAAGGTGGTACCTAACACTACAGGGAGATAACTCTGTAAAAATCAGCTAAACGTTTTAATCACGTTGTTTTGTTAAGGAAATATTAAGCTTCTCAATGATCAAAATTAGTGTTTGTCAAACTGCTATATAACCAACGAAATTTTTCTGATAAAGTGGTTGGTTCAAATTTTTTGAAATTTTTATATTTTTGTCAAAGGGTCAAAGTAAACATTTTGTTAAAATTTTATGAAAATTAAACGAGCCAAATTAATATTAGTCAAGGTGTTGGGTACCACCTTAAATAAAATTAATTCAAACAATCATGATTTCATAAATAAAACAAAATAGATTAGAATTTTTAAACAGATTAAGTGAAATGATATGAAATGAAGGTATAGAGTTGAAAATTTTGAAAAATGGAGACGTTTCCTGGAGATGAACTGATCTCGAATGTTAAGTTTTGCTTAGGGACCGGGGAAAATGAGCACAATCGTGAAAGTGATTAACGTAAATGAGAAAGAAAACAAATTATACTGGTTAAGCTGCAAGTTAAGACGACTACTTGTACTGAAATACGCGTTAGCGATACCCCAGCTTGTGAAACGCACAGAAAATGACAAAATTCAATTCAACGAATTAAGACTTCTCTGATTACATATTTATCAGGTTTAAAACACAGATAACAACTCGGGTATATTACAGGTTAATTCGCGCAAACGTATTACCTGTCAAAATCAAAATTCGCGCAAATGTAGGTCGCCCGTATTTTTACATTTTTTGTAGGTAGTTTATCAAAACATTAAATAAATTCCCCATCGCCGTTTGGCAATATTCCAACTGTTTACATATACGTTATGCATTTTAATACAGTTGTTAGTCTCTTGTGGGTATTTGAAACAGGATCGGAAGCAAATTTAGGTGTTACATAGATTTTGGCATCCTATTGTAAGATTACAAACTTTTGAAAGGTAATATCCTAGTTTTACGGACGTTAAGTGATGATGCAAACATTTCTGTTTTGTAGATACTGTTGATGTGACGTCATGTTCCATTGTTGACTCTATAAACGAGGATGATCCTAATTTTAAACTTAAAATTCTGTATCAAAGGTAAATGTATATGTGCAAAGGTATGGAATGGGGCGGTTTTTTTTTTATTTTTAATTGCTTCGCATCACGGTGCGGAGCTATTAGTTTCAGTCGATATACACGCCATCTTGAATAATTACTTATCACATAAAGATTCTGATTGGTTGCTTTATGATTCCGCTGAGAAACAGCAACAGCTATTGGCTTAAATGAGATAAAGAATTACAGACTTTTCTCGTCTCAGGATAAGACATTAAATGCCGGAAAATTAACTATGTGTATTTCATTTCCGATCAAGTGTTATTAATACATGTTCGTTTAATTATGCAAATACTGCACACTGAAATTCAATATTGAAATATCAATTTTTTAACACCTGTTTATTTGCTTTGTTAATCTGTAATATGCACGATTTGTTTAGCTAAACAATGTTCATATACAATGTTTACAAAAATGTATTATCTGTATTTTATAACTTCTGCCAATTGGGGCACACTTCCAGAGAGGCACACCTCAAGAGTCGTGTTTTGTAAATGTTTTAAATTTCAACAAGTTAATCAAATTTTTTTTTTAAAAGCATGGGTGTATAACGTACAACACTGAACAGCCAGTTTAAAATTTTAGAAAAGTCCATCTTAATATATATACAAAAACTATTCCAAGTCTAAGACATCCATTTTATATCAATCAATATCTAAAAATACCACATTTCCAATACTAAATCATCAACCACATCTTAAATTAGGATAGAGCGAAGCAGTCCACAGCTTTTTAAAAAGCTCAAACTTGTTTAAGGATGTTTGTTCGCTGATCTTGTTTTTGACTTTTTTGTCAGATATTCGGAATCCTCTGTTTTTATACGACCGTTTATAAAGACGAGATTTATTATGGTAAACGATTGTCCGTCTGTCTGCCAATCCGTCGTCAACACTTCGGACAATAACTCAAAAACTCTCTCACCAATTTTCATGAAACTTTGGTGAATAGTTTATATATTTTGACATAAGTTCCTTTTTGATTTTTAAGAATTTCTGATTTTACGTTTTGGTGTATGGGGACTTTATTCATAAAAGGGAGTATTTTTTTCGGACATTAACTCAAAAACGCTTTGAGCAGTTTTTACTGAAATCAGCTCCCTTTTGTTTTTTTATAAATTTTTGGAATGACATGCGGAGTTTGGGAACTTGATTCGTTGAAAAATCGTCGAAAACTGTCCATTTTTCACACACAGTTATTTAATTTTGTTCGATCAAAAATCGTCGAAAACGGTCATTTACCTGGTCTATTATAACTGATCTATTACTATTTTATCATGTATTTACCTTGATAGATATTGAAGATTGGTAACATTGTCGTTGGTGTTCATCACCAGAAGGTGTGTTGTGAACAAGATAGAAATGTACAGGTGAACAATCAAGAAAACAAACTTAGTAAAACTTGAGGTAGCCTTAATAGTGCCAAATTATTCGTGTTTTGTTTCAATGGGTACCACTGTGTGTGAACGTCTTTTTTTATTCTTTTTTTTTTGGGGGGGGGGAGCTATTTGAGCAGTGCTCACAGTATTTCTAGTTGATCATATAAATTCATTTAAAGCATAAAGACGAGCTAAAAGGACGACGGGCGATAGCACAGCTCTTATTCATGTAGTGCCATTAAAGAAATGTGCCCACGAACCCCTACTTTTCTTTTCATTATTTAATAACATACAGTTTAAAAAGTTTTTTTTTGAAAATCCTCTAAAAACCTTGTTATTTTTTCATAGTTTTTGAAAGAAAGAAAAAAAAGGCGCTACTGTTAATTGTATGAAAAATCTAGAGAAAATCATTTCACACCGAATTTTCAGTGGCTTATATCTCAATATCAAGAATATGACCTTTTTTTTCTGCTTATTTAGTCCGGTTATTGAGATACTATCAATGTATACCAGTCTTTTTAAAAGCTTGTTATTATGAAACTGAGCAGCGAACTTCCTTATTACTTTTTATCCATTTTCTATATACTTCAATTTTCCAGATAATTTTTCTTAAATTTTCAGGCTAAGGCCTATTGTTATGATTTGCGAAGTTTAGTTTGTCATTTTTCTCAAATTCTTATATTTGATGAGATTGTTCTCTTTTCTTTCAACATGTGAATACTATTACAAACATAAATAATTCCTTGATTATGTATATTATAATTTTGCTATTGATAAACTTATATCAAAGCCTTTGACTGCGCTTCACACTTAAAACAATAATACAGTATTAATAAAACATGGAATAAACTTTAAGGGTAAATACATGGAAATTTTGTTGCAAGTATCCGAAGAGAATTCAACTTTTAAGAAAGGAGCAAATTAATGTTTTGATAGAATAGGATATAGTCAAATATCTATGAACATTGATGTGAAACTGGTCTACATCGTGAAGGTTATTGGAAGGTCTTTTCAACAATGAACTAATAAGCTTCCATCTTCAAGACGATCTCTTAGGCATCAACGTATGCATTGATTTTTAATTTTCATAAATACTTGGCGCTCAAGTTTTTAAAGTTACATATATGGGAGTTATCTATAAGTTTCATATATTAAATGAATTACGATTCCTGTTTGTAAATGTTGTAATTCGCTGCCGTACAAAAAGTATCAATTGTAGCATGAAACGAGGATGATCCCAATTTTACACTTAAAATGCTGTATCAAAGGTAAATGTATATGTACAAAGGTATGGAATGGGAAATGTCCTTTTCTTATTTAAGGATGTTTGGTCGCTGATCTTGTTTTTGACTTTTTATCAGTTATTCGGAATCGTCTGTTTTATCTATGTAGTGCCATTAAAAAACGTTTGCCCGGAAAGAAGTGTTAAAATTGGCATTGAATGTGGTTTGAATGGCTTAATTTTGAATATTGACAATCGCTTCTTCAAAGGAAATTAGAAGTAAAAATATCAGACATCATTCTGTCCTAAACATACACTGAAGCAGTGGTAAAATACATCAAAATATACACGTGAAGCACGGGACTCGTTTTGCCATGCCTTTATGATTTAAGAGACAAACCCTGGTTAATCATTTAGGGGGAAATGATATTTTTTAATATGCACGAGCCAATTTCCACAAGCCTTGGATGTGCAAGTGGCACGCAAACGGTATACGTAGAGATAGAGAAAAAAAAACACCATTTTTATGGCTATTCTCCACCTTTACAATTACTGGAAGTTCTCAAATAATAAACATAAGGAGCAAAACCTAACCCCTTCTTATAAAGTAAACAATTTAAGTAATTATTATTCTTGCTTTAGAATCGTGAACAAAAGCACGAAATTAAAATTAAACATTTATCTATTTTGTATTTTTCAAAACACTTAATGTGTACTTTACTTTCAGTTGTGGAACTGGTTATCAGTTGGCATCCAACCAAGGATTTCGTGTAATAAATCAGAATACTTTCCAAACAGACTTATTCACTTTGCAGAACACGTTTACTGGAGTTCGTTACGTCGTCTGTTATTTAACTGTATGCTTTTCAAACACCACAACATGCAGTCAGGTACGTTAATATAAACTGATTATGGTAGAATTATGATTTTAGAACACTTAAGGACCTATTAAAGTCTGCTGTAGCTATACGGTTGTTAAAGTTATTGAGAGGGTCCAACGGTTACGAATTTAAACTAGGGAGTTCTAAAAATCTCTGTAGCCGTTTTATTCAAATTGTAAGTTTGTTGGTTCAATGCCTAGAAATTCAATATGATATAACAATGATACTCCACCAATATAAGTCTTTTATTTAACACAATACATAGTAGCTTATACTATAATTATGTTTTACCACTGAGGTAATAGTTCTGTGTCTGAATTAATAATTCTGATATTTATCCTATCACAAATTGCTGACCTGGAATTTAAGACCTGTATTTTAATATGTTCTTCATTATATATTGATTGATTGAGTATTGTTTGCTTAACGTCCAGTTGCAAATATTTCGTGAATATTCAGTACGAAGACAAATGACCAATAAAAAAACCGGTATGTTCTACAAAGTAGATTGACCAGGATTGCGGACAGAAAGTTTGGACTGCCACTTGAGGGTAGTATGGTAGGGGCAGACATTTTTACTTGTAGCAGGCCACCTACGGAGTTTCTTTAATATGCGCAAATGGTGGCACTCTCCCCTTCACGAGAAATCGGATGTGAAGTTCCCGTTTTAGCTGCGCTTTTATTGTTGAGCCTGCGACTTCTATCGCAAAAACCTCAACATTGGGATTGTGATCCGGCGGCGGCGTTAACAAACTTTTTAAAAACTTAAATTTTGCAGAAGGTTGAAGACCTGGATCCTTCATATTTTTTATATAGATGCCTTATGTTATGAAGTTTCCGTCTGTCATATGTCCATTGCCCTTGACCTCATTTTCATGTTTCAGTGACTACTTGAAAAAAAAGTTAAGATTTTTTTCTCTCTTATTATGAGTAATAGGTTAACTATATTTGGTATGTGCGTACCTTACAAGGTCCTCATGCCCGTCAGACAGTTTTCATTTGACCTCGACCTCATTTCATGGATCAGTGAACAAGGTTTAGTTTTTGTGGTCAAGTCCATATCTCAGATACTATAAGCAATAGGTCAACTATATTTGGTGTATGGAATGATTGTAAGGTGTACATGTCCAACTGGCAGGTGTCCTCTGACCTTGACCTCATTTTCATGGTTCAGTGGTTGAAGTTAAGTATTTGTGTTTTGGTCTATTTTTCTAATACTGTATGCAATAGGTCAACTATATTTGGTGAATGAAAATATTTTACGATGTACATGTTCACCTGGCAGGTTTTATTTGACCTTGACCTCATTTTCATGGTTCAGTGGTTAAAGTTAAGTATTTGTGTTTTGGTCTGTTTTTCTAATACTGTATGCAATAGGTCAACTATATTTGGTGTATGAAAATATTTCACGATGTACATGACAGTCTGGCTTGTTTTATTTGACCTTTACCTCATTTTTACAGTTCATTGCTCAATGTTAAGTTTTTGTTTTTTGGTCTGTTTTTCTGATACTATAAGCAATAGGACAACTATATTTGGTGTATGGAATTATTGTAAGGTGTACATGTCTGTCTGGCAATTATCATCTGACCATGACCTCATTTTTCATGGTTCATTGGTCAATCTTAAGTTTTCCTGGTTAAGTTTGTTTCTTGGATACTATATGCAATAGGTCAACTATATATAAAGCATGTAATGATTGTAAGGTGTACATGTCTATCTGGCAGGGTTCATCTGACCTTGACTTCATTTTCATGGTCATTGATCGATGTTATTTTTTCCTGGTTAAGTTTGTTTCTTAGATGTGCAATAGGTCAACTATATCTAAAGCATATTTGGTGTATGGAATGATTGTAAGTAGTATAATGTATTTCCAGTTTGGTTTGTCTGACGTTGACCTCATTTTCTTGGATCATGTTAAGTTTATGTGATTGTTTTTTAAAGCTTTATATTTAGGACTTTCAACATAAAATCAATGGTTAGTAAAGAAGGCGAGACATTTCAGCGTGTGCACTCTTGTTATGTAATACATCATGCACAACAAAACAGACACACCAAGGTCATGGGGTCCTATTGCTGCACGGGAGAAGTCCAGAACCTCAGTTTTCGTTAAGATTTTTGTTCTGGATTTGGTGGAGTACACTCTTTTAATCTGAATCTTTTCTTTGAAGTGGTTTGTGGCCTGTCGTTTTTGTTTTCGTTTTTGTCTCGCCTTGACGGAGTCAAAAAGCGAGACATAGGTATGCTGTTTCCGATGTCCGCGGCGGCGGCGTTGACAATGTATTAGTTTGTGATAAGGTCTAGTTTATGGTGAACCACTATTGGTAGGTAAAATTGAGGATGGAAATGGGGAATATGTCAAAGAGACAACAACCCGACCAAAGAGCAGACAACAGCCGAAGGCCACCAATGGGTCTTCAATGCAGCGAGAAAATCCCGCACCCGGAGGTGGTCCTCAGCTGGCCCCTAACTAAAATTGTGTGCTAGTTCAGTGAAAATGGACGTCACACTAAACTCCAAAACATATAAATGAACTAAAATTAAAAGACATACTAGACTAACAAAGGCCAGAGGCTCCTAACTTGGCACAGGCGCTAAAATGCGGCGGGGTTAAACATGTTTTGTGAGATCTCAACCCTCCCCCTATACCTCTAGCCAATGTAGAATAAAGAAACACATAGCAATACGCACAGTAAAACTCAGTTTAAAAGAAGTTCGAGTCTGATGTCAGAATAGGTAACAAAAGAAACTAAGCAAAATGACAATGATACATAAATGAACAAAGGACTACTAGCAGTTACTGACATGCCAGCTCCAGACCTCAATTAAACTGATTGAAAGATTATGTCTTCATCATATGAAAATCAGGTACAATCCCTCCCGTTAGGGGTTTAGTATCATACCATCATAAAATATATGAGAAGAACATAACCCGTATCATGCCAACAACTGGTTTTAGAATACATGTGTTTATTTTCGATGCAAAGACCCTATGAGTGAATCAATATTAATACCAAAATATGCAATCCTTAATGACTTGACAACAGTATCGTAACTATATCCTTTCCGAATAAGTCTGTTTAAAGGTTTGGTTAGCTTTTGAGGTGAATGCCGACATTTTGTGCTTTGTAAAGAATATTACCATAAAATATTGGATGTGAAATACCTGAACGTATAAGATGTCTGCATGTTGATTTATATTTACGAATGATGTCCTTGTACCGATGATAAAATTAAGTAAATGTTTTGACTAGTTTGTGATATAGAAAACCCTGGTGTAATAATTTTTCAGTAATACAGAGATTTCTTTCGCTGAAATCAAATACGTTGTTACATACACGAGCGAATCGAACAAGTTGAGATATATAAACACCATAAGATGGCGACAAGGGAACGTCACCATCTAAAAATGGATAATTAACAATAGGAAATGAAAACTCATCTCTTTTATCATAAATTTTGGTATTAAGCTTCCCATTAAAGATAAAGATATCAAGATCCAGGAAAGGGCAGTGTTCATTGTTAGAATTAGCTTTATTTAAAGTCAGTTCGGCAGGATAAATCTCTTTAGTGTACATAATGAAGTCGTCATTATTGAGAGCCAATATATCATCTAAATATCTAAAAGTGTTATTAAATTTTTGAATCAGATGTTGTTTCGATGGGTCTTTGCTGATTTTAGTCATAAATTGTAACTCATAACAATACAGAAACAGGTCCGCAATAAGTGGTGCACAGTTAGTCCCCATGGGAATTCCGATAACCTGACGATATACGGAATCTCCATAGCGAACAAAAATGTTATCTAGTAAACATTCAAGGGCAGTTATAGTATCAAAGCAGGTCCAATTGACATATATATATAGTTCTTTTGTTTGTTGTTACTAAAAAATGACCTAAAAGAGTTTGAACATATATATTCGCATTCCGACTTTTTAAATGCCCATTTAATCAGGTGTGTGAATTTTTTCTTAATAAGATTATGAGGCAACGTGGTATATAGGGTAGAAAAATCAAAACTTTGAACAGATTCGAAATCACCAATATAAGCATGCAATTTATCAAGTACTTCCAACGAATTTTTGACACTCCAAAAGTAATTAATTCCACTATTTTCAAAGGCCTTATTTGAACAATTTATTACCAGGTTTTTGACTGTACCAAGTGTACTAGTAAGTAGAACAGATAGTTTAGTAGTGGAACAATGGCTTGAAGACGAAATAAATCTATATTTGTATGGCGTTTTATGCAGCTTCGGAAGCCAGTACATAGTTGGAACTTTCATTGTATTTGGTTCTGCTTGTAAAGAGGTAGCTAAAATTTTATGTTTGTTACAGATGTCATTTTCCGAAAATGGAGTCAGTTGGAATGTTGGTGAATTCGTGATTTCCTTTTGTAGAACATCAATGTAAAATTTACGTGAAACAATAATGATATTGTTAGCAGCCTTATCAGCCGGGACAAAAATATATTCCTTGGCGAGTTCTTTTAGCTTATGTTTGATACGGAAAATTGGGCTATTATGGTTGTTGTTAGGAGTAAAATGATCTTTAAAATGTTGAATACGTATATCAACTATGTTCATTACCGAATTAAAAAAAGAATCTAATGATTTCTTGTCAGCTTTTTCTCGTTTTATCCATTTAGAGCAGTAAGTACGGAGTTAGTCGTGGATGATGTTACGACACTCATTCCAATTAATAATTGAAGGGGGACGATATTTAGGTTCTTTACTGAGGAATGATTTCAACTCTCGGTCGCGAACGATGTTAAGGTCTCCTGTTATAACATGGGAACTGGGGCCATAAATGTATTCAGATTTACTGCAATTTCATGAGGTAGGTGTATTGTCACTGATATTAACATCTTTACACACTTCGCTGTAATTAAACACATATTTCCGGGTAGATTTTTTGTAAACATAACAAATAAGAGGGAGTTCAGTATTATCAAAATAGCCAGGAATTTGTTCTTTAACAGAATGATCATTAAAAATACCGGCAATATTTACTAAATCAAAACCTTTATTGACATATTTAATTTTAATAAAATGTTTTTGTGATCTTCAGGGCGATCAATTTTGGGAAACAATTTAGAGTAACAATATGCAATTATAATTTGGACGGTTTCATACTTAAGACTGCAATATGGAATTGTGTTGCATTCCTCCAAAATTTGATGTAATTTATTAACAGGTAAAGAACAGAGCATGGTTAATAGATAGTGTCTACCGTTGTTTTTTGAAATAGATATTAGGTCCGAAATATTTGTATTGTTATTACGAAATTTTCTTTGATTGCGATTTATTCTACGCCCATGGGAACGGTTTTTATGTACTGTTTTAGAAACTATATCCAAAATGTTAACAGAATCTGTTCTAGATATATTACCAATTCCCATGATATTGTCATTAAGACCGAGAGGACTCTGGTCAATGTTATTTGGTATGCAGTTGTATTAGCATTGGCACATCTCATTTCCATGGAGATTGTTTAGCCATGTACCTTCAGTCATAGTTCATTGACTTTGAATATTTGCATAACTTACATGTTAAAGTATTGCTATTTTAATTTCAACATTTGCATCATTAAAATTACAAAAAGGTGAGACATATCTCTGTGTAAACAGCTTATTTTTTTTTTTCGTTCTAGTATTGACCAAAGCATTGTTATCTACTCTTTGAAAAATAGGTTTTAAAGTCTGAAAGTCCATTTTATCAGAAAATTCATCTTGTCTAAAAGTCTTTTTTAACCTTGTATACTGTACACATATAAATCCTCAGTATTGAAGGTACCTTTATGATTTAAACATTTCAGGGCTGTGTTATCCCGTACCAACCACAAAGTGGTGCAGTACAGAGTATAATAGCTACAGCAAAATTAGAAGTACAAGAGCCTCCTCCTGTCCCCACTACAACTACCACTACAACTAAAGCGCCGACGGGTATGTAAAGTTAAACACATTACTGTTTAGTTATGTAATGTATATAAATATTAGATTTTTCAAATCTACAAGGCTGTACCAAAAAGATTAAAAAATACAGCGTTAAACAATAGTTTGATTTTATCTGATTAATTAGTACTATATAAAAATGAAGGTAAAATCCAAAGGGAAACTTTTTTCAGAACTATTGTATTATTGTAATACATGAGTAATATAATTATTTGTTATTTTTTAAGCACTACCGGTCTACGTAATTGGTTGCTTTTAACAGTTTTTGTCTCGCCTGCGACGAAAGTCGCGGAAAGCGAGACATAGGGATTGCTTTTCCGGCGACGGCTGCGGCGGTGGTGGCGTCAACAATTGTTAAGTTTTCTGCTTAAGTTAGATTGATAGTAACTACATGTGATAGATCATTGATATTTAATACAAAGTTTCATTACTAACAGTACATATCAGTTTGACGACTATTTTTAGGCCCTGCCCCAAAAGTCATGGTCCAGCAACTTTGAATTAACTAGCAATTTTCAATGTTAAGTTTTCTGCTTAAGTTAGTTTGATAGAAACTACTTGCGATAGATCAATGATATTTTCTATAAAGTTGCATTACTATTAGTATATATCAGTTTGATGACTATTTCGAGGCCCTGCCCCCTAGTCATGGTCCAGTGACTTTCAATCAATTAACAATTTTCAATGTTAAGTATTCTGATTAAGTTAGTTTGATAGGAACTACTTACAATAGACAATATTTTCTATAAAGTTACATTGCTGTCTGTACATCTCAGTTTGTCAACAATTTCGAGGCCCTACCCACTAGTTGGTCCAGCGACTTTGAATTAATTAGCAATGTTGCTGTCCATCAGATTGTCTTTTTCTGAATTGTATGCCGACAGGTGAGACATATCTCTGTGTCAACAGTTTATATTTATCATGCATTTTTCGTTTATTTCAGTAATTTGTAATCCATCAAATATCCTGAAGACATCTGATGATTTTGCAGTACAAGTTCCTTACATCGTTTCTTTATCCGTTCTCCTGTTTATATTAATCATTTTTGCCGCACTCCTGGTAGCAGTTAGCAGACATTATATTTTCAGACGTTGCGAGAAAAGACAAGTCGTTTCCCCTCCCCCTATATCATTCATTCCCGTGCCACATTTAGAACCTAACTACCCACCAGATGCTTATCGTCACCAGTTTCATCGCAGTACAAACCTACCACGATATATGGGATATTCCGATTATTCCTCCGATACTTCAAGCAGCAGCCGATCAAGCAAATCTCTGATACGTCGCAAGAGGAAAAATAAGGCAAAGTCGTCTTTGCGTTTTACCTATGAAATGGATAAATCGCCAGACGAAAGATTTCGTTTTTACTGTGGCAGAGGCACGTCGTACTCTAGACGGGTAGAAAGTGACCCGACCATGCTTACTAGAGTACCAAGATATTAATGGTGTCCATGAAAGATGTTAATATTTCGGTATAGACATCGAAAGATTTTGGGTTCAAGGTTATTGTTTGCTTTTAGGATGAAACAAATTTGAAATGAAATGTACACATAGCACAAGGTCCTTACAAGTAAATGATTATGAAATACAAAATGTTGAGTCTTCCAAATATAGACGATTAGTTATCAGTTTTATTGATGTCTTTACTTCTAACAAACGTTTGCATGATATATTCATTATTATTTCCTCATTTTATGAATTAACTTCCATCACTATTGATATTGAAATAAATTTCGATTTTTCTGTTTAGTATAAATAGCTACATGTTAAAATATATTAAATCGTTTATAGGAAAGAACTCAGCCTTTATAAAGTGGTCAGTTGTAAAAATCAATAACTTGTTCTGGGCTACAAAATATATGTTGTCATTCAGTCAAAAATTTACACTTCTTGTACATTTATGTGAACTTAAGTAAATATGAGATAGGGGGCCATATAACTTCCCGGTAAGAACGGCATAGTCTTAAATCAATTCTCAAATTTATCATTAAAAATTCATTATCAAATTTCTTTTTGGGATGCAATTTTTGGTTTTGTAGGTTTTTGTTCACATGAACTTTTGACTAGAAACTCTTAGATCCCTTTATCTATATTACTTTTATTTTTTCACATTTTTATCGTATAGGTAGTAATAAACCAATCGAAAAAGACAATTGAACAAAAACATATCAATAATGCATTTGAGCAAAAATTTAACTTGTAGCATTTAACTATAACCATACATTTATGCAGGCTTATCCAAACCAGTCGATATATGTACAGCATGTTACAAAGGTTAAATATCTGCAGATCGTTCGTGTATGTTATTTTTGTGTTGAGTACATAATGAATAAATGTGTATATTCGTGTTTATTTCATTCCATTATTAGAAAGAATCACAATGAATAGCAAAAGAGAGCTTTAATTGTTGCTGACACCGTCGTACATTTTTAATTTTTTGTCCGATAACTAAACCAGTCGTATACGCCATTTACAATTCTGTTTCACCACAGGTATTTGCAATGTCAGAACAAGTCCAAAAGACCAGACAGTTTACTTTTGCAGAAAGAGCCAAAATAATCGGATTTTATTCTTCCGAGTTAAAATGAGTTTCTTGGGAACAATTTAATGCATGATAAGGTTTAGAGATACTAATCTGACAGCAACGGCGACGGCGGAGTTGGAAAATATTTGTTTTGAGCTTGATAGTCCAGATGGTAAACGAGCTGGATAATTCATAAGATCTTGTATCCAGACAACTCGTTTTCTTGGTTCAGGGACTAGATAATGCTTTTTTAATTGTGATTTCAGTATAAACTAAAAGCAATATGTCAACTATATGTTGTCGATAAGATCCCTGTAAGGTATACAAGTCCTTCAGACAGGATTTGTCTGACATCATTTTCATGGTTCGTTGATCAGTTTATGTTATATAGATTAGTCAGTTTTCAAGTTCGATTAGAAATATGTGACCACATTTGGTTTCGTTTTAATTTGTATGTGTACATGTTTGTACGAGAGTTCTTCTTGCCTTAACCTCATCGTCATGGGTTATTGATCAACGCTAAGTTTATAATATTTTAGTCTCGCCTGCAACGAAAGTCAGAATGCGAGACATAGAGATTACTATCCGGCGGCGGCGTGAATTATTTGTATAAAGCTTTATATTTCAGAAGGTGGAAAACCTGAATTCTTTAAAGCTTGTATGCAGATACATTTTTGTACCTTATGTTACAAACTTTCCGTCTGTCATGTCCATTATCCTTGACCACATTTTCATGTTTCATCGACTGCTTGAAAATAGAATGAATTTCATAACAATGTGGACATGGACACCTGATATTTAAATGATATCGTGTCGGTCACTGGCTGTCGACAACAAAGACTTCCCGCAATTACAGTATGTTAGGGGCCTCTCAATGGGGTATACATAATTACTATTTTACACATGTCCATTCATAAAATAATTTTTTTTTGCATGAAAGTTTTTAGGAATTTGTTTTGAACATATTTATATACTAACAACAAAAAGTTTCTTTTGAAAGAATGAGTATATTTAGAGGTGATATCACCAAGTAATCAAGAGAAAAAAGTAAGAAAAATTCTTTTCTGGCAATAAGTGAAACATTAGTGTGTCAGTTATAGACAAGTAGTCCGTCATGCATTGCAAATCATTCAGTGGATTGGTCAATCGCCAAAATAAAAAGAATGCTTTATTTGTAAACAAACACTAATACATGCATTGACGGAGGCATAAGTATGCTAAATAAATACATGTCCGTATAAGGAAATTTAATGAGCCCGGCCTGTTAAATGCAGCTGTTCTGTTCATTTGAAAAACGAATGGACGGATCACAGCGATTTAATTTAGAATTGTACTTATTTTTAAGACTTATTGTTTTTGCTCAGTTATTATTATTATTATTATTATTCCCTCTTCCCTCTCTCCTCTTCCGCCACTTTTTTAAATGAAATTGTTCTCCAAAACCGCTAGTCAGATTTACTTAAGATTTCACAATATGTTAGACTAACATGTCTAGTGGTGATTCAGGGTTTCGTTTGTGCATTAGGGTCTAAAAATCAGTACTTTGAGGGGCCAAACGAAGGGAGGGTTATACTATAGAACCCTATGGGATTTTAATTTTTTAAATTTTCAAATGATTATAACTTGAAAACCGTAAGTGATAAACACAATCCTTATAATAGGAAATGTTCTACATGATAGAGCACATCAAATGAAATAAAGGGTTAGTCCCCAGGGGTCACCCCACCCCCGGCCATTTGACAAAGTTCTAATATCTTGTAAGTGGTCAAGATCCCCACCCCTAAACCATATATATTCTGGTTTGTCATGAAAAAGCACATCAAATGAAATAAAGGGTAAGTCCCCAGGGGTCACCCACCCCCTGCCATTTGAGAAAGTTCTAATATCTTGTAAGGTGTCGAGATCCCCACCCCTTAACCATATATATTCTTGTTTGTCATGATATAGTCCATCAAATGAAATAAAGGATTAGTCCCCAAGGGTCACCTCCACCCCCTTCCATTTGAGAAAGTTCTAATATCATGTAAATGGTCAAGATCCCCACCCCTAAACCATATATATTCTGGTAAGTCATGATACAGCACATTAAATGAAGTAAAGAATTAGTCCCCAGGGGTCACCCCCACCCACTGCCAATTGAGAAAGTTCTAATATCTTGTAAATGGTTGAGATCCCTTCCCTAAACCATATATATTCCTGTTCGTCATGTCACAAAGATTCAAATGTTATATAGGGTCAGTCCCCAGGGGGGCCCCACCCCCAAAGATCTTATATCTTGTAAATGGTTGCGATACCCACCCCTAAACCATATATATTCCTGTTCGTCATGTCACAAAGATTCGAAAGATATATAGGGTCAGTCCCCAGGGTCCCCCACCCCTAATGATCTAATATCTTGTAAAATGGGAGATCCCCACCCCTAAACCATATATATTCCTATTCGTCATGTCAAGAAGATTTGAATGATATATAGGGTCAGTCCCCAGGGATCACCCCTACCCCTTGCCATTTGAGAAAGTTCTAATATCTTGTAAATGGTCGAGATTCCCATCCCTAAACCATATATAGTCCTGTTTGTCATGTCAAGAAGATTTGAATGATATACAGGGTCAGTCCCCAGGCATCACTAATGCATATAACTTTACTGGACCAAACCAATTTTCACTGGACTTTGTGATGTCCGGCGACCCCGGGAATGACGAATTATGGGAGCTTCGTTTGGGAGACTTCGTAACAGCATCCTGTTACAATCATTTCTTGTTTTTAATTTGTGTTTCAGTATCTATCCATGAATTAAATATGTTCACAATACCTTTTATACTAGAATAATTAAACGAGTGCACCCAGTTTAAAGGTTATTATTACACTGTTACTGTTATGTTGACATAATAACCTGTACATTATCTCGTTTTACAGTTGACCAGTTTAGTCTTGTGCACATGATTTATTATTCCAAAACAGATGTATTGTGAACATATCATTAAATTCATGGATATTTATTGAAACACACAAAAGAAGTGAGTACAATTTCAAATTGTAAGGGGTCGACCATTCCTTATTCAGTTAAATGAAGGGAAGGATGCTATGCAAGAGGCTTTTGAAATCAGCATGAATAAAATTGCAAACAAACGTTTATGCAAAATTGTCTCAAATATGCGTCCTCAAATAACAAAAAAAAGTAGTTGAGTAAGACCAAATTCATTATACGTTTTCAGGCATAAAAAAGTCTAAAATAAATATCAATGTTTCCACAAAAGCTACTCTGACTCCAATCAACGTAATTTTTTCACACAAGACCGGATTCATATGCTTTTTGATATTTTCACGAGTTATTTTTTGTTAGAATGATATTTAAATGTTCACGAAAACCTGATCGTTGAAGTCTTTGATGGGGATTCAAATTTGTTCCGAGCAAAAAAAATATGCAGCCCAGAGGACTAAAATGATTTTTTATGAAGGTCCGGGGTTCTTATTACCAACAAAAATAATCTAAGCATGGAAGTTGATCGTAGGTTACTCTACATCAACTCGTACGAATAAATGTTATCTTAATTTTTTAAGGAGCCACAGAACACGGGTGTCATTCGGTTTATCGAGAGAAATGATCGTGAAAGAATATCTAACGGTGGTCAAGTATTGCGAGACGATTGTGAAAGCTCTGGTACCGGATCGTGAAAGAATTCTAATCGAGAAGATATATGAAAGGTCATTAAATAATCTAATTAATTAATTACACGGACAAATTTACAACAAAATAAAACTGTCTGTCAAAATGGTTCAACATTGTGATCAGTATGTGAGAAAATCCAGTTTTAAAATACATAGTTTTTACAAAACAACAAAAGGCAGATTGTTCCTCGACATTTCAATGATATCAAAAATGTAAACAAACATGATTTTTTCACAAATTCGAATAAAATAAACTACTTTTCTCCGAAAAATGTCATTCTATTTGAATGAATCAAATGGTTCTCATAGTTATTTTGTATAAATATAAACTTAAACTTTGTGAAAAAAAAAAATATTTGCACAAAATTGATATTTCGGATCGTGAAAGATCACGTACCGCTTTTTTGAAGATCGTGAAAAGGATCGTGAAAGATCCGATGCTACGAAGACGTTCAAATTATTCTTCAATTATATGATAACTAATATTTATTATTGGTATTGAAAAAAACTAGATTTGCATGACTGACCCGGTCTCTTTTGTTGGTGAATAGGGCTATAATCGTGCAATGCCATTTGATCTAATTATCTTATAATACCACACAGACTTGGTAAATTATATCAATATCAGTCTATTTGTTCGTCCTTCATAAGTTTTGTTTTCTTATACAAATTTAAGATTGTTTTATTTTGTATTAATAATTTTCCTTTCTCATTTTTATGCCCATTATATTTATAAAGCAAAGATCCTCAATAAATTTAAGCATTTCAAATTATTAATATTTTCAGAAAATGAAAAGAAAAAGAAATAACTACGGCAATAAGAAAAGACAATGGTCAACAAAACGCCGAAAAAAGCAATCCATATTATCGCTTGCTCGATATTAAAGCGGGGTAACAGGAGATTTTATCTGTACAAGTACAAATAGTGCAAACAAATTATGATTTGTGCATTTGTGAACATGTGATTTGTATAATAATTGGCTGATTGCACGATGAAGGTTTTTACTGTCATGTGAAGTACTCACTTATCACGAGTTATAGGATAACTATATTTTGTATATTGGATCCTATAATCTACATGTCCGTCAGAGAGGATTCACATGACCTCGGCTGTGCCTCATTTCATGGATGAAGGTTTAGTTTTGTGGTCAAGTCCGTATCGCTTCTTCGTTAAGCTATAGGGTAACAGTGTGTTGTTATTATGATTGTAAGGTGTACATTTCCGACTACTACAAGGTTTCAAATAACATTGACCTCATTATCATGAATCACTTGGCAATGATCGTTTTATGTTGTTTGGCCTTTTGCTTATATACCTGTATGCTATAGGGCCACGGTATTTGATGTATGGTGTACATGTCTGTCTGCATGTTTCATATATGACGTCAATTGTATTTGATATATTGAATGATAGTAAGATGTCTATGTCTGGCTGTCGGTCAGGGTTTATATACTTTCGACCTTAATGTTCCGAATCAATTGGTCAAACATAACTTTTACATTTGTCAGTTTCTAAGGTACTATAAGCATCGGAACACCTACATTTGGTGTATAGGATGTTTGTAGAGGTTCATCTGACCTTGACCTCTTTTTATGAATCATTGACAATCTTAAGCGCATGTGACACTTCTAGTAAAACCTTTAATATTACAGACGTTCAACAAATATACTATTATAAGTAAAGCAGACGAGACATTTCAGCATTTGCGCTCTGGTATTCTTTAGTCTGTAATATATAGTTATCTCATTGGAAATTAATCCACATCTGCTACGTTGTATATAAAGATACATAGAACTTAAGAAAGTACTTTTGCACAAAATGTTGCTTATCGTTCAATCTCAATTGTTCATGAAAGATGCTGTTTTTGCTATAAGTTTTTGGTTGATGGTAAACTTTTTGGTTTAAACGTTGCATACCCATATTATGGGCTAAATAGTGGCGGTCTGCCTGAATTGTACTAGACCGATTCTCAGAGCTGAATTTTTCACACTGATTTAGACACGTTTTTAGTTATTTTTTTAAACTTTGGAGGTAAAGTGTTGATTTAATAAAACAATGATAGCTTTAATGTTCGTTCTTATCAAAATAGTTACAGGCTTCAACCAGTTGCAGGTATATCAAGTGGTAAAAGAAATATTGATTTCTGATTATTAAGGCTGGTCACGCATTATCTTTCACGATCACAATAATGCGTTTCCTGATCTTTCACGATCAAGTTTGATGAAAAATCAACAAAATTCAAGGTTTTCATAAACAAATGGAAGAGCATACTTTTATTTTACTGTACTATCTGACACACCAAAGATTAAATTTCAAATATAATTATCATGATATATTGAAATGTGACCATAATAGGTACAGAAAGCCTGTTTTTTTTTTTTTAAATAATTCCATAGACATGCATTGCGCCTTTTGTGTTTTTTCATAAAGTACTGCATATTTTCTTTATCTTATTGCACAGTAATGTTGAGGAAGTTGAATCATTTTTACAGACATATTTTTTTGTTCGGATCTGTTCCGCGTTTTGAAAATTCAGCGATTTTTTCACATATTCTGAAGTAGAATTTACATTTTATTTACATTCACGATCCGTTACCAGAGCTTTCACGATCGTCTCGCAATACTTGACCACCGTTAGATATTCTTTCACGATCATTTCTCTCGATAAACCGAATGACACCCGTGCAGAACGTTTGTGCAAGAAAAACATAACGTTAATTTGTTTTTTTTTTTTCTCTCGATTACTTGGTGATGTCACCTCTGAATATACTCATTCTGTCAAAAGAAACTTTTTGTTGTTAGTATATAAATATATTCAAAACAAATTCCTATAAACTTTCACGCATAACGTGTAAAGATAGTAATTATGTATATCCCTATTGAGAGGCCCCTGTCATACTGTAATTGCGTAAAGTCTTTGTTGTCGACAGCCAGTGATACACACGATAACATTTAATTACCATGTGTCCATGTCCACGCTGTTATGAAATTCTATCAAATATAGTTTTTTTGTCATGCGCAGTACTCACTTATTATGGTTACATAAGACACCGGTAACTATATTTGGCATATGGGATTCTTGCGAGTCTACTTGTCCATCGAGGTTGAGTTTTCTTGGTCAATTCCGTATTTCAGATACTAAAAGAAATATGTCAACTATATTTGGTGTATGGAATGATTGCCAGGTGTACATGTCTGTCTGACAGCTGTCATCTGACCTCGACATTTTTCATGGTTCATTGGACAATGTTGAGTTTTGTGGTGTGGTCTTATTATCCGATACTATAAGCAGTTGTGTCACTATACTTGGTGTATGTATAATTGTAAGTTTAAATGTATGTCTGGCAGGTTTCAAATGACCTTGATCTCATATTCATGGCTCATCGGTCAATATTAAGTTTTCATGGTTTTGTCAGTTTATCAGATACTATAAACAATGGTCAACTATACTAGTATTTGATGTATGGAACGATTTTAAAGTATACATGTCTGTCTGACAGGTATCATCTGTCTGAGCTCATTTTCATGGTTTCGTTGGTCAACGACAGTTTTCATGATTATGTCTGTTTCTCAGATACGATAAGCAGTATATCAACTGTATTTAATGTATGGAATGAAAACATGATGTACAATGTGTTTCACATGGTTCATACGACCTTGACATCATTGTTATGATGCATTCTTCATTGTTCATTTTTCATAATTAAGTCGATTTCGCGGATACTTTAAGTAACAAGCTCGCCGCTGGCTGTATTTGGTTTATGGTATAATTACAAGGTGTACATATCTGTCTGGTAGGGTTCATCTGACCTTGACCCCATTTACATGGATTATTGATAATGCTAAGTTTATGTGATATTTTGAGTAAAACCTTATTGCAGACGCAATATAAGTTCAATTATGATGAGTAGAGCAGGCGAGACATCTCAGCATGTTCACTCTTGTTGCTATACGTTACAACAAGTGACATTTCTTTGGTCTATAAGATTTGTTGTAAGGTTAACATGTTTATCTGACAAGGTTCACCTGACTTGTACCTGTTTATGGTTCATGAAACAAGATTTGGTAACTAGTCAAATATATCTGGTGTACAGAATCATTGTCAGGTCAAGGTTCTCTATACCTCATAGTGGTGGTGCTTTTGTTGTGCTTAAATTAGTTTCGATAGCACTACAAGTAATAGGTTAACTGAATTTGGTATACCTAGAGCCAATGTAAAGTATACAGGTTTATTTGACCCGGATCACTTTTCATGGGTTTCATATTTGTGCTTTCTTGTCATTCAAGGTTAAGGTGTTTGTCATTAGGACAGTTTCTCACTTGTTCTGATGTAAGATTCACCATAATTTATTTCCATTGAATCAGAATTTGATTGTTGTAAGGTGTAAATGTCCAACATTGATCATACATGTATTATTGTAAGAGCCTTTTTTAAGTTTGATTGATCAAAATTGTTTTTTGTTCCGCCTGCGACTAAAGTTGCAGAAATGCGAGACCTAGGGATTACAATCCGGTGGTGGCGGCGTAAACTATTTGACTATGTATTAAGCTTTATATTTCAGAGGGTAGACGACCTGGAGGCTTCATACTTTGTATACAGATGCCTTAAGTTTCCGGTCATATGTCCGTTGTCCTTGACCTTAGTTTCATGGTTCAGTGACTGCTTGAAAAAATTTTTTGTGAAGTGATTTTTTCACTCATGAGTAATAGGATAACCATATTTGGTATGGTTCCTTGCGATGTCTATATGTCCGTCAGAGTCAGACCTCGACCTCATTTCATGGATCAGTGAACAAGTTTAAAGTTGCGTGATCAGGTTCGTTTCTCAGGTACTGTAAGCAGAAGTTTAACTATATTTGGTGTTTTGAATGATTGTAAGATGTACATGTCAGTCTGGCAGGTTTCATCTGACCTTGACCTCATATTCATGGTTCATTAGCCAATGTTAAGTTATTGTGTTTTGGTCTCCTTTTCTAATCTATATCTATATTTCGTGTATGGAAAGATTTTTCAGTATACATGTCTGTCTGACAGGGTTCATATGGCGTTGACCTCCTTTTCATTGTCCATTGGTCGATGTTAAGTTTTCCTGGTTAAGTCTGTTTCTTAGATATATATAAGCAATCCGTCAACAATATTAGATGCATGGAGTGATTGTAAGGTTACATGTCTTTCTGGTAGGGTTCATCTGACCTTGACCTCATTTTAATGGTTCATTGGCCAATATAAAGTTTTCATGGTATGGTCTGTTTCTTGTATATTATAATCAATAGATCATCATCACTATATTTGGTGTATTGAATGATTGGAAGGTGTACATGTATTTCTGTCTTGGTTTGTCTGACCTTGACCTCAGTTTTTGGATCATGTTTAGTTTATGTAATACCTGCAGTATAACTTTATATTTATGGCTATCAATATAAAATCAATGGCCATTAAAGCAGGCGAGGTATTTCAGCATGTGAACTCTTGTTGTGATTGGTCTGGTTTTTAAGTCAAAATAACAACTTAGCATAAACTAAGTTGTATTTGTTCGATAGAATAAATGTATGAGTGACATGTCCACATGGCAGCTATATAACTTTTTAGTGCTGACACGACGTTAAACAATAATCAATCCACTGGACAGGATCCAAATGACCTTGACACACATTCACAACGCTATAGATCACCAGCGACATCTCTAAGAAGGATCCGTCAGTTGCCTTAAGTCAAGGCAAAATTTCTTCCCCTTCCCAATATTCTCTCATTTTCCAACTGCAGTACCACATATTGTATTAATTGCTATTTCGTTTTTCTGAGTATGTATGGCATATTTGCCACTTAAGCAAGCAGCAATCAATCAACTGAAATTGACCTTTTATACCTAGAGTTCGGCGTTGATCACAAAGCTTTTAACATAAACAACGATCAAAAAGACGAGGTGAGACTTTTTATAGGGTGTAAACTTTTGCTTCAATTTTAGCTTAAAATATTAAGCTTTTGTTTCCTCGCACCATACAGGATGAGAGATTGACAAAGAGATGGGGCCAATTTTCCATGAATTTATTTCAAGCCAGGACCATTTTAAAAAAGTCTCAATATTTAAATTACTTAAATTTCCAGTATCGCAGCTTAATGTGCATACTTTAAGGTCCTAACAATTTAAAGTAACATCTGTAAGCAACACCAAATTATAAAGGCCTGAAGACAGCCAAAAATCGCATTTTGACAGATTTTGGCTAATTTTAATTTATTATTCCAAACATGTACAAGCATCGCTAACCAAACCAAAATTTTGTTGGAAGTAAAGCTATGTATTGTCTATCGGATTCAAATAATTCATTTTGCTTAGCGACGTCTTGTGATGCAAAATTTGAAAAAAATATGTAACTGTATTTCGCATACACGTAAAAGCATTTCCGCTTATTTCCAATGGGTTCTTTCGAATTTATAAAACTTGTTCGATGACGATGAGCAAAATGGCATAAAGGAGGAAGTATGATCAGTGCCATTATTTTGTCCCTAAAAAGCAAAACAGGTTAACTTTTTCAAGTCTTTCAAAATTATGTTAATGTTATTATTGATAAATAAACTGGTTCATATCTGGACACTTGAGTGCAGAAAGATCATTAGTATTTCACCTAAAATGGCTATTTCATGTATAATTTTTGGTACAAAATATATAAGCAACAGCTTTACGTGAAAAGATATTTTACACATATTTACATCTGTGTACAGCACATTTTGTAGCAAAATATCTTAAAGGGTAAAGCTATTGCTCATATATCTATATGTAAATCCCAAGTTCTCAAAATGAGGCTATTTTGGCTGTTTTTGCTATTTTGAATTTAATGTAAAATTAATTGAGGATAAAAGGCCAACATGTAAGACTAAAATCAAAAATACAAATACTGTTGTCCGACAGACTATTCTTTGACCATACGAAAGAAGTGAGTTGGTAGATTTATAATACTTTTTGATTTTCGAAATCAAGGGGCCAAAAAGATGCCTTATCATACATAATCCTTTTATGTTTCAAACTTGGGTGATAAGCAACAATCAAACGATTGTAAAATATTGCAAAGGGAAATTAGAAATTCCAGGAGATGACTTGTAGAAGAAAAATTAAGTATACCATTTCAAAAATAAAGGGAGGAAGGGACATTTCTTTTAATTAGAGAGTAAAAAACTTATTTTTTTAAAACCTACTGGTATTTAAACACGATAGATTTTACAATGATTATACACGCATGCATACAATCGAAATACTGTTCAGCGATATATACAGTTTGAATACATGTTTTACCCGATATGGCACATTTTACGATTTTTTGTCAAATTTGGCATTAAAGGACATCCATATTAAAATAAGATTTGGTAGGATTGCAAATGAGACAACTCTCCATCAGACACTAATTGGCATATAAGTTAACAACTATAGTTCACCGTACCGCCTTCAACAATGAGCAAAACTCGAACCGCATAGTCAGCTATAAAAGGCCCCGAAATGACAAATGTAAAACAATTCAAACGAGAAAATTAACGACCTGATTTATGTACAAAACAATGAACGAAAACCAAATATGATATACAGCAACAAACGACAACCACTGAACTACAGGCTCCTGACTTTGGACAGACCCATACAGAATGGAGCGGGGGTTAAACATGTTTGCGGGCGCCTAACCCTCCCACTAACCTGGGAAAGTGGTGTAACAGCACAACATATGAACAAACTATAAAAATCATGAAACATGAAAAGGGCTTAACTCTACAGATCGATACAAAGCACAAAACACAGACCGGACGTGGCAGGGTATTTATACATCCCCACAACAAAAAAGACACTTATTACAGATCTGAGAGTACTCGCAGTTAGTGACAACTAGTTCAAAGGCAATAACAACTAATAAAAAATCCATCTAAGACTAAAGTACCAGTCAGTTCACATCAAACATTCAATGGATTTAGTGTAAAGACGTCATTAACAGTCAGAGAAAAACATGGTCAGGTACCGGTGCAATGCCAATCAACAGACTGTAGAACCGTGAATGTGCATATGTATATGTATATAACAATAATATTAGTTTGGTTTTAATTTACTGATAACAAAATCAATATTTAAACCAATAAAAACAATATTCAAAGATCTAATTACAGTGTTGAATTGGTAACCTTTGGGAATAAATTTATTTAAAGGATCGTTAAGTTTACCCAGATCGTATCTAAATTTCCGTGCTCCGTAAACAACATCTCCATAAAAATTAGGATGTGCTAAACGATTGTTAAATGTTACATAGGGAGATTAGAATTTCTCCTTTTATGTTTCAAACTTGGATGATAAGCAACAATCAATGAAACGATTGTAAAATATTGCATAGGGAGATTAGAAATTTAAGGAGATTTCATGCAGAATAGAAAAATACTTTTGATAATTAAGTATACCATATAAAAAATAACGAAGTAGAAGTATCAATTTTCCCTGCATTTCTTTTAATTAGAGAGTGAAACATTCTATATTTGTAATCGAAAAACCGTTCAGCGATATATATAGTGTGAAGACAATCTTTACCCAATATGGCACATTTTACCAATATTTAAGTTTTGCGCGATCTTTAGACATTTGCAATTTTGATAATGCTCAGAAATATGCCAAAATGGTGTTGGCATCTCGAGGTTCACACATGAAGTACATTCATATTGTGAATTTTAGTAAAGATTGGAAGACTTTTGAAAATGGCATTATTGTGAAAAATTGGTCCTGGTTTCGAGGGTCTAGCTTTAGATCATCACCAAAGATTTCGTTTTCCTTGATACATATACTTGACAACAATCATTATTTCGATTTGTCATTAACTTCTGGCCATGTGTAGTTTTAAAAAGGAGAAATACAATACTACAAAATATCGTTGTTAATATAACAACATCTTATGTGCCTTCGGCACATAGCACACTGACCTTTACAATTTCTAAACAAACCTTTAACGTCTTAAGTGAATGCAATAATCGCTTCAAATTTCCTTCCATTTTCTTCAAAAGTATGCAACATAACGTTTTTAAAGGATGCCTTTTCTAGTGTTTTAATAAAAACTAAATGGTCCTGAGGTCCATACTGCAGAAGTCCTTTCTCGCGGGCATGTTTGATGGACTTTATACACAATGTTGTAACCATGAAGGAATTGGGTTTCAAAACTCTATAAAGCTCTTTACAGGCTATCAACAGATCTGGCCAGAAATGAAAGCAATTGCAATGAAATAAACGGTCAAACGTGTCATTTTCAAAAGGAAGTAGAGAGACACATCCTTTTTGAATATGTAGTTTTCCTTCCAGAATTTCTGCTTGCAGTGTTTGTTTGGCTGTGCTTATTATTTTGTCGGAAATGTCAATCCCATACACTTTACCTTTATGGGCTGAAAATATAAAATTATGATATCTATTAGCTAGTTTGGTAGGTTGTCATTGATAAGAGTGGCATTAACTGTCAAAATAACGTTCTAAGAGTTGACTCAATTTTTCAACTTTGAATAATAATAGCATACTGAAACGAATATCAGAATAACAAAAGTTCCTTATGATGATGATGGTGGATGGCTGCTTAACGTCCAGCGGCAAATTAATATGCATAATCATTACGAGAACATGTAATGTAATGTAATATGAATATTTACCCTGCTTTGTATTAGACCGACACGCTGAGCCGGATTGTTGACGTGCTAGATCACAAGGTAGCAGTCCACAAGCAGACATGTCGCCTTACCCGGACACATTATTCTGATTCCGAGCCGACCAGTCTTTGCTCTTACTCCTTAATACCGCGTGCTTGGCGGAGAAGCAGCAAATATACCAATTTTAATGTCTTTGGTTTGACCCGGCCGGGGGTTCGAACCCACGACCTCCCGCACTCGAGCCTAACACGCTACCACGATCAACATTGTGAGACAAGAAGCTCTCTTATTACATGTAACCATCGATCGCGATATGACTTCCGAAGATTGTCAATGTAAATGAGCGCAGGATATTTTAGCAAAAATTTTAAGAGTACTAGGAGTAGTATGAAAAGGCCGATTCTGCCGCAATCGCATTTTCAAGGGAAATCCTGCATAGGACCCCAGCCCCGACGGCCAAATGCAAACGGACGGCATCCCTATTGAGCATAGGGTAAATACAAGAATGGCATATGTATTCGATGGTAGAAAAGTCGCTCCAGAGGATAGTGGGGATAAGGATACCTTAAAGGGAAGGATGTCACAGATTAAAATAAATAAAGATATGACATCCGAAAGAAATATGATGGATTTCTTTCTGGAGAATGAAGAAGATTTGGAGGATAGCACCCCAACCCCCCAAAGGCAGCAGCAGTGCTGCAATGCTCCAAACATAGTGCAGATGGATGAGCATACCGAGCAGTGTCAAAATTGCGGAGCGCAATCAATGAAGCCACGATTTGAAAATCAGGCAGAAGAATCGGAGAGACGTACCTGCGGCTTTCCACTCAAGAGGAAGAAGGGGCAATTCTGCAAGAGCAAGCCCGGGATGGATGGTCGCTGCTGGAGGCATAGGAGTCAATCAGATCAGCAGGAGGAGGAGGAGATCATCCCGGTCGAGGGAAAAATGGTGGTGAAAGAAAGCATGAAGACTCTCCGTCAAATAGCTAAGGATGAGGGTCTGAGGATTTAGCAGGAAAACAAGGAGGCCTTGGTGAGGCTCATCGAGGACAAAACCACCCATAAATTTGCCCGCCAGGAAGTCTTCACCAAGAAGCAGCTCAAAGCGCTGGCAAAGAATCGTGGCCTCAGCAAATACTCCCAGCTCAAGAGAGACGATCTTCTCCATCTGGTGGAAGAGGACATCAAAACGCTCCAGTCGAGGATGAGATCAAGGTCATCGATAGGCGGGAAGCTCTGAATGGCGTATTTGGCACGGTCGTCATCGAACCCGCGAAGCCGCACGATATGACCACTTTTCTGAAGGTAAGTCGGAGCACCATCACCAGCGCCATCTCGAATGCACTCGTTCAAAAGAAGGATTGAAGGTGCACTTAGTGCTTCTAGCAGAGCTGGTGAAGACCAACCTCGCGACCGGAGAAAATACCTACATCACCCCTACCTTCAGATCACGCACGACAATGATCACGGAATCTGACGACCTCGAATTGGAGATTGCCTTCATGATGGAGAAGGTCAAGGAAAATATGGCAAAGTACATGCGGGAAGGGAGCGGGTGGACTTTCAGCAGCGTCAAGAAGCTAGAAATCCACCTCAACCAATTCAAGCCACTCAAGGGGGGCTCCTTCATATCAACCCCATCGGCTCTCGTGAAAAAGAAGGCGATCGTCAATGTGAAAATGAGGATGATCGCTGCCTCCAGTGGGCAGTGCTGGCAGCCCTTCACCATGAGGAAGTCGACCAGAAATCCACCAACCGCGTATCGCAGTACAAGAAATGGGAAGAAGAGCTAAAATTCGAAGGCATCGACTTCCCAGTCTCACTCAGGGCGATCGATAAATTTGAGAGGCAGAATCCGCAATCAACGTCAACGTCTATGGCTTCAACGGCGTAAAGAAGGGTGAGGATGAGGAAGAGGATCTTCAGATTTACCCCCTCAGGATATCTAAGAATACGGGCCCCACCCACGTAGATCTCCTCTTCTTGACTCGCGAAGGTAAGCAGCATTACTGCTGGATCAAGAGCCTCTCACGACTCTTGAGCTCTCAAATCTCTGAGCACGGTCATGAGCTTTTCTTCTGTCGCAGATGCCTTTCCCACTTCTCCAGGCAGGATATCTTGGACGAGCATATGGAATATTGCAGCAAGAAAGATGCAGTCAGGATCGAGATGCCGGAAGAGGGGACCACCATAGCCTTCCATAGTATCAAAAAGATGATGAGAGTCCCCTTCGCGATCTACGCGGATTTCGAGTGCTTCACAGAGAAGCTCGACACCTGCCAGCCGGATCCATCCCACTCCTACACGAATGCCTACCAGCTTCAACGACCCTCAGGCTTCTGCTATCACGTGAAATATGCTCACGGAGACTACAAGGATCCGGTCGTCTACTGCGGGGAGGATGCGGCAAAGAAATTCGTGCAGTGCGTGGAGGAAGAAGTGCAGGCCATCGCCAAGCTATACAAGGAGAATAAGCCCATGGAGCTGACTGACGACGATAAGGTGAGCTTCGCAGAAAGCACGCACTGCTACATTTGCGGAGACGAATTGGGAGAGGATAAGGTCCGGGACCACGACCATCTCACCGGGAAATATCGCGGCGCAGCGCACAACCAGTGCAATCTGGATTTCCAGCTTCCGAAGCACGTCCCCATCCTCTTCCATAATTTGAGCGGGTACGACGCCCACATCTTCGTCAAGGAGCTTGGCCACACCGAGGGTAAGATCAACTGCATCCCCAATACCGACGAGAAGTACATCAGCTTCTCCAAGCAGGTGGGTGATCTGGAGATGAGGTTCATCGACTCGTGCAGGTTTATGCTCAACAGCCTGGATACCCTAGCTAAGAATCTCACCCCCGACCAATTCGCGACCGTGAAGACGAGATTCAGCGATCGCCACGAGCTGATGATTCGGAAGGGGGTATTTCCCTACGATTATATGGATGGACCAGCCAAGCTGGAAGAGACTCAGCTCCCACCTAAAGAAGCCTTCTTCAGCACGCTCTCCGGAGAGCATATAAGTGACGAAGATTACGCGCACGCTCAGAAGGTCTGGGAGGCCTTCGAGTGCAAGACCCTACGCGATTATCACGATCTCTATCTCGAGACCGACGTGCTCCTGCTGACTGATATTTTCGAGAATTTCAGGAATATCTGCCAGACTCACTATGGGCTCGATCCTGCCAATTACTACACATCGCCAGGATTGTCCTACGACGCCGCCCTCAAGACGACTGGGCAGAGATTGGAGCTTCTTTCCGATCCAGATATGCTGCTGATGTTTGAGCAGGCGACCAGAGGAGGGGTGGCCATGATCTCTCATCGCCACGCTCGAGCCAATAATCCCTACATGAAGAGCTACGATCGCTCCGAGCCCACAAAATATCTCACCTACGTTGATGCCAATAATCTCTACGGGTGGGCCATGACGCAGCCTCTCCCTACGGGAGACTTCGAGTGGGCAGAGCCGGAGGAGATCGACGAGATTCTCAGCTATCCCGACGATCACGAATACGGCGCCATGATAGAATGTGATCTCGAATATCCACAGGATCTTCACGACGCCCACAACGACTATCCTCTCGCGCCTGAGAATGTGGAGATTGACAAAGTCCGGAAGCTCGTGCCTCATCTTGGCAAGCGTGAAAAATATGCGCTCCACTATCGGAATCTCAAGACGTATTTGGAGATGGGCATGAAGCTCACCAAAGTCCGTCGGATCATCAGATTCAGACAATCTCCATGGCTCAAACCATATATCGAGCTGAATACTGCTCTTCGCGCTAAGGCCAAGACCGACTCCGAGAAGGAATTTTCAAGCTTATGAATAATTCGGTCTTCGGCAAAACCATGGAAAATATTCGGAAGCACGTCGACGTCAAGCTCGTCACCACCGAGAAGCAGGCCCTCAAGCTCGTGGCCAAGCCCAATTTCGATCGTCGCGTCGTCTTCACCGAGAATCTGGCAGCCGTCCACATGAAAAGACGAAGCTGAAATTTAATAAGCCGATCTATCTAGGAGCCTGCATCTTGGATATTTCGAAGCTCCTCATGTACGATTTCCACTATGGATTCGTGAGGAAGATGTACGGCGATAAGGCTCGGCTGCTTTTCACCGACACGGACAGCTTGGCCTATGAGATCCAGACCGACGATTTCTACAAGGATATCTCTCCGCACGTCGAGGCTAAATTCGATACGTCAAACTATCCAATCGAGCATCCTTCCGCCATCCCCACCGGCAAAATAAGAAAGTCCTCGGATGTTCAAGGACGAATGCGGCGGCAAGATCATGACAGATTTCGTGGGGCTCCGAGCGAAGCTATACGCCTTCAAGATGGATGACGGTCAGGCCACGAAGAAGGCGAAGGGAGTCACGAGGAGCGTCATCAAGCACAGCATCGCCTTCGAGGACTACAAGCGATGCCTCGACACTCAGCAGGAGATCCATCGCCCGATGAGCATCCTCCGCAGCCATCTCCATCAGATCTACGCCGAAGAGATCAACAAGATCGCTCTCTCCGCCAAGGACGATAAGCGCCACATCCTCCTGACGGAATCAGCACCCTCGCCCACGGACATTATCGAATCACGGCGCCTCGCACTTAGATAAATGAGCAGCATACGCGTGCACGGCCTCCTCCTTCCCCATAAGCCCCTCTCCAACGTAGAGCTTGAGGAAGCCGCCTCGGCCCTAGGCATCCCTCGATTCAGAGGAATATTCATGCGCGATGCCTTACCTCCCAACCCCCAGCCCATCGAATGCGGCATCCTGAATCACGACGAAAGCGATGGCCCCGGTACGCACTGGACGTGCTGGCATAAGCGTGAAGGACAAAAAGTCTACTTTGATCCTTACGGCCTGCCTCCGCCCGACGAGATGATCGACTATCTGCGGCCGGAGATTCGATATAATACCGATGAAATCCAGCGGCGCGGCGACGTGGTCTGCGGACACTTTTGCCTGCACGTCCTGAAGCTCCTATCGGAAGGTCGGGCGCTCGAGGACGTGATTTTCAGACTATAGATAAATGGATAAGTTTGGATCTCACTCGAGAAAGCGCATGCCCGTCTGGCGGATGCTTCAGGATCTCGATATGAACGATCATCGCATCACCCGTCTTGGATTGCCGCAGGATAGCTCGGACGCAGTCACGAAGAGATGGGTCAATCTCCAGCTGAAGGATAACGTGAAAGACATCGATGACCTAGAGGCAGAGCTTGGTGCGATCCAGAAAGCACTCGAGGCAGAGAAGAAACGCTTCGACCGCATCGAGAAATATATGGCAAAGTGCTTACCCATGGTAGGTGGTAAGATGGAAGGGGATATCGATATGCAAGGGCATGCGATCCACAATCTTCAGAAGGGACCCGAGCGGATGAGCCAGTCACCAAGGGATGGTATGCGAAGAACTGGCAGGATCTGGTAGTTTCCATGCAAGGGAAGATTAATGCCCTCGAGGGGAAGGTAAAGTCTTATCACACAGCAGATAGATCCAAGCGCGACCTGGGACTCGAAGATGAATTAGAATCGGGCCGGGTGAAGCCGCCACCCTCAACTGAAGATGAGATAGTAGTCACAGGCTTCTCACTTCTCCCTTGATCTCTCCCAGTCTTTCTGGTCTCTCTCTCAAGGGACCGGAAAGATTACTGATAGGGGCTTATTGCAGGTCGGATTGCTTGATCCAGGAATTAAAGCTCGCGGGGTATCCTTTCCACTTCACGTGGGCCTCCTTCACGCCTCCCCTAGTCCGCCGTCGCAAGACCTTCTCGATGCGATAGACGTCCTGGTCAGTGCGCTGCAGCTCGGGCTCGTAGAAGGATCCCTGGATCTCCTCGTCGTTGAAGTCCTTGAGGCGATAGGTGGGTGGCTGCGTCGCTAGGGCCTGGAAGATGATGAAGACTTCCTCCGTCCAGCGCGGAGTATATCCCTTCTCGAATGTGCCCTTCTTCTTGGTGATCCGGACTTTATCGCCTACGTCGAATCGATGAGGCTGCATGGGTGGGAGATCCCCGTAAAGATTCCAGAAGACCTTGGCCTCGTGCTCTTTCCGGCTGGCGGCGGTGGGAGTCATCTTGATGGATCGATGCTTGGTGGTATTATACTTGCGGACGAGATCGTCCAAGACGGGGAGGTAGGTGCGCGTAGAATTGGCCGAAAAGTATTTGAACATCTTCTCCTTCATGGTACGATTCCAGCGCTCCACCACGCTCGATTTCTCTTCGTTCTCGGTGGAGTAGAGATCGACGTCGTGCTTCCGGAGCAGATCCTTCATCTCACGATTATAAAATTCAGTGCCCTTATCCGTCCATAGCTTCTGGGGCGTGCGATCCTTGAAGACGGCCCGAAAGGCATCTCGCACCGTCGCACCTTTCTTATCCTTGAGCGGCACCAGCCAGCCGTACTTGGAGAAGACGTCGATGATGCTCAAGAGATACTTGAAGCCTCGATTATCGCGGGAGAAGGCGCTCATATCGACGAGATCAGCAGCCCAGGTCTCGTCCACCCACCCACCACCACGCGACGCTTCTGAAATTTGCGCCGGACTGGCTTGTGCAGCTCTTCGGCTAGCTCATCCGACCATCGGACTTTTTTTTTTTCCCACGCCCAGCCCAAATCGTGCTTTGGTGCCGATGATGGGTCTGACGATGCCACGCTCGAGGCGCTCGCGCGCGGTGGGATTGGGGATGGCATCGAGGGAGGCTAGCATCCTCTTATCGCAGATCGAATTTCGTGCGGCCGTATCCTTGTGCTTGGCGTAGCAAAGATCGTGGCGATAGGCGGCCTCATCCACTCGATTGATGGGTCTCGACCAAGATTTGGGCGTGCCGTCGGCATTGAGTCGCTGACCGAGTCTCGTCCCCGGCCCGGTGAAATTATGCCCCGGCAGATGCATTTCGACGGGCAGACGATTGATCATCTTGTTCACGAGCCCGGCGCCTTCCTCCGTCTTGATGAATTGCGACTTTCGCGCGCCGCACTCTGCGCAGGTCCCCACCTTCCGCCGCCGCCGTCCGTCGTCGCTCGTGATCACGGCGCGATTATTCGTCTCCGTCTTCTTCTTGCATTTCAAACAATACATTCCCATTTTATATAGATAAATGGACGTTGAAGACCTTACCTATGATGAGCCTGCCACGAGTCGTCGGCAAAACCATTTTCTCCTTCCGCAGCGATCCATCCGAGGACTGATCATCGGGAAATCGGATTGCGGCAAGACGACTCTGCTGAATAATCTCCTCCTGCGCGATGGATGGCTCGATTACGATCGCCTCTACGTCTTCGGAAAATCCCTCCATCAGCCCATCTATCAGCTGCTGCGGCAGGCGCTTGGAAAAGGATTTTCGAAAGACGATATCCGCGACCTTCTCTCCGTCAAGGATCGCTATCCCCACTCTTTGGTCGACGTCGTGCAGATGATGAAGCCGCCGTCCAAGCCTAGCGGCATCGAAGCTTTCTTCTTCGAGGAGGCGAGCGACGTGCCCGATCCCGAGAGCTCGATCCCACTCGCAAAAATCTCATGGTCTTCGACGATCTGATGCTGAGCAAGCAGAGCAAGTGCGAAGATTACTACGTGCGCGGTCGGCATAATAATGTGGATTGCTTCTATCTCTGCCAAAATTACTTCAAGCTCCCGCGGCAATCGATCCGAGAGAATGCTAATTTCGTCTGCCTCTTCGAGCAGGATGCCAAGAATCGCGATCATATCCGCCGGGATCATTGCGGCGATCTCAACCCCGCCCAATTCGATGCCCTATGCAATCACTGCTGGGCCAAGCCTCACGGATTCATGACCATCGATCTCACGAGCCCCAAGACGGCTGGAAAATATCGATGCAATCTGGATGATTTCTATCGAGTCTAAGATAAAGAATGGATCATTTGACGGAATTTGTTCTGGAGAATCAGTTCGATCTGGAGAAAGGTCGATCTCCATCGATCGCTGAGGCAAGGGTATACGGATACCTCTCGGTATGCACTTCAAGCTTCCTCGATGGCTAGATAGGTGCGAGGGTGCTCTGCGGATCACTATTTTGGTCGGTACGGGAAAGAGTGTGAGTGCAAATTTCCTAGCGATATTTGTCACCCTGCATCCGCCAGTATTTGGGCGAATTTGAGAGTGCGAATGCCGCTGTTGCCATAGCCTTGAGGATGGCCTCTGCAATAAGTGTGGACTCACGCTCATTCACCACATCGATGATCAGGATTTCAAAGGAAGGACCTATAATTCCCACTCCCACCGCAAAGCTGAGCCGCCGCCCAGACCCCGTGCCCCATCAAGACTGTCCGCGGCCATCCGTGCACGCATCCCCCGTATCGGGCAGTGATAAGTGCAAGAGGCATTCGAAGCTTTTTCCAAGGCATGTTGCCGGTGCAGAGTCCGGATCGCCCGCGGCAAGGCTTTGCATCGTATCCACGAGGAGGCTATATACGTGCCCAAATTTATCACCCTCTGGAATGGTGTAAAAGTCTGTGTGGGAAGTATTATCACATGAGACATCAGAAACTATTCTGCTCCTCCGACTGCTACATAGGCGTCTCATATGAACTTCCTCAACGCTGGCAGGCAATATTCAGACGTTAAGGGAGATCGATCTATCGCTTAGGGTGGCGTTCATTCCAACGCTATGGGGCGATCGATCCATCGCTTAGGGGCGTTCGATCCATCGCTTAGGGGTGTTCGATCCATCGCTTAGGGGCGTTGGGCGATGCTATAAATAAAATGACGTTCATCAAGATCACCGATCCCAAGCAGCGTGAGGCGCTTGCCAGGGACTTGCAAGAGACGAAGCGTAGCATCCAGGCTGCCGATATGCAGCGTCGCCTAGATAAGATCGGACTTAGCCGCGATCTCTCCAAGATTTTCAAGCCTGTGGTCGAGACGCAAAAGGAGACTGCCTCCCAGATCACCAAAAAGATCGACGATATCCCATTCGCTCTGCCCGCCCTTCCTCCTCCTCTCCCTACTGCCGAGGGCGACGACGATCCGCTTGCCATCGAGCAAGCTTTGAAAACCAACCTCGGTCCGCTAGCCACCCACTATCTTCAGCTCAGTATGACTCCCCAGGCCGACCATACCTTTGGATTGCGAGTGGAAGACGGCGGCATCATGATCGGGAGTCTGCCCGTCACCTTCGATGGGGACGATATCCTCGTCGATGGCGAGCGCTATGAGGGCACTCCCGGCCTGTGGGAGCTCATGGTCCTGAAGAATCCCAAAGATTTCGACGTGGAGGACTTGCATACCTATGGCGAAATCCTGCGAGCATCCAATGCCATGTATCAAGGCAATTCTTCGCTCTCGCAGACCCCCAAGGCCAGCAAAAGCCGGAAATGGAAGGAGATCGTCTCCTACCTCTATAAGCAAGATAAGTATGGGAGTGGGGTTTCGACCGTCTTCCTCCCCACGTGCTTCGACCAGCTGCTGGATCGTCTCGATCTTTGCGCTGCCGCCTATCAGGCTGGAAATAATGGGGTGCGGAACGAAATCGTGGCCATCCTCGACGCCATGAAGAAGTTCGGTCATATCAGCAGGAATGAGTACGAGAAGCTGCATCGTAAGCTCCTCTAAATAAATTTACGATGCCTTTAGTAGTGAGTCACGGATATCGTCGAAAGTATGCCGTCGGTGGAAAAGGCCTTTTCGATACGATCGCCAATCTTGCCGGACGGGTGCTTTCCTCCTCCGCCGCCAAGACGTTGGGAAGCAAGGCCGTGAGCGCCGCTTCCAATGCAACCCTGAAAGGCGTGGAGAAAGGGGCGGCCAAGGCCGTCGACCACGTCGTCCGTCGAGTGAGGCGCAAGAAAATCCTCCGCCGGCATCCCCCAAGGCCAAGAGGACCTCGCAGCAGCAAGTCCGTCTCAATAATCTCATCTCGGGCGGGGGGATCGCCACCATCCACGACTTCGTCCAGCGCTATAGATAAATATATGATGGCCGATATGCTCTCTATCACCGAAGGACTGACTTTCGATGAAAGTCTCCAGGAATATCAGGTTCACGAATACGAACCTCAAGCCGGGGCGCAGCTGAATAATGCCGGCGCAGAGATACGCATCAATATCGAGACTCAGGATCTCTTCCTTCATCCCTCCGAAAGCTATCTCTTGATCGAAGGCCGACTTCAGAAGAATGATGGCACTGCGTATGCCGACGACAATCTCGTATCGCTCGTCCATAACGGCGTCATGTTTCTCTTCCGAAGCATCAGCTACCGACTTTCCGGCCAGCAGATCGAGCATCTCAACGATCCCGGCATCGCCACCACCATGCTAGGGATGCTGACGTACCCGACGACTTCTCCAAATCGCAAGGCCTCAACCAGCTATGGTTCAAAGACTCCACGGCAGATGCCGAGGCAGAAAACGTCGGATTCGCGGCACGCCACGGATATATCGTCACCAAGCCGGTCAATAAGGGATCCTTTTCCTTCTCCATCCCGCTCAAGCACGTCTTTGGCTTTGCCGAGGATTACGATAAGATCGTCTACGGATTCAAGCACGAGCTCTCCATGGTGCGCGATTCGGATGCCAATGCCATCCTCCGAGCCGCCGCCGTCAACGACGTGGCCAAGATAGTCTTGAGCAAGATTTCCTGGTTCGTCCCCCACGTCATTCCCTCCGACGAAAAGAAGCTGCGGCTCTATAAGACCATCCAGAGCAAGACGAAGATCGATTGCGGATTTCGCATGAGGCAGTGCGACTCCATAGCCGTGTCTCAGACTTCACAATTTCACTGGCGCCTAGCCGCTAAAAGCGGGCGAGAAAACCTCGATGGATCATCGTCGCCTTTCAGACCGAACGGGACAACGATCAGCTGCATAATGCCGCCGTCTTCGACCACTGCCGATTGCGAAATATCCACGTGACTCTCAATGCGGAGCGTTATCCCGCCGTGGATTTCAATGCCGGCTTCTCTCAATGCAGGGTCGCCAGGGTCTATAAGGAGGCTGCCGAATTCCGCAAGAAATTCCATAGCATGGAAAGTCTGCTCAGCAATGGCGGCATCAATCCTCCGACTTCATCGATCTCTATCCCTTATTCGTTATCGACGTGAGCCATCAGTCCGAGCGATTGAAAGAGTCGACGGTGGATATCCAGATTCGTGCCGATTTCGAGCGCAACGTCCCTGCCAATACTCAAGCCTTCGCCCTGGTCATTTCCGATCGAATCCTTCAATTCGAATCCGACGGCCAGAAGATGAGCGTCGTCTTCTGAGGAGGCTTAGATAAATGGACGCTTCACTTTTGCGGAAAATCGCCACCAATACGGAGCCCAAGCACGGATTCTCCTTCATCGTCTCCGGAAACGATAGTCAGATCTTGACTCGCTTCAATCCACCCTCCAGCTGCGCGAGGAAAAATCTTACGAGATGGCCCTCGTGAATCTGGAGACCTACTACTCCATCCCCAATATTCATGCGGGAAATAATTCCTTCCGCTATTCTCCCGATGAAGGGCAAGCTGGTTTCCGTCGGACTGAGCACTGGCTCCTATGGAATCGACGATATCAATGATGAGATCCAACGACAATTGCGGCTTAATAAGCATAAGGCTAAGGTCCTTCTCGATGCCAATCGCGCGACGCTGAGAGCGACCCTCACTCTCGCCAGAAATTATCAAGTGGATTTCGACGTGCCCAATAGCATCAGTCCGGTGCTTGGATTCGAGCGTCGGATGTATGCCTACGATCGAAGCACTAATGGCTATGCGGAAGGCGAGAATATCGTCTATATCATCAGCATCAATAGCATCCTCGTGAATAGCGATATCATCCACGGAAGCTACGTCAACGGCACGCAGCAGTCCACGATATATAGCTTCTTTCCCGCAGTCGATCCCGGCATGAAGATCATCCAGACTCCCAAGAATCTTGTCTACTTGCCCGTGACTCTGAGGACCATCGATCGCATGCAGACGTATCTGACCGATCAAGACGCTCACCCCGTCGATCTGCGAGGGGAGAATCTCACCATCCGCTTCCATCTGCGTGAGGTATAAATAAATGGATTATCAAGAGTATGGTCTGAACTTGACGAAAGGTCAGGCAGAGAAGATCCAGCGTGCGGCAAAGAACGGCTGCCCGTGAGCGTCCGATTGTCGCATGCCAACCTATCCGGTGAGCATAAGATGCTCCTCACCCACCGCCAGATCCAGCGCATCGCCAAGCTCTTGCAGAGCGGAAAGGGTGGAATGGTCTTGGAGATGAGTCCGAAGCAGGTGAGACATAACGTGCAGAAAGAAGGTGGATTCCTCCCAATGCTGGCAGGTCTCGCCTCTGCCGCGCTGCCCATGCTGGCCAAAACCGTGCTGCCCGCTTTGGGCGTGGGCGCATTGAGCGGTTTGGGAAGCGCAGCCATCCAAAAGGCCGTGGGATCTGGATTATACCTGAAGAAGGGTGGGAAAGTATGTTGCGTGGAGCCTCACGGTAAGGGCTTATATCTCTTCCCGGCCCAACCACCATTTAAGACTCTCAACGGCGATGGATTATATCTGAAACGCGGTGGTAGGGTCTACGGCTCTGGATTGATCCTAGGTCCCAATAGTCCCTTCAAAAGCATCCCCATCTTGGGCATGCTCCTCTAGGTATAGATAAATGGAAGACGTAGACTCTGGGAAGCAATCCTACCGAGAAGCTAGAATCGGGTCGATCGAGAGAGAGCTTGAATCCGAAAAGAAAAAGTATGCTCGACTGTTGAGGACCTATAAGCGAGTGGATAAAGCGGCATCTTTCGCTCTGGGCATGTGCGCCGTACTTAACGTCATTTGCTCCGCTGGCGCCCTCAGCACCGCCGCCACGGGGGTAGGCGTAGTGGCATGCCTTCCTTTGAGCTCTCTGACCGTCGTGAATTCCATCGCGATGATGGTATTAACCGTGCTAGCCAAGCGCATCCGTAAGAAATGTAAGAAGCATGAAGATACCGTGCGTATCGTCAGATCCTATCAATCCCAGATCGAAGATTCAGTGAGCAAGGCCCTAGAGGATGGTGAGATCGATGAGACTGAATTTGCAGGCGCTGTGAAATGTCTCGGCTTCTACTACGACGAAAAGCAGCAGCTGCGAAAACCTTCAACCACCATTGATGAGGACCTTACAAAGCACATAAATTCTAGAAATTGATCAGCCATGCTATTTCTTCAAGGGTAATGTCCTCTTGAAGAAATATTCTCGGTAAATAATTTCACATGAGCAGAAAAAAATCTTCTAAAATTTTCTGACGCGTCAGAAAAGCTGTTCCGGTATATGCGCATATTTTATGTGCAATGAAAAAAATCCGCCAAATTTTTCTCAAAAAAAGTCTGCTAAAATTTTCTGACGCGTCAGAAAAGCTGTTCCGGTATATGCGCATATTTTATGTGCAATGAAAAAAAAAGTCTGCCAAATTTTTTTTCTGACGCGTCAGAAAAGCTGTTCCGGTATATGCGCATATTTTATGTGCAATGAAAAAAAAAATCCGCCAAATTTTTCTCAAAAAAAAAAAAGTCTGCTAAAATTTTCTGACGCGTCAGAAAAGCTGTTCCGGTATATGTGCATATTTTATGTGCAGAAAAAAAAAAGTCTGCCAAATTTTTTTTTCTGACGCGTCAGAAAAGCTGTTCCGGTATATGCGTATATTTTATGTTCAGAGAAAAAAAAATCCGCCAAATTTTTCTCAAAAAAAAATCCCCCAAATTTTTCTGACGCGTCAGAAAACTTGTTCCGGTGTATGTGTATCTTAATTTTTTCTGACTCAATTGAAAGACCGTCTGATATTCATGATTAAAATGATCAAAAATGAAGATAAAAAAAAGTTTGCACATTTACTATCTTCTAAATTTAACATAAAATAACATATATAATAGCATAAAAGATTTAAAGTCACCATCCAAGTTCAATACATATTTCATCTACTAGCTTTATGTTTCTCGTGATGTCCCGTAGATTCATAGAACATTTCAAAAGTTTTGGATATTTGCTAGTCATTCTCCATAAGTCCATTAAAGCGTAGCAATGGCTTAACGAAAATACTATTCCATTGCTGGCCAAGTAAGTGCAAATTTCCACCCCTTTCAGTCTAAGGTTCTGAGTAAGTTTGTTTATCAAACGTCCTTGTTGTGATCCAAATTTCAACACACGCCTTTTATCGATGTCTATCTTGTTCTGTAATGCTTTCAAGGTTTTCAAACACTCTTTTTCATTTTCCTGCTTCAGTGCCACTTCAGCATTTTCACGGTTTTCATCAATTTCACAATAGCTTTTCATGATTTCACGTTTGAGTTTTATCTTCTTGTCTTCTTTTTTTCTTTCTTTCTCATCTGCATTTAACTGTTTGTTTGTCACAATATCGTTAATTTGTTTTAAGTACTGTGGTATCTGATTATCATTCGGATGCGTCTGCAGTAAATATCTACAAAAACTGTCCATAGCTGGTTGAAATTTCTGCCCACGTCGCTTTGTCCATTTTTTTTTTTTTTGAAAGTATCTACATTCAAAACGTCACAGAAGCGATGCGTAACGTCGCAAAAGTAGGGAACCTCAAATCCCGCGTAATTTATGCCGTATAATCAGTACGTCAGTATCTATCGACGTACTGATTATACGGCAGGAGCATAATAAAAAATGTATGCAAATCTAATGCGCATGCGCCGTAAGGAGGGTTCTACCACTCGCACATCACTCCGCTTACGCTCCGTGATGTGCTCCGTTCACGAACCCTCCACGATCAAAGATTTCAGTGACCAAAAAAAAAAAAATTCCCAATCCAGATATTTGGATTGGGAAATTTTTTTCACACCCCTACCCCCAGATTTTTTTTTTACTTCCTCACCAGATCGTATGAGAGGTACTGCTGATTAGATTTCTTGCTCAGCTTGAATCCGGTGCTCCGAACGAAAGCGCCTTGCAAAGGACCCTTCTCTTTGTTAAGCGTGGGGCAAGCCCATACTCTGGCGGTTTCTCCTTGTCTGTCTTTCAGAGTGAGAATCCTGCTTTTGCCATACTTACCTTCCACTTCAATCACCTCCAAGATCTTATAGATCATCCCAATAGGTAAATCCTTCCATTTGATGGCTTCCTGATTCTGGTCCTGCACCTTTTCCTGGAAGGCATCTTCGCCGATGAAGTCGTCATCTCCATCTTTGGGAATGTCGACGAATCCATTGTGTACGAAAGTCATATTCTTGTATTTACCCTATGCTCAATAGGGATGCCGTCCGTTTGCATTTGGCCGTCGGGGCTGGGGTCCTATGCAGGATTTCCTTGAAAATGCGATTGCGGCAGAATCGGCCTTTTCATACTACTACTAGGGTCATTTTAGTAGTCTTTATTTTTCTGCGCTCAATTATATTTAAACCGTGTAACGTGATTTTCTCCCTAATTACAAGTGATAGGTCAACTATATTTGGTGTATGAATGATTGTAAAATGTACCCGTCCATCATTCAGGGTTCATCACACATTGACCCCTTTTTTTGTGGTAAGTTTATGTGATACCTTTATCTTAAGAGACTTTTAACAAAGCAAAGTAAGTAGAACCAAAATAAAAACCATGGGTAAATTGGAGTGTTCGTGAAGGTTCATATTTTCTGCCTAACTAACTGTTTGCAACCAATTATCAGAAAAAGGGGTGGGGAGGGAGTTAGAGGGCAAATACATAACACAGAAAACTATATTAAAGATTCATTTGTCTCTTTATATTTTGTCACTCTTCTGGCCTTTTCCTATGCTATGAATAAAATGTTTTGTTCAAGCAACTTCTATTCGAAATAGCCTTCTTTAAATATTTATTGATTCTAATCTTGATTTTGATTTTTTTTTTAAATCAAATCATCATCAATCTGTATATCATATAAGTTTAAACTTGCCTTCAACATATCTGCACGCAGAAGCTATCCCTATTCCAAGTCCGAAACCTACTTCTAGTACCTTATGGGTCGGTTCGATTCTACAAAGTTTAACCGCTTTCTCTTCTAAGTAAGTGTTCTTATTCAGAAATATCTAAAAATGTTACTGCACATTATTATCACAGTTTAAACATTCGAAATGTAAATACATATAGTGTATCAATACTCTGCACGTCCGGTCTGTGTTTTTGTTAGTTGTTTTTCTGCTTTGTATCGATCTGATGACTTAAACCCTTTTCAACGTTTATAGTTTGTCCTTATGTGGTTTTGTTATGCTACTGTCCGAGGTTATGGGAAGGGTTTGGCGCCAGCAAACTAGTTTAACCCCGCCACATTCTGTATGTGCCTGTCCCGAGACAGGAGCCTGTAATTTATAACCACATCAGTAGTTGTCGTTTGTTGCAGTATATTATATTTGTTTTTCGTTCATTGTTTCGCACATAAATCAGATCGTAAGTGCTCTCATTTGAATTGTTTTACATGTGTCATGTAGGGGCCTTTTATAGCTGACTATGCGGTATTGGTTTTGGTCATTGTTGAAGGCCGTACGGTGACCTATAGTTGATAACTTCTATGTCATTTGGTTTCTAGTGGAGAGTTGTCACATATTGGCAATCACACCACATATTCTTATTTCAATGCATATAATATTTGAACAATCAAGTAAAGAGTAAGGTTCTAAAAAAAATTCACTTGCTTTTCCTAGCAGAAACATGTCTTAATTATTCATTAGCCTCCGAAGTTAACACTGAAACAACTCAACATGTCTGTATGAAGCTGTGAAAATTCGAGGTTCAGATATCATTTCTATTTTCGCTAACCGACTGAAGATCTTAAAACTGTCCAAGAGGATTGTGAATTTTCTTGAATCGAAAAACGCTTGAGAGCCTTACAACTAAAAGACCATAAACACAACGACCAAAGGGTATGTTGTCTACTTTATCTGATTGATATAAAATCCCACTTATAACGATTATATAATGTCTCAAACAGAAATTTACCGTCCAAAGGTATCATTTTTATCATGCAAGTAACGAAGCACAGGCCGCTAGGCAAGAGGCACATTGGTGGACTGTAGAATCACCAGCAACGACAAAGACTCCATTAAAAATGTGTTTTGAATGAGAAAATTTTAAACATAAAGCTGAATAGCCAAAAAGTAAAACATTTGAGAGCATAAATACAAAAAAGGCCTAAAGAGAACAGCTAAACAAGTTAATTGATAACTTCACTTGAGATTGATTGATTGATTGTTGGTGTTTAACGCCACATTCAGCACTATTGGGTCTATCATGGAGGCCAGTTTTATTGGTGGAGAAAGCCGGAGTGACCGGGTAGAACCACCAACCTCGGCCGGAATTCTGGCAATCCTAGTCAACTAAGAAATGGAATCGAACGCTCCTGCCTCGTGTAGGGTTCGAACTAAAAACCTCAGCGTTGACAGGCTAATGATACAGTAGATTAACTTTTTTGACATTGAAAAATCCATGTATGCTCCTGATAGAGGAATCATTCAGATTGATAATGGGTGCGTTTGTAAGGTATAAGGTCAAACAGAAGTATTTTGATATCTTTTTTATTTAAAGAAGGTATGCAATTTAAAATGGTAACTTAGATCCCCTTAGATTTTTTTCAGTATACGAAAATGGATAGTATATACTGCACATTGCTAATCAACATACAAATCTTGATGCCGGTGTTTATAATTTAATACAAAAAGACAGGAAATACGGAAAACTAATTAAATTACAATGAATAAAAAAATTACGTCCGCTAACAGAGTCCATGTGGTCCAAATGCCAGGAACTTGACTGTGTTGTATCTATGTTGTGCATAGACTTTTAAAAAAATGTCTTTCAAATATTCTGGGCATTTGCCATTGCAGATTTTGTGTACATGACACAATCGCAATTGCTCTGTTGTCAATGTTCATGAACCCGAGGCTTGATAGTCCTGGTTTGTCAATGTTTGTATTGGACTAATTTGTTAATGAATCTAACAGTTTTGTTTTGAGGAATTATAACTTTGTTTTTCAATTCTGTGATACACCGACACACCAAGAGGAGTGGGAATATTCAACGTGATCAAAGTTGCAGTTAAAATGTACAACACACACTTACTAAATCAGGACATTGTACAATGTTAAACCATCGTTATAGTCAGGATATTGTACAATGTTAAACCATCGTTATAGTCAGGATATTGTACAATGTTAAACCATCGTTAAAGTCAGGATATTGTACAATGTTAAACCATCGTTATAGTCAGGACATTGTACAATGTTTAACCATCGTTATAGTCGGGACATTGTACAATGTTAAACCATCGTTATAGTCAGGACATTGTACAATGTTTAACCATCGTTATAACTTGGAAGTGTAGAAAGTGTATACTGGAGAAAAAGTACAAATATTTATGTAGCATATACAAAATTGTTTTTATTGGGGTACTTTTAGGATCTTAAAGTGAAGTTCGAGTTACTGCAGTGTTGAAATCCTCATTGTGAACTGAGATGAAGAACAGCAATAAAAGCGGTTTACTTTGTGTTTTACAAGGGTATGTATCGATTAAGAGTCATGATTTAATGCACCATGTTCTTTTTTCAATTGCCCTTATTTACAGACATCATCTTTGTTGTCATTGACGGCTTAGGAAAAGTATTAAAACCACATTTCCACAAGGACTGAGGTTGACAATGATGATTAAAATTTACTACGTCTACTAGGAGGTTTTTTAATATAAGATAAGGAGGTGTAGTATGATTGCCAAAGACACAACTATCCAGTGCTGTTGATTTGTTTGTGAACCTGCTAAGCCTGTCTTGAGGAAGATTGCAAGGGTATGCAATAGAGTCTTCGCCAAATCTGTACCTCCTTCTTAGTTCTTCATTATCTAAATTGGTTAATTGTGATACATTTCCCTAAAAACTCTGTCTTTTCTTGGTTTTGATGGTAGCATCATGAAGGTAGCCATTTTCAATTTAAAACTAGGTTAAATGATTTAACGCTGCTACCTACCAGCGTTAAATTTCACTCAAGTTAAGAAAACATAACGGAGCGTTAAAACTAACTATGAGATGAACAAGATTAACGATACGTTATATTTTATAGACACGTTAGCATTTAACGGAGGCGTTAGCCTTAACGACAAGTTGAACAACCGGCCTCAGGACCAAACGACGTAGATATTAGCAACATTAGGTCACCTTCGACAATTAGCAAAAGCAATACCACATAGTAAGATATAGAAGGACCTGGCATAACAAAATGTATAACAATTCAAAAGAGAAAACCAACGCATATATATTTAAGTATTATGTAACTAGAAAAGTTGGCAATGTTAATGTTATTATACCTACCTTCATAACAATCCAGCCATAGAATCCAAACTGTGGATGTTTCAGATTTCTCGCAAGACCATTCTTCACTTTCATTTTCAAGAATACTATGAAATCCTACGAAAAGATGTATACATTTGCAAATGAAGGGAAAAAAAACAGAAGTTTTGCTAATTTTTACGTATATGTCCGCAAAGTGATTCCCACCATGATTTGACATGACAATCGTATTTAAAACCGTGTGTTCCGGAGAAACTTATGGTCCTATGCACTTTTGCGAAAGGACTGAATACCCTCAGCCATTTCTTAATGTGTTACTTACTTATTTAGGAGTAAGAGGAAAGACTGGTCGGCTAGAGTAGGTAGGGTGACATGTCTGCGTTTGGATTGTTACCTTGTGAGCTAGCATGTTAAAATTTCGGCTCAGTGTGTTGGTCTAGTACAAAGCAAGGTTCAAACATGATATTCTTGTCCTGAATATGCATTTAATTTACCACAGGACGTTAGACAGCCATCCATCAACATCAATTTTTTTAAAGTTTAGATTTAAATATACATTACGGCCACAAGTCATGTGTAAAACAGATGTATTTTTAACATATAACTATTGGTGCTAATTGCAAGAATTCATAAAATTAGGCGGGGAATGTGTAAAAATATTTACGATTATTAAAAAATATTCTCTAGTATTCGAGCTCGTGTGGTTTAATGCTATTATATTCCAACACGCAAGTATGTAATTTATTGAGTCTCTCCCTGCAGCGACATGCGTTTATTTAAAAAAAGAAATCACCGACAAGAACCACCATATATTCTTTAATTTGAAATGAGTCTACTTACTTAAGATTTAAGGTTCGTCCTGTATATGCATGAAATATTTGCCATTGGATGTTAAGCAAAATGTTAAGCAAACAACAATCAATCAGTCAAGATACAGCGAAGAAAAGGTAGACTCCGAACAGTTTTGCATTATAGAAAACAAGTTACAAAACATCATTTCGAAACGTTGCAAACTCCTATTAAGCTGATAAAGATGTAATATAAAAGTGGCAAAAAAAAAAAAAAAAAAAAAAAAAATAGAAACATATGAAGAAATATAATGTACTATTTTCTTGGAGACGGATAAGTCCTTTATTACAATTAAATTATTGTTCTGTCTCATATGCGGTAAAAATGTCACAAAAATTTGAAATCTTTCATCTTGATGTTGAAAATAATATTTAGCTGAAAAAATATTAGAAAGACTCCTGAAACTGACGGAAGCAAGGGAAATCCAATATCCATACCAGACAAGCATGAGAAAATTATTACTCACCCATATATGAAAAGCCAGACATAATACTAAAAAATCAACCATGATTCTTATGTCTGCACAGGTTTAAAGATAAAAGTTATATAATCGTTATGTAAGTACATAAAAGTCAACACTTACTATCTCTAAACAATAAATACAAGGTATGGTTGAATGTAATGTAATATGAATATTTACCCTGCTTTGTACTAGACCGCTGAGCCGGATTGTTAACGTGCTAGATCGCAAGGTAACAGTCCACAAGCAGACATGTCGCCTTACCCGGACACATTATTCTGATTCCGAGCCGACCAGTCTTTGCTCTTACTCCTTAATACCGCGTGCTTGGCGGAGAAGCAGCAAATATACCAATTTTAAAGTCTTTGGTTTGACCCGGCCGGGGTTCGAACCCACGACCTCCCGCACTCGAGCCTAACACGCTACCACGATCAACATTGTGAGACAAGAAGCTCTCTTATTACATGTAACCATCGATCGCGATATGACTTCCGAAGATTGTCAATGTAAATGAGCGCAGGATATTTTAGCAAAAATTTTAAGAGTACTAGGGGTCATTTTAGTAGTCTTTATTTTTCTGCGCTCAATTATATTTAAACCGTGTAACGTGATTTTCTCCCTAATTACAAGTGATAGGTCAACTATATTTGGTGTATGAATGATTGTAAAATGTACCCGTCCATCATTCAGGGTTCATCACACATTGACCCCTTTTTTGTGGTAAGTTTATGTGATACCTTTATCTTAAGAGACTTTTAACAAAGCAAAGTAAGTAGAACCAAAATAAAAACCATGGGTAAACTGGAGTGTTCGTGAAGGTTCATATTTTCTGCCTAACTAACTGTTTGCAACCAATTATCAGAAGAGGGGGTTAGAGGGCAAATACATTACACAGAAAACTATATTAAAGAATAATTTTGTCTCTTTATTTTTTGTCACTCTTCTGGCCTTTTCCTGGGCTATGAATAAAATGTTTTGTTTAAGCAACTTCTATTCGAAATAGCCTTCTTTAAATATTTATTGATTCTAATCTTGATTTTTATTTTTTTTTTTTAATCAAATCATCATCAATCTGTATATCATATAAGTTTAAACTTGCCTTCAACATATCTGCACGCAGAAGCTATCCCTATTCCAAGTCCGAAACCTACTTCTAGTACCTTATGGGACGGTTCGATTCTACAAAGGTTAACCGCTTTCTCTTCTAAGTAAGTGTTCTTATTCAGAAATATCTAAAAATGTTACTGCACGTTAGTATCACAGTTTAAACATTCGAAATGTAAATACATATAGTGTATCAATACTCTGCACGTCCGGTCTGTGTTTTTGTTAGTTGTTTTTCTGCTTTGTATCGATCTGATGACTTAAACCCTTTTCAACGTTTATAGTTTGTTCTTATGTGGTTTTGTTATGCTACTGTCCGAGGTTATGGGAAGGGTTTGGCGCCAGCAAACTAGTTTAACCGCGCCACATTCTGTATGTGCCTGTCCCGAGACAGGAGCCTGTAATTCATAACCACATCAGTAGTTGTCGTTTGTTGCAGTATATTATATTTGTTTTTCGTTCATTGTTTCGCACATAAATCAGATCGTAAGTGCTCTCGTTTGAATTGTTTTACATTTGTCATGTAGGGGCCTTTTATAGCTGACTATGCGGTATTGGTTTTGGTCATTGTTGAAGGCCGTACGGTGACCTATAGTTGATAACTTCTATGTCATTTGGTCTCTAGTGGAGAGTTGTCACATATTGGCAATCACACCACATATTCTTATTTCAATACATATAATATTTGAACAATCAAGTGAAGAGTAAGGTTCTAAAAAAATTTCACTTGCTTTTCCTAGCAGAAACATGTCTTTTAATTATTCATTAGCCTCCGAAGTTAACACTGAAACAACTCAACATGTCTGTATATGAAGCTGTGAAAATTCGAGGTTCAGATATCATTTCTATTTTCGCTAAGCTACCTACCAGCGTTAAATTTCACTCAATTTAAGAAAACATAACGGAGCGTTAAAACTAACTATGAGATGAACAACAAGATAAACGATACGCGATACGTTATATTTTATCGACACGTTAGCATTTAACGGAGGCGTTAGCCTTAACGACAAGTTGAACAACCGGCCTCAGGACCAAACGACGTAGATATTAGCAACATTAGGTCACCTTCGACAATTAGCGAAAGCAATACCACATAGCAAGATATAGAAGGCCCTGGCATAACAAAATGTATAACAATTCAAAAGAGAAAACCAACGCATATATATTTAAGTATTTATGTAACTAGAAAAGTTGGCAATGTTAATGTTATTATACCTACCTTCATAACAATCCAGCCAAAGAATCCAAACTGTGGATGTTTCAGATTTCTCGCAAGACCATTCTTCACTTTTATTTTCAAGAATACTATGAAATCCTACGAAAAGATGTATACATTTGCAAATGAAGGGAAAAAACAGAAGTTTTGCAAATTTTTACGTATGTGTCCGCAAAGTGATTCCCACCATGATTTGACATGGCAATCGTATTTAAAACCGTGTGTTCCGGAGAAACTTATGGTCCTATGCACTTTTGCGAAAGGACTGAATACCCTCAGCCATTTCTTAATGTGTTACTTACTTATTTAGGAGTAAGAGGAAAGACTGGTCGGCTAGAGTAGGTAGGGTGACATGTCTGCGTTTGGATTGTTACCTTGTGTTATCCCAGAAAATCGCCTTTTAATTGTAGCCAACAAAAGACACAAATCAATAATAAAATTTAACAAGATTTATTATACACTAGTTTACAAAAAGTATTACACAAAAAGAAATGTCAACTTAACTGTCAAAATATGAGTCCAATCTTTTATCTTTTCTTTATCCGGAAATCTTCACGGGAATCCACAGAATATTATATCCAATTGGTCACAATCTAGTATGATGTAGTTTGTAAATAAAAGTGTCAATCCAACTGCTGAGAATGTTGATGTCTATCGATGTCTAAGTCTATCTGTGTCTATGTCTAAATCTCTATATTCAACTAACTTTTGGGTCTTCATTTAAATACTCAAACGGAAACTTCTAGACAACGCTAGAAATATAAATTACGCATCTTTTATTATGATCATTCTGGAAACGTTATGTAAGTGAAATAGAAAGTTCTAATCATTCCATGAGTATCAGTGATTGTTCCAGTGAATTCTAAACTGCATAGTTGTAACACAATGTGTAATATTTTGTACACAATATAACAAAATATAATGTAACATTCTTAGGCCACACAAAACAAATTAGGCCAACTAAATAGATATGATAGTTACAATATCATAACACCTCCCCCCTTAAAAAAAGTTTGAGTGTAACAAAAACTTTTCATGAATAATATGTACAAAAATACATAGTATATACAAAGTATTTTAATAAGTTCTAGATAAAGCATCTGCTATTACATTATCTTTACCTTTAATATGTTTTACAATAACATCATATTCCTGTAACAATAAACTCCACCTAGTGAATCTCTGGTTCTTGTTTCTCATTTTATGTATGAAGGTGAGAGGATTATGATCAGTATAAACAAGAATAGGATGCACAGTGGGATTTTAAATATACATCAAAATGTTGAAGTGCAGACAACAGTGCAAAACACTCTTTTTCAATAGTTGAATAATTTTTCTGATGTTTATCTAATTTCTTAGAAAAATATGATATAGGTTTCTCAACATTATCATCTGTTTCCTGATATAAAACAGCTCCAACTCCTACATCGCTTGCATCAACGGCAAGTTTAAATTGTTTTTCAAAGTCTGGAGTGATCAAAACTGGACTATTAATTAAAAGTGATTTGCTATTTTCAAAAGCGTTTTGACAATTTTCACTCCAGATGAATTTAGAATCTTTCCGTAAAAGATGAGTCAATGGTTGAACAACAGTAGCAAAATTTGAACAGAATTTCCTGTAAAATCCAATCATGCCTAAATATCTCATAAGTTGTTTTTTATTTGTAGGAGGAGGAAATTTGGTAACTGCATCCACTTTAGCCGTAATAGGTTTCACTTGACCTTGACCAACCGTATGCCCTAAATAATCAACAGTGGCCTGGCAAAATTCACTTTTACCAAGATTAACAGTTAAATTTGATTGTGACAATCTATCAAAAGTATCATATAAATGTGTTAAATGTTCTTCCCAGCTATCACTACATACAATAAGATCATCAATATAAGCATAACAACAGTCTAAATCTTTTATAACATTATTGATCATTCTTTGAAATGTAGCTGAAGCACTTTTCATGCCAAACGGCATTACAGTATATTGAAATAAGCCGTCTGGTGTGACAAAAGCTGATATTTCTCGAGCTCTCTGTGTCAATGGGACTTGCCAGTAACCTTTCAATAAATCAAATTTGCTCACAAATTTTGCTTGTCCAATATTATCAATGCAATCGTCTATCCTTGAATCGGATAGGAATCAGATTTTGAAACAGAATTTACTTTTCTGAAATCAGTTACGAAACGAAAGGTTTTATCTGGTTTGGGCACAAGCAGACAAGGAGAGCTCCATTCACTGTTATTCGGCTCAATAATATCATTGTCAAGCATATATTTAATTTCTTGTCTCATAAATTCAAGTTTGAGTGGATTGAGCCGGTAAGGATGTTGCTTAATTGGAGAAGCATCACCTACATCGACATCATGACAAATAGCAGTGGTTTTGTTTGGCACATCTGGGAAAAGATTTTTCTCTACGATCAAAAGACAGATGTGCAAGTTTTGAATCTAAATTTGACAAAATTTCTGAATTTTTCAATCTAACTGTCTCTTTCATAGTTTTAGAACTAAAAGGTGGTTCAATTACATCTGGTTTGTCATGATTGTTCTCCAATTTAACCATGGCTAAAGTGGCAACTGGTTTACTCTCACCTTCATTAGTACGCTCAAAATATGGTTTTAACATATAAATGTGACACACTCTATTTTGTTTACGCCGACCTGGTGTTTTTACAATATAATTCAAATCATTGATTTTACTCTCTATGGTGTAAGGACCACAATATTTAGCTTGTAATGGATGTCTAGGGACTGGTAAAAATACAAGTACCTTATCACCTGGCTCAAAAACTCTGTCCCTGTCCCTGGCATCTTTATCATACCATATTTTCATCTTATTCTGAACAGTTTTTAAATTGTTCTGAGCAATTTGACAAGCAGTATACAATTTTTCTTTAAATCTAGATACATAGTCTAGAAGATTCAAGTCAGTGTGTTCAGTAAGCCATTTTCCTTAATCAATTTTAAAGGTCCCTTACAGTATGACCAAATACCAACTCAAAGGGACTAAAACCAAGGATTCTTGAACAGCCTCTCGGACCGCAAAAGTAGAAAGTGAACACCATCATCCCAATCCCTGTCAAATTGAAGACAAAAAGTTCTGATCATGTTCTTCAATGTTTGATGAAAACGTTCTAAGGCACCTTGAGATTCTGGATGATAAGCACTTGACCTATACTGAGCAATCCCTAACTGGTACACGACTTGCTGAAATAAACCTGACATGCAATTTGAACTCTGGTCGGACTGTATAGACTTTGGAAGTCCTACTAGCGTGAAAAATTTGATCAGAGCTTTGACAATAGTAGGTGTCTTGATATTTCTTAACGGAATAGCCTCTGGAAAGCGCGTGGAGGTACACATGATTGTCAATAAATACGCATTTCCGGTCTTGGTCTTCGGTAAAGGTCCAACGCAATCAATGAGTACTCGGCTGAAAGGTTCTTCAAAGGCTGGAATAGGCAGAAGTGGTGCTGGCGGTATTTTCTGGTTAGGCTTACCAACAACCTGGCATATATGGCATGATTTGCAGTATTCTGCGACATCACTTCTTAGTCTTGGCCAGTAAAAATGCTGTAAGATCTTAAGGCAAGTCTTCCTTATACCTAAGTATCCAGCCAAGGGGGTGTCATGGGCAAAACCAATAATGTCTTGCCTATAAACTTTAGGCACCACCACTTGGTATACCACTCTCCATTCCTCCTCTGGGGTAGCATCAGGGGGCCTCCACTTTCTCATTAAAATGCCGTCTTGATGGTAATAGCATTCGGCCACTTTGTCTGCTTCTTCCTGTGGTTGAGCCCTCTTGCAGAGCTGAAGAACCTCAGGGTCTTTATTTTGTTCTTCGACAAATTTCCTTCGGTCTAATGAATGGCTGTTTACGTCTGGCCAAGGCATCATTACAGTTTTGCTAATACTAGGTGGTCTTATGACGACCTTTTCTGAGCTACCGGGACCTTCAATGTCGGCTAGAAAGGTGTCAGAAAGGTCCATGTAATCAAACTGGTCTTCTTGCAAATCCTCATTTTGTTGTTTTCTAGCCATCGCCCTAGTAACGACACAAGCTGGATACAGTTCAGCATCATCTTCAGGTGATTTACAATCCACCATCGGTTCACTGGTAACAATTGGTTAGCAACCACTTTGTTCCTAGCTAGATCATTTCCTAGCAATAATGAAACACCCTCAACAGGGAGATTAGGACGAACACCCACAACAACTGGTCCAGTTATCAAATCTGACTTCAGATAAATACGATGGAGGGGAACATCTATACAACCTAACTCCACACCTTGTAACAAAACGGAGGCACCAACAGAAGTCTCCTCGGACAAAGGCAACACACCTTCTAACAATAAAGACTGAGAAGCTCCAGTGTCCCGTAAAATCTTAATAGGCTGAGGAGTAGTATTATCAACAATAGAAACAAACCCATCAGACATAAAGGGTTCATAATCCTCCATGTAATCACAAAAACTGGACTTAAAAGCCTAACTCGCAGGACATTCCAACGGGGTGTCGTACAAGCACTGGTCTTGGGCTTATTATCTCTTTCATTCTTCTTCTGGAGTCTAAAACAATCAGCCATCAGGTGACCATTCTTCTTACAATAAGCACAAGTCAGTGACTTCTTCTTAAAAGTATCAAATTTTGGACTAGACATATTATAACTAGACTGATTCTTATTCTGTGCAACAGGCTTACTATCAGTACGCTCAGTGCTTTGATTCTTGTAATTTCCACTCGAAGTATTGAAATTTTGACCTTTAAAACTTCTTTTATGTGAAAGAGTATAATTATCCGATATAACAGCTGCATCTTGTAAAGTCTCAACAGTTTTGTCATCTAAATGTGTTTTAAGTCTAAATGAACACACTGCTTGAACTCTTCTAATAACATCAATTGTCTTAAATTATCAAAATTTTATCTATTTTCTTTGACGTAAGCCATTTATCAAATAGATCTTCCTAGCAAATTCAACATAGGTTTGTGAATCAAACTTTTTATAAGACCTAAATTTCTGTCTATATGCTTCTGGCACTAGCTCATAAGCTTTCAAAACCTCTTTTTAACCTTGTCATAATCAGAACTATTTTCTGATGAAAGTGCTGAGTAAATTTCAGCGGCCTTGCCCTCAAAAACACTTTGCAGCATTGTAGTCCAAAAGGCTTCGGCCATTTCAAATTTTGAGCAATTTTCTCAAACTGTGGAAAAATTTGTCAACTGTTTTTCACAAAATTTGGGAACCAAACGTATGTTTTTGCTGCATCAAAATTAAAATGTTCTGATTTTGATTGGAATTTAGTGTTGCTTTCTTCTTTGGCCATTTCAATTTTCATTTTCTCAATCTCTAACCTTTCCTTCATTTCAAGTTCTGCCTGTCTTTCTTCTTTTTCTAATTGTTTTAATTTAAGTTCGTGTTCTAATTCCAGCTGTTTTAATTTGAAAGCATCAACATTTTCTACCTTGAGTTCAAGAGCTTCTTCACCAAAAATTTCTGAGTCAACTAATTTATCTATTACCAAATTTTTTATAATTTGTTTTCTCATAAATACTCTAAAGTCTAATTTCAGATGTTTAGCAAGCAACACTAATTCCTCTTTCTTTAAATTATCAAACCCTTCCAGGTCTGGCGTTTTCAAACATTTACCGGCATCAAATGCCATATTGTAGAATTTTGTTGGCTAGTTCTAATAAAAATACTGAAAAAATTTTAAAAAGATATTAACGTTATCCCGGACTTGAGCCCCAATTTCTGTTATGCCAGAAAATCGCCTTTTAATTGTAGCCAACAAAAGACACAAATCAATAATAAAATTTAACAAGATTTATTATACACTAGTTTACAAAAGTATTACACAAAAGAAATGTCAACTTAACTGTCAAAATATGAGTCCAATCTTTTATCTTTTCTTTATCCGGAAATCTTCACGGGAATCCACAGAATATTATATCCAATTGGTCACAATCTAGTATGATGTAGTTTGTAAATAAAAGTGTCAATCCAACTGCTGAGAATGTTGATGTCTATCGATGTCTAAGTCTATCTGTGTCTATGTCTAAATCTCTATATTCAACTAACTTTTGGGTCTTCATTTAAATACTCAAACGGAAACTTCTAGACAACGCTAGAAATATAAATTACGCATCTTTTATTATGATCATTCTGGAAACGTTATGTAAGTGAAATAGAAAGTTCTAATCATTCCATGAGTATCAGTGATTGTTCCAGTGAATTCTAAACTGCATAGTTGTAACACAATGTGTAATATTTTGTACACAATATAACAAAATATAATGTAAACATCCTTAGGCCACACAAAACAAATTAGGCCAACTAAATAGATATGATAGTTACAATATCATAACACCTTGTGAGCTAGCAGGTTAAAATTTCGGCTCAGTGTGTTGGTCTAGTACAAAGCAAGGTTCAAACATGATATTCTTGTCCTGAATATGCATTTAATTTACCATAGGACGTTAGTCAGCCATCCATCAACATCAATTTTTTTTAAAGTTTAGATTTAAATATACATTACGGCCACAAGTCATGTGTAAAAACAGATGTATTTTTAACATATAAGTATTGGTGCTAATTGCAAGAATTTCATAAAATTAGGCGGGGAATGTGTAAAAATATTTACGATTATTAAAAAATATTCTCTAGTATTCGAGCCCGTGTGGTTTAATGCTATTATATTCCAACACGCAAGTATGTAATTTATTGAGTCTCTCCCTGCAGCGACATGCGTTTATTTAAAAAAAGAAATCATCGGCAAGAACCACCATATATTCTTTAATTTGAAATGAGTCTACTTACTTAAGATTTAAGGTTCGTCCTGTATATGCATGAAATATTTGCCATTGGATGTTAAGCAAAATGTTAAGCAAACAACAATCAATCAGTCAAGATACAGCGAAGAAAACGTAGACTCAGCTTTGCATTATAGAAAACAAGTTACAAAACATCATTTCGAAACGTTGCAAACTCCTATTAAGCTGATAAAGATGTAATATAAAAAGTGGCAAAGGTAAAAAAAAAAAAAATAGAAACATATGAAGAAATATAATGTACTATTTTCTTGGAGACGGATAAGTCCTTTATTACAATTAAATTATTGTTCTGTCTCATATAAGGTAAAATGTCACAAAATTTGAAATCTTTCATCTTGATGTTGAAAATAATATTTAGCTGAAAAAATATTAGAAAGACTCCTGAAACTGACGGAAGCAAGGAAATCCAATATCCATACCAGACAAGCATGAGAAAATTATTACTCACCCATATATGAAAAGCCAGACATAATACTAAAAATCAACCATGATTATTACGTCTGCACTGGTTTAAAGATAAAAGTTATATAATCGTTATGTAAGTACATAAAAGTCAACACTTACTATCTCTCAACAATAAATACAAGGTATGGTTGAATGTAATGTAATATGAATATTTACCCTGCTTTGTATTAGACCGACACGCTGAGCCGGATTGTTAACGTGCTAGATCACAAGGTAAAGTCCATAAGCAGACATGTCGCCTTACCCGGACACATTATTGTGATTCCGAGCCGACCAGTCTTTGCTCTTACTCCTCAATACCGCGTACCTAGCGATAGAAGCAGCAAATATACCAATTTTAAAGTCTTTGGTTTGACCCGGCCGGGGTTCGAACCCACGACCTCCCGTACTCGAGCCTAACACGCTAGCTTTCTTATTACATGTAACCATCGATCGCGATATGACTTCCGAAGATTGTCAATGTAAATGAGCGCAGGATATTTTAGCAAAAATTTTAAGAGTACTAGGGTCATTTTAGTAGTCTTTATTTTCTGCGCTCAATTATATTTAAACTGTGTAACGTGATTTTCTCCTAATTACAAGTGATAGGTCAACTATATTTGGTGTATGAATGATTGTAAAATGTACCCGTCCATCTTTCAGGGTTCATCACATTGACCCCTTTTTGTGGTAAGTTTATGTGATACCTTTATCTTAAGAGACTTTTAACAAAGTAAGTAGAACCAAAATAAAAACCATGGGTAAACTGGAGTGTTCATGACGGTTCATATTTTCTGCCTAACAAACTGTTTGCAACCAATTATCAGAAGAGGGGGTTAGAGGGCAAATACATTACACAGAAAACTATATTAAAGAATAATTTGTCTCTTTATATGTTGTCACTCTTCTGGCCTTTTCCTAGGCTATGAATAAAATGTTTTGTTCAAGCAACTTCTATTCGAAATAGCCTTCTTTAAATATTTATTGATTCTGATCTTGATTTTTATTTTTTTTTAAATCAAATCATCATCAATCTGTATATCATATAAGTTTAAACTTGCCTTCAACATATCTGCACGCAGAAGCTATCCCTATTCCAAGTCCGAAACCTACTTCTAGTACCTTATGGGTCGGTTCGATTCTACAAAGTTTAACCGCTTTCTCTTCTAAGTAAGTGTTCTTATTCAGAAATATCTAAAAATGTTACTGCACGTTAGTATCACAGTTTAAACATTCGAAATGTAAATACATATAGTGTATCAATACTCTGCACGTCCGGTCTGTGTTTTGTTAGTTGTTTTTCTGCTTTGTATCGATCTGATGACTTAAACCCTTTTCAACGTTTATAGTTTTTCTTATGTGGTTTTGTTATGCTACTGTCCGAGGTTATGGGAAGGGTTTGGCGCCAGCAAACTAGTTTAACCGCGCCATATTCTGTATGTGCCAGTCCCGATACAGGAGCCTGTAATTCATAACCACATCACTAGTTGTCGTTTGTTGCAGTATATTATATTTGTTTTCAATCATTGTTTCGCACATAAATCAGATCATAAGTGCTCTCGTTTGACTTGTTTTACATTTGTCATGTAGGGGCCTTTTATAGCTGACTATGCGGTATTGGTTTTGGTCATTGTTGAAGGCCGTACGGCGACCTATAGTTGATAACTTCTATGTCATTTTGGTCTCTAGTGGAGAGTTGTCACATATTGGCAATCACACCACATATTCTTATTTCAATACATATAATATTTGAACAATCAAGTAAAGAGTAAGGTTCTAAAAATGTCACTTGCTTTTCCTAGCAGAAACATGTCTTTTAATTATTCATTAGCCTCCGAAGTTAACACTGAAACTGTATATGAAGCTGTGAAAATTCGAGGTTCAGATATCATTTCTATTTTCGCTAAGCTACCTACCAGCGTTAAATTTCACTCAAGTTAAGAAAACATAACGGAGCGTTAAAACTAACTATGAGATGAACAACAAGATTAACGATACGTTATATTTTATCGACACGTTAGCATTTAACGGAGGCGTTAGCCTTAACGACAAGTTGAACAACCGGCCTCAGGACCAAACGACGAAGATATTAGCAACATTAGGTCACCTTCGACAATTAGCGAAAGCAATACCACATAGCAAGATATAGAAGGCCCTGGCATAACAAAATGTATAACAATTCAAAAGAGAAAACCAACGCATATATATTTAAGTATTTATGTAAGTAGAAACGTTGGCAATATTAATGTTATTATACCTACCTTCATAACAATCCAGCCAAAGAATCTAAACTGTGGATGTTTCAGATTTCTCGCAAGACCATTTTCACTTTTATTTTCAAGAATACTATGAAATCCTACGAAAAGATGGATGCATTTGCAAATGAAGGGAAAAAAACAAAAGTTTTGCAAATTTTTACGTATGTGTCCGCAAAGTGATTCCCACCATGATTTGACATGGCAATCGTATTTAAAACCGTGTGTTCCGGAGAAACTGATGGTCCTATGCACTTTTGCGAAAGGACTGAATACCCTCAGCCATTTCTTAATGTGTTACTTACTTATTTAGGAGTAAGAGGAAAGACTGGTCGGCTAGAGTAGGTAGGGTGACATGTCTGCGTTTGGATTATTACCTTGTGACCTAGAATGTTAAAATTTCGGCTCAGTGTGTTGGTCTAGTACAAAGCAAGGTTCAAACATGATATTCTTGTCCTGAATATGCATTTAATTTACCACAGGACGTTAGTCAGCCATCCATCAACATCAATTTTTTTTAAAGTTTAGATAAGGCCACAAGTCATGTGTAAAAACAGATGTATTTTTAACATATAACTATTGGTGCTAATTGCAAGAATTTCATAAAATTAGGCGGGGAATGTGTAAAAATATTTACGATTATTAAAAAATATTCTCTAGTATTCGAGCCCGTGTGGTTTAATGCTATTATATTCCAAAACGCAAGTATGTAATATATTGAGTCTCTCCCTGCAGCGACATGCGTTTATTTAAAAAAAGAAATAATCGACAAGAACCACCATATATTCTTTTATTTGAAATGAGTCTACATTCTTACTTAAGATTTAAGGTTCGTCCTGTATATGCATGAAATATTTGCCATTGGATGTTAAGCAAAATGTTAAGCAAACAACAATCAATCAGTCAAGATACAGCGAAGAAAACGTAGACTCCGAACAGCTTTGCATTATAGAAAGCAAGTTACAAAACATCATTTCGAAACGTTGCAAACTCCTATTAAGCTGATAAAGATGTAATATAAAAAGTGGCAAAAGGTAAAAAAAAAAAAAAAAAAATAGAAACATATGAAGAAATTCTTGGAGACGGATAAGTCCTTTATTACAATTAAATTATTGTTCTGTCTCATATAAGGTAAAAATGTCACAAAAATTTGAAATCTTTCATCTTGATGTTGAAAATAATATTTAGCTGAAAAAAAATATTAGAAAGACTCCTGAAACTGACGGAAGCAAGGGAAATCCAATATCCATACCAGACAAGCATGAGAAAATTATTACTCACCCATATATGAAAAGCCAGACATAATACTAAAAAATCAACCATGATTATTATGTCTGCACTGGTTTAAAGATAAAAGTTATATAATCGTTATGTAAGTACATAAACACTTACTACCTCTCAACAATGGATACAAGGTAACTTAAGGTTGAATTTCCAATAACCTACTTTTTCATAGCCGAAATGTACTTTGCTTCAATAAAGAAATATATATAATATAATAAAATATAATAGTTCGTTTAAAGCTATTTGAGCGATATTTCGGATTGTTAATGAAATTTAATATGCATTAGGAACTCATATATAGAACTGCATCTGAATATAGAAAAATCATACATGTAGCACATTCACTGACACTGGTACAATCAATTAAGATTTGTAAAATACGTCTATAAATGTATAGAATGCTTGTGAAAAAAAAGTTATTTTTTCAAATAATTTCCAAATTACTTTCTCGAAAACCTGCCGTCACAATTCTGTTTAAAAACGATAAGTTATTTCAAAAAAGTATGAACATTCTTTTTAGTAGAAATCTGTTATTCTCGATATGTGAGTGAAAAAAAGCATCCCAAGGTATTTAGCGTAACATCGTCAGCCGGCTGTAAAATCGTTGTTCATGTAGGTTTTCATAAATCTTACAACGGTGCACTTCAACGAGTTACAAATACATACGTACAATCACGGTAGGTATAGTGTACGGCTGATGACATGATTTTTCGAGTAAATCGGTCCACTTTTTTCGAGTAAATCGGTCCACTTTTTTCGAGTGTTGATCCGATTTTTTTCAAGTGATATAACATGCGATCGGATCGATTTACTGCTATTTCGCAAGTTTAATAGTTTTATTCATGACTGTTCATTTTATTCTGAATACTATGCATATTTTGAGCACAATTTCCTTGAAATTCGCTTGAAAATTAGCGTTTTACATTGTCCGTGTTTTTTTTCGAGACCAATATTTAAAACGTCAAGGTTTTTAACAAACGCTCCGGGTTTTTCAAAGAGAATGTGAATAAGGAAGAAGGCATTCTTTTCTATTTAATAACTTTAATTTAGTGAAGAAAAATACTATATATTCCCAATAAGTTACAAAAACATATTACAATGTTGATCAAGTTTAACCATTTTCGATTTTATGCTAATTTTCTGAACTGAAAACATTTCAAAACATCCTTGCAGTATTACGATATATAAGAAATCATTGGGTCCTTTTAAAACGTTTTTAGAACCGAGTACATCATGCTACCTTTGATTTACAGTCAGTAATATTTTATGATTGATATATCTTACAGTAGCGAACCACTGAGTTTTGAAAATAGGGGTAAGAAAACTAAGGAATAGCAGTAAAAAATCCGAAAAATTCAATATAAACAAATTCTACTAAAAGAGGCCTCCCCCTTGAAAAATTACAATAACAACAAACAATTCACACACTTTATACCCCCATGTTCTGTTTCCCATTGACAGTAACATTTGAACTGAATGGAATAGCTAATAAAAAGTGCAAACAACATGTTATACATTTCATGCGTCCGAAGCGCTTTTCTGGATTTACCTTCATCAGGAACGCTCCAAGCCGAATATTTGAAAGCCACAGATGTATAATAACCTAAACGTGGAAGAGCTATATGATCAAAAGGGACCTAAAAATCGCCAAATCCATCCAAGGTTCAACTTTGCCTGAGGGAGTTGAAACCTTAGTTTCTTTATAATTCTTAAATTTATAAACGGACAATTTTAGATGATTGTAAAATTGTTGGTTGCTCAACGTCCAGTGGCAAATATTTCATGCTTGTCCAGGATGAGAACAAATTAACAATAAAAACAACACTAAGCAGGTCCTGTGATAGAGGCTGTTCGGGATGAAGGTCGGAAAATTTAGACTGCCACTGGAAAATGAGGGTATATTTGATAGGGACAGAAATTTTGCATTGCAACAGGCCACCTACGGACTCCTTAAAGAGTTGTTGCAAGGATTCTTAATGGGCATAGAGTGTGGCATTCTCTCTACAAGCCCAAATCTGACCGGAGTTGGCTGTGTACTTTTACATTTCACACAGCAAAACGGACACCCCACTTTTGCAAGTGTTTACTGCCGGTCGGAAGTAGACTTAGATTTGAACCTTTTAAATGTTTTTTAAACATAAATGCACTGACAAATTAATTTTACCCATATGAATTTTGTGTTTTCACTCGATAGATTCCATGTATGCATTGTCTTTGACATGTGCATTGGTATGTGTATAAAATGGCTTTAGTTTAGTTTGGAATAAAGCATTGTTAGGCTAAGTTAAACGTTTTTTAAAGCAACAAAATGCTTAGTTGATAATATTGTTTTTATCACAAATACTTATCTGTCTTGTATGATCTTGTATGTTCTAGCACCTTTTTACGTCTTACCAGAATGGATGTCTGTTTGTTTAAATTTTTAACATATTCACTCCAAAAGATCGTGATCACACTCGAAACAGCCGATCAAATCACTCGAAAAAACACGATTCCAGCCGGACAATTTACCTACTGTTACAATATATATGAATTTAAAAAAAATCCGTAAAAAAAAATATGAAATGCCACCAAATACTTATTTTTTTTTTTTTTTTCGATTTCGTGTATGTTTGGTTTTCAAGAAAAATATTTCGATCTTTCAAAATATATATATCATAATTCTGAAATGATTATTCGTTTTAAGCTCAGTGATTTTTTTCGCTTCCACGCAATTTTTATTTTGCTCCTAAGTCAATTTCCTTAATTCCATCGACATGTAAATTCCATTCATTCGAAGTACCATGTTGGTCCTTCGACAAAGTACTATCGTTCACCGAAAATTATTATTTCGTGCTTTCATTTATTTTATGACTCAGAATATTATCATTGATCTTCGAAAGAATAATTCCCCCATCCAAATGGTATAACGATCCATAAACGTATTTAAAACACTTATTACAATTTTTCTCTTTACTTTTTCAATCGGATTTAAGAGCATATTGGCGTCTTAGCTCTATTGCTTAGAAAACTTTGCTTCTAGAAGTAGCAAATAGCATCAATTTCAAACGTCTATTATAAAAGAGAGGCGAAAGATACCAAGTCGAAAATAAATTGACAATGCTATGGCAAAAAAAAAGAAAAAGAAAAAGATAAAAAGACAAACAGCAGCAAACAATACACAACATAGTTAACTAAAGACCGAGCAACACGAACCCCACCAAAGACCGGGGGTGATCTCAGGTGCTTCGGAAGGGTAAGCAGATCCTAATCCACATGTGGCCCCCGTCGTATTTCTCAGGTAAGTACAAACCCGGTAAGTCTAATTCGGTAGGTCGTATTCGGGAAAAAGAGGACGGGATTGTGGTTACGATAATCGGAACATATCCGTCGTCGTGTGTGAAAAAGATACTCCATAACGGTCAACTAACTCGTGATGGCGTCCATAAAATTTAATAAGGAATGATTTCAACTTCATCACTTGGAACTGTTGGTTTAATAGCTTCCTTGTGAGCAGCAACCCCCTATCAAGGAAATCATGATAGGAAATACAAGCCCGGGAATATCGTATCAACTGGGAGATATATACTCCATATGCAGGCACTGTTGGAATGTTGCTAGATAGAAATGGAAAGTTCACAATTGGGATCCAAGCTGAAATCATCTCTTTTGTAGAATAGTTTTGTTTTCAGCCGACCCTCATTGTCGATTTATAGATGTAAGTCAAGATATGAGGCGGACTTAACTGTATCTGTTGTATCCTTTATCTCAAGTTCGATGGGATAGATGCGTTCAACATAGTTACCAAACTTTGTATCCTCCTCCTGGAAAAAAAACAGTTTGTTATACCTTGGCCCCAATATCAGCACCAAATGTGCTTTTATTCAATGATGTATATAACTTCAAAGGCATAACTAAAACAACATGTGATTTTAGACTAAATTATAAATTGTGAAGAGAAAACTGCAATGACTGAACAATTACTTTGATTTCGAGGATTTGAGTTATATTTCGGAAAAACTATAAAAAAAAACATTGTGAGGAAATGAAATCACACCGTAGGAACGAAATGATATTTTGTAAAAACGATATATTTATTTATTTGAACCGCAAACGGAATTTTACTTTGAATAAACAAAGTATATTATTTTCAGAGAATGAAATTCAATATCTTTTATCATGAACCCTGCAGGGCACCGTAAGATTTCAACACAGGAGACGAACGATTAACGAATTCAGGATGTCTTAATAGAATACTTTTTTTTAAAATCTGAATTAAAGTAAGTTCTTCTTTTGATAAAACTTTGGAATTGCATGACAGGTGATACAGATTGCGGAAAGAGTCGCTTAGCTTGTTGATGCTTCCATTCCCCTCGAATCCCAAGTGTTTAGCTTGTTGATGCTTCCATTCCCTCGAATCCCAAGTGTTTACAATACCTGGTTGAAATAAGGGATATGTGAGGACGGTAAGACAATAAACCAACTATACTGAATTCCACAAATGATAACGATGATGATTTAAACGCCCATTGGCTGACTAAAGGCATTTAATTTCGTAAAAAAATATTTACTTCCGTACTCCTAACAACAATAGTATTATATTTAAATTTACCTGTGTTCGTTGTTTTATTTAACGCCTTTTTGTCCCAGGTTAGAGTTGTCTTTTTGACACTGTTCCTACATCTTTTTTATCGCTAACTGTAACGTCTATGTTACATAGGCACCTACGTTTCAATATTGTATTTATATTGTGTCATAGATCAAACTTATTCGTTCAGTGTATGTTTACTTGTTTTTGTGTAAACGTCTTTTTGATCGAGTTAAACCATTTCAATTGATATTTTATAGTGCGTCTTTTTATGTTGTAATGTTACGCTACTGTCCCAGGTTAGTGTGAAGGGTTGCGCCTGTTAAAACGTTAAAACCCGCTGCATTTTTATGCACCTGTCCTAAATCAGGAGTCTGTTGTTCAGTAGTTGTCGTTTGTTGGTGTGGTTCATAGGTGTTTCTCATTTCTCGTTTTGAACTGTTTTACACTAGTCATGTTGGGGCCCTTTATAGCTTGCTGTTCGGTGTGAGCCAAGGCTCCGTGTTGAAGGCAGTACTTTGACCGATAATTGTTAACTTTTTATACATTGTGACTTCGATGGAGTGTTGTCTCATTGGCACTCATACCACATCTTCTTATTTACTGCGGATTCAGTATTATTCGTTGGATACCAATTTTCGTGGATTTCGTGGGTAAATGTGAACCACGAATTTTAATTTGAAATTAAACCACATTTTCTATAAACTTGTAGGCAGACTTTGGCAAAACCACGAAATCAAATATCCATGAAAGTGTCATTTTTCCTCAATCCACGAAAATTGGTGACCACGAAAATAAAAGAATTCACAGTATATGTAATAATGGCAATTTGATGTAATATATTTAAATATAAAAATTTCAACATTTCGCATACAACTTTTAAATTTCTCAAATAATTATAGCAAATTCCAAACGTCATCATCGTAAATGGTACAAGTAATTTCTAATAACAATGTTACCGACCAGCCCATATTATGTAACCGTGGATATAAAAGTCTTTGAAGTAAAATACTTCCTATTCGATTCAGCTTGACACTAAGCATATAAATAATGGTTTGACAGCTTAAACTCTTACAACCATTTTCTCAAGTAAATATTGCTAGTTCTTTGGTATTGTTCAATTAAAATAAATTTCCAATTGAGTAATTGAATTCACACTACCGGTAAATTGTTCTCAAAACACAATATTAGGTTATCGACAATGTTCCAAATGTTGTAAAATATAAATTAGATGACCAAGAAAAACCTTAAACATTAATATATTTGTCCTAAAACGTATTCTAATTGATAAAAAAAATGTTCAAATCTGCACGTGGTGTTAGGGTCTTAAATATACACAATATGATACCTCATAAGCGATCAAAAATCACATGTATGGTTTGGAATCAATAGAAAGATACAACTGACGTATTTGTTTTATTCACCAGCAGGCCTCGAAAGAACGCAAACAGACCCCCACTGTTCATAGTTATCAACTTCAGTGGTAATTATGGTATATATAGGTCAAAGGGCAATTTGACGATCTAGAATATCTACATACTGGCACATGATAAAACCTTAATATCTGTTGCATGAGGTTGGACACCATATAACCTTTAGAAAGGTCGACTGGAAGTGACCTTTTGTAAATCGGAAGTACACATATTATTGCACTTTTTAATGTAAAAGTACATGGAAACCATATAGTTTTCGGAATTATTGTGAAATTACCTATGCTTTTAAACCGAAAGCAGCAAATTGTCTCCCTTATTTTAAGCAAAAATATGTAGAAACCATATATTTTTCGAATCAGTGTAAAGTAAGCTGTTGGACGACACCGGTTAAGGCAATTTGCACACCAGAAATATCAAATTATTTCTATTGAAATATAAATGACAAGCAAGCTATCAGTTGACACCGGAAATAACTTATTTTCACCAGATGTATATAAAAATAAGGAGATGTGGTATGATTGCCAATGAGACAGCTATCCACCAAAGTGCAAATAAAGTGGATGTAAGCAATTATAGGAAACCGTACGTAGTTGATCATCTTACTTATTTAAAAAAAGTATATAAAAACCATCTATATTTCGAATCAGTGTAATGTAAGCTATCATATGGTACCGGAAATGCATTTTGTAGACAATTATTTCCATTACACAGAAACAACCCACAACGATATCGGTTTAGACAAAATAAGAAGTAAATGTATTTACTAGGAAAGTCCTATAACATATGACCTCCGTTGCAATATTTTCCTTTTCTGTTTGTTTTCTGATATATATAATTTCTTTTTAATTATTTTTCTATATTAGAGGTTTTTTACTTTCCATTTGCTGTCTTATCTATCAATGTGCCTCCCGAGTAATCAGAGTTTGCACTTAAAAAATGAAAACTGAAAATATAAGCATAAGAAAGTATACATAGTTATCGATCACGTATGTTGAAGTATTAACTTATATTAGTACAGACTTATAGAGATCTACGGAAGCGTATTAGCGCCACACATTTTTTTTTTATAATTTTCTTCCTATCTTTGCGTTATAACGCAAACCTTTGCGTTATAACGCAAACATTTGCGAAATAACGCAAACCTTTGCGATATAACGCAAACCTTTGCGTTACAACGCAAACCTTTTGCGTTATAACGCAAACCTTTTGCGTTATTACGCAAACCTTTGCGAAATAACGCAAACCTTTGCGTTGTAACGCAAACCTTTTGCGTTATAATAACGCAAACCTTTGCGTTGTAACGCAAATATCTTGATTTCAATTATTCATTAAGTTTTGTATATATGCCCGTCTGTCATTAAATTTCTGTTGTGATTTAGTTAGGAAAAGAACCATAAATACATGTACAAGGCAACGTCATTATAATAAATATGCATAGGAATCAGAAAAGTATATAATTTAACAAGAAAATAGATATGTTATAGGCATATTTTATTTGAAAGGCCAACATTTTAGAATTTTTATTCAGTAGATAAGAGCAAAAATAATGTCATACAATTGTAAAACTGTCAAGGCAAATAGACAAAATGATCTTTCTGTTGTAAAATGAACTATTAAGAAAGATTTTTTAAATTTTGATGTAAGAAATCGTTTTTAAATCTCAGAATATGATAAAGATTCTTTGATAAAAAGTCATGAAATTTTCAATCTAGAGTGGTAACTTGGTAGCAGTTTAAATGGAGAGAACATAATTTTATTAATAAAACATCTTCATTTTATTCATTTATTGCAAAAGGGTAGTTAGCCAACTTTACACAATCCTCAAACGAGAGCTTACTTTGGAAGTATATTTATATTCGGCTATAGCTATATTAGCAGGGTTGTTTTTTTTTTTCTTCGGTATAACTTTAATTTACTCAATTTTCATTGTAATATATGTACATGTATTATCATGTATATCATTTTGGGGGCACTTTATAGCTTGATGTTCGATGTGAGCCAATGCTCCGTGTTGAAGACCGTACTTTGAACTATAATGGTTTACTTTTACAAATTATGACTTAGATGGAGAGTTTTCTCATCGGCACTCATACCACATCTTCTTATATATATTATCCTTTTCATTGTTAGTTAAATAGCAAAGCATTTTACTTTGCAATGAGTACAAAGAAGATAAATTTTAATATATGCAGCCTCCTCCATAAATAACTGCTGCTTCCTTTGAATCTTAAATAAGAAATAAGATGAAACAAATGTTTGCGTTATATCGCAAAGGTTTGCGTTATTTCGCAAATGTTTGCGTTACAACGCAAAGGTTTGCGTTATAACGCAAAGGTTTGCGTTATATCGCAAAGGTTTGCGTAATAACGCAAAAGGTTTGCGTTATAACGCAAAAGGTTTGCGTTGTAACGCAAAGGTTTGCGTTATATCGCAAAAGTTTGCGTTATAACGCAAAGATAGGAAGAAAAATTAAAAAAAATGTGTGGCGCTAATACGCTTCCGTAGAGATCTTTTTGCAATTTAAGAGCTGAATGGTTTAAAAGTATTATTTGCAAACACATGGTCGAATCGCAAATGTTCTTTAACATAAGCCCTGTTCATTGATAATTTTCTATGTTTTCTAGGTATTGTGTGCGATTTTGTCCCATGTACATTTACTCCATATCCTTTCATTTTCTTTTAATTTTCAAATAAACAAGTCAACTTTGTACACTGGTAAATTTAAAGCAGAGTTTTTAATAAGTTGTCTGTAACTGCAACTACTTTCGGATCTGTACTTTGTGTCTTTAGTGTTTTTGTTAGATGTTGCTTTGTATCGATCTGATAAACTTAGTCCTTTTCGGCAAATTTTGTAGATTGTTCTTGTGTTGTGCTATAGCACCACTGTCCCAGGTTGGGAGATAGTTACCCCCGCCACATTCTTCTTCAGAAGCTTATAAATGAGTAGTTGTCGTTTGTTACTGTTTATCACATTTGATTTTCATCTATTGTTTTATACAGTTTGTCTTGTTTTGTTATTTTATACTACTGTCACGTGTTTAGGGGGAGGGTTCGGAGCCCGTTAACATTTTCAACCCCGCCACATAATGTGTGTGTCTGTCCCAAGTCAGGAGCCTGTAATTTAGTGGTTGTAGTTTGTTGCTGTATATCATGTTTGTTTTTCGTTTGGTGCTTTGTGCATGGATTGGGTCGTTAGTTTTCTCGTTAAAATTGTTTTACATTTGTCCTTTCGGTGCCTTTTATAGCTTGCTATGCGGTATGGGTTTAGCTCATTGTTGAAGTCCGTAAGCTGACCAATAGTTGCAAACTTCTTCGTCATTTGGTGTCTGGTGGAGAGTTAATTGTCAATGCTTATAGCGGACATTCCAATCCATAGACCAAGAGATCCTCCTTTATTCGACAAAAAGTTCTCAAACTGAAATTAATAAACAGTTCTGTAAGATAAAAACTATCTATGAAAATGTTCTCAAGGTGTTTGGATCATAATCCAAATTTCAAGCAAAATATTGAAATCTGCACTAAAAATTTGAAAAAATAATTCAAAAAAGGAAATTATACGTTAAAACATATTTCCAATCTAGAGATAGCAATAGATTTTTTTTTCTATATTCATCCACCTGAAGTTATAAAAATGTGCTTTGGATAGAACAGCCAAATATAAAACAAATAATCACGTGATCAATGTTGTCCGGATGATTTTATGTGTATTCCAGCTCCATTGTACATTTTCAAAAGTTCAAAAAAGAAATACTAGCATAATGATGTAAATGAATATTTTTTTATCAAAAATACAAAATTGCTGTTTAAACTTGTTCATTCTCTCACTTTAATGGAGATATTACATAAAAACAGGCATCCAAGTTTTTTTTCCCATTTTATATAAGGTATGTGTAATAAAAGTCACAGTAATTGTAGTAAACATTATACATTAGTTAGCAATTTTGGTCTGTGGTATGGCATATGGTCATAAATCTCCACTTTTAAAAACTTTTTAAAACTGACGACAAATGAAACAGCACACAATTTAAAATGTGTGTCGCCTCAGCCTGCCTCTAATAACGAAAACAACATTTTGTAAATTGTATGCGTCCGAAGCATTTTCTGGATATACCTTCACTAGGGACGCTAAAATAATCAAATATTTTTAAGCCAAGGATGTATAAACAAATTAAAGTTTATCGACAGGTTGATGGTATTCCTATGGGCACCACATGTTCCCCTTTCGAATTCATAGCAGACTTGTTCATGTACTGATATGACTCACATATAATTCAGTGGTGTAAACAAAACAAAAAATTTTAAGTTCAAAATTCTATTGTCGGCTGAAGAGTCATGCTATCAGTATCAAAGATTATCATCAATTTCGCGGTTCAGTGAAGCTTTAATAAAAAATCATATACAGTAAAGGTTGAGAAACGTACCGTATTCCGGTAAAAAAATTATTATGTAGAACTGTTCTAATGTATTGATCTGTATTAATATAACTAACTTTATAGATATACTTTATTGAATATCTTTCCCTAGATATTCAATAACTAATTTAAAGGGATACTTAATTGAAGCTGTAGATCCAGGTAAACTTATCAATTCTTTGAATAAACTTATTCTAAACGGTTACCAATTCAACACAGTGACTGTAATTAGATCTTTGAATATTGTTTTTATTGGTATTAGATTAAAACCATACTAAATACTATTGTTATACACATATGCACATTCACGGTTTTTTCTACAATCTGTCGATACCTATATTTTGGCATTGTTTTTCGCTGACTTTTAACGTCTTTACACTAAATCCATTGGATGTTGGGTGTGTACTGATTGATATTTTGTCTAAGATACAGGATTTTTAACTTTTAAAGTCTTAACTTTGTGTCATTTTTGTTGTGAGGGATGTATAAATTCACTGCCACGTCCAGTCGGTGTTTTTGTTTGATGTTTTTCTGCTTTGTATCGGTCTGATGAGTTAAGCCCTTTTCAACTGATTTTCATTGTTTCTATTGTTGTGCCGTTACACCACTGTCCCAGGTTGAGGAGGGTTGGCACCTTCAAACATGTTTAACTCCGCCACATTCTTTATGTGCCTGCTCCGAGTCAGGAGCCTGTAACTGAGTGGTTGTCGTTTATTGCTGTTTCTATTTTTATTTTTCGTTTATTTTTTGTGTAGTTTTTTCTTGTGTTGTGCCTTCACACTATTGTCCCAGGTTGGGGAGGGTTGGCGCCTTCAAACATGTTTTACCTCGCCACATTCTGCATGTGCCTGTCCCAAGTTAGGAGCCTGTAATTCAGTGGTTGTCGTTGGTTCATATCTGTGTCTTATGTTTTTGTTAACTGTTTTGTTATAAATTATGCCGTTAGTTCGTATTGTTTCATATTTTCGTGTCGGGGCCTTTTATAGCTGACTTTGCAGTTGGGTTTTTCTCATTGTTGAAGGCCGTAAGGTTACCTATAATTGCTTACATCCACTTCATTTGAACTTTGGTGGACAGTTGTCTCATTTGCATTGATACCATATCTTCTTATTATATATCTACTAAAACACATGAAGAGCTATGTGACTAAAAGTGACCTAAAGTAATTGCCAAATCCGTCGGAGGTCAACTTTGTCTAAGGGAATTGGAACCTTAGTTTTTTTTATTATTTCTAAATTCATAAGCGGACAATTTAAGAAATGTAAGTTATATAATGATGGTAAATTGAGGTAAAATATTTAAAGAAATAAATTTTAATATTTCATATAAAACTAAGTGAATCTTCCATGTAATTGTAGAAAATAACTAATTCTTGTATAAAAGTTTTTGTATAAAAAGATATAATTAGAGAGTCTATAATGTTATGTAACTTTTAATATATAAGTATTTGATGTAAAATTCTTACTATTTGATTAAACTTGACACTTAGAATATAAATAAGGTTTGACAGCTTAAACTCTTAGAAGTATTTCCTTTAGCAAATATTTCTAATTCTTTTCTATTGTTCACCTAGAATTCTATCTAACCAATTAATTGGATTTCCCCTAATGGTCGTAAAAACAATGTATTAAGTAATTTAAAATAGTAACTCCAAATTATGTAAAAATGTAAATTAGATAAGAGAGATCTAACCAATAGAAACTGTTCTCATAAAATTAATTTTCTAAAAGGCATTTTGATTGGTGAATAAAACGAGTCCAATCAGCACGTGTTCTTAGGGTTTAAAATAGGAAACCCTAAGGGACCAAACATTACTCTTATGGTTGGACTCGAAATAAACATAAATAGACATCTTTGTTTTATTCACCAGGTTCGTAAACTTATAATTTTGGTTTAATGAAAAATATAACGTAACCTTATAAATCTTTTATTGTAACAATTTTATAACAGAAAACTTTCTTTACTAAAGTTACCATAAATATCATGATAAACTATTTCAATTAATTAATAAAGTAATTTGATAATTGTTAATTTAATAGATATAGGAAGATGTGGTGTGAGTGCCAATGAGACAACTCTCCATCAAATAACAATTTATTTTAAGAATCAAACTCTTTTATTTCATATTAATGTATTTTATATGATGACTCTTATGGTTGGACTCGAAATAAATATATATAGACATCTTTGTTTTATTCACCAGGAGGCCTCGAAAAAACGCGAACGACAGTCCCCAAAATTGTCGTAATTAAAGTAGTACACAGCAACAATGTAAAAACCCTATCGCAAAATAATCGCTTTAAGCGGCAGAGGGAGGCAACTGCTCAGTCTGCCCTTCCCCTCTTTCCCGCATAACAGAAACAAAAACTAAACATATCTCTACAGTTTTTTAAACATTGCTAGAACTAGATATAGGTTGCTATTCTATAGATATATATAGAAATATAGACAATGCAATTTCCTATAAATACTCCCTCTACGACCAAAAACTGTGCCACTTTTACAAGGTCAAAACATAGGATTGTGCGGCATATTTCAACAGTTAAATGCCTCGAACTTTTAAGAGTTAAAACTTATACTAAAATTCTGTCCTACCCCTCCTTTTATTTTGATTCTTCCTGAGAATTCGATTTGACTACTATCTAAGTGTATTATACTGGTAAAGTTCCCAAGTTTTGTCTCAATGAGATGAAACATGGGGATCATATCAGGGAACCAATGCCACAGATAGTTGTCCACATTACCGGGAAGAACTGTCCGACTTAATGAATGGAGAAACATTCAAATCATTTATTATAGGCACATGTGTAAACAAAAATGGTAAGTTTAAGACATGAAATGATTTTTTTATTTATGATACTGGTAAATAAGCTAAAAAAAAAAACCAAATACTGAGTTTTATTAATTTTATAATTTAGCAGTGAACGAATCTCTTTTGCAACGTTCATAAATATGGATGCATTGAGTTCAATTTGGTGTCAGTATGAACTTCTCTTATGTGTAAAACTTAGTTTTTTTCTCCGTCAACCAGTAATTTTAAGCTATCGAAATTGTTGTGTAAACCACCTGAGTGATTTACGCAATTTATACATTATTTCCTGCTAAGTTTTTGTAATATATCTTGATGAACCCATGGGTATCTAAATCATTATTTATGTTTCTGTTTATAGTACTGAGATGTTGTCGGGCAATTTATTAGAGTCTTTGTTAGATTTCTTAACCGATATAATTAGTTATTTGTTGTTATTACTCTGCAATATTACTGTGTTTTTCCATGCACAGATGTAACGTGATCATCGACATCTCGTGAAAATTCCGAAGCAAGTAATCGCCTTGAACTTGCACTTAAATATGAGCGTTTGTTCCATCATGAAGGCCTTATTGTAACTTTTGGATGAAGAACAGCAATGAAAGCGTTGTTGCTTTGTTATTGTTGTTTTCCGAATGTGTGTTGTAGTTCTGAGTCATTCATGGATGCATCATATTCTTTCTTTTCAATTATTGACACGATTGAATTAAGAAAACATATTATAATTTCCAAAGCTTATTCATAGCAAAATTATGCATTATATATAATGGGGTTTCAGTATTCTTTCAGTAGTCTTTCAGACAAATTTATAAAAACTTTATTTCAGTGTTCGAAGATGGCATAAGGTGCATTGATGTTAAACAATAAATTGTAATTGCCTATGTCAACCGGAACTGCCTAACTCACGAATTGATTGAAAATAACATATAGGACGTCTATACACAAACGGGAGAGTGGACATGGCCCAAGTTTTGTAGGTATGCACTTTTCAACATTAATTCTTATTTAAATTAAACAATTAAAAGCAATTTGAATATTAAAAAAAGAAAATGTGTAATGGCTCGTCTATTTGCATAATATAATGAAAATTGCACTTTACATTCTTTTAACGAACACCAAGAAGGTCAGACAAATGTAACTTGTGTATTTTCAATCGCCTCTTGACATTCTTCTAGTTTAAAAATATATGACGTATTGCACATATTTTCATTGTGCAAAACTAATGATATAATTGTTTTTTTCAGCCGTATGATTATTGGAATCAATGTTCTGTCAACAAAACACAAGAATTCGAATGTTCCGACGAGTTTTATGATTTCTTGTTACATTCTTCCTATGTCCGTCTGCCATGCCAGTAGAGTGTTTTGAACATAATTCAACTAAGTTTAAATGGCTTGATATGTTCACGGAAATACCAACACAGCTCTCAGAAACACAGACCAAAACAGACAGACAAGAACCAAATACCACTGCTGATGATATCGTTTCTTCAGCCACTTGTAATAACAAATCACATGTTTTATTAATAGCACTGAATATTATTTTCATTTGTACAAGAAGTATAAAGTAAACATTGAAACTGAATTGCCTGATTTGAAGATTACGAAGAACAATATGCATGTACTTTTGAAAGGGTAGTTCCTGCTTTTTTTGCTATTGCATGACCACAATATGAACGCATTGATGTGTTCCTAAAGTACCCTGGTTTCTTGAACAGTCTGATCTGCTTCGCTAGTGAGCTAGCTATGATACTAGTCAAACTATGCCAACCAATTGATTACCTTGATTTAGATCCTTGTCCATCAATGTTTATGTGGAAATCCATTGTTAATTCATTTTTGTTTCAAGATGCAATTAATGTTTGGTTTTTTGTTGCTTTTAACTAATATATAAAAAAAAAAAGTTAATTCGAATGAACAATACTTAGTCATGTTCAATTTGCTTACATTATAAATGCAGCTGTGTGTCAAATTACCGACTAACAATTATGTGAAATATAACTGTAGGTTGCACTTTGTAAATACAGCTGTTTTCAAACCACGCCTCTTTTGGGAGATATTTAATATTCATAGACAATTAATTTTGTTTACGTACTGGTTCCCGGATATGATCTCTATGTTTCATCTCATAGAGACATAACTTGGGAATGTTACCAGTAAATATACATATTCATAGTGATCAAGTTGAAGTCTGTGGAAATCCTTAAGTCAAGGTTGGGGTAGTATAGAAATTTAATGTAAGTTTAAACTCTTAGAAGTTCAGGGCATATAAACGTTGAAAATATGCCGCACAGCCCTATATTTTGACCTTTGAAAAAATAGTAGTGCATATGAACTTTCCATTCTAGGATATATTTTTTCAAAACTTCACAGTAAAAGTGGTACAGTTTAGCCATGAAAGGAGTTCTATGGGAAATTGCATTGTTGATATTTACAGAAATGCAACCTGTAATGGTTTAATTGCCGGAATGAAAAAGAGAAAGATAATTAAAAGTTTTAGTAATGCTTTTATTCGCCTCGATGCAGTGATATACAGTATACGTTGTTACGGTAGTTTATTGACAATTTTTGTATTTGAAAATATTCAATATTTTATTTTCATATTTCCGTACTTTTCTTATAAATGGACTGATCATGAATAAATGTTTTCCCTTATAATTATATACCGTCTCCCTTAAAAGTTTTACTACATCAATAACTTTGTCAAATTTTCATTGAATTTACAAAGCTTGGATAAAAGCTTATTTATGGTCAAGGGATAGGACCCTAAGATTATTCGTTTTTCATTATTACATATGAAATGTATTATTTATTATACATGAAGTGTTATTTAATTGTACTTTTAATGTTTGGTACATCGAGTACCCTCTTCACGAAATGCCCGTACAAATGCGTTAATAAACTACAATATAAAGAACTAAACACTATAGATATTTATTATACATAATCATGAGTAAGAAAAGGAGTCCAAATTTTACGTCGCAGGAGATTCAAATTTTAGTTGACAAAGTATTTGAATCACACAATGCTTGAATGTTGATATAATGGTAGTTTTTTGTATTTACATAGAGATGAGCATCCTCTATTTGAGATTTTATGCAAATGCGTGTACTGTCAAGGGCACCGACTACATTTGGAAAGTTTGTCTTTTCATAAAAACCTCTCAAAATATTGTGAAGTAACTTTTATGATAATCATAAGACCATCATAAGTCATGTCGCGAACGCGAAGTTTACGATAAAAGTTATGTCATATCGTAATTTGGGACACTTTTGAAAACATATTTTACGACTATGGCATGTCTTACGACCATTGTAAGACATGTCTTAGTCATATGATAGTTTCGAAAACCAGGCCCCTGTATCGTATCTATTCTCTTTTGGAAAGTTTAATCATTACATTTAAGGAATAGCTGAATTCTTCCGACTAAGAAATAAGTCGATTTCCTAATTTGATATTATTTTTCATTATCTTGAATTAAACCATAGCAAACTATTTATAAACGAATCAATTCAAGGACACAAACCCTCTATAGGGATAAAGTCGAATTGAAATGAAATTAAGTATCTCTCCAAATGGAGCGATGGATTAAAAGATAATAACCGATAAGACGATAAGATGTCAAATATTCATTGACATAATTTGTGTGATCTACCCGTATGACCAGAAAACTTTAAACCTGGGATTCATTTTTCAATTAAATTAATTGGAATTTAAATATTTGCGGACACACGAAAAAGATCTAGAAAAATCGTCACTATATGATTGCGCGTGCTTGTAGGTCTATTTATATTTATATGTATGTTTATATTGGGTTATATGGCCGTCTGTAGCCTTCGGATGTCATGTCGATGGTTAATTAGATAGTGTCTAGTCTAAGATACGCCAAAAATGTTGAAACATTATAACTTTTCCATGCATTGTTTATTGTTTCTTTTTTAATTCGGATCAAAGCGGTGAACATGATATTGTGAAAAAAAAACAATGTTGCTATTTAAACCTCAACAGGAGATAGGTTACCCGTGTGTAAAGCATAATCGTTATTAAAAAAGATGAATGTCAACATTGGAAAGTAAAATAATGGGGTCATGGGGAAGATCCGTTTTGTTGAATGAACACTCAAACAAACTAGTTCTTATTCAGGTAAAACGATGATTTACATACTATGAGTTTTGCTTCCTCAGGAATAGATTACCATACCTGTATTTGGCAAAACTTTTCCGAATTTTGGGTCCTTAATGCTCTTCAACTTTGTACTTTCTTTGGCCTTTTTAACTTTTTTATTCGAGCGTCACTGATGAGTCTTTTGTAGACGAAACGTGCGTTTTGCGTACACAATTAATTTTAATCTCTGATGAGTGCATAAACACACACAAAATGCTGATCCATTATAACGAGTCCATGCATCGTAAATTGGTCCTTTTTGGAGTTTTTGTAATTTGGATATACGTTTTAGTATGTTATGAATTTAATTTGAGAATTTGAGTCAAATCGATGTACATGTATTTGACAGCTAATGCAAATTTAACATAATGAGCACCGAATTGGTATTTGCAGCTTCTGTTGCACGATAGCATAAAGTTAAAACAAATCTTACCAAAAATGCATAACCGGTTGGAAAATACTTTCGATTCGATTTCATTTAAATTCTTCAAATTTTAAAATGAAATGAGCTATAAAACAATTTTGTTTCATTTCTAATTGTACGATCAAAAGATTAGTAAGGGTCAGCATTATTCACTTTTCGTTTCTTTGAATGCTTCATATATTTATATCGTATTGTTGCAGTGGTGTTTCAAGTCTGGCATTTGTATGTCCATAAGCTAAAGCAAAGAATCAAGCAGTTAGGAAAAAAAAATATCATAACATTGAAGGTACAAATTTTGCACCAGATGTGCATTTCGACAATAAATGTCTCTTCACTAATGCTCGATGCCAAAATATTTGAAAATCCACGATAAGATATAATGAAGGGTTTACGTAAGAGTGTTTGTCTTGTTTTGTCTGTTTATATATGCTCATACAATAAATTAGTTATCTGAAGTCCAGATTGGTAGAAGTTAAGCCCATTCGATCCATCCAAAATATCAGTGTAATGTTCTCATAACAGTCTGTATATGTGTCTTCGTACGAATGTTCATATAACGAAAAAATATTATTACCTATCAACTAACTCGAATAAACATCATCATCGTTCATAAGCTTGTTCTCTTTTTCATTTGTTGAAATCGCAGTTTGTGTTTCAGTATATGGATTTTCCATCTTATTTAAATCATTTATTTGAAGTAGTTGATACGGATTTACGTATTCTGATTCACAATTAACATCCTCACTGCCCTCGTTCTCCTGTGAAGAGGCACTTTCATTGTCTGGAATTGTATGACCCCCCAGTGCTTCTGCTATAGTGTCTTTAATACCTGTTTCAGGTTGTTCGGAAATCATATGACCTGATGAATTCCGTTTTAACTTCATCTGGGTGGGGTTATTTCTCATTTGGGTATTGTGGGTAACGATATCAATGTTTGTTTCCATTTCTAAATCGATTTCTGCGTAATAGTCTCCTGGTACGGTATTCCCGGTATTTCGACGGTCACGAAAGCTTACTACGGCCACTGTTTGTTTCTTCTTCATCAGTCTTTTTCGGACAAGATAATAACAAATAATGGTAAACTGAATGAAACACAAACTTGAGGTGAAAATTAAAATCAACCGCTCCATGTTAACTTTGTTTTTATTTCCTGTAAATTTCAGAAAAGTAATAACTTAGACTGTTATATCTAAATATGATTGTAACGTCAATATATACAAGTTTTAAATGTTAGTACATGTATCTTATAATGAATGTTACACTGTTAATATTATATATTTTAATTGTTCCATTGAGAAGTTATTGATATACACAGATATTGATGATATGTTTTTTTTTTCGATAAATAATCAAGAATTCTCAGAATATACTATCGAAATTTACCCAAAGGAATTTATTTTAGATAAACAGCAATAGCTGTTCTAGATTTAGATTTTTCAGTTTTACACTGTTTTTCTTTCCCTATTGTTAATTTTGCTTATTTTTGGACGATGCATTTCCTTTCGTCCAATCTTAAGTTGTTATATATTCCAACTCGTTCGCTATGTCCGTGTCTGTAGCGACGTTATAGATGTTAATAACGCAATCTATCACTGGTAAATTATTTTGAATAAACTTATTGTATTGTAAAAGGTTATCAGATTAACACTCTAATAAGATCTTTAAATATTGTTTTCATCGGTACACACATTGATTTTGTTAGTAATAGATTAAAACACAATTAAATGATATACAGCTATGAACAATTACGGTCCTATATTCTGTCGATACTTATATTTTGGCATTGCGCAAGATCATGTTTTGTTCTGTCTATTTATGTAGTCTTTACACTAAATCAGTTGGATGTGTTATAATTGATATTTTAGTTTTAGATCCATGATTCATTAGTTATTTTTGGCTTTGAAATCGCTCTCAGTAACTAGTATTAAAACATTTGACTTTTCTACACTTTACACAAGTATTCCCCATTCCAAACAAACGAAAAATTGAAAGAGTTGGTCCTGCTTTGTTTCATAAATCAAGAATGGCCAACGTAGATACAAGTATCTTGTCTTAGGGAGAGATATATCCTACTTTGTAAAAAATCACTCTGATTATAACAACAAATTTTTCTGAAACTGACATTATCAAGATGCTTGATTTCTTGATTGACAACATATTTGTTACGTTTGGAGGACGTGTTTTTCAACAAACAATCGGCATTCTCATAGGAACAAACTGTGCCCTCTTCTTGCCGACTTGTTCTTTTATTCATATGAGGCTGACTTCATACAGGAACTTCCGAGGAAGAAAGAAAAGAAGTTATCAGTATCCTTTAACTTTACTTTCCGCTATACAGATGATGTTCTCTCACTAAATAATTCAAAATTTGGTAACTATGTTGAACGCATCTATCCCATCGAACTTGAGATAAAGGATACAACAGATACAGTTAAGTATGCCTCATATCTTCTTGACTTACATCTAGAAATGGACAATGAGGGTCGGTTGAAAACAAAACTTTACGACAAAAGAGATGATTTCAGCTTCCCAATTGTGAACTTTCCATTTCTATGTATCAACATTCCAGCAGCGCCTGCATACGGAGTATATATCTCCCAGTTGATACGATATTCCAGGGCTTGTATTTTCTATCATGATTTCCTTAATAGAGGGTTGCTGCTCTCAAGGAAGCTATTAAACCAAGAGTTCCAAGTGGTGAAGTTGAAATCATCCCTACGTAAGTTTTACGGACGCCATCACGAGTTGTTTGACCGTTATGGAATGAACCAAGATGGGGCCCAGTTGATGTATCTTTTTATGACATTCTGTTTAAGAAAGAAGGATATAAACTTGAGAGAAAATACAGAAATAGTAACGGTAGATGAATCCTTCGTTATATATATGTTATTATATAAACTTACCATCAGGACGTAGGAAAGATCTGGAAAATGAAAAACTAGAAATATTTATTCTGAAATTATATGTCCCAAAAACAAATGTGCTTTCTGAGAATTAACAGACCACCTTCAGTGAATGAAACTAGATTGATAGATACATTATCCAAATCGGTGGAAAAAGTGTATGTCAATATGAATATATGATTTAAAGTTTGGTATGTCTGAAGATAGTAAAAGTAAACAGTATGCTGATATGTGTGACCTGCATGATTGTAGTAAAACCAAAAAAAAAAATGTTTTAATCACAAATATTTGTCAAATGGTTTCAGTGATTGGCAAATCTTGATGGGTACATTTATGAGATATAATCCATATGCCAAATTTACAAATATGATATTTATCATAGATCTCCTTTTTAATTCACCCCCAAGGGTGACTGGGGAATAGAAGTATGGTCACCATTGGTCTTCCTCCGACCAGCAGTAAAACCCTTGCTAAAGTGGGGCGTCCGTTTGGCTGTGCGGGATGTGCAAATTTGCAACCACGTCCGGTCAGAATGGGGACGTTAAATCCGATGCCTCGTTTAAAGAGAGTGCCACGCTCTTTGCACGTTAGGAACCCTTGCAACAACTCTTTGAGGGGTCCGTAGGTGACCTGTTGCAAGGCTAAATTTCTGTCCCTATCCAATATACCTTCATTTCCCGTGGCAGTCTAAATTTCTCCGACCTCAATCCCAGACGCCTCTATTACAGAACCTACCTATTGTATTTATTGTTAATTTGTTCTCGTCCTGAATATGCATGAAATATTTGCCACTGGACGTTAAGCAACGAACAATCAATAAAACCTTTTTAATTCATCTGGAAAATATGGATATTCATAAAGATAAAAATGTAAACAAAAACTATCATTTATTTGAGTACTCTTTGGTAAATGTAATTACAAAAACAAGCACCTTTAAAGGAGAAGAGGTAAAGTAAAAGTTTTTTCCATGCATTAATAGCCAATGAAAAAACACTGTTTATAGAAAAAAAAATATGTTGTTTAACAAATTTAACGAGAGCATAACAAATTTGAATCGAGACAATCATCGTTTACAGAGAAATGTGTTAAATAAATTGAAAAAAAACAGTATATTAAAAAATGTGTATGCAAAGATACGAAGGCGGAACGAGTCTAGCGATTTTTGGTCTACAATAAAACCATTTTTATCACAGATATTTTTAGCACCCCGTATAACACTGGAAAAAAAGAAGTTCCTGTGACAAAATTTCTGCAAAATAGATTGAACTTGTTCAACCTGTAATGACTAATGAATTGACTGAACTAGTTACAATTGATTAAGATATTTTTCCAAATAAACTAAAAATAGCTCGTCATACCTTTGTTAAAAAGAACTATAGACCCGAAAACGTTCTTAATTTGATATCTTAAGTGTTTGGAATAAAAATCAGGTAACAGACTTTTTTTTTAAATAGTTAAAATAAATTTTAATGTGCTTTTCGAAAAGGACAGGGTTGCAAAACAGTGCTATTAAAGCTGATTGAGGACTGGACAAAGACATTGAACCACAAGAGTATGTGGCAGACATTTTAATGGGTCTGACAAAAGCTTTTTGAGGACTGGAAAAAGACATTGGACCACAAGAGTATGTGGCAGACATTTTAATGGGTCTGTCAAAAGCTTATTGAGGACTGGAAAAAGACATTGGACCACAATAGTATGTGGCAGACATTTTAATGGGTCTGTCAAAAGCTTATTGAGGACTGGAAAAAGACATTGGACCACAAGAGTATGTGGCAGACATTTTAATGGGTCTGTCAAAAGCTTATTGAGGACTGGAAAAAGACATTGGACCACAATAGTATGTGGCAGACATTTTAATGGGTCTGTCAAAAGCATTGTATTGTCTTCCTCATGAAATTTTATTAGCTAAATTATTTGTTTACGTTGTGAGTACTCCGATGTTTCACTTTTAGCTGACTATTTATCTAACCGTATACATTGTATAAACATTGGCTCTGTCCTAAGTAATTGGGAGAACATTAGAAATGATGTACCTCAATCGTTAAGACTTAGGCCTCTCTTATTTCAATGTTTTCATATAAAAGAATATTTATGATTATAAAAATGTTTTCACTTTATTATTATGCAGATGACAATACCTTGTCCTTTGCAGATTTAAATGATGATAATCTAATTAAAATACTTGAACAGGAATTTGGCTAGATTATGGATTGGTTTGAAATAAATAATTTTAATTTGTGTCCAGTTTCATGGCATTTCTGTAGTGAATTTAATGACAATAAAGAAGACAAATTCAGGAGAGAGCTCTGAGATTTATATACAAAGATTATCTTTCAGATTGTGATACATTATTAAGTGTAGCTTAGATGCCTTCCCTTAAAATTTGACACATGAGAACGGTGCTTTTAGAGACTTTTAAAAATTACAAACGGCCTTATATATATATTAAAGTATACTTTAAGATATGCAAATTTATTGGAGTCCAGTGATTTACATGTATCTGAAGAAAATAATAGGGAAGAGTCAGACGCTAATCAACAATTGACGGCAGTGGAATTTACAGCAAACGACGTCAACACAACTGCGCTGTACATTTAGATTTCTCGTTTCAATAGACAACTTTCGAGTTCGATGCATTTCCGTCAAAACTTTGGTTTTAGTGAACATCATTCGTGCGTTTAGGGCGTCGTCACTTCCGTTCAATGTTGAGCAAGTGGTTGGAGAACTATGATGCTATATTGCACGAATTATTCGGCAAATTGAATTCTCATAATTGACAGTCAGCACTGCTGTCATTAGGGAATTGTGATTAAGTATCTACGGAACAAACATTATTTCTAGTTTATCCTGCACAATGACGATCACTAAGACGCTTGATGAACGTAAATAGTGCAGGGATACAGGCGATCCCCTCTATCTGGTAAATGACGTCATAAAGGCGCGCATAATTGACGAGTTTTTTCCGGTGAAGGACAAACTCGAAAGTGGTCTATTGTTTTCAATTTGTCATTTCGGGGCCTTTTATAGCTGACTATGTGGTATGGAATTTGCTCATTGAAGGCCGTACAGTGACCTATATTTGCTTATTTCAGTGTCATTTGGTCTCTTGTGGAGAGTTGTCTCATTGGCAATCATACCACATTTTCTTTTTATATTGGTGTTTTTGGTGATGATACTATAACTGATGGAGTTGCTTGTAGGTTTCAAATTTCTAAGCAGATTTACCTGCACAGCTAATCACTATAACCCTGCAATACTTCACCACTCTTTCTCTCTCGAGCATGTCACACATTTTTAACAACCAGCAATAAACGGGAACCGTTTTACATTTTTGCACTTCAAAAGTAAAATCACAAAATACTGAACCGAGGAAAATTCAAAAGGAAAGTCCACAATCAAATGGCAAAATCAAAGTTCAAACACATCAAACGAATGGATAACAACTGTCATATTCCTGACTTGGTACAGGCATTTTCTTATGTTCAAAGACGCACTTCATAAATCACTTTTCCTTTAAAATGCTTTATTCATGTTCCAATATTAATCACTGTCAGTTGTTTCAACCTTTTTATTACTTTCTCTGTCGAATCAATATACTCTTTGGGGAGGGGGATGTTAGGGGTAATTTAGGAGATACCTTATTGTATTTGAAGCTTTGTCTTCGTAAAACGTGATTTTACTGTTGCAAGTATCCGTTTACCTAGCTCAGCTACGCGCCGCTAGCTAAACTCAATTTGCGACAGTAAAATCTACAGTTATCTCTTAAATCTGATTTTCAATTGGAATTGGAATGTCTGTAAAAATGTCTGTTGTAGATGAAAACAATTATTCTTCATTTTTCTAAACGTTAACTGCTTTTTTATAAACATTTACCAGCACATTTTTATTGCGTGTTTTTTTTTTTTATCAAAAATATGCCTGCCATCTTGTTTCTATTATTAACTTTGCATGAATGGTTATGGTGCTATGTATATGCTTTTATTGTCGGAAAAAGGTCTTGTGAGCTTGTGTTTTCTATGTTTTGCATAGCCGAATTTTGATAAAATTTGTCTTATCTTATCATAGTAAGCACAAACTTTTCAAGTAATTTCTGATAAGGCATGTGATATATATACTAAAATGTTATTTAAAATCATTGGTATAACAATATCTCTCTAGTTTTCTAATGTTCTAATAAATATGTTGCTGAAACGTGTTTTAATAAATGTTTTCAGAATTTGACAAAGATAGTGATTAATTACGGAATTAAAACGAACATTCACTTAAAGTTTTCATGAAGCGGGAAATTTTATATTCACAGCAACCGCACAAGTCGATTTGTTTACTGAAATATATTTGTTGTACGGTTGGTTCCCTGATTTATTGTATGTGAACCTTTATTTTTGCAGTAACAGTGCTGGGAACGGCGCACTAAGTAAAATTTTGAATGCACAGACGTTAGATTTGACCTTATATTGTTTCCATCTGATAATGAAATTCCACAGACGACATCTTTTGTCGTTACATGTCATACCCTTGCTAGATTAAGGTTGGTCGCAATCAAACCTAGTCTTGAGCATTATTTTGTAGGGTTCATAGATTGTTTCTTGTTTTTGAACATTATTTATTCTGGATATAGTAGTTTGAGCTACTCTGGATGTTTTCTTTTCGACATCTATTAAAGACTTATTTTTTTTTAGATAAACTAAGTTTAGTTCAAACGTAAATGCATAAAGATTATTCTCGCCGATTAATGTTTTACATACATATCGATTGATCATTGATTTTGTTTTGCAGATTAAGACAATTCTGATAAAATTTAATATAATTTTATCAAAATTTATATCGAATGGCATCAATGACCAAACAGAAAAAAAATATTTGTAAGGTAAAAGATAAGCCGATACAATTTTGGTTTTGGTTACGAATGTTCTTCTCATCAATATTTTGGATTAATAATAAAAATTTGCAAAAATATTTCAAAATGCCGTTTTAAAAGCGCTCCAGTGTGCAATTAATTCAGTGGAATTTAGTCATAAAACCTTTTCATGTCTTGGGTAATTTGTAGAGCCAATTCATACTGGAGATCATGTCAATCAACGACACAATGGTAGGTTAAAACACAAAATACTTTAATTAAATCAATATTCAGGACAAATGGTGTGGTTGATTCACATTTAACATATTGCAATATTCAGATAATCTAGTGTATTGTGTCTATGGTGATCACTAAACGTGTATCGTTAACAGTTCATTCCAATTAAGGGCATAAAAAAGAACACATTTTTGTTTAGTGGCCAGCTGAAGCCCGCTTCCGGGTGCGGAATTTTTTCGATGTGTTGAAGACCCATTGGTTGCCATCGGCTGTTTTCTGCTCTTTGGTCGGGTTGTTGTCTCTTTGACACATTCTCCATTTCCATTCTCATTTTTTTTTTAAAGATTATCACAGTTATGGTGGTAATTTTGTTGATAAAAATTGTGTATTGAAAAAGATTGAATTGCCTATCTTTATTTTAGTTTGTGCGTGACATGTTTGTATGCATCTATCTAGGTTTGTTTTTTTCACAGGCATATCAGGCAAATGGAATTATTTGATAGATTTCCAAGTACAATATTCGACCACACTTTTTTATTTCTACTTTCACAACCTGGTGAAACCCTATATCAAATTGCCGTAAACCCTTGAAGTTATGTAAATCCCAATATTGCATAGATTCTTGATCTTTTCACTTGTGTGCGAAAAATGACATCGGACCATGGAAAACCCAACAATCTTGGAACTAAACTCAGTTCATCACTTTTGCAATATCGTGTTCTGCAATCTATGGTTATTACCCGATCACTTTATATAACACTTACTGCGTTGTTGTAAAATTTTCTTTCTGTATGCAATGGCGTTCTGTAGGATAGAGAAACTCGAGCTCTAAAATTAAAATACTTGTTAAACTTATAACCAGAATTTTCTGCAAGAACAAAAAAATATATTAATATCTAACTACTATTTATTTTCACCAAAATTATAAAACGACTAATAAAAAGAGTTAGTGCCCTCAATTGTAAATTCTTGACAATTTTGCTATTTTGCCTACTTATTTGTAAACTTTAAATGTCAGACAGAAACTGCATTAGAAGTATGTTTAATTTTGTGTATTTGTCTATTATATTGAAAACTATAATTGACAGCAATTGTAAACAGTTAAAAGATGGGGGCTTGGAAGCTTTGGTAAAAACATCTCAATTTTTACATAAATATCAATATTGCATATTAAGCGTACTGTGATTATGTTAATCATTTTAAATTTCGATAACATGGCAGCCAATTTAGGGGCTTTCAAAATATATTTTGAATTCGAGATCAGGAATTAAAAAAAAATCGTGAGCACAAATTTAAGTTATAATCTCAAATTGTCTCTAAATAAAGGCAACAGTAGTATACCGCTATTCAATAGTCATAAATCGATTAAGCGAAAACAAATCCGGATCACAAACCAAAACCGTTGGAAACACATCAACTATAAGAGGAAAACAACGGAACAAAAGAAACACTGAAGTCCAACAAAAACAAAAGCCAACATACATAGAAACGGACTATTTGATAACAACTGCCATATTCCTGACTTGGTACAGGACATTTTAAGAAAAAATGGTGGGTTGAACCTGGTTTGTTTTATGGCTAGCCAAACCTCCCGCTTATATGGCAATGTTAAAAATACCACTAAAATGACAACATTACGTGACAGGAATACAGTACAAATAAATGCAAGAACACTCAGAAAAAAATAAATGAATAAATAATATAATAGTACATTACAAAATGTAAACCACAGAATAACAACGGACACCTCCCATGAATTTACGACAGTACACAAGGACACCTCAAACGGATTATAAATTGTGCGTCACACTAATGTATTAACGCCACGAAAAGTGACGTTTATCTTATCACAGGTAAATTTCTAAAAATAGAATAGACTAGTTTTTTTTTTTGTAGACATGTAAAAGAATTTAAAATTGGGATTGAGCTACTAATGGTGTTATATTATGTATTTTCTAAGCATGACAAGAATATTTAAAAGAAATTGAGTTTGTAATGGTGTATTTACTTGTATTTTTTAACCATGCCGGTATTTCGTCTAAATCAAAACTGTGTATAAACAACAAAATCCTGTGCATATAGTTGCTTTAAACTAAAAAATAATATAATGAAATAGCTGATTAATTATCTAAACTTTTACATACATATAGAAAATAAAAACCAAAAAAACACTGTAATATAAGCCATCATGAAAGACTAAACAGTAAAAACACTTGAAAACAAACAACATAAGACAAAAACACTGTAGACGAACCACGAGTAACTTGACAATACTAACAAATAAGACATATGTGAAATGTACCGAAAATACAGAATTCAAACCTCGAACGATAAAAAAATAACGTAATATCCGACCAGACTTACTTAGTTTGTTCTTATGTTGTACTGTAAAACCACTGTCCCAGGTTAGGGGGAGGGTTGGGCGACCGCTATCATGTTTAACCCCGCCACATTCTGTATGTGCCTGTCCCAAGTCAGGAGCCTGAAATTCAGTGGTTGTCGTTTGTTGCTGTGTTACATATTTGTATTTCGTTCATTATTTTGTACATAAATTAGGCCGTTAGTTTTCTCGTTGGAATTGTTTTACATTTGTCATTTCGGGGCCTTTTATAGCTGACTATGCGGTATGGGCTTTTCTCATTGTTGAAGGCTGTACGGTGACGTATAGTTGTCAATTTCTGTCTCATATGGTCTCTTGTGAAGAGTTGTCTCATTTGGCAATCATACCACATCTTCTTTTTTATATTTACAAAAGAATTATCATAACTAAATGCATGAATGTTAGATGTATGAATACCGAGACAAATCGTTTAGCAATGTGAATTCACTCTCGGCAAAACAGTCATATTCAGGAATAGGTCACATCCGGTACTTAGCAGACCAGACGACGTAGATGGTAAACTACAATCTAAGACGTGGTAAAAATGTCGTTAGGTAGTTAAGACACAGACACATCGTATAGACAACCAATTCATGATGGTGTCCATAAAATTTACGGAGAGTCATTTTTAATCTTTCCTCCTCATAACTCTGTTGGAGCAGTTTCTGCGGAAGGAGAACACTCCTGTATATGAAGTCCATATAGTGTGAACATGCACGAGCATAACGTAACATCATACGATGGGGCAGAGGGTATGTTACTACTGAGAAATGGGAATTGATAATTGGAAAGTAGAAATCATCCCGTTTGTCATAGATTTTAGAGTGAAGTCGTCCATCTGTGTCAATATTGAGGAAAAGGTCAAGGTATGAAGCAGTCCTTCTTTTATCAGAAGTATCCTTAATTTCAAGTTCACTGGGATATATAAGATGTAAGTACTGACTGAAATATGGGTTATTCAGTGATAGGACATCATCAATATATCTGAAAGTTTAAATTAAAGAATTTCCCAAGGTGCATTTTCTTTTTGTCTTTTAGAATGTTCTGAATGAATTATGCTTCATACAAATACAAAAACAAATCGGCCAGTAGGGTTGCAAAATTAGAACCCATTGGAATACCGACTGTCTGTTGAAACGTCAATCATCCAAATTCAACAAATATATTGTCGCTCAAAAAGTCCAGCATTTTGATGATATCATCTTCAGTGTATTTTTTGATAGAATCAGTGTGGTTCTTCTCAAAATAAGAATTATTATAACCCAAAACAAGAAATTTATATCTACGATTCCCATGTTTAATGAGATGCTGAAGTCGATCTTTAATTGAGCATCGGGAATACTAGTGTAAAGCGTAGCAAAATCAAAAGTCTTAACGTTGCGATAAAATTGCAGAGATTGTGACCTAAGATTTAGCAGTAGATCTTTAGAATTTTTAAGAATCCACATCTGATTGACACCACTGGTTGGATATATTTCATCACAATATTTTTGAAGGACATATTTTACTTTAGAATGAATAGTAGTCAGCACTTTAGAAAGATGTTTAGTCGAACATCTTGATGATCCAGCTATGTATCACATTTATAAGGAGTTTTGTGAAGTTTTGGTATCCAGTATAATGACGGTAGATTTTCTTAGTTTTCTTTAATGTTAATACCAAAAGAAAGAAGGACAGATTTGTGATTTTGTAAAATTGTATCCTTTGTAAATGATGTTAAAGAATATGTAGGAATACCAGTTTTGCTGTTTATTCCAAGCTCTTTTGTGAGACATTCCAAGTAATGGTTTTTACATATGGAGACAAGATAATTGGATGCTTTATCTGCTGTAACAACGACATATTTGTCATGCAAAGAGTATAAAGCATCCACAACCTCCGGGTTCTTGAATGCGTTAGAAACCCTCGTGCTCATAGTACATGGTAGTTTATGAATGCGTTTCTGAATGCATGATCGAATAGCTTTGATCCATTCAGACAAAGTGTACAGTTCTGGTTCATCTGGCTCGCGCTGGTTCATACATTTAAATTATGAAGCATCACGCATCAAATTCGTGATTACAATTCTGAGCAATAAGTTATGACAAATGTTTTATAATTTGTCATCACGTACTAAATTCACAGTGTCTAACCATTCGATATATCGGATTAAATGCGTTATCAAGATTTCTAAATAACTGAAATAACGAAACTAATTCCTCGAATAAGTAAACACCATTTTAATCCGTGATCACGATTTTTAAGTTCGTGATCTCGAATTAGAATTACATTTTTTGGGTCACAAATGTGTTTTCATACATATTTTTTTTTTAGAATTAAAGTAGTCATTGTGGCAACGTTATATGTTCAGTGAAATAAAAACATTATCTTTTTTGACGGATAGAGATTTTCATTACACATAGTTTTGCCACATTGCCACATGATAATGCTGTTGTATAGATCAATATTTACATATATGTGTTCCTTAACATGTGTAAGTGTTATGGGGGTTATACCATTAATTGGTTAATGCTAAAGACATGTCACCCTTGCCTATTTTACATTTGACAGCATGGTTTTGTTCACAGAATATCACAATACATATCATAACACATGTTATCATCTGATTACAAATGAAACAAGCCATGGATGTACTTAGTATTATACTAGTAAATTATCTTCTCTTACCAGCAGCATGTACAAAAAATGTAGTTCAATGTTTGTCTTTATTTATTTATTTCTTATGCAATTCGCGCGAATCAGTTGATTCCTTGAAATATTTTTTTTTCTTTGAAAGGTTTTTATTTCCTGTCTTAGTATGCTGTCTTTCCTCATAGCTGAAGTCCATGCCTCGGTAGCCGAGTGGTCTAAGTAGTTGATCTACTGTATTCCTAGCCTGTCAACACTGAGATTTTGATTTCGAATCCCACAAATTGTAGGTACGCTCGACTCCAATCTTAATTGATTAGGACTGTCAGTTTAAATACCGAAGGTCGGTGGTTCTCTCCGGGCACTCTTGGCTTCCTCCACCAATAAAAACTGACCGCCACGAAATAGCAAAATAGTGCTTAAAATGGCGTTAAACACTACTCAATCAATCAATCATAGCTGAAGGCCATGCAGTAAATGTTCTTATCTTATGAGGATAATTGTTTGATTAAAAATAATATCGCCTTTCTATGGTTAATATGTCTAGTATAAATGGTATTATTAAGTTATAACTTGTATCGTTTAGTGTGGCTCTATCTGGGGTCTAATCCAGGTTCCCCGAAAGGGTCACCAATGGCACACGTCGTGAAGCTTATGACAAGTAAATATCCTATAAAAGTCGTATTCGCATTCGGCTAACTTCGGCAGATCAACAATTTAACATGCAGGGTAGCGGGAAATTCCGAAGTTTGTCGTAAACGGTTATTTCATTAATAAGGAGAAGAGGATGGGATTGTTACTACCATTATATTGGCGTCCGTCGAAGACATGACATCAACTTTATGATTAAGACCTCGTGCTTCAAAAGCTTCCTTGCAAGTAGCATCCGTCTATGAAGGAAAATCATGATAGGAAACACAAGCTCTTGAACATCAAGTTTACTTAGAAGCATTTCCCATATATTCAGGCTTTGGTGGAATGTTGCTTCATAAAAATTAAAAGTTCACAAGATGAAATCAAGTTGATTTAGTACCTTTAGCAAAGTGGTAGAATCTGTTTTCCTAATGATCTCCCAGAAAAAAAAATGTATTATAATATTCAAGATAAATTTAGCCGATCCATCAACTCAGAACCGATTTGATTAAAAAAAAATATTTACAGAAAGAAAAATAGCTTACTGTAATTGAAAGCATTACACATGGACGTCAGTGTGCAATAGGTGTCGTTCGCCTTAAAACATGCACTCATTGAATATTTCGGGATGTAATTCTTTGTAAAATCACAATAGCAAGTTCTGTCTTCTATCGCACTTCCATGGTTACATACTTCCATTCCTTTCATATTACAACTGCTCCTTTTAAATTTGCAATGCTCTGGACCATATTCTCTGTATTTGCTGGATGGATATATAATTGGCATGAAGTAGTCAGACTCGCATTTAATTTCCTGTAATTCGTTTTTTGTTACCTTGTATATTGGCATGTATCCTACAATTTAGAAAAAAAAAAATGTTAATAGAGTAATATGTTTGTCACTTTCTATTTCCTAACACTAAAACTATTCAGACTGTTGTAAATATTGCATTCTTGTAAGAATTAACATCTACGTTATATGTTACTTTTATTATAAGCTAGATATTTATTGATGTATTAAAAGGTCCGAAAGTGATAGACAACATGGACATTCAATTCACCTTATTACGTGTTGGCTTTCTTTGTTATTAACACGATGACGATAGCCCTTGCATATGAGATGAAAGATTGTGAAAATTTGTAAGTGTTACCATATTGCAACTATTTTCATAAATTATATAACAGTGAGTTTCCAATTGCAAAACACTGACTGCAATTTTCTGTTCCTGCAGTCTTTACATGGATAGGCATCATACTTCAATACCCCTCCCAAACCATTAATTGGAAGCCTTTTTGTGTTTCTTTGTTACATATTTGTTTGTTTTTATAGTGATTAAGATTATAACACAAATTCAATATTGACTGTTGTACCCCTATTTTGACATTTTTATCTATTATGTCTGTTTGTTTTGTTCACACATCGTTGTCAATATAATGGAATTTTATGCGACTGTCATACAAGTGAGAGGTTTAGCTAGCTGTAAAACCAGGTTTAATCCAACATTTTCTACATACAAAAATGCCTGTACCAAGTCAGGAATATGAAAGTTGTTATCTATTTGTTTGATGTGTTTGAGCTTTTGATTTTGCCATTTGATTAGGGACTTTCCATTTTGAATTTTCCTCGGAGTTCAGTATTTTTGTGATTTTACTTTTCATTTATGGGGTTTCTTTATTAAACAATTTCGCTATTATTTCATCTCTATTTTCAGGATATTTTCTAGTGTTTCTATAAGCAATAAAAAATAAATTTCCTTATTTCATATGTAGGAAATTATTTCTCATCTGCACTCTCCTTAAGTCAGCGAATTTGGTACAGAAATACACTAAACAAAATTATATAAAAATGTCTATCATTACCTTTAAAAGCACCTGGCCAACTCGATCGAAACTGCAGGAATAATAAATGATTTTTTTTTTATATAATAAATATCTTATTTCGGATAAAAATATGGACCTCCACAGACAATCTTTTATTAAAATTGGTCATTTTTATTTAATGTGTTGTTTCATTATGAAAATGAAGATTGGAAGACTCTCTGTAACTATGCCTCATTTAATATTTACCACACTAAAAATGGTGGCATATGTGACCGACAGTTCCAAATTAAATCAATCTTCTTCTCTAAATTAGTTTTAGTATTTTTTAACTAAACTCGAAAGTAATGATTACGGGAGGCTCTCTACAAAGAGTGATCATTTTTGTTTTCTATTTAATGAAAACCGTAGCAGCCAGAGGCAAGTTGATAAGGCGGCAAACATTGTGGCATTGCAAACACATCGATTTTGTTAAAACACTTTGGAAAATAACATGTTTGCCTTTTTCTCTACCAAAATAGCTTCTGAGTCAATTTTAACGAACCTTTCAAAGGATAGCCATGGAAGGTCTTTCATAAACTATCTTCATTCAGTTCCGATCATGGTCACATGAAAAAACATGTCACTAGGAGCAATTTTTCTTTTGATTGTCAATGAGTAGTCATTTTATTAAAAAATATAAGTTTACAGGAAACTTTGTCTGCTTTGCTTCCTCAGGAAATTAGTCTATCTTTCGGCCGATTAGTTTTTGTTTTTACTGTTGAAAGCTGTGTGCTTTGTTGAAAATATAAAATTTTCTTATCTATACTTTGACTCCAGTTGAGCAATGTAAACGCAACCATTCTCACTCGAAGTGAGTAAGCTACAAAACTGCGGAGACGATTAAATAATATATAAGATAGATTCCTTTTATCCAAAATTTGTCCTTCCTATAATTGAAATAAAATGCACCTCTATATCAAAATTTTTCACTTCCGATGAATCTATGTATACCAACCGTTTGAAATAAAAGATTATCGTTATAGTGTAATCACAGTCATACTACGTAAAATGACAGGACCTTTTTTTTTCTTATTCTTTTAATCTGTAAAAGTGAACAAATGTTTGCCTCGAACTTCATGTTTCATTTTAAACCTCGGTTCCAAAGCCTGAGCACACGCCTTGTAAACACGTTACCTCCAGAATTATAAATATAAGAAGATGTAGCATGATTGCCAATGAGACAACTATCCACCAGAGAACAAATGATGTTAAAGAAATTATTTACCCTCTAGACCGCAGTTGGTGATGCCAAACAAATAAAAACTTGTACTTCAAAACGTACAATGCATAATCATGACGACAAAAATTTATAAGTCAGATTGCAGCCTTAGTTTAGGTACATTAAGATAATCACTTACCTTTGCTAATGTTTTGAGCTGACATACAACATTCTATAAGAGAATCACGGGGATAATTTTCTGTTATCAAACAATGATACCGTTCGCTGAAAGTACATTCTGCTAATGAACGTATGTACCAGTCATAAGCATTTCTTGGGCAGCTAGGTACACGTTTTAGATTAGAACACCTTTCACATGTTATTGTGGTTGCACACAAAACATACAGTAGGACCTAAAAATCAATACACTAAATAAGTACTTAGGCACATATCTAACTTTGAACAGAGATGCATAGTTATCATAGAAACTATTGCATATATACATTCTTGTTACGCATTTAGATAATGTATTAGGTACACATAGTAATTGATTGAATGAATGAATGGTTTTTAAGTCGACTTTCACCACTATTGGCTATTTTGTGACGGTCAGATTATATTGGTGAAGGAAGCCGGAGTACAAATGTACAAGGAGAGAACCATTGACCTTTGGCAGCAATTGACAATCTTAATCAATTAAGATTGGAGTCGAGCGCACTCACATCATAATTAAGCAATTTTAGATACACATTTTGATTTTTTACCTATTACTGAAATTGGAAAAAAAAGTGCATTTATCTTTTTTATTTTATGAAATATAACTAAATGAGTTCTTTCAAAACAGACGAAAATTTGTAAAGAAAGCACAAATATAAAATCGGCAAAAAGATGTTCTTAATGTCTTACTATCATCAAATTTCTAATCACAAATGCATATATTTTTCATGCAAATTGATCTGTTGTTGGTACATGTAACTTCTTATTGATTGATATAAAATAATCATGGGATCATCAACTCCTTTTGTTTTTCGTATAAACCAATCTGTTACCTAGTTGGTAGTGAATAACGTTATAAATCGACAATTTATGGCTTACACAATGACGTTACGCTTATTTCGACAATTTGTGGTATTTTTCTACCTAAAATATAAAAATAAGAAGATATGGTATGATTGTCAATGGGTAAAACTCTCAACCAGAGACCAAATAACATATAAGTTAACAACTATAGGTCACCGTACAGCCTTCAATAATGAGCAAAACCCATACCGCATAGTCATTTATAAAAGGCCCCGAATTGCAGGCTCCTGACTAAAGACAGACACATACAGAATGTAACGGGTTTGATGTTGGTGCAAAACTATCCCCCTAACTTGAGACAGTGGTGTAACAGTTCAACATAAGAACAAAATATAAAAATCAGATCGAAACATTGCATAAAACATTTATCAAAAACACAAAAGACCACTTGGAAACAAATTAAAGTTTACAGCGAAATTTGATTTTGAGTGTTTAAAAATGATTGAAAGTGTTTAAATCGGGTATAACGAACTGTTAATATTTATCTTTGAAATAAACAAAAATATGTAAAATTTAACTCACCAATAGTTGTATCATCTCTCTTAATACGGAAGACTTAATAAACAAATACAAGTAACGGCGGATGTTATTCAATGTAGTTAATTGTACTGAAATAACTTTTTATCAACGGATATTCTTAATGCATTGCCAACACAAATATTTATCAATTCTTAACTCATTTTAAAGGTAATCGGATATAAATAGATAAACATTTTTTATTCCATTGTGTCCATTTGGGGGATTTTTGTTTTTATATTTTTCGAAAGTTGAATGCCACTTTTTGTATTTTTTTTAAACAATTAGACATTTAATCCACTTTAAGTGGTCATAAAAATAAAGATAAAAAACCTTTGATTTACTAGTTGCGACCTTTGACTGGTCAACTTATGACCTTTGCCTGGTTAAAATGATGACATATGACTGATCGAAATGACAATGATCAACAATGCCTGATCTATAGATATAAGAAGATGTGGTATGAGTGCCAATGAGACAACTCTCCATCCAAGTCACAATTTGTAAAAAGTAAACCATTATAGGTCAAAGTACGACCTTCAACACGGAGCCTTGGCTCACAGTGAACAGCAAGCTATAAAGGGCCATAAATGACTAGTGTCAAACAATTCAAACAGGAAAACCAACGGTCTAATCTATATTAAAAAACGAGAAACGAGAAACACTTATGAACCACATCAACAGACGACAACCACTGAACAACAGGTTCCTGATCGACTTAGGACAGGTGATTTATATATGATTATACCTGGTAAATGACATTGATAGTTAGAACAACGAAAACTTTCTGCAAACTGAATAATTAATGAGAACATTTCAATTGAAAACAAATAACTGTCAATCTTCAAGCCTACAACATTTTTACCTCCCATGATTTGTAATTCTAAATGACATAGAAATGATGGGAATATATACAATGTATATCCAATGAATAAATTCTTATGAAAGAATTAGTTATTTACTGGACTTTTAATAGTGTGTCCTGATTGAGATTAGTAGTTCTACAGTTTCAAAACATTTCAGAGGAGAACATTTTTAAAAATACGAATCAAAAATTGCCTATGAAGACCATACCAAGCTCTTTATTAGATCGGACAGAAATGAGGAATTCCTGTCAAGTTTGAACCAAATTGTTCAGATGGTTTAGAGGAGTGATGGAAATGTTATTGTCTGAAAACGGACAAATTATAAACAGATAGACATAAATAATGATTAGAGCTCGCTCACACGTCTATGGTGTTATTTTTACGGACAAAAAATAAGAGTATCTCTTCAGGTTGCACTTTGTAAATACAGCTGTTTCACAAACCACGCCTCTTTTGGGGAGATATATGATATTTATAGATATTTTGTTTTGTTTACATACTAGTTCCCAGATATGATCTCTATGTTTCATCTCATAGAGACACAACTTGGGAATGTTACCAGTATAAATAAACAAAAATAGCGGACGCCTTGAATTATGAGGAAGGCCCAAAGTAAAGGTAGGGGTAGTACAGAATTTTAGTATAAGTTTTAACTCTTAGAAGTTCGGGCATATAAATGTTGAAAATATGCCGCACAGCCCTATATTTTGACATTTGAAAAAAATAGTAGTGCATATGACCTTTCCATTCTAGGATAATATTTTTTACGAAACTTCATAGTAAAAGTGGTACAGTTTTAGTCGTACAAGGAGTTCCTATGGGAATTTGCATTGTCTATATTTACAGAAATGCAACCTTCAACAATTTAGCTGGCTTAAGAAGAGAGCTGATCAAGATCATAACCTATATATAAATAAGAAAATCCAGGAATGCCATTGATCTCATAAAAGTTGTAGCAAGAGACGCTAACTCACTCGATGCACCCAGCTCCGCTCATTTTTAGTTCGTGCGTTTCCCTCAGTTTTTTTTTTTTATCTTGATATGTGTTTTCTTAATGATTTTTTAGTTTTAAACATCGGTAAACCACTGTTGTCTCTAATTTGTACTGACCTTTGTCTGGGTTTGAACTTGATTGTGATTGATCATGCGAAGCAGCAGCATCTGATGCGGCATCGTCTGAACTGTATACATTTTTCTTTTTCTTGTTGATTTTTACAAATTTGTTGGGCGTTTTTCTAAGGATGAAAAAAATTTTGTAGGGTGTGCTTAGGATTCGGATTAAGAACATTCATAATCTGGTGCACTTAGTTCTTGTCTCTGGACATGAGGATGATAGAGTTATAGCCAATTTGCATTCAGCATGCTTTTGAGATCTTCGTCGTGGCTATATCTCATAAGTTTGTAAGTGTGTTACAGGCCTTTAGATGCAACGTTAAATTATGGCCATCAAATGTTCAATGTAGCTTTGATTATATTCATTTTGGCACCTTAGGTGTATGTTATAAGACCGGATCGTACGTAAGCAAATTAGTGTACCTGCCAATGTTCGTATATTACTGTGTATGTGTTAAGTTCTTTGTTCTCCGTTATTATAGTTTTAGGTATCTGAAGGTTTGAATAATTTTGAATATGCTAAACTGGATTTTTGATGATGTTGGGTGTATAAAGGATGATTGTATCAAATAGACAATTCATCTCGTTGCCTATGTCAAACTAGGTAGAAAGAACTAAACTCTGAGGAAGCTATTTAAGTTATCCAATAAGTCAAAAGTTCGGGTCACGTTTGTTTGTGCGATTTTGTTTTAACACAACTAGTTTATGAATAATATCTTCTGGTACAGGTGTGACATATTTGATTGATTGTTTACTGTCAAACACCTGACGTTTGTGCGTGATAATACTATGGCAAATTTTGAATATAAAATATATATCTCACAGTTATAGTGAAGATATTTCTTGTTCACTTTCAGGTGTCTTGTTTTTGAGTGGAACCTCTTCTGGCATGTGGATGTTGTTTTCGTTTGGAAAATATCACACCCTCTGATACAGTCTGAAACAGTTTGGTACATACCCGGAAAGACATATTGTGACTCATATTTCACTTGGCCAAATACTTGGTGTAAAATGTCTATCTGATGTCATATATAACAATTTAAACATATTCATGACATCGAAGTAACATCATAACTGCCATTTGTATTCTGACCAAGTGTCCAGATTAAATCATCCTTTTAACTCTAAGTGAAGTAGGACTGGCTATGTGATCATACCTTTTCAAATTCAGACATTAAAAGAAATATTGGGTTCAGAATATATGTTTGTTTTTTGTGATTGATTGCAAAAACTTCAAAACGTCATTTCAGAGAAAAATGATTTTTGAGTTGAACGTTAAAACAATTCGATAACTGATTAATTTACGTTATCTTAATATCAGAATGGTGGAAATTATCAGTTTATCAGGCACAACACTTCAATTGATTAATAATTCATTCATGGTATTCATTATTGAGAATAACTTATATAAAGGCATATGGTGTATAAGAATGAACACTTTCTTTGAAAAGTACTATAGAGAACGAATTTACATGCAAGTTTTATGATTTCTTTAATATTTAACGGTTGGTATTTCTAGTGTTAGGCATGTTGACTGAGACGTTCAAATCAATTTTTATATGCCTATTATATGAGTATTTCTACTGTTACTGTTCATTTTATGTTATTGTATTATTCATATACTTGTCATCTTTATGTGTGGTAATAAAATTAAAAGTAATTCTAATTATAGCAATAAATGTGTATTTCTTTTTAATTTTACTTACTAATAACTATTTATCAAGTTAATTATTTAGTATAATTGTTAGTTCATTCCTTAAAACAATTATCTCCAATATATATAGCTAAAATATGTTAAGCAATTTGTCAAATAGTAAGAATCTGTATTAGTAATTAATTCTTTCTTTCTTTCCTTCTTTTAGTTCTTTCTTTCTTTCTTTCTTTCTTTTTTTTTACTACAGGTATGAATCGCCGTTCTATATCAGCGCACTTCTTCATAGTAGGATGGTTAATGTGATATATACAATTATACACCCGCACCCGAACAAGAAAGTAATTGCATTACATGTATAAACCCTTTACATGATATTATCACAAGTTTGAATTTCTCTACAGGAAAAGACTAGTAGGTCTGCAAGTTTTGGTGAATTGTTTTATCTTGGCATAATGTTTTTATTGAAGTCTAATCGTACACCATATTGTTAAAAGTAGATGGGGTTTTTACTGAACTTTCCTGTGTATAAAGTTTAACTTTATTTTAAAGTTTAAACATACAATATTTCACAATTTATCCAGTTTGTAAGTAAGCATGATGAGTAAACCAAGTTTCAAAATAACCATTAGTATTCTTTTATTTTATTTTGTTGACATGAGCTACTTACTTGTTAATCATGGTCGAATATATTCATTAATTTTCCAGACTTGGAATTAAGAGATTGAAGTATTATGTAGAAACTTGTCTGATCCTGAAAACTGCATGTTTCTTAGAAAACTTGTTTATTTTGAGTGGTTGAAATCCTGTCTTGTGGAAATATACCCCATATCTCCTTTTATTAATATGCTATCTGTGAACAAAAGGAAACATTATATTTAATGATCTGTAAAAAGTATTATCTGCTGAACATGAGTCCTTCATATGGAGTTTGGATATTTATATATTTGCATACTTATTGGCTAAAAGTGAGAAAAATATATTTTGAAGTATTTGTGTTATACTTTTATAGATCATTTGTAGATAATTATATGTTAATTATAGAACTGTGAAGGTAAACAATATTTCATTAAACATAATTATTAATGAAAAGGAAATATTTTCAGAATTGTTTTGCCTTTTCTCATCTATATACGTTCACATAAAACAAGGGTGTATTGTCAAGATAAAAGCATGCACGATTTGTTCATCTTGAAAATTTTTAATTGGCATTCAAGTTAACTACGTCTTACTTTGCCTTTACATTTCATCTAAATATGTGCCTGGGTGAAATTATTATGTTGGTTCTAGTTAAATTTGATGCCCTTTGAATTGGTTAGTTAGATTTGTCTGATTGGAATATCAATCATATAACTTACTGAATAGTATGTGTCAGATGACAAATAATTTAAACACTATTTTTAATGCCCTTTGAAAATTTTCAAAAAAAATATCAGTTTTCATTTAAGTTTCACTATGGTTTTTTTCTGATCTGTTCTTGTAAAATATAAACCAGGCCACATATTTTGAAAAAAAAAATGATAATTGTATCAATATTTTTTTATTAATTTCTAACAACTGAAAGCTTTAATTTGAAAAAAAAAACATTTTTAAATTGAAAAAGGTGCCCATACAGAAAATGCACGTATATTCACCCCCCTTTTCCCTTTTTAGATAGTTATTTAGAAAAAATCATATCAAACGCAAAATAAACTTGTTGGCTTACATTAAAAGTTCTTTATTAAGGCACTATTTAAGATATATCATTTTCACTTGAACAGTTAAGGTATAGATATTGAAAAGTTTATGAGCCAACCACTTTATGAAAATTATCAACTTTTCCAAATCAGCAAACTTTAAAGTGGCAAATTGTTTTTGTTTCTCAAATCCCAAGCACAATGTTTTATAAATTTATAATATTCATTTGAAATATAAAGTGTTATTTCAGGAGCTATACACTCATTGAAAAAAATTTTAGACTATAATGATCGATGTCATTAAAACTTTGAAGCAAGGATATCACCGAAAAAAATAAGTATGCTTCGTGCCTTGACCAGCAACTAAAAACAGACAAAGGCCTGCTTCATACCTGGACCAACACGTTAACATTGACAATGAAGGTAGCTTGAAACAGAACTTTGCGACAGGAGAGCTGATAGCACAAATAAGTTGGTTTCAGTTTATGTTATGCATGGTGTTTTAATAGTTTTCTTCACATTCATTTACCAAAAAAGGGCGCGGCCAAAACATAATTTTGCTCAGTATGCACAATAAAAACGCACCTTATGCTCAATATATATCTTCCAAAAACACTTAATTAGGATAACCTTTCAATATCAATGATTTCGGTACTCGAAATTCAACCTTTGCCTAATATCTTAAAACCCTCAGAATTTTTTCTAGGAAATCGAGGATTCTTTATATTTCTCATTGAATAATTTTTGTCAATATTTTTTCTCTCAGAATCATGACAAAACTTTTAGAATGTTACAACAATATCACAAACAGTTGTCCAGATTTGCGGGATGGCGCACCTGGCTTTTGGAACGGAGAATCATTCAAGGAATTTATAATTGGCACGTGTTTAAACAGAAATGGTAAGCTCAAGACATTGATATTACTTATTATTTTTAGAAACTGGTAAATAAGCGAAAAAAGCTGAGGTTTATCGATTTTAGAATTTGGGAGTCAATGAATCTGTAACATATTTCATCAACATTGATGCATTAAGTTCGGTGTCAGTACGTTCTTTGTTTGTAGTACTTATTTTTTCTCCTTCGATCAGTTTATTTATCAAAATTGTTAGGCAACCTACCAGAATTATTTATACATTATTTCCTACAAAGTTTTGAGTAATGTATATTAGTAAACATACGGGTATCTTAATACTTGTATTGTTTCTGTACTGAGATTTCCGAACTATTTATGAATACTTTGTTAATTTATTTGACGTTGATGATTGATTTTTATTACTTCTCATCTGTATTCTTCAATGTAACAAGATCGACATCAAAGAATTCCTCTCAAATCAACGCAAGTGACCGCCTTAAACTTGTTCTGATATGTAAGATTTGTTCCATGATGGAGGCATCATTGAAAATGTTTGATGAAGAACATCAAGATAAGCGCTTTTCCTTCATTTAACTAATTTTGTTCAAAAGTGTGTAGTAGTTTATACTTATCAGTGAATACACTATATCCTTTCTTTTCCTTTTTTATTCTTATGAATTAACAAAAGATTTTATAATTTCCGACCGAGATATATATGAGATAATTCATACCGTGACGAAATTAAATATCATCAATATTGGGTTTTCATTAGTCATTGTAAAGTACAGGACTATTTTTCAAAATTATATATTTCAGTGTTAGAGGATGGAATAACGTGCCTTGATTCTGAAAACTGGTATGATGCGTACGTCCAAATCAACCAGAACTGCCTTACTTACGAATTATCAGTGCATGTAATTGATGTCTTTATAAACACATCAGTATGGACACGGTACGGTATTGTAGGTATGTACTTTTTACTGTTAATATATATTTAAAGTAAATTTTTGAAAGCTATTTAAAACAATTAAAAAACAGACATAAAAATAAGTGGTTTCTCTCTTTGTATAAGAAAATGAAAATAACACTTCATATTTTTTACCTTTAAAACAGCGCAAAACAAATGTGAATTTCCAGTCGCCTCTTGGCGTTCATATAGCTGAAAAATATATAACATTTTATGTATTTTTTCATATGATGCAAAACAAATGCTGGCAATGATTTTTTCTTCTTCAGCCGAATGATTTTTGGAGTCCAATGTTCTGTGAACAAAATACAAGAATTCGGATGTTCCGATGAGTTTTATTATTTCTTATTACATTCTACCTATGTCCGTCTGTCAGAAGAATGTGTTGAATATAATTCAAGTAAGTTTAAATGGCTTGATATGTTCACAGAAATATCAAAAAGCTCCAAGAAAGCCAGAACAGAAAAGATAAAGAGGAACCTAATACCACTACTGATGATACTGTTAGTTATGCAACTTGTAATTACATTTCACATGTTTCAATGATAGCACTGAATTTGATTTTATTTGTTACAAGCAGTAAAGAGTAACCATTTAAAATCAGCTTTCAGATTTAAAGATCACGAAGAACAATATTCGTGGACTTTTTATTAAATTTATTTTTCTTTTATTGCTCCCACATGACCACATTTTGAACTCATATATTTTAAGAGCACCCTGGGTTCCTTTCTAATTTAATTTACTTCATAAATGAGCTAAGAGGACTGTTAAGCTGTGCTGACAGATTGATAACCAAGATTTAGATCCCTGTTTAGTGGGAAATCCAAAAAATAATTTTTGGAGTTTTTTTCATTGCCATTTCATATTTGTTTCAAAATAAAATCAATGAATGTTTTGTTTTTGTTTTTATCTCAAATAAAAAAAAAACAGTTAACTTGAATGAACAATCGTTAAAGCAGTTTTATCTAATTCGCTATAGTTGAGAACGCATCTGTCGGCCAAGAAAAGAAAAAAGTCATAAAGAAAAGTGTTTTACAACAAGTATTACATAAAATTAACATTACAAAAGATTCATGTAAATGAGGTAAGGTCAGATAAACTCTGCTACAAAGATCATCTTGCTATCATTCCATACAAATATATTTGACCCACTACTTAAAGTTGCTGATATAAGGACTTGACAACGGAAACTTTACCTTGTTCACTGATCCTTGAAATGCGGTCGATCGAGGTCAAGTTATCCATGCCTGACGGACATGTGAACCTTGCAAGGGTACCATATGCTAGTAACTACACTCACCAAAAGACAAAGTACAATGGTATGTGCTTCTACACTCACCAAAATACAAAGTACAATGGTATGTGCTTCCACATTCACCAAAAGACAAAGTACAATGGTATGTTCTTCCACATTCACCAAAAGACAAAGTACAATGGTATGTGCTTCCACACTCACCAAAAGACAAAGTACAATGGTAAGTGCTTCCACACTCATAAAAAGACAAAGTACAATGGAATGTGCTTCCACATTCACCAAGAGACAAAGTACAGTGGTATGTGCTTCCATACTCACCAAAAGACAAAGTACAATGGTATGTGCTTCCACACTCACCAAAAGACAAAGTACAGTGGTATGTGCTTCCACACTCACCAAAACACAAAGTAAAATGGTAAGTGCTTCCACACTCATAAAAAGACAAAGTACAATGGAATGTGCTTCCACATTCAACAAGAGACAAAGTACAGTGGTATGTGCTTCCATATACACCAAAAGACAAAGTACAATGGTATGTTCTTCCACATTCACCGAAAAAAAAATTGGGTATTTACCCAGAATATCATTACGAACACCGTCTATCAAAAGACGTAAAAAATAACATTTTTTTCGGGCAACTTATAAATGTTAAAATCTATATAAAAAAAAACGAAAACATCTTTAGTGATTACTAAACATTCCAAATCTTGAAATTTTGATGGGTCAAAGTCACTGTTATTTAACGCTGAATGAAAATTATAAATGTGCCTCCTATAAGTACAAATGTCAATCTCATAACTTGCAACAGAAATATCAAAATAGTCCTTAATATAGAAATTATAGTTATAAACGCATAAACGTAGGGGCAGCAAGCTGTCTAGATGTGACTTTGCGTTTTCCCTGAAATTTTGGCTTTGAAATTTGACCCATATTTAAGAAAATTGTGACCACTCTAGACAATGACGACATCGATATTTCGATGAGGTTTCTTGTCCTCTTTCCAATGATATTAAATACAGCTGTGTCTTATTCCGTTTACCCAAAGTAATCAAATTTGTTTACTGGGTGCCCTACTATCATCATTAAGTGACATAACATTAAAATAGGATAAACATTACAATACTGTGATATTTACAACCTATAATATCTTTCATCATAATATAATACACATATTGAATAATGAGCTACATTTTCTTTAAATTTTTGACAGATTTCAAAGACTCCATCACGCAAAATTAAATTTTCATTTTTGTTGTTGATAAGTTTCATTGACCATAATTGATTTTCAAAATATTCTTTTTGTTGTCGCTGCACATCACTACATCATTAATCAAATAACACGATATGATATCTAAACAATAGAAACTCTGGCAAGATGGCTTTGTGATAGTTTTACTCCATCCCATTATCTTAACTTTTTTTTTACTATTTAAAGAGGCCTAAAATACTTCTGTTATTGATTCTAATTCTCTTTTGTATAGATTAGTTGCAATAATCATGGACATTCCTTACCAGAGACTATTCAAACACTTATCAATTACTTCCAAAGATGAGGAAAAACGTAATTTTTTTAAAGTAGAATTCGCCAATAAAATTTTAGATGCTATCAATATTAGCAATATTTTCCACCAAAAATCTGTACAAAAAAAACTATACCTGATTACTTCAAAAATAAAGCTACACCTGTGATTTCATATACTTACACCAAGTCTATTGCATCCATGATTTTAAACCACAAGAGGGTTTTAGAGGCCTTTAACCTCAAAGATGTGAAACCCAAACCTCCGGATTGCTAATGTGCATCGTCAAAATACAGCTGGTCATGTTATTACTGGCGGCCTTAGCATCGTAACCAATGAACAACAAAGAGAGTTGTTAGCCAAGGGACCAAAATATAGAGTTCCCCAGCCCATCAACTGGAAAAAGAACTTCAGGTTACTGATAGATACAGTTGAGGACTTTGATAGAAAATGGGCAAAGCGCGAACCAGACGAGCCAGAACTGGACACTTTATCTGAATGGATCAAAGCTGTTCGATCATGTATTCAAAAGCGCATTCAGAAACTACGATGTACTATGAGCACAAGGGTTTCTAACCCATTCAAGAACCCGGAGGTTGTAGATGCTGTATCCTCTTTGCATGACAAATATGTTGTTGTTCCAGCAGATAAAGCCTCCAATAATATTGTCTTCGTATGTAAAACCATCATTTGCAATGTCTCACAAAAGAGCTTAGAATAAATAGCACAACTGGTAATCCTACATATTCTTTAACGTCATTAACAAAGGATGAAATTTTACAAAATCACAAATTTTACCTTCATTCTTTTTGCATTAACATCATCTTTACTGAAGCGCCGATCGGAATTGTTATGAACTTTTGTTCAATAAAAAAAGAAACCTTTTCAAGTAAATGAATGTTTTATTTAATTATATCAATATTCAAGTTTCAATGGTGTGTAAAAATAATAATTAGAGCAATATATGTGAAAAATATACCTTAATATAATAATATCTTTAGACTCTAATATAATGAACTACCTTGGTGAACGTCAGATTTCAAACTGAAAAACTGTCAGACTATTTTTAGTATCTTGTGCTAAAAATAACTACACGATTACATAGTCCCTATTTCCGGTCAACATGTAAACAGACAACGAGGACGTTTAAGGACAAATTAACGACTCTTGTATTAAAAGCATATAATATAACTATCTTGGAAGGTAATTAATTGCATGTATACATATATTAACTTTTAAAAACATCGTTGTCAGGTGAATTTCTACGCATAACATCTGGGCCGACATGATGACAATGGGACATGAATGTCATATTCGCGGAAAGTATATTGCGGGAATTAGAATTGAACTGAATAATTGTTTATTATAAAAAATAATAACTTCTAACTTTGCACAACATTGCCTCCCGTCAAATAAAGAATTCTGTCGTCAGAATTAATAATTAAAATATCGGTATGCACAAATAAAACTGAGACTAACGGCCAAGTGTCAGCCCGCAATTGCAAGATTAAAGCAGACTTAGCAGATATATACCAGACACATGAGTATCAAGTAGATAGAAATATTGATTGTGTGTTTCTTGGTAAGGGGATTGAAAAACAAATGGTGAACTTTGCCAGTAGTAAAGAAAAGACTTTGTTGCTGAGCCTATGCCGGAGGACCAAGGTCTCTCTTTAAATGGTGATAGTGGTCAGGATATAGGTGCTGAAAAGGATGTGATATCTAACAATAGTGAGGAAATTGTGATTGATCGCATAACAGCAGCCAGTATTAGGGTACCAATGGAAGTCAGTAATCAAAAAGTAAAAGCTGTGATTGTTACCGTTTTAAATGAAGACATCTTTTCCGCATTCCAAAAACAAGCACCTGTCCTAAGTCAGGAATCTGATGTTCAGTAGTTGTCGTTTGTTGATGTGGTTCATAAGTGTTTCTCGTTTTTTATATAGATTAGACCGTTGGTTTTCCCGTTTGAATGGTTTTACACTAGTAATTTTTGGGGCCCTTTATAGCTTACTGTTAGGTGTGAGCCAAGGCTCCGTGTTGAAGACCGTACTTTGACCTATAATGGTTTAAATTTTGACTTTGACGGAGAGTTGTCTGATTGGCACTCATACCACATCTTCTTATATCTATAGATCAAAGTTGAAACCAGCACTGAAAAAACTAGTTGTTGCCGAAGCAGGGAAGCAAATGGGAACGAAAGGTATAGCAGCAGTGACGTTAAAACTTGGAGACTCAAAGTTTGTCTGGGATGTATATATAGCACATTTGGTGATGATTTATTGCTAGGTTGTGATGTCCTTGATAAAATGGATATAATAGTAAATTCTAGAAAAGGAATTCAACTGAATCGAAAATGGATTGAATGTGAAGTTAACCGCAAGTCAGACATGATTTCAAGAGTAGTATTGGCTAAGAATTTCACCATTCCAGCATCTTCAGAAGTTATACTTTATGGTTGTGGTCAAAATCAAGAATTGCTAGATACCAGGTATTCCATGATGAGGGAGATACATTCCTCAATTTTAAATAATTTCCAAAATTTTGTAACAGCAAATTTTAATAGCATAAACTCCGTATTTTCATGCCAGTACCAAAGTACTGGCTACTAGGCGGTTGATACCCTCGGGGACTATCAGTCCACCAGCAGAGACATCGACCCAGTGGTAGTAATAGCATAAACGGGACCAATTTTTCTGCACCAGATGCGCATTTCGACAATCAATGTCTCTTCAGTGATGCTCGAGGCCAAAATATTTGAAAATCCAAAGCTTATAAAAAAAGATGAAGAGCTATAAACCAAAAAGGACAAAAAGTATAGCCAAAGCCGAGCAAGGAATCAGAGCTTTGCATGAGGGAGATACATTCCTCAATTTTAAATAATTTCCAAAATTTTGTAACAGCAAATTTTAATAACATAAACTCCATATTTTCATGCCAGTACCAAAGTACTGGCTACTGGGCGGTTGATACCCTCGGGGACTATCAGTCCACCAGCAGAGGCATCGACCCAGTGTTGACTGGCTAGCGATTACAGTAGTAGAACTTCTTAGACCACTGGGCCACCGAGATCACTCAGAAGCTGCTCAAAGAAGTTATGATAATTTGAATACAGCTTTGTACCAGTCCAGTATTGGCATACCCACATCCAGATGGAAAATTTGGAGAAGGTAATCGCATTTGCATCTAAGAAATTAGACAAGACACAACAACGATACAGCATCACAAGAAGAGAACTCTCAGCAATAGTTACATTTGTCCACCATTACAGACACTATTTACTGGGCAGAAAATTCATCGTCAGAACTGACCATGGGTCTCTAAAATGGTTATTTGGATTCAAAGACACTCAATGTCAACTAGCAAGATGGATAGAATCACTATCCCAGTATGATTTTGAAATACAATACCGTCCCGGCTTAAAACATCAAAATGCCGATGCATTGTCTCGACAAGAACATGGTGATACAGAGTGCATTCATTCTTCAAACAATTTGAAAGATACATGTAAGGCCTGTTTAGAGCTAAATGAGCAACGGATAAATTTCAAGACTGAAGTAGATGTCAAAGAACTGAATTCTAATGTTACAGTTAGAGCTGTATTGAACAGGTCTCAGACACAGCCAGAGTGGCTAGCTAAGTACTCAGCTAAAGATATGCAGTCTTCCCAAAATGAAGACACAGACCTGAAGTATTTGCACCAGTGGAAAATAGAAGAAAAATTATTAGACAGAGAAACGTGTGCCAGTTTAAGCCCAGCTGTAAGAAGATATTGGTTAAACTGGGAGAATATTGAAATGATTGATGGTATTATTTATCAGAAATAGACCAATACCAAGAATAATTAAATCATTTACAATCGCTTGTTCCAGCAATATTAAAGAAAGATGTTTTGACCATGAGCCATAACACTCCTTATTCTAAACACATGGGAGTCAAGAAAACTACACAGAATATGAAGACAGTTTTCACCTGGAACAAGATTAGTCAAGATATAAGAGAACACATACAGAGATGTAAAATATGCAATAAGATAAAAGGAACTGGGAAAAGGCCAAAATCCCCTTTGATGGATTATAGTGTTGGATATCCATTAGACAGAAATGGTATAGCCATTATTAGTCTACTACCATTAACCAAGAGGAAGAATAAATATATTTTGTTATAGGTGACTACTTTACCCGTTGGATGGAAGCCTACCCATTACCACTTCAGCAAGCTCATCAGTTATCTCAGAAACTGGTGATGGAATTTATTGCCAGGTTTGGCATACCACTAGAATTGCATACAGATCAAGGAAAGAATTTTAAAAGCGACATTTTCAAATCTGTTTGTAATTTATTACAAATTCATAAAACAAGAACAACAGCATATCATCCAGCATCAAATGGTTTGATTGAAAGGTTTAACAAGACTCTTGGTGGTATGATCAAAACTTTTGTCAACAAGAACGTCAAAAAATGGGACCAATATATTAGTTTACTGCTAGTCGCATATAGAAGTACCCCTCATCCGGCTACAGGCTTTTCACCAAACTGCATGATGTTAGAAAGGGAGGTCTATATCCCTGTTAACTTAATATATAAAAGTAGAGACAATGGAATCCAGAAAAATGAGGAAGAGTACATTTTGACACTTAAGTCTCATTTCCAGGAAGCGTATGAGATAGCAAGAGAAAATCTCAAGGCCAATGCAGAGAGACAACAACGTGATCATGACACACGACTGACTGACAACAAATATGAGATAGGGTCCTTGGTTTATAAGTTTGACAAGACCGTCAATAAAAAATTTCAAACTACATGGCTTGGGCCTTTTATAATTACTCAGAGCCTCAGATCTGTTGTGTACGAAATCAGCGACAAATCACGTACCGAGGTAGTCCATCAGAAGCAAGGTTGCACTAGGTTTTATATAATGCAACTAAACAGAACATTTTATTTTATTTTATTAATAATTTTATTTTTTCAAAATGGCAGAAATTTTCCAATGCAGCAAGTGTGAATTGAGTTTCCATAAAAGAGGAGCATTCCAACATTTCATGTTCAAACATGCACCAATGGAGGGAATTCCATATCTTTGTATTAAGTGTAATTTCATTGGACTTTCAGAGGGAAAATGGTTTCAACACCTACTGGCAATGGCAGCAAAACTTCACAGAGAGGATTCCTCTGAACACACATGTGTTATAAGCAAAACCCCGTAATAAGTTGTAGTTGGAGTAGATGTTTTCAAAGTCACAGACACCAAGGTAACCCAACAGACTCAAACACCAGCAGAAAGTAAAGACACAGTTGTGCCAATCTCAACTGATGTCAACAAAAACACAATTTACTACACTGAAGAGGAGGAATTTGTGCCAGATCATGACGAAGAAATATTTGAGGTAGAACTGGTGGAGGTCATTTAAGATGAACAGAAGGAAGTTCCAACTAAAGAGTTACAGTTAACTATACAACAATTGCACACGCAACATCAGAAAGAGACAAAGAATCTAGAAGAGAAGCATCAAAAAGAAATAGAAGAGATTAACAGAATGCACAATTTTGAATGTCAAAGATTTAGACATTTTATAGAACGCCAGGAAAAGACAAAGCAGGGTCAACAAAATGAGGTAAACAAACTTAAACACAAACTTAAACAATTGGAGCAACAGGAAAAAGATTACTATAATGATGTACCATTGAAGAAGATGAGAAGTATTGTGACTGTACATGTGCCAATCAAGAGAAACCTTTAATTCATAGATTTTATTACACTTATATATATATACAATTATATGAACATAAATATTTCATTGAATTTATGTTAAAAAGTTGCATTTGTGTATTATATGTTATTTGTTATTTTATTTGTGGATACCGGTATTTTTGTTATTAATTCTGCGGACAGAATTCTTTATTTGACGGGAGGCAGTGTTGTGCAAAGTTAGAAGTTATTATTTTCATAATGAACAGTTATTCGGTTCAATTCTATTTTATAATTCCCGCAATACATTTTCCGCGAATATGATATTTATGTCCCATTGTCATCATGTCGGCCCAGATGTTATGCGTAGACATTGACTTGACAACGATGTTTTTAAACGTTATAATATGTTTAACATGCAATATTTACCTTCCAAGATAGTTATTATATATGCTTTTAATACAAGAGTCGTTAATTTGTCCGTAAACGTCCTCGTTGTCTGTTTGCATGTTGACCGGAAATAGGGACTATGTAATCCTGTAGTTATTTTTAGCACAAGATGCTAAAAAGAGTCTATAAGTTTTTCAGTTTGAAATCTGACGTTCATAAAAGCAGTTCATTATATTACAGTCTAAAGATATTATTGTATTCAGGTATATTTTGCACATACATTGCATTAATTATTATTTTTACACACCATTGAAACTTGAATATTGATATAATTAAATAAAACATTCATTTACTTGAAAAGACTTCTATTTTCATTGAACAAAAGTTCATAACAATTCCGATCGGCGCTATAAAATAGAAACCTTTTCAAACTGTCAGACTCTTTTTAGCATCTTGTGCTAAAAATAACTACATGATTACATAATCCCTATTTCCGGTTAACATTTAAACAGACAACGAGGACGTTTACGGACAAATTAACGACTCTTGTATTAAAAGCATATATAATAACTATCTTGGAAGGTAATTAATTACATGTTAAACATATTATAACGTTTAAAAAAATTGTCAAGTGAATTTCTACGCATAACATATGGCCCGACATGATGACAATGAGACATGCATGTAATGTTCGCGGAAAATATATTGTGGGAATTATAAAATAGAATTGAACTGAATAATCGTTCATTATGAAAATAATAACTTCTAACTTTGCACAACATTTATTTAAAAGTAAAAGATGGCCTTCGAAAAGACTGTGATGAGATATAATTAACCAGTGGTGTCAATCAGATGTGGATTCTCAAAAATTCTAAAGATCTACTGCTAAGTACTGAACGTGACCTATTCCCGAATATGTCTGTTTTGTCGAGTGTGAATTTGCATTGCTATACGACGTGCCTCGGTATTTATACATCCAACACTCATGTATTTAGTTATGTTTCTTTAGTGGGTTCGGTTGGATATTGTGTTATGTCTTATCGTTTGTGGTTTGAATTCTGTATTTTTGGTACATTTCACATATGTCTTATTTGTCAGTATAGTCGTGTTAATTTCCATTTTCCGTCGATAAAGTATTGTGTTAGTCTAAATAATTATGACGTCGTCACAGCATTAATTTAAAATAGACTTTCAAGACCGTCATAATCATGATAATTATTTGGACTAGTAATGTGAAAATAATTGTACATTTTTGAATCTCGTTTCATATAATCGTATGAATTTCAAGATTATATATACGTCACAAAAATACGTCACTATTTGTAGTGTGCTATGCTGTTGTTAAAAGAAGATATTCGTTGTTATTCTACGGTTTACATGTTGAAATGTACTATTATATTATTTATTTATGCGTTTTTCTGTGCTGAGTGTTCTTGCGTTTGTTTGTACTGTATTCCAGTCACGTAGTGTTGTCATTTTAGCGATATTTTTTAACATTTCCATATAAGCGGGAAGTTTGGCTAGCCATAAAACTAGGTTGAACCCACCATTTTTTTCTTGAAATGTCCTGTACCAAGTCGGGAATATGGCAGTTGTTATCAGATTGTCTGTTTTATGTATGTTGGCGTTTGTTTTTGTAGCTTTTTAGTATTTCTGTTGATCCGTTGTTTCCTTTTATAGTTTATGTGTTTCCCTCGAATTTAGTTTGTAACACAGATGTGTTTTCTATCAATCGATTCATGACTTTTTAAAAGCGGTATACTACTTTGCCAGTATTAGATCTTGAACTTCAGTGTTTTGTTTATTTTACTATGGATAGTTTAAAAAATAGCAAATGTCTGTCAACTACGAAATCAGTCGATTTCTTAATTTGATTTTTTTTCTTTTCATTTTATAGAGATGAACTCTAACAAACAATTTATAAACTTTATTATTGTGCATACTGATCAAAGGTTGACAATTGTATTTGACATGTTCACAAAAATACAAACAGAGCTCCCATAAACGACATTATTTTTAATAGTATTTTTGTCTTTATGTGTGTTATTGATGTTGATAATGGTGTCGTTGTATCGAAGTGAGTTAATTAACATATGGTTTGGCCTATAGAACACAATCCCCATAGTGAGAAAGTTTAAATGAAATAAAATTAAATATCTGTCCACATGGACCAATGGAATATAAAGATAATGACCGATCAGACGATAAAAAGTAAAATAATTATGAACACCATTAGTGTGATTTATCCGTCTGACCTGGAAACTTTTAACCTGGGAATCATTTTGCAGATAAATTCATTGGCATTCAAATATTTGCAGACTAAAGAAACATTTTGTAATATACTTTGAATCAATGTCCTATACAGTGTTTAGTTGATTTTAAACGTAAATGATAACCTTTTTAACGAAATGTATAGAGAAAAAACGGAAAAGGAGGCGATGTATGCCTTTTACTTCAGCAATTAAATTCTTACTCGACATAGAATAGTTTTGATATACTCCGCAAATGTTTTGTTATTAATTTATCGAGAGGCAATTATTTTTATAACGGAAGGAAGATTGCCCTGTGGACGTACCCGGTTTCTCTCTTTTAGAAGTTCATGCGATTCCTTTTGTTTTTGTTTTTTACTTTGATTTGTCTTCTTGATCGATTATGATATTTTAACATCTGTAATGTTCATTTAGAAATAAACCAGGGCAATTTATTTATTCGAGTGAGCTTAGCGGAAGAGAACATCAGTAGTAAAAACTAACAATTCAAATACTTTATCATTGAAATTAAAAACAACCACCAAACTATTTAGATATTGTGTCTATTGAACATCATTTACATCTGGAATAGTAGGTTACAGATGTTAAAATATCATAATCGATCAAGAAGACAAATCAAAGTAGAAAACAAAAACAAAAGGAATCGCATGAACTTCTAAAAGAGAGAAACCGGGTACGTCCACAGGGCAATCTTCCTTCCGTTATAAAAATAATTGCCTCTCGATAAATTAATAACAAAACATTTGCGGAGTATATCAAAACTATTCTATGTCGAGTAAGAATTTAATTGCTGAAGTAAAGGCATACATCGCCTCCTTTTCCGTTTTTTCTCTATACATTTCGTTAAAAAGGTTATCATTTACGTTTAAAATCAACTAAACACTGTATAGGACATTGATTCAAAGTATATTACAAAATGTTTCTTTAGTCTGCAAATATTTGAATGCCAATAAATTTATCTGCAAAATGATTCCCAGGTTAAAAGTTTTCAGGTCAGACGGATAAATCACACTAATGGTGTTCATAATTATTTTACTTTTTATCGTCTGATCTGTCATTATCTTTATATTCCATTGGTCCATGTGGAGAGATACTTAATTTTATTTCATTTGAACTTTCTCCCTATGGGGATTGCAAATTGGACTTTAGTATTATAGATTTCCCGTGCAGTACATCGACTGAGCATGCGCGAAAACGTATAAGACACGGATCGATAACGGTCTCCGAATTTGGATATTTTCTCAAAAATTGGCGTTTTCTGTGGAAAAAAAGATTGTTTCAAAGACAAATTAAGGAAGTACAAAACACTACATTTATACGTCATAAAACAAATATTTCTGACTTTGTATGGTTTCAGAGGAGTTGCGGCTCAATGAAATCGGTCTCTTCCTTTAGAAGTATAGAAACCTGAGACTAAGTTACAACACATAGAAGTCCCAGGATAAACGTATTTACGTTGTGAATAGATATCATTTTTATTAGTATTTATGAAGGATATTTCAAAGGGAACTAAAGTGAGGGGAAATGTAAGAAGAAATATCTCAAGATTTATAAAAGGCAAACGAGTATCCGAGTACTAAAATTGTACTCAGTACTCGGCCTTCGAACGAGTACTCGTTGCCATCCCTAATGATAAATAATAAACTAAATGATATATCTTTATAAAGATCTTATTTAATTCATAAGATATCTTTTCAACTAAATAAGACACTGTTTAACCTGAATATTAAAGATATATAATAAACTAAATAAGTTATCTAATAAACTAAATAAGACATTTATAAACTGTTAAATAAGATATCTTATCTAATATATAAGATATCTTATTTAATTTCAGATTTTATTTATTTTTACATTTCCAATTTGAGAAGTTTTGCACAGGAAACAACTCAAATGTAGGGCCAATGAAATGCTTCGCCGAGCACAGCCTGATACGACCGCATAGGTCAAACCCTGAACAGTTGGGGCAAGTTTGGACACAATATTCAAGCTTGATACTGTCTGAATTTGGATTGTGATCAAATTTGTGACATAATATAGGTTTCTGACACAAAATAAATGTTGTCAAAGATCTTAAAAATTTGAAATGGGACATTCAATTTACCTTGTATGATCTGATATCCAAAATCTAACAACATGGTTAGATTCAGCATATAAAAACACTAAAAATTTAATTTTAATTGAAATCAAACAAAGTTTAATTTTGGACCCTTCAAACCTTAATATGGACTAATTTGAAAACAGGGCCCAAAATAAAAATCTAAATGCACAATAAGATTCAGCATATCATAGAACCGCAATAATTCAGGTTTTGATGAAATTAAACAAAGTTTAATTTTGGACCCTTTGGACCTCAATGTAGACCAATTAAAAATGGGGCCCAATATCCAAAATAGTAAAACAAGGTTAGAACCCCCAAAAATTAAAGACTTTAAATCAATCCCATTGAAATTGGTTAAGAGATTTGTTTTATTTTCAATTGAAGATTTCTTGCTACTGCGCAATAATGTGCTATTGCGCAATACTGTGCTGTTGCACAATTCTTAGTTAATCTGTTATATATAATAATTTACACACCCTGTTTGTGATGTATCTCCTGTCATATCAGTATTTGTTGCTTTTATATATAAATCAGAAATAATCTATGTAAAATTGGAAAAAATATTTGGAAAAAAAAACCAAGAAATGATGAAAAAAAATCCCCCCAAAAAATGTTTCCCCCAAATTTTTTTTGAAAAATCTTGAAGAAAAAAAGTATGAACCCCCCTAAATAATTGAAAAAATCCCCCTCAAAAAAAAAGTGCAAAAAATTGAAATTACAAAAATTTTGAAGAAAAAAAATATGAACCCCAAAAATAATTTGAAAAAATTCCCCCACAAATTTTTTTGGAAATTTTGAAGATTATTTTCTTTTCCGGAAAAATGTACAATTTCAGAGAGAGTTCCATGAACTTTTACACAAGTTATTGTCTGGAAACTAGAAAAATGCTTGTTTTTTACCATGAATACTGGCAGAATTGTAAGAAAAAAATTCCTAACTGCACAAATAGATCTCACTAACAAAAGAAGGTAAAAATGATATTATGAAAAATAATTTTTTGGGTTATTTGTCCTTTTCTTTTAACAATGATAATTTAGTATAGACTTTTTAATTTATCCTTATTTTTCAGATACTGTGTATGAAAGTTTGATTTTACCTGATTTTAGTGGTAAATATATTCAAACACTGTGTAAAGCAAACTTTCCTTTAATAACAAATCAGTGTCATTGTTTGTAAATATTTTTATACGACCGCAAAAAATTTGCGTTCGTATATTGCTAACATGTCGTCGTCGGCGGCGGCGGCGTCCGAAGACACATTTGGTTTCCGGACAATTACTTTCGTTTAGTGAATGGATCACTATGAAATTTTACCAGAAGGTTCAATACTACAAAAGCAAGGTTTGGATTGATTTTGGGGATTATGGTACCATTAGTTTAGGAATGAGGGGCAAAAAAGGGGCCAAAAACAAGCATTTTTCTAGTTTCCAGACAATAACTTGTGTAAAAGTTTATGGAACTCTCTGAAATTGTACATTTTTCCGGAAAAGAAAATAATCTTCAAAATTTCCAAAAAAATTTGTGGGGGAATTTTTTCAAATTATTTTTGGGGTTCATATTTTTTTCTTCAAAATTTTTGTAATTTCAATTTTTTGCAATTTTTTTTTGAGGGGGAATTTTTTCAATTATTTAGGGGGGTTCATACTTTTTTTCTTCAAGATTTTTCAAAAAAAATTTGGTGGAAACATTTTTTGGGGGGATTTTTTTTCATCATTTCTTGGTTTTTTTTTCCAAATATTTTTTCCAATTTTACATAGATTATTTCTGATTTATATATAAAAGCAACAAATACTGATATGACAGGAGATACATCACAAACAGGGTGTGTAAATTATTATATATAACAGATTAACTAAGTATTGTGCAACAGCACAGTATTGCGCAATAGCACATTATTGCGCAGTAGCAAGAAATCTTCAATTAAAAATAAAACAAATCTCTTAACCAATTTCAATGGGATTGATTTAAAGTCTTTAATTTTTGGGGGTTCTAACCTTGTTTTACTATTTTGGATATTGGGCCCCATTTTTAATTGGTCTACATTGAGGTCCAAAGGGTCCAAAATTAAACTTTGTTTAATTTCATCAAAACCTGAATTATTGCGGTTCTATGATATGCTGAATCTTATTGTGCATTTAGATTTTTATTTTGGGCCCTGTTTTCAAATTAGTCCATATTAAGGTTTGAAGGGTCCAAAATTAAACTTTGTTTGATTTCAACTAAAATTAAATTTTTAGTGTTTTTATATGCTGAATCTAACCATGTTGTTAGATTTTGGATATCAGATCATACAAGGTAAATTGAATGTCCCATTTCAAATTTTTAAGATCTTTGACAACATTTATTTTGTGTCAGAAACCTATATTATGTCACAAATTTGATCACAATCCAAATTCAGACAGTATCAAGCTTGAATATTGTGTCCAAACTTGCCCCAACTGTTCAGGGTTTGACCTATGCGGTCGTATCAGGCTGTGCTCGGCGAAGCATTTCATTGGCCCTACATTTGAGTTGTTTCCCTTGTGCAAAAACTTCTCAAATTGGAAATGTAAAAATAAATAAAATCTGGAAATTAAATAAGATATCTTATATATTAGATAAGATATCTTATTTAACAGTTTATAAATGTCTTATTTAGTTTATTAGATAACTTATTTAGTTTATTATATATCTTTAATATTCAGGTTAAACAGTGTCTTATTTAGTTGAAAAGATATCTTATGAATTAAATAAGATCTTTTATAAAGATATATCATTTAGTTTATTATTTATCATTAGGGATGGCAACGAGTACTCGCTCGGAAGGCCGAGTACTCGAGTACAATTTTAGTACTCGGATACTCGTTTGCCTTTTATAAATCTTGAGATATTTCTTCTTACATTTCCCCTCACTTTAGTTCCCTTTGAAATATCCTTCATAAATACTAATAAAAATGATATCTATTCACAACGTAAATACGTTTATCCTGGGACTTCTATGTGTTGTAACTTAGTCTCAGGTTTCTACACTTCTAAAGGAAGAGACCGATTTCATTGAGCCGCAACTCCTCTGAAACCATACAAAGTCAGAAATATTTGTGATATGACGTATAAATGTAGTGTTTTGTACTTCCTTAATTTGTCTTTGAAACAATCTTTTTTCCACAGAAAACGCCAATTTTTGAGAAAATATCCAAATTCGGAGACCGTTATCGATCCGTGTCTTATACGTTTTCGCGCATGCTCAGTCGATGTACTGCACGGGAAATCTATAATACTAAAGTCCAATTTGTTAGCCGTCATGATGTTAATACGATGAATCAAGAATTCAACTTTATATATAACTTATATAGGACAATGGTGTTGATTAAAATTACACCATTCCAGGGTCTTTTGTTTTACACATAATTTATATTACCAATAATTAACAGGTTCCGGGTCGAATCCGATTTCGATACCAATAGTATGTGTCGTCTTCTTCTCTTAGTAAATTCCACCGTTGTCGGAGCACCTTTGTCACACGGGTATTAAAAGACCTTTCTTAATTTTGATACTACTTATTCAAAAATAAAACATTAAGAACTTAAATACTAAAACAAAAAGGGTATATGCATTCCTTCATAAAATAATATTTTCCTAAAAATATACAGAAATGCAAAAACCGTAATTGAATACTGTTTACATCTATTAGTGCAAGTGAATTAAAATCCAGACTATAAATAAGGCGTACTGTAGGTCACGAATCCGCGATGTCGCGGGCGTGTTCTAGTATCTATAATCGCAAAACGTATTTTAGCAGTGCCAGCATAGTCCGTTCCTTCCGAAAGGATGTGCAGGACTTGTTGAATCGAAACTTAGAAACAGACTTTTATCTGAAGTTGTGGTAAGATCATATTTCAAAACAAAAACAGAATCAAAATACTCTGCGGTAAACCCTACGCAACTGATTAGAGACATCTGTAAGGTGTTTGTACACAGATTAACACTTTCATGAATTAATAACTCACAAGCCGTAAACTTACGTTTGTTTGTTAATCATTTTTTTTTTTTTTTTTAGTTCTGATGATTGTTGTCTCATTGACGTATAACCCACATCTCTTACATTCTTATATCTGCATTTTCAAATTTCATTGTTTGGACCTTTCTCCGGCACTACTTAACATTTGTTATATGGAGTACAATCCATGTATTTAAAGAATATAGACTTACAACAAATATTAAATCATGATAAGTAAAGCAGGCTGGACATTTCAGCACGTGAACTCTTGCTTAATAGTTTAGTTAAAGAATACGGCCCAAGTCTTTATCTACATGTATATAAAAAGTGTATTTTCACCTTTATTTGTCTTTTAAATACTCCATGTACATAATAAAATAAAAGAGTCAACACATGAATTCAGTAAACGATTATGAAAATAAAAGTCTGTCGTAAAAGCAGTTATGATAATTCTATCAGGATAGACATTTATTATTCAGTTTCATAGATAAAAACACGTATCGTAATACGTTTACCGTTTTGTTTCTTATTTTTAAAGTCTTTCAAGGGAGATAGATTGTTTATTGGGACAGAATGGCAGGATCTCAAATTATTTAAAAAATAAAAGGACTTAACACCTAAAGAAAGGCTGGAATTGCATGACTTCTTAATGTTAGACTGACAATTAAACCTCTCGCAAGTCTACGACTTCCATTATCGTAACCCACTGTACATTCATCAATTTATTCAAGTAATTTAAAATTTTACAGCTCAAAAACTCGCGATGTAATGTTTCCTTTACCTCTTGAACTAATTCTTCTTTAAGATGTTCGCGTGAAGCTAAAAATGCAGCCGTTGTTATATGGCATGAAACGTATTTCCCCGCTATTGGCAGAATTTCTGTTGCTGTAGTTGCACATAAAACAAACAATAGGACCTAAAAATCAATAAACGAAATCGGTGCTTAGGCACATATTTAACTTTGAACAGAATTGCAAAGTTATCATAGAAACTATTGTTCATACTTTCTTGTTACGCATTTAGATAATTTCATTATGCACACATGTTAATTTGTTAATTGATTGATTTCAATTTTCAACACTATTGACTATTTTGTGGATGTCAGATTATATTGGCGGAGGAAGCAGGAGAACACGGAGAGAACCATCGACCTTTGGCAGCAATTGTCAATCCCTGTCAATTAAGATTGGTCGAGTGCACCCACATCACAATTAAAACTGACTGTATCTATCAAAAGATATTAGCAAGTGAAAATATACGATGAATTGAGTACACCGACACACTCAGATTAATAGTACAGTAACTAGATTATATCACAGGTTTTGGTTAAATTTTAGATAATAATTATGATTGTTGAACTATGACTAAAATGGGAAATAAATAAATTTAGTCTTTTATTTTTTTAAATTAACCTAAATAAATTCTTTCAAAATAGATGAACAGTTGTATAGAAAGCATATATATATAAAATAAGCAAAACTACTTTCTTAAATATGTCTTACTCTCATCAAATTATTTCTAATTACAAATGCATAAATTTTTCATACAAATTGATATGTTGTTGATACATCCGATTGATTGGTATAAAATAATCATAGGGTCACCTACTCCTTTTGTTTTGTGTATACACCAATCTATAACTTAGTTGGTAGTCATAATTTATGGCTTACATGACGATGACGGTACGCTTATTTCAACTATTTGTGGTATTATTTCACCTAGAAGACCACTTTGAAACAAATGAAAGTTATAATTTTGAGTGTTTACAAATGTTGCTTGATTTGAAAGTGTTGCAATCGGGTATAGCGAACTGTTAATATTAACCTTTAAACAACAAAAAATAATAATAATTCAAAATTTAACTTATCAGCAGTTGTATCATCTCTATAAATACGGAAAACGGTAAAAAAAAGTACAAGTAACGGATGTAATTCAATGTAATTCAATGTACCAACATAACTTTAATGAACGGAAAGTCTTAATGCATTGCCAAATATATATCAATTCTTAACTCTTTTTTGAAGGTTATAGGAACGAACGAGGTAAACGTTTTTTTATTCATTTGTGCTCATTGACGATCTTTCTGTGTTTGTATTATTCGAAAGTTGAACGCCTTTTTTGTATTTTTTTTAATGTAAACAATGAGACATTTCAATGAACTTTAAGTTGTCGTAAAAATAGAGATAAAAAAAAAACCTTTGATTTACTAGTTGAGACCTTTGCCTGATTGAAATCATGGCATATGACTGGTTGAAATGGCAATGATCAGCAATGAAAAGTTAACCGAATGGACAACTACTGTCATATTCCTGACTTGGTACAGGCATTTTGTATGTGGTAAATGTGGATTGAACCTGGTTTTAAAACGTTTAACTTCTCTTGTATATAATTATACCTTCAATTACATTGACAACGATGCGTGAATAAAACAATGACTGATCTGTATATAATTATACCTGGTAAATGACATTGACAACGATGCGTGAATAAAACAATGACTGATCTGTATATAATTGTACCTGGTAAATGACATTGACAACGATGCGTGAATAAAACAATGACTGATCTGTATATAATTGTACCTGGTAAATGACATTGACAACGATGCGTGAATACAACAATGACTGACCTGTATATAATTGTACCTGGTAAATGACATTGACAACGATGCGTGAATAAAACAATGACTGATCTGTATATAATTGTACCTGGTAAATGACATTGATTGTCAGAACAACAAAAACGTTCTGTAAATTGAATGATTAGTGAGAACATTTCAATTGAATACAAATAAGTGTGAATCTTCAAGCCTATAACATTTCTTCCTGCCATGATTTTGTAATTAATGACATAGGATCGATGTTAAGATCTACAATGCATATTCAATGAATAAATAGTTACGTTATATTGAAAGAATTAGTTTTTGACTGGAAGCTTTAGTCGTGTGTCCTTGTTGAGTCTCATAGTTCTATAGTTTCAAAACATTTCAGAGGAGAACATTATGAAAATTGGAATAAAACAATAGCATATGAAGGCCATAACATCCTTTTAATCCGATCTGACCGAAATGTACACAGGCAAATTTTGTTCACGTGAAATTAACGTGAAATTAACGTGAATTTCACGTGAATTTCACGTTAATCGAGCTTATACGCGTAATTCACGTGAAATATTTCACGTGAATTTCACGTTAAACTCACGTGAATTTCACGTGAAATACTGATTCACGTGAATTTCACGTGAAATTTTCATGTGAAATTCACGTGAATTGAGCCTTCACGTGAAATTCACGTGAATTTTTTCATGTGAAATTCACGTGAATTGAGCTTTCACGTGAAATTCACGTGAACTTTTCACGTGAAATTAACATGAATCGATTTTTTTTTTTAAATTAAAGTGAATTCGCCTCAATCACACAAATTTGAGCTAATTTATGTAAGTCAATTCTAATCTAATACAGATTCTGTTTTGATATGTATAAGCATGAAAAATATTCTTCTTGTTCTTGACCATGTGTTCATCTTCCATTCTATTTTATTTTCTTTGTATCCAAAATTTGTTGGTCTTAAACAAAGAAGGCAAGAAAATGCATCACAGGTTATGAATAATATCCAGGGCACTTAGTTCACTCCTAGAACTTTTTGGGTTGTGTTCGAGTCTCAATCCTTTTTTGTAAATGATTTATGGACTGTGGTCATCTATAGAAGATGTTTGCACTGATGTATATTTCATTTGAGTTGATTTTTATTATGTATGTACAAGTCATATTGTGTGGTCATCAGTTTTGACACAAACCAATCACATTATGAAAAATACCTACTTGCAAAAGATGCCAATTCTTTTTAAGAAGGTTTTGAAGAAAAAAAATAGTTCACCTCGCCACATATTCATGTACCGTTTAAAGCCAGAAACCTTTTCAGTAGTTGTCCAAAATTTCATCTTAATTAAAAAAAAAATATTCAAAGAATTTGGTGTTGATGGCTATTCTTGATTCATATTGTAATTGTTTATAGCCTCTGGTCAATTAAATAGATCATGGCATATCTTTTAGACACGTCTCTTGTTGAGGACTGCATGTTAGCACCTAAATGCTTTTCAGGTGTTTTTGTTGTTGTATTGCTGTCTGATTGATGTATACTTCATATCTCATTGTACTAATAAACTAAAATAGAAAGTTCTGTGAAATATAGATGATATACAGATGTATCAAATTGAAAGTCTCTCTGTAATTTACAACTATTTACTTTTTGTTTCATACATGCAAAAATAGTTTTTTTCATTTTAACACTGATCTTAAGATTTAGGCAAAATGTTGACAAAACAACAGGCATATACCATTAAAGGATCTCAAAGTTTGGCTGCACAATAAGCTAAAAATTCTTGTTATTTCATTTTTTTTATATAAAATTCATTTTAAAACATGCATTTTCATTTTTACTGTAACTTGTATGTTGACACAATAATTTGAATTGAATTGTATTATATTCTGAAAGTACTTGTTGAAAAAATCAACACAATAGTTAATTCCAGGTGGTTTACACTTCTTGAATACACCACTACTATGACTACATGTCTGTTAATAATGTTGTAAGAGTCCTCTTCTGCATATAATTGCTATTTGTACCCAAGATTCCTTCATACATTTGCACTTATCCTCCTAAGATGTTGCTCCAATGATAAAATCCTGTAATGCATACTTAGCAATCATACTCTTGGAATACTTCCTATACAGTTCCTGTAATATAATAAATTCAGCATGTTTGTTTCTGTACGTCATGTACGTGTAGTCAAGTAAAAGATAACATCAATTTAATCTCCAATGATTTACCAAACTTATAATTAGGAGATAACTGTATTTTATTTTTAGCTCTGACATGATCAATTAGTGATTTACCTACAATGTAGTAAAACCCAGTAAAACCGGGTTTTCACAGTATTTCCCACTGGGCTGGGCAATACTAAAAACCCAGGTTTTGCCAACCCTGTTTCAGGACATTTTTAGCTCGCTGTGCTGTATCAGTTTTTCTCAATGTTGAAAACTGTACATGATCATTTATAGTTGGCAATATTCAGTCATTTGGACTCTGGTGGATAGTTGTCTCATTGGCAATCATACCACGTCACATTTTATAATAAATTACTTATGAAAACAAACTCTATTCATGTATGTGTACTACACATTACCTGTGTATATAAGTATACTTAGTGCCTATAGAAACACAATTGATTTTCAAGCCCCTTCTTACATGTCTTAGACCCATTTAAATTACAACATGTACAATACTAACATAGTATGTTTATGGCTCTATGCATTCTAGAACATCTGGTTACCTTATACTTTTCCAGTCAAGAAATTTGTGATAAGCTTCCATAGGGTATAAATCAAAACCCAAATGCTCTGAAAATTGATAATCTAGCAGACTGTACATTTTTTAATTACCTCAGCAACGGAGGTGTGGAGGTTCATAATGGTTGAAATTTGCCATGTTAACATTACAAATTATTAAAGCTGTACCTCCAAAACTGTAGGGGGAGATAGCCAGACAAACAAAGTATCCTAATATGGACGGACAGGGTAAATTGATATTATCCCCCACTCGACTGTTGCTGGGGCATAATTACATGTACTGTAGCATGTGTAAGGGACCAGAACTGTGTTTTATTGGCACTCAGTATAAATTTCATGTAAAATAGATATAACAAGAGACAAGTAGACACGCTGAAATGTCTTGCCTGCTTTACTATTCATGATAAATTTTATGTTGATTGTCCTAAATATGCTAAAGATGTAATTTTACTATTTAAGTATCATATAAACTTAACATAACCAATGATCCATGAAAAAATACTGTCTATAAGCAAATAATGTCAAGGTCAGAAAAACTAAGCCAGACAGACATGTGCACTTACAACCATTGCTTACACCAAATATAGCTGATCTCTTAATTGATTATAGCTTGCATAGTATACAACAAACAGACAAAAATATGAAACTTAATATTGACCAATGAACCATGAATATCAGGTCATGGTAAGATTAACCCTGCCCAGACAGACATTTTTTTACATAAATTAGGCCGTTAGTTTTCTCGTTTGAATTGTTTTACATTGTCATTTCGGAGCCTTTTATAGCTGACTATGCGGTATGGGCTTTGCTCATTGTTGAAGGCCGACGGTGACCTATAGTTGTAATTTCTGTGTTATTTTGGTCTCTTGTGAGAGTTGTCTCATTGACAATCATACCACATCTTCTTTTTATATGTACACCATGCATACAATCAGTTGCAGACAAGACAAAAAATTAAATGGCCGAATTCATGATATCAGTAATTGTTTAATCTTGGTCAAGCCATTTTGATAATTTTCTCAAACTACAAGCATAACACATGGGAATATTAATATGAAATAAGAATTGAAATCTTAGGAAATCCAGAATATAAAATTCTATTCTCATCAATTTACATGGACTGAAAAGGGTAAATAAATGTAACTACATGCCTATTCCATACATGTATATACAAATGTAGCAGATTAACTTTTCCTTGATCTGTTGATTGATAGTGTTTTTATTTTGTCACTTTGTATGGACTCCTTTTAAATTTGCACAGGATTCAGCATTTTGTTATACCATTTTGACTACAAATACTGTAACAAATACATACCAGTTACATGTACTGTAGCTATAGGGTCTCATCTACATGTATATCTAATCAAGTCATTCATTTGATTGTATAACTTCACTTCCACTTACATCTGGGGAACAACAAATGTGTAATTCTGAAAATTTAAATTCCAGTGATTATTATAAATATAAGACCTGAACCTGATGAACTGTTTTCCAAATAAAAAAATGGCAATACATTGTACAACTGAAAATTCATTTAGATATATGTCAAATTCACACAAACAACAGTTGTAAAAAATATTCACCAAGAGAGAAAACAATTACTTTTTCTTTTAATAACCAATAAGTGAACATCACTAGCAAAATGACTAGTACTACATTGTAGTTTTCTAGATTGAACTGTTGTGCATTTTGTCAGGATCTTTAACAGCTGACTAAGCAGTATTGTTAGGTTCATTGTTGAAGGACAAGGTCATAATAGAAGTGGCCTAAAGAGCTTACATTCCCTTTATTTTGACTGTGGCTCATCATGATAGTTTTCTTATTGGCAATCCTACCACATCTCCTTATTTTAAAATTACTAAAATTTTCAATCTGCAACAATTAAATTCTATTTATATACACAGCTACTTTTGCATAGGTACATTTGTACTATTTCTGTATCAAAAATATGTAGTACTGAAATCTACTTTTAATATTCAGTACTATTTTGTTACTTTAGAATTATTGTAATATTTAGGTACCTGTATTTAACAGTACTTGATTTGTACTTGAAATTTAAATACAATAGTTTTTATTCATGTTATTACACGTTATATTTTCAGCATTTTGAAAGTTTGTCTATTTTAAATCTCTTTTAAAGTTATGATTTTCAAATATGGAATATTGTGATCACTGTGGGTATTATTTCTGTACCAAATTTTAGTACAAAAAGTACTGTAAAATAAAGGTACCTAAATATTACAATAATTTTAAAGTAAAGAAAAGTACTAAATATTAAAGTAAATGTCCACTACTACAGATTTTAGTACAGAAATAGTACATTTTGTACCTATTCAAAAGTAGCAGTGTACATGTACATTATATATATATTGATTAAAGGTAAACTGATCATCACTATGAAGCAATGTTCAAAACACTCTGCCATTATCAGAAATCAAATTTATTTTAACTCCAATGACAATGTATATGTGCAAAACACTCAAAACTTTTTAAGTAAATGTACCACAATCTGACAGAAATCATACATATCGTACACAATCATGATCAGTGAGGCATAAAATTAAGGTCAAAAGATATACTTTTGTTGGATGCTGCATCATAATTATTACAAGTTAAATGAATGCAAGTCATTGAGTACATGTAGTTACTATAGCTAGTACATAATATTTGAACTTAAAATAAAGGATAATCTGATTATTATCAGTCTCTGATCAGAAATGAAGCCACACAACAGTGAAATATAAGTCTCAGAGATGCACATATACAATCATTGTATATACATGTATGATTAAGATTAATACTTAGCATTGGCTGTCAACGTACATTTTTTTCTACATGTAAAAATGGACTGTCAGACATGGAGTCATTGGACACTACATGTAGGTAACTTCATTCCAGTATCAGTCATTATCAATAGTCAACTCCTCAGCCCATACCTTGTAAAACTGCTGAAAGAGAGAAAACAGTATTTAGCATGTGGAGTAGTGGACGCAATACTATGTCTATTCAAAGAGTTTTGCAAACAGTTTGCTTATAATATTATACACAAATTTCTTTCTATTTATATTAAACTTGGAATTATCCCTTTCCTCCATAATGACGCCTTTTGATGCCAGTCCACCCCCTTTACTCCATGATGACGCCTTTTGATGCCTGTGTAGTGCCTCAGTTGAAACGATTTGCATATGAAAAAAATCTGTATCAGACTTAATAAAATTTGTATCTTATATAGAAAGGATATTCATGCGAATATCTTACTGGAATTTCATTGATGAAATATTCATTTTCACAATGCATTAATACTTTAAACCTGATGATTTTTTTTTATTGAAAAAATCCTATGCGAATCAGGTGTTTAAAAAAATCTTTCCATGGAGTAAAGGCCTTAGGGTTATACTATCAAATATCAACTAGGGGCTCTCACAGGGTTGGCAAAGAATTACCCGGGTGGGAAAACCCGTGTTTTCCCGGGCTGGGCAATACTCCCAGAAACGGGTAATACTGGGCAATATGATTTTTGAGCTTATTTCAACACAAAATAGTAAAGACTTGCTGTAGTTTCATAGTATTATAGCTAAATATATACATTTTATACAGATAACCATTGGGAGTCATTTCTAGAAGATTGAAATTTCAATTTCATTCTCTTCTCCACTAATTCTATGTAGGCAGAATACAAGATTTGCACATTTTAGGATACCTTCCAAGCATTGTTTCAATAATCCAAACTTTGAAAAAATGCATTTTATTGCAGTGTTTGAGTAAATAAATTTAAATTGCTATGCAATCATACAGCTAAATAACACCCTACAGGGTCATGTCATTAACCCTATAGAAATGAAAAGGCTGATTATTGTTATATAAACATATGTGTTCTAATCTGAATAATTACTTATTAATTAGTGATGTACATATAAATTATGTAAAAGTAATTTTTCTTACATGTATATTTAAATTGTTAATTCTTAATATTAGTTATATAATATATTTGAATTCTTTGGCTTTATGTTTACAGTTTGACCAATCTAGACAGAAGGGTGATTCAATAGATTTTAGGAGAATTATTGACAATGATTGAGAAAGGCTTTTCCATAAATATTTGTCTAATGTGTCTTTATGTACACTTGTCTCAGAGTTGCTAGAATAATACTTTCTCAAATGCATACACTTGTATTATAAGACTCTCAAACAAGAAAGCTTATTTATAAATCAAAATATGTTTACTTTTATAAATTTTGACTCGGATGGAGAGTTGTCTCATTGGCACTCATACCACATCTTCTTATATCTAATTATTAATATCTTAAATGTATTGCATTTGTGTTTGATCACTGGATCCTCTTTAAAATTCAGGCCAATATTTTATATTACCCAGTATTGCCCAGAATTACCGGTAAAACCGGGTTTTCCCAGTATTTCCCACTGGGCTGGGCAATACTCATAAACCCGGTTTTGCCAACCCTGGGCTCTCAAGAGCCTGTGTCGCTCAAATGTATTCACTGTTGTTTTGAAAATCATAATTAGTAGTATTAGATACCCTTTTAATGATTGAGGCAAAGTTTGATTAAATTTTGCCCAGTAGTTTAAACTAAAAGCAAGTCATCCCATTGTAGTCTTACAATAGTAACTGAAGACCCTTGTCATTATTAAATTAGTTTTCAAGTTGTGACCATTTGAAATTAATTTTATACAATTTTCCTTTAGACTTCTATAATAAACCCTTTGATCTTTCCTTTTTTGGTATGGAACCTTGAGGCTCAATTTCATAGAGTTCCATAGAAAGGTACACTGTGTGAGATTTGCTCATTGTTGAAGGATGTACTGTGACCTGTAGTTTATGTTAACTTCTATGTCATTTAATCTTGGGTGAAGGAAATTATATCATATCTTCATATAATTATATATTAGTTCAGGTGTACGAACATATACAAATGATGTACAATGTGTATTATTCCAGACTTTAATGTTTGGAAACCATAGGTTCCTTGTTTTTGGCCCATAATTATTAAAAGGTTTAGTCCGTTACCCCAAAAATTAATCCAAACCTTTCTATTGAGGTATGGAACCTACTAAGTGGTACAATGTTATAGAGATCCTACACTTATACACAATTTATTGCCATGAAACTTGAAAATGCTTGTTTTGGACCATAATTCCTAAACAGTTTCTAAAATAAAATCATCTGAACTGAAACAAAATTTGAACTTGATATGCAACTTGTCATGGTAAAACTATACAATATGATAATTATCAGATCAATATCTTCATTGATCTTATAATGTTAATTGTCAGGAAACTAGAAAATGCTTGTTTTGGCCCCTAATTTCTAAACGTTTGGGGCAATTATCCCAAAATTCAATCCCAGCCTTCCCTTTGTGTAGTGATACATTGCATTACATTTAGAGATCCATACACTGAAACACAAGTTATTGTCTGGAAACTAGAATATTGCTTGTTTTTGCCCCTTTTGGCCCCTAATTCCTGAACCTTTGGGGCAATTACCCCAAACTCAATCCCAGCCTTCCCTTTGTGATATGGAACCTTGTGGTACAATTTCAGAAAGATCCATACACTGACTAACACACAAGTTATTGTCTGGAAACTAGAAAATTCTTATTTTGACCCCTTTTGGGCCCGTAATTCCTAAACTGTTAGAACCATAACCCCAAAATCAGTCTCAACCTTCCTTTGTGGTTTCAAACCTTGTGTTTAAATTTCATAGATATCCATTAACTTAAACTAAAGTTATTATCCGAAACCAAGTGTTTTGGACGATGCTGACGACGACGTCGTGATACCAATATCGACCACAACATTTTTTGCTGTCGATAAAACTGATTATTTGCGTGAATTTTTCTAAGTCCAAGGACTACATGTATATACATGTAGCTCTGCAAAAATAAAACATCTGAAGTTTTTTTTTCTGAACAGAATATATATTGAACTTGATCTGTAAACTTGTCATAATCTATATATAACATGTATAAGGGTGAGGGTTGGGATTCCCCTAACATGTTTAACCCCGCCACATTCTGTATGATGTGCCGGTCCCAATTCAGGAGCCTGTAATTCAGTGGTTGTCCTTTGTTGCTTTGTAACATATTTGTTTTTCGTTCATTTTTTTGTACATTAATGAGGGTGGTAAAGGGTTATTTTGGTGCAACGTGTTTTGCCATTTTTATTTCACGTGCAGCCGTGAAAAGGGTTCGTTATTCACCGTGTTTCGTGAAATCGGTAAAAAGATCAACATGCAAAATTTTTTAAATTGTTTGTTCATCGTGAAATGGCAATTTTATTTCGCGTTCTTTCGTGCAGATACCCCCTTTACACCCCTGATTAATTAGGCCATTAGTTTTCTTGTTCGAATGTTTTACATTTGTGATTTTGGGGCTTTTATAGCTGAGTATGTGGGCTTTGCTCATTGTTGAAGGCTGTGTCATTTTGGTCTGTTGTGGAGAGATGTCTCATTGGCAATCAATTACACATCTTCTTTTTTTATATTGTATCGTCTTGTTGTCGTTATTGATTCATGCCATTTGCGAGTTCAAGACTTATGGGAACATTTCCCTCCCCTAGTTGGAAATCCCTTGGCCCTTGTGGTTGTTTTCTGTAATCTTAATATGTTTGAATAAAAAAAATCTACACAATTGTTTTCCTTCTGATATGACGTTAAATCTAATGTCAAAGTGAGGTACAGCCACCTGTATAAGAGTGTACACCAGATTAGGTATTTGAGCTGGCTTTCAGTTACTGCTAGCAAGTCTGGAAATTTGTCAGTGATGGTCTTGTGTCATGTAATACATGTTTCAGTATGTGATAACTGCAAGTGTTTTGTTATCTATATAACTTAGAGTTAATCATAGATAAGATACATGTACATGTAATACAATGTAGTATCGGTTTGATTCATACACAAATAAAAAAAAAAAGTGACAAATTTATACTGTATACATTACATGTAAGACTCAGTCAGAATTTATCATATCCATCTCCTTTATTCATAAAGAATTTTCCATCTGCCATTAAAGTAAAGTAATCTTCATGTACAGTCAGGTTGCATATATTTCATAAAAAAAATAATTCTGTAACGGGTTATCGAGCACTGGTCAGGGGAGTCTAATAACAAGGAACAAGAGCTCTTAAGAGCTCTTTAACCGACTGATATTAATAAACAAAACATACATGTGTCTGGGAAGTTCAACACTAAAAGAATTCGATATGAGAAACTAAATGCTTTTGAAAAGATTTAAGTATCCATCTGAACATTACAGTCAGGACGGATTGGTGAATTCAATTGATTGAATGAATGAAAATAATGCAGGTAATCAACTAATAAGTTTGTAGTATAACTTTAGTTTAAAACACATTAACCTTGTCTATTTTGATGAAGTAAAGTAAACAAACACTGAAACAGTTAATATTTTCATAGATAATTTCTTCTTGTTCAAATTTTTATTGTTAAACAAATCGATAGCTAAGACCCCATGACTTCGTGAATAATAGAAGGCAAGCTACGTAACTGTTTACAAATAATAAAATATCTTATAATTCAACTGGAATTAGAAATTACATGTAGATGCGTACGGACCTATGGGGCGAACGGACACGATACAAAAGTCGAAGATGAAAACCATTCTCATTCAGTCATTGCAGATTTCTGTTTATTCCTGCACTATTAAATCATTTGTTTGAGTTACCTGTAGTATATCCTCGAGTATTCATAGCTCCTTGGTATTGTTTGTCTTGTTAAATTAACTGAAACAAATACTGTTGTTGTTGACAGTTGACAATCAGCTGTCGGCGTCCTTCTCTTCAAAACGCGTCATAATCTGTATCTTTCAAGCGTTTTAACAAACCGACTCCGGACGAGAGATTCACGGATATTGTCCTGATGTTCAAAGTATTTCTCCATGTGAAAAATAGGTACCTGCTAGTTCCCCCATTCTTAAGTTACTGTACAAATCTTTGGAACATATAACAAATTATTTATATATATATCTCTCTACATGTTTAACTTTAATTCAATGAGAAATAAACCAGCCTTGTCTAATTGGCAATCATTTACCACACATGCACTTATTAAAGCTTTCAAATAATATTTTACTGTCAATCAATAATTTAACATACATAAAATTGAGAATGGAAATGGAGAACATGTCAATGAGACAACAACCCGACCAAAGAGCAGACAACAGCCGACTTATGCATCTGGGACACTATGTATATTAACATGATTAAAGACATTAAATTTATTTATTATCAATAAAGTTTAAAAGATAATTAAAAATATTTGAAAAGCTTACAGCTTTTTTAAGTTTGGTGTAAATTTCCTGGTTTTAAGAATGTAACTTTTTTTTAATAACAAAGTGTAAATGTAACCATTCATTTTTTCTGAATAAAAATATTAATCTAAGCATACAGGGACATTGTTTTGTAATTTTAAAATGTGTCCCAGTGCAACAATTGATCATGCAATCTTTCAATTTCAATGATTATAAAAAATTTGCTTCTTGTAAAGATCTCATGTTATAAAAGCAAAACAATAAATTGTAATATTCATGCAACTAAGTCTTAAACCTGGAATAACTAGTTCAATTTAACTATTAACATTTCCTGTCATTATCTACTGTTATGGACAGAATGCAACTTTTATTAACTTTGGAACTATTTAAACATGTTGATATAAAACATTTTTAAAAGTATATTCTGTTTTGAAACTCAAAATTAAGTTTAAGAAAAGAAAAGAAATGCAGTTCATTTTAAACATTTTAAAGAAATACTTTTATGTTTGAAATCAGAAGCAGATTTTAGGAGGAAAAAGGGGGTATTTCACCACATTCCCACCTTTTGGAGACTTTTTACAAGTCTTCTCACTCTTTTTCATGATGCTGGACCCATGTCTGCCAATTATTGCAACTTTGCCCTTTTTTCTGTAACTATTTTCCATCATTGATTGGAAAAAAATTCCCATAATAATGGGGACACTCAAAATTTCACATTAACCTTTTTCCAGAGTTAAGGACAATCCTAAATAAACTACTTAAAATTTACCTTATATTTAATACCCAAAATTATCAAACTAAATAAAGATAAAGCTTTTTACATGTTTTAGTTAAAATTTTCCCCATTGATTGACAAACCCGGACAACTCATCAACTCATAAGGAAAATTGAGAAATCTTTTACATTATAAAAAACAGTATGGAATATTTTTTAAAGTATACAAACAAATAAATTGCTATCCAGTCAATACACATATAAACCCTGATATTATGATATTCATTTCTTCCTTATTTAGGGTGAGGGATCAAGTTATTAACATTCACCACTTTTATAATGCACGTTGAATCAAACATTTTGATATTTGTGAAAGCATAGCAGTTTTATACTGCACTTTCAATATACTTAAAAATTGATAAACATTCAAATTTACATTTATTGACTAACTATAGTATATATAAAATTCTTTTCTGTAAATATACTTACTTGTTTTTATTCATATGTCCTAATGTTAAACTTATATGCGATTCAAATTGCTCACAATTTTTCTTGACTTATAAGTTTGAGGAAAAGTTTTATGCACAGTAAAAAGGGAGATAAGTCATGTTTGGAAGTAAATGATATATATATATATTATCCTTTCTTTTCTTTGCAATTATGGGAAGTAAAGAATCTATTACAGTAACAGTAATCTATTTCATAAGTTGGGGTTACCTCCACATTTTTAAAAGTATAAAAGTGAAGAAGACATAAGATGTGTGAAAGTAATTAAATTTACAAATTAATAATTATAGAAATATTACTAGTAAATCAATTAGTCCATCACTATAATATATGCATCTATGAATTTGAAATTCAAATAAGAGTTACACATGTATACAAAATTCCATTTTCATGACTCTACTAGAGATAAATATAAACAGTGATAAAAAATATAATTCAAGACCCAACATATTTTTGTAGTTGCATCTAATCCACTATCAAGGAGATAATTCATGCTTAAAAAGGATAAATATCAACCATTTACATTGGTTCTATGTCCTTCTTTATGTACATCTTGAGACACCAAGAATAACAGCTTTGAAATGATTCAATTTTGCAAAATTTAAACGAATAATAGTATGTGTAAAATTCAGGTGAATTTGTTTTCATATTGCAAAATTTAACTCAATAAATTTAAATTTCTCTTATGAACTCATGGTTTAATTCAGATAAAATGAAAATAAATTTCACAGGAGTTTTGATTCATGTTAATTTCATGTGAAATTGTTCACGTGAATTTAACGTGAATTTTTCACGTGAATTTAACATGAATATTTTCACGTGAATTTAACGTGAAATATTCACGTGAATTTCACGTGAAAATAGAATTTTTTAAATTAAATTGAGATTCCCAGGGAATATATGATACATATAATACAAGGTATGAGATGTTGACAAAATTTTTGATTTTCAGTTAATTTTTTATAACTTAGACACCATTTATATTTTTTCACGTGAAATTCACGTGAAATTTTTTACGTGAAATTCATGTGAAATAATTTCACGTGAAATTCACGTGAAAATTTAATGAATTTCACGTGAAATCTCTTCACGTGAAATTAACGTGAAAGTTAACGTGAATTTCACGTGAAATCACTTCACGTGAAATTAACGTGAAATTATGTGAAATTCACGTGAAATTCATGTGAAATTCACGTGAAATGAGATTCACGTGAAATTCACGTGAACAAAATTTGGCTGTGTAGGAATTTTTATGCCTGTCAAGTTTGAACCAAATTGTTAAGATGGTTTAGAAGAAGTGATGGAAATGTAATTGTCTAAAGATGGACAAATGATAAACAGATACACATAAATAATGATTAGAACTCACACGTCCATTGTGGTATTTTACGGACAAAAATAAGGGTATCTTTTCAACAAATTCGCTGGTTCAAGAAGAGAGCTGATGATAATCATTGCCTACATATGAAAGAGAAAATCCATGCATGTCATTAATCTCAACTACGTTGTAGCAATATACGCTTACCCAGTCCTTGAACTCAGTCTCGCTCATTTTTAGTTCGTGCGATTCCCTCAGTTTTTTTTTTTTTTTTTTTTACCTTAATGGATTTATGCGACTTAAAAATCAGTAAACGTCTGTTGTCTCTAATTTGTACTAACCTATATAGCTTTTATATAACATAAGAAGATGTGGTATAATTGCCAATGAGACAACTCTCCACAAGAGACAAAATGACACAGAATTTAACAGCTATAGGTCATCGTACGGCTTAACAATGAGCAAAACCCATATCGCATAGTCAGCTATAAAAGGCCCCGAAATGACAAATGTAAAACAATTCAAACGAGAAAACTAACGGCCTAATGTATTTACAAAATAATGAACAAAACCAAATATGTTACATAGCAACAAACGACCACCACTGAATTACAGGCTCCTGACAGGCACATACAGAATGTGGCGGGGTTAAACTCTTGTTTTGGTCTTGCTTTCGATTAATCATGTAAAGCTGCAGCATCTAAGGCGGCATTGTCTGAACTGTTTACTTTTTCTTTTTCTTGTTAATTTTACAAAGTTGTTGGGCGTTTTGCTGAAGTTGAAAAAAGTTTGGTAGGATGCGCTAAGGATTCTGACGAGGAACATCCACAATCTGGTGCACCAAGGTGCTGTCTCTGAACAGGAGGATGATAGAGTTTTAGACAATTTGCATTCATCATCCCTTTCAGCTCTTTGTGATTGCTACATCTCCTAAGTTTGAAAGTGTGATGCAGTTCTTCAGATGCAATGTCCATCAAATATTCAATGTAGCTTTGAGGACAATCATTTGGGCACCTTTGGTGTATGTAATAAAACGGGATCGTGTACTTCAAACGTAGACAAGTCAGTGTTTCTGTCAATTTGTTGATATTACTGTGCATATTTAAGGTTCTCTGTTGCTATAGTTTAGAGTATTTGACAATTCATCTCCTTTCCTATGTAAAACTAGGTAGAAAGAACCAAACGCTGAGGAAGATGTAATCCAAAAAATCATAGGAATACTTGGGATAAGTTCTGGTCACTTTTGTTTATGCGTTTTTTCAACAAAACTAGTTTATGTTTGATATCTACCGGTACAGTTGTGACATATTTGATTGAATATAATTACTGTCAAATCCCTGACCTTTGGCAGTGATGATACTTTAGCAAATTCCGAGTATAAAAAATCGATTTCTCAGTGACGTAGTGTAGATATTTTTTCTGCACTTTCAGTTCGCACTGAAAAGGCTGCTGTCCATTTACTAAAAGAATTAACTATTTTAAGGGTGAAGCTAAATGATCCCCAAGTCGTTGCTTTAAAATGGGCAAATCATATCAATGTTCTATCGAGGGAAAGTGTCTTGCATTGGCATGTTTATAAGTGGAAGTCTCTGACATGTGCTTGTTGTTTTTCTGTGTAGCAAAGATCACACCCTTCCAAATTAAGATATTAAAAGAAATATTGGGTTCAGATTATATGTCTGTTTTGTGATTAATTGCACAAACTTCGAAACGTTATAACAATCCGATAACTGATTAATTTGCTTTATCTCAATATTAAAATGAGGGAAAATAACAGTTAATGAGGCATAACACTACAATTCATTAATACTTCATTTATGATATTTATTATTGAGAATAACTTATATAAATGGAATATGATGTATATAAATGAACACTTTCTTTGCAAAGTACTATAGAGAATGCATTTACTTGGAAGTCTTTTGATTTCTTTAATATTTTACGGTTGGTATTTTTAATTTAAGGCATTTTCACTGAGATTTCAAATTTATTTTTATTTGTCAATCATGGAATTATAATTATTTTATTGTATCTGTTTATTTTGTACTGTTGTAGACCTATTCTTATTATTGTCATCTTTTACATTTGGTTATAAAATGAAAAGTAAATTTAATTATAGCACTGATTTTTATATCTTTATTCATATTTACTTTACTATTTATTAGTTATTATGGTAATTATTGATTTTTATTGTTAGTTCATTCCTGAAAACAATTATATCTGATTTCCAATGTATAGCTGAAATAGTTTACGCAATTTCTCAAATAGTTCGTATTAGTAATAAGTCAAAAGTCATCATAAATAATTATTTCACAGAGCTGTATGGTGGATTACGGAATGATCTATGTAATGACGCCTCAGTATCAATCGACAACTGTATATTTGAATCAGTGGATGACTTTGCTAAACACAAGCTTCCTCCACCGTCCTACATTTTTCAAAGTCAGATTTTTTCCCAATTGTGTAAAATAAGGTAAGAACGTGTTCTCCTTATTTAAATCATTCATCTTCAATCTATTTATTCATATGTTTATATTATATAGGTGAATATCTTGATCGCGTCTATCCCATTGATCTTGAAAACGGACACAACAGAAAACGTCTGCCAAATATCTCATATTACATTTATGAATCGTTAGTCAGCAGTCGTTTAAGAATAACGGAAAACTCGACATTCAAGCAGTATGTCGTATTATATTTCCCAGTTGATACGATTTTCTAGGGTTTGCGTTTCCTTTCAAGATCCTTGAAAACGTGTGGTCACTCACGGAGAAGTTATTGAATCAAGTGTTTTAAATAATAACGTTGAAGACATATGATTTGGTTGACCGCTACCCGTCCTTATTTTCTCGTTTATAATTCACCGAATACTACTAGCATGTGATGCATGTACAGGTGGAGACGCGAACCTCATCGAAGCACCGGTCGCGCTCCTGCTTTAATTCATGCGATTTCGCTCGTTTTTGTTTCACTTTGATTGATTTCTTCTTAATAGATTTATGAAATTTGAACATCGGAAAACTATTCTTGCCTTTCATTGATAACGGGCAATGAGCTACACGACGGGTGTCAATAGTAAAACAGGGACTATTTACTCTTCAGTAGCACCTGAGTTCAACATAACATGCATAAGTTCGTACGGGTTGGTGTTTCTTTTACTTTAGTTGTATGTGTTTTATTAAGGGATATTTCATTTTTTAATATCAGTCATGTTTCTTAATGTTATTGTTATGATCTTGTTAATTTATTTTCTTGAGGAACAGGGTTTTATTTCAATCCTTTCACATTTAGTCATGAATTGGGGTTCGATAATTTACGTGTACGGATGTTTTATATATTTGGTAATGTCTTATGGTTATAAAAGACACATATACCTAACCGCTGCTATATGATGTCTGATCATCGTTTGTCAACGGATTTTAAAGAAGTAACACTACAGGTGCCAATAGTTGAGCAAATATCGTCAATCCCTTTTTTTCATATTCGTGTTGTTGAAGCTTTCTTTAAAGTGTTTTTGTCTGTTGTTGTTTAATTCGCATTTTTTCTTTTGGTCATATCTTTTTTTAAGTGAAGGTTTTAAATGTCCCAATTTATCATTTTACTTTAACTTAAAACATTGTGGTGACAGACAGTATGAAAACCAGTTAACACCATGGTGGTTGTAATAACTTGTTCAGATGTGTCTTCGTAATTTAGTACCAACGCCATGAATATACGTAGCAGAGTGACAAAGAATGAAAGGAAGTTACTTTATTTAAAAATCATTATAATTATGAATCAAGAAAAATGACTAAAAGATAGTCCATATGTTTTTTAATAAGTCTTCTTCAAAGGAGAAATCAAACTATCCTTAAGCTATAAAGATAATGATCCGTCACTTAAAAATTCAAAGTTGTAAGACTATGAGGATCGATCTCATCAAACTTGATATAAAGGATAAACAAAAATAAGTCTGCTTCATACCTTGACCAACAAGTAAACATCGACAAGGTTTAACACGTAAAAAATGGCAGTGAAGATAGTTTAAGAACGAAACTTTACCACAAGAGAGCTGATAGCACAAAGTAGTTGGTTTCAAGAGATTCAAAATAGATAAAAGAAGATGTGGTATGAGTGCCAATGAGACAACTCTCCATCCAAGTCAAAATTTATAAAAGTAAACCATTATAGGTCAAAGTACGGTCTTCAACATGGAGCCTTGGCTCACACCGAACAGTAAGCTATAAAGGGCCCCAAAAATTACTAGTGTAAAACCATTCAAACGGGAAAACCAACAGTCTAATCTATATAAAAAACGAGAAACGAGAAACACTTATGAACCACATCAACAAACGACAACTACTGAACATCAGATTCCTGACTTAGGACAGGTGCAAACAAATGCAGCGGGTTTAAACGTTTTAATGGTACCAAACCTTCACCCTTTTTCTGAAACAATAGTGTAACATCACAACATAGAAAAACACACTATAAAATATCAACTGAAATAGCTTAACTCAATCAAAGGGCATATTAACACCAGTGAACATACAATGAACAAATAAATTTGACCTATGATACAATGTAAAAAAGCCAGTTTATGGTAAACATGGTTCATAACAGATTCCTGCACATTTTGCCAGAAAAGGGCGCGACCGAAACATAGTTGGTTATCATAGACAGTAAGGAGAAATTACCCACACGGCCCTTCTCTTAAACCGCTACATACAAAACATTGTTTCATGCTTGTACGGAGAAATGTTCCTAATGTTCAAAATAGTTCTTCCAAAAACACTTAAATTGGGTAACTTTTAAAAAATCAAGGATTTTTAGTACTCGAATTTTAACCTTTGCTTAATATTTTTATAACCCGCAGTATTTTTGCAAGGAAATCGAGGATTCTTTATATCTCAATAAATTGTTTTGTCAATATTTTTTCTCTCAGAATCGTCACGAAACTTTTAGAATGTTATAGCAATGTCACATACAGTTGTCCATATTACCGGGATAACGGACCTGCCTTAATGAACGTCGAAGCATTCAAAGCATTTATCATTGGCACGTGTGTTAACAGAAATGGTAAGTTAAAGACATGAAATTATTTACTATTTCGGATACTGGTAAATAAGCTAAAACAAACTGCTGAGTTTTATCAATTTTCGAATTTGGCAGTCAATGAATCTATTACATAATTCATAAATATGGATGCATTGAGTTCGATTTGGTGTCAGTACGTACTTTGTTATTTGTAGTACTTATTTTTTTCCCCTTCAATGAGTTTAATTTTCGGAATTGTTAGGCAACCAACCAGAATTATTTGTAACATTTTTACTTTATTTCCTACCAAGTTTTCTGTAATGTATCTTAGTATACCTATGGGTATCTAAATGCTTGTACTGTTTCTGTAATTAGATTGCCGAACTATTTATAACTTTGTTTGTTAGAATTATTTACCGATATAGTTTATAATTTGTTGATATTACTCCTCATCTGTGTTCTTCAATGCACAAATGCAACAAGATCGACATCAAAGAATTCCTCTCAAATCAATACAAGTGACCGCCTTGAACTTGCATTGAGATGTGAACGTTAGTTCCATGATGAACGCACCATTGTGATTTTTTGATGAAGAACCTCAATTTAAGCGCTTTTCTTTTGCTTTTCCTTATTATGTTTAAATATGTGTAGTAGTTTTGACTTATTAGTGAATACACCATATCCTTTCTTTTCATTTTTTTATACTAATGAAATAACAAAATATTTTATAATTTCCGACCGAGATATAGGCTAACCCATACCGTAACGAAATTATATATTATCAATACTGGGCTTTCATTAGTCATTGTAAAGTACAGGAATGTTCTTCAAAATTGTTTATTTCAGTGTTAGAAGATGGAATAACGTGTATGGGTTCAAAACAATCAGATATGATTGCCCATGTCAACCGGAATTGCCTTACTTACGAATTAGTTGAATACAATGTATGGGACGTCTATACAGACACGCCAGGATGGACATGGCATAGGTATTGTAGGTTAGTTCGTTTTACCGTTAATTTATATTTCAAGTAAATTTTTAAAGTTATTTCAACAGTTAAAAACAAAAGAATTTAAGCTAGTTTCTCTCTGCATACATGGCATAAGACAGAAAAAGTTACACTTTACATTTATTTACCTTCATAAGAACGTTAGACAAATGTGAATTTCCAATCGCTTCTTGCCATTTGTATAGTTTACAAATATAGAATGTCTTGCTTATATTTTCTCATTGTGCACGACTGATGCTTTAATTGGGGTTTTTTTTCAGCCTGATGATTACTGGAATCCAATGTTCTGTCAACAAAACACAAGAACTCGGATGTTCCGACGAGTTTTATGATTTCTTGTTACATTCTTCCTATGTCCGTCTGCCAATAGAGTGTCTTGAACCTAATTCAACCAAGTTTAAATGGCTTGATATGTACACGGAAATACCAACAATGCTCTCAGAATCACAGAACAAAATAGACAGAGAGGAACCGAATACCACTATCGATAATATCGTTTCCTCGGCAACTTGTAATAACATGTCACATTTTTCAGTCATAGCGCTGAATCTGATTTCACTTGCTGTAAGCAGTAGAAAATAACCATTGAAAATTTATTGAATATCCAATTGAACAGGGATCTAAACCAAGGTTATCAATCGATCAGCAGAGCATAACTGGTATCCTAGCTCATAAACGAAGTTAATAAGACTTATATACCGAATTGATATTTCATATTTGTTTCAAAATAAAATCAATAATTGTATTTTAGGCCGTACGGTTGCCTATAATTGCTTATATCCACTTCATTTGACTCTTTTTGCAATAATATCTTTATCTGTTTATCATTAAGTGACATAACATTAACATAAAATTAACGTTAACATGCTCTGGTATTTGAAAAAATATCTTAACATTTCATTGACCATAATGGATTTTCAAATATTCATCTTGTTTTCACTGCACAGCAATGATCAAGTGACACAATATGATATCTAAACAATAGTAACTCGGACAAAATGTCTTTTTGATATTATTTAGATCTTGAACTTTAATATGTTGAGTGCTTTATTTATTTTCCAGTTGATAGTTGTTTTCTTCCAACTACAAAATCAGTCAATTTCTTAGTTTGACCTATTTTTTTTATTTTAATGAGTTGAACTCGAGCAAACTATTGTTGGCCTATAGAACATTATCCCCCATAGGGCGAAAGTTGAATTGAAATAGAATTAATTATCTTCCCACATGGAACAATGGAGCATAAAGATACTGAATGATCAGACGATAAGAGGTCAAATATCTATTAACACCATTTGTGTGATTTACCCGTATGACCTGAAAACTTTTAACCTGGGATTCATTATTCTTATAAACTCATTGGCATTTAGATATTTGCAAATTTTGTAATATGATATGTCAATATAATGGAATTTAATGCGACTGTCATACAAGTGAGAGGTTTAGCTAGCTATAAAACCAGGTTTAATCCACCAATGAATCGTAATAGCTACTACTAGCTTTGACAATTTTTCTACAAGAGCCTGTAGAATACATCGATGCTGTAAATAACCGTCGTTTTGTAGATCTTTAACTTCATGTCAATTATATAGCCAATTTATGCTCAATAATTTATACAAGTGTGTAAGATGGAGTGATTAACCGATTTGTTTCTAACTGTCATTGTGTTTTCATAATTTTGACCACACCCATCCCCCTTTTTCACCGTTTGAAGTATCTTTCATTTCTATAGAGCAACGATATAATCAGACCTTCTGATTCAATTCATAATGCGTTAATATTACACAAGTCGAACAAAGTACAATGGTATGTGCTTCCACATTCACCAAAACAAAATTGGACAATTACCCAGAATATTACTACGAACACCTTCTATTGAAAGACGTAAAAAGTGACATTTTGATAGGGCAACTTAAAAATTTTAAAATAAAAAAAAAATATCTTCAATGATCAATTATATTGAATCCTATGTAAAAATTCCAAATTTTGAAATTTTGATGGGTCAAAGTCACTGTTATATATATTTAACAGATGAATGAAAATTATAAATGTACACCCTATAAGTATAAATGTCGATCTCGAATCATACTTTGCAACAGAAATATCAAAATAGTCCTTAATATAGAAACTATAGTTATAATCTGTTAAAATATTCGAATTGATGTCGCTCTAAACGAAATTTTAGCTTTGACCTTTGACCCATATTTAAGAGAATTATGACCACTGTAGACAATAACGTAAAATGCAGCTGTGTGTTATTGCGTTAACCAAAATTAATCAAATGCGTTGACTGGGCAACCTACTATTATTAGTGAGATAACATTGAAATAGAATAAACATTTAAAATGCCCTGATATTTAAAATCCATAATATTCATTGTATATAAAGTGCGAATCCAGATAGTTCATTTTCACTATCAAATGCGTGTAAAACTGTGTTTCTTTACGTTTTGAAAATACAAAATAATTGATTTGAATGGATTTTTTAACTCAGTTTCATTAGAATATGACTTTACAAAGTACAATAATATGATAAAATTCCAAAAATATATTATTAAAGAAACAGCAACTAGAATAAAGTTATTTAAAGCGGGTCATTTTGACATTTGGTGCGATGCATTATCACTGAAAGTGCAATCATTTCTGATGTGGAATGTTTTTAGGTTGTTACGGCCAGAAATCACCTTTCAATTGTAGCCTACAAAAGACACAAATCAATAATAAAATTTAACAAGATTAATTATACACAAGTTTACAAGAAGTATTACGCAAATAGAAACGCCAACTTAACTGTCAAAATATAAGTCCGATCCTTTGTCTTTACTTTATCCGGAATCCTTCTCGTAACTGTACGGAAATCCAAACAGAATATTACGTCCAATAAGTCACAATCTAGTATGATGTTGTTCGCAAATAAAAGTGTCAATCCAACTGAGAGAACTTCTGAGAATATTAATGTCTATTATCTGAAAGTCTAACTTTAGTGTCTGTATATATATATATATAGTTGTCACGGAAATCTCTAGAACACTTTAGAACGGAAACTTCTAGAATACGGTGGATATTTAAATTACACATCGTAGATAAAGCCTCATTCTGGAATCGTTATGTAAGTAAAATAGAAAGTTCTACTCATTTCATCAGTATCTATGCTTGTTCCAGTGATTTCTAAACTGCACAGTTATTTTGTAAACAACTATAAGGCCACAAAAAAAAACCAAATTAGGCCAAGATAAATAAATATAATAATTACAATATCATAACAAGGTGCGATGGATTTTCATTGTGGTTTAATGTGATAATTGAACATGCAAAAACTGACAATATTCATATGTTTAATCAAATATTGAAGATATTTCCAATATTTTTTAAAATTCAAACGTATCGTACATGCTTAACCATCGGAAAGTTGATTGCGGACGTTGTGCGTTTTTAAGCGACAAAGAACAAGCTGAGAGAAGCCGATACATGATATAAAAAATAATGTGAGTTATATGCACAGTTCGTATACAAAAATACATTATACACGTTGTATGCATGTAAAGACGACATTTTCAATTAAAGAATTCGAATTTTAACTCGAACTGTACTTACTGAATGATACACGCACGTATGTTAACAAACCTTGGTCACAAAAACTCGCTAAAAAAGCTTCAAAAATGCAAACATTAAATAACTTTAATTAATAACTGATATATGTGCAGGTTAGTGAGCGTATCTTCCTCCAGAATATACCCCACATATCTAATTCATTGTAATTATTATGATTTTCTAAAAACAAGTCATCAGTTTATGAAATTTTTATACTATACCGTTTGTTGCGCGTTTTCATAACAGTACTGTATCTTTCGTTGATAAAAATATCGAGACGAAAGTATGTTGTTTCCTTTGAAATACACATCTTATATTTTTGTAACGACTAAACTATTTGACGTTTCTAATATTTCATATTGAAAATTAAAGCACATTGTTCTTAAGTCATACTGAAATGCTTATGACTTACGAGTATTTTTAATCTTAAGATGTTTTGTGAAAAGAGCTGCTGAATTTTGTGTACGTTTAATGTGTGACCAAGTGGAGCCCACTTATCTGGAGCACCTGATGGCAATCCAGTTTCTGAGAGATTTTGCAAAAATGACTTTAAAATTCGAGTATTTTGATCTTGAGTTAAAGGTCACAAAGGTCAAGATGATATGCAACACATTGTCCTGAGTTTTCTATTAGTGTGTCAGGGATTCGAAAATAATCGGGAGTAGAAAAAAAATCGGAGGTAGATAATCAAGGGTACAACGTATTTTTACGGCGAATTTTCCTTAAAAAGTCGTAGCACTTGATTAAACAAGCTTTGAAAAGTTGTCAAACACTATTTTTATGTTAAATACATTTCTTTACCATATTGTTCGGCTTTGAGTTGTCAACATGCACAACAAACAGTACAAGGATTATCAACGAATGGTACTAAACAAAAACACTATATATATATATAAAGACAACGAAACATGACGAAATTCGGAGTTGAATATGTATAAATGAAATATAACAACGGGTTTCTCATTCGCTATGACTATTTTAAATAGATGTGTATAAATTACTTATAAACATCGCGAAACAGAGATTCTGTATACACAAACTTGAATTAACTTCAAATAAAAGCATGGTATGTTGACTCGAAAACTAAATGTGACCGTGTGATTAATGATTTCTGTTGTTGTTTAAATTAATAATGGGTGGTAATGTTTTATAAAAAATAAACAATGCTGTCAGGAAGCAGTAAACTATGTTTTCCTCAACATGTTATCCTGTTACGGCCATAATTCTTTGAAGAAAAATATGTATACGTTCTATCTACCAGCTTTGCTTCGCGACACAGCAACGTCCGAAATTAACTGTTACGTGGAGATATCAGTGATATAGAACAATTAAAACATGTAACAATAAAATGTTCTCAATATGTCATTGTAATTTCAACATTGTGTATTCTTTTTATGTCCAAGCATGAAAGTATTATATTGACAGGAACTCCAACGAAAAATTAGCACATTCGCATCCCACTGATTTCTTTAAGAAAATGACATTCAGTAAACACTTAATTAAAATATTTGTCAAAGTTAGCAGTAAAACTCGATAATAATTGCAGATAAAAACTTTTCAGTTTACTTTTTATAAGAATTTTATGATTTTCAAGCCTAGCATGTATATAACAGTTATGCATGTATAGCCAACGGCCCTCTCATGAATAAAAATCTTACTATTTAAATTGATTGTAACTAAAACTGAAATGTTCATGGCTTGCGAGTATTTTAACTCTTCAGTTTTTGTGAAAACAGTCGCGGGGTTTTCGTTTCTTTTTATTTGTTTTAACGCAGCAAAACCCGTCAAAACTGGCATATTTGTCATTTAGTGACATGGTCGTTAAATGTTATTTCCTTGACAATTAAATACACATCCGGTTATTTCGGTATATTCCGTAATTACGATCAATCACGAGGTTCAGAAAATTTGATTGAACCCATGCATCCATATTGCATGTCGAGTTAATTAACAGAAACTTAACGATTTTGCGGCATCGCACTATAAACGTTTGCAGTCGGTTTGTAAGAGTTCCTGTCAATATAATACTTCCATGGTCCAAGATATACGCACTGATGAAGTTGTATCGATACGTCATGTATAGCTCCTTAGATTTAGAAATAAACTGAAGTAAAAACATAACCAGTCACTCAAGCGTAAAATGTAGGTCGTTGTGTGTACGCTATTCATTATCCAAGATGCATTCATTAATTAATGACATTTCGTTAGTATGTGATGTATAGTACACTAGATATAAACCGAAACCCAACACTTAAGCATAGTTTTCGGTAGCCGTTAATGTGCTTAAGTGTGCAAGGTATACATGGTATATGTATTCAATGATGAATAGTCAATGTAATGGATAAATTTAACCCTTCATGTATATCCTGATGAATTATTCAAAAAAATAGAATTGATTATTTTTAGTAATAAATGCTCTTATTTTTACGGAATTCATTTTTGTAATAAGTAACCATTATCAAATCCTTCTGACTTTATTTAGTTTGTCAGGGAGTCGACTGACCTAACACTCTATTTAATGAAAAGGATAAAGATTCCTACTGTGAAAGTGCACCGCATATACAATAGGAATGAATCGACCCTACAGTGAAAATGAAAGTATTGTATCATTATTCGACAGCGTAGTGGAATTTAACTCAATATCAGCAAACTGAATAACAAAACCTATTTAAATTATGCAACATTAATGATTTTGTTAAATCGTACATTTATTTGATAATAAAACAGTTCTGCTGCTTTTAAATCTCATGCACGCTCTGTTCGTGAAATATTCTTAATATTTAATTATTTGTGTAACGATTTCACACCTTGATCGCTTTATGTGCGATATAAACCCGTCTGCATCTCTTACCTATATCACAAGTTTATTAAAACAATCTATTTGATAAATTATTTATTATTTTATTCCAAAATCATATTTTTTTCGTCTGTTTATTTATCATTCTATATTAGTAATGTATGGCACATGCAGTGACAATGTTATTTCAGGATCCGCATTTTATATACATTGATATGTGTCATCTTAATATAATACACATATTAAATTATAACATGAGCTACATTTTCTTTAACTTTTTGACAGATTTCACAGACTCCATCACGTAAAATTAATTTTTCATTTTTTGTTTTTATTAAGTTTCATTGACCATAAATGATTTTCAAATATTCCTCTTGTTGTCGCTGCACATCATTAATCGAGTCACACGATATGATATCTAAACAATAGAAACTCAGACAAGATGGCTATGTGATAGTTTTAGATCTTGAACTTCAGTGTTTTTTTTTGTTTTACTGTGGATAGTTTAAAAAAAGCAAATTTCTTCCAACTACGAAATCAGTCGATTTCTTCATTAGATATTGTTTTCATTTTATTGAGTTAAACTCTATTAAACAATTAATAAACTTTATGATTGTGATTCTGATCAAAGGTTGAAAAATATATTTGACATGTTCACAGAAATACCAATTTTAATAGTATTTTTGTCTTTATTTGTATTGTTGATCTTGATGTTGATGTTGGTGTCGTTGTACCGAAGTGAGTTGATTAACACATGGTTTGGCCTATAGAACACAATCCCCATAGGGAGAAAGTTTAATTGAAATAAAATTAAGTATATCTTTCATGAACCAATGGAATATAAAGATATTGACCGATCAGACGATAAGAGGTAAAATATTTATGAACAACATAAGTGTGATTTACTTGTTGATTTTAAACGTAAATATATAGAGAAAAAAACTTGGTACAGGCATTTATGCAGAAAATTGTGGATTAAACCTGGTTTTACAGCTAGCTAAACCTCTCACTTGTATGAACGTCGCATCAAATTCCATTATATTGACAACAATGTGTGAACAAAACAAACAGATATAATAGGTAAACAAGTCAAAAATTGGTATACAGCAGTCAACATTGTGCTATAACCTTAATCGCTATAAAAACAAACAAATATGTCAACAAAGAAAAACAAAAAAGCATATAGACAAAGCACACAAGCAAAAACGAAAGACAAGAATGCAAAATGGCCATAGTACAATAACACAATGACGGGATGTATAAGTACCGAGCCACGTCAAATGGATATTACCACAAATAGACTAAACAGCAAAAATTATAATTTACAAAGACAATAAAAGAACACTATAACACGTAATTAAGATGATAAATAACGTCAGTACCTAGAATCTATACTTCAAGACCATCGTGTATTATCTGTGAATTTGATACGGAATATAGTAAGACAGTTAAATAAACTCATCAAAGAAACGAGGCTTATAGTGTTCCTCGCCAGTCGCGCGTATCGTCTACAAAAGACAATCATCTGATTCAACATAATTATATTATCACAATCTACAAATAAAAATATTATATACGAGAAGAAAATACTTAGATATAAGAAGATGTGGTATGAGTGCCAATCAGACAACTCTCCATCCAAGTCAAAATTTAAACCATTTTATAAGTTCACTTTATATATAAGACAATCCCCTTGAATGATGATTTTTACACCTTTTGACAAAAACCATAGTGATTAGAGATAATATGAAACCAAAAACAAAGCTCTTAGTCAAGAATTATATTCTAGTTTGAAATGCACATAGATCCAGGTGATCGAAAGAGTTGTTTGTTTATACGACTATTAATTTACATCATAATGTGGTACTAAATCACCAAACGTTACCAAAAGCTTTCAAGCAACTACTAAATTGTATTTCATCGTGTTAATTCATCGCACTTTACATCTTATCATCGTACATTAGTTTAAACATCGTATTCTAGCGTCCACTTCCCACTTTATAATATTAATATATAATGCCACCAAACATAAAGTTGTTATGTGCCCATACTTTTCCAATTCAAAATATACTCAAATGATGATACAAAACAAGGAAATTAAAAACAAAATATAAAATTCGGCAGGATGTTTTTACATGGTAACTCCACAAATATGGAATGTGTATGGTATAATCTAGAGTTTTTCCTAAACTTTTTAGACAAAAGTGACCCCTATTGTTCTTCTTGTCTCTTTGGCAAACTGTCTTTTATAATGCAGTTTATTGTAACTACAGTTCTCGTGCACTCGTTTTATGATAACAATTTTTTTTAAATTCATTTAAAAGATTGTTTCTTGATTTCAATGAGAAAACAAAATGATATGTATTTTCCCTGAACTAATATTCAGACTGTTCCAAATCGTCGGGTGTGTGTGCGTTTGGGATGTTTTCAATATGAGGGTAAGGCAAAGCTCTTTCGAGTTTTTGTAAATCATATTGAGAATTTGTGAAACATAAAAGACAGGCGAAAGATACAAATAGGACATCTCAACTCATCAGTCGAAAAAAAAACTGACAATGCCATGACAAATCGACAATCAACAAACAACAGTACATAAAACACAATATAGAAAACTCAAAAAGACGGAGCATCACGAACCCCTCAGGTGCTTCGATAAAATAAGCAGATCCTGTACCACTAGGCACACCAGTCTTGGTTCTCATTTCAGTACTATTAACTATTCTTGAGATATATATTTGCTTTCTTTGTAAATAAAATGTTCATCAACAGGTTCTTGGTCCCTAAAATAATTGCAAAAATGATATTGTTTCATTCCTTTCAAAACACTCTTATTCAAAAGCATTACCAGAAATAAAATCTGATTGCAATCGTACATCTCGTGTGGATATTTTACTCAATAATAGGGAAAAGATTCCATAAGAATTTTACAAAGGTCAAAAACCGAATTACAGGGTTATTTCTCAAAGAAGATAAAAGGAGATGTATGAAATCTTTTAGATAAGTAGTAATATTAATATGATCTCCATCGCTTCTCTCATTCGAACACAAAACATTCCTGCGAATCAAAAGACACAACTGGAGATTTTTTTTTGTATAGAAATATGCACCAAAGCAGTTCGACAGAGCAAAAAAACACACAAATGCATCGCTGTGATTATTTATGTATATATTTAACTAAATATTTTCTTCATCGACACTGTTTTATTATCTTTTATGCATGCTTCTTGTTAAATAAAGGCAACAGTAGTGTTCAATAGTCATAAATCGATTAAGCGAAAACAAATCCGGGTTACAAACTAAAACCGAGGGAAACACATCAACTATAAGAGGAAAACAACGGAACAACAGCAACACTAAACTGCAACAAAATCAAACGCCAACATACATAGAAACGGACTATTTGATAACAACTGCCATATTTCTTACTTGGTACAGGACATTTTAAGACAAAATAGTGGGTTGAACCTGGTTTTATGGCTAGCCAAACCTCCCGCATATAAAGCAATGTTAAAAATACTGCTAAAATGACAACATTACCTGACAGGAATACAGTTCAAATAAACGCAAGAACACCCAGGACAGAGAAATACATAAATTATTAATATACACGTAATAGTACATTACAACATGTTAACCACAGAATAACAATGGACACCTCCCATGAATTTACGACAGTACACCAGTACACCACAAACGAAGTATAAACTGCGCGTCACACGAATGTACAAACGCCACAAAAAGTGACGTATTTTTGTGACGTTTGTATTATCACAGGTAAATTTCTAAAAACAAAATAGATTTGTTTTATTGTAGACACGTACAAGAATATAAAATTGGGATTGAGTTTATAATGGTGTTATTTTATGTATTATTTAACCATGACAAAAATATTAAAATGGAATTGTGTTTGTCATGGTGTTATTATTTGCATTTTCTAACCATGTCGGCTTTTTCATATAAATCAAAACTGTGTATAAACAAGAAAATCCTGTGCATATAGTAGCTTTTAACTTTAAATCATATAAATGAAATAGCTGATTTATCATGTTAACTTTACATACATGCATATAATAAATAAAAATGAAATAACTGTTATATAAGGCAAGATGATGTAAGACCAAACAGTAAACACACTTGAAAACAAACAACATCAAACAAAAACACTGTAAACGAACCACGAGTAACTCGACTATACTGATATATAAGACATATGTGAAATGTACTGAAAATACAGGATTTATACCACAAACGATAAGAGATAACACAATATTCAACAAGACTTACAAAAGAAACATCATAACTAAATGCACGAATGTTGGATGTATTCGGGAATAGTTCAATTTCGGTACTTAGCATACCAGACGGCGATAGTAAAACACAATCTAAGACGTGGCAAAAATTATGTTAGTTAGTTTAGACACAGCTACGTCGTATAGATCAACCAATTCGTGATGGTTTCCATAATATTTACGGAGTGTCATTTTAATTCTTTTCTCCTCATAACTCTGTTGGAGCAGTTTTTGCGTAAGGAGCACACACCTGTATATAAATTCAGTAAAGTGTGAACATGCACGAGCATAACGTATCAATTGAGATGTGTAAAAACCATGCAATTAAACCCAGATTCTGCTTTAATTATGTAAACCAACGAATACGGTGCATTACGGCCCGTTTTTGGTATAAGACAATGACGTTTTTGAGAACTACTTCTTTCTTGATATTATGGGAAATACATAAAATAAAGAAATATAAATGAAATATTTACAATTAATCTTATAACTTTATGATATGCTCACACAGCCAAACGCTTTCCTACATATAAAGGAATAAAACAAAGATATGTTACTCTAAAGTGCGATGGTAATGTTTTTGTAGTCGGCTGGCTTAAGTATGATGATATCTGCAGCAGTGCTTCAATACAAAGCTGAGTCTCAACTCACTTGTGACATATTTCCGCAGTGATATAGCTAGGTACCAGAAAGTATTCTAGTCTGTTTATCGGTTGTGTCCTTTTCCATATTGTGACGAATGGATTCTTACGGCGGTTGATTCATGCATAGCAGGAGACAATTACCCAGGTCACCTTCCTTTTCAAGTTGATGGTATTCCCCTAGTTTTTGTTTGTTACTTTGATTTGTCGTCATCGATTTATGAATTTTACATCGGTAAACTGATTCTGTCTTGATTTATCCCCTTTATATAAAAACTAAATAATTATACATATTCGATTATGCAAGTCAATTCCAACTAATGTTAAACAGTTGTGTCGTCACATCACAGTCCCAGGTTGAGTGGAGGGTTGATCATGAGCACTTACAAATATTTTAACACGTCACACACATGCATGCTTTATTGCATGTTCGTAGTCATAAACATATTATGCAGTGGTTTTTGTTTTTGGATTATGTTTGTTTTTCGTACATTTTTGAAGTATTACTAAGGTCGTTGGCAACTAAGAATTAAAATGCTTCAGGCAAATTTAATCTTAGGTACGTTTTAGCTATTCTCTTTATGTTTTTGGTCAGATAGCTTCACAAGTATTCAAATATTTATACATTCTTTGTTTTTTTTTTTTATTATTTTATTTTTTTTTTTTTTTTTTTTGGTTTTAGAGTTCCTGATGATGGTAGATCCAGAAAGCGCCTCGGGCGAACTACTTTCATAAAATGTTATTTTGATTAAATGGTTGTACGTTTCGGCATTCATGGTTAACTCTAACGGTATGAGTTTTTCTCGTTGTTGAAAGGCGGAAGGTGATCTGTTATTGTTCACACCTTTGTCGTTTCGTCTATGGATACATGTCTCATTGGCAATCAAACCATATCTTCTTAGATATTATAATGATTATTATTAGTGTTAGTATTGTAGCTCTGTTGATTTGCCCGTAATTTGACCTATGGAACAAATCGATGAAAAAGAAACAATTAACTTCATTATTGGCATACAGTTGAAAGTTTATTATAGTTAATGAATGACAGAAAAGATACTTCATTATTTCTCCAAAGGGCAATAAATTTAACGCCAATGACCAATCAGACGAGAGGAAGGAAATATTTATTAACGCCATTTGTGTGAATTTCCAGTATGTACCTGAAACTTTAAGCTTGAGATTCATTTCTTAAATTTATCAACAATTTTAACGAATAGGAAAATATTTATGAAAATTATTTAATGAATGGCTATTATTTATTTTGAATTTATTAAACCATAAAATTCAGAATCCGCGAAGCGGATTATGTAAAATGTGAAGAGTCAAAAATTAATTTTATGGTTCAATAAATTCAAAATAAATTATTGCCATTCATTATAAATAAATTTCTATCAAAAATAAGGCTCAAAGAACTTTTTATATTATTTATATTAACAATAACTAGGTACACACATGTTGGCGTATGAATACACAACGTCAGAGTGGGCGTGTCGCCATAAAATTGACAACATTGAAAATAAAAGTAATGCTTTTAACCAATCAGAAGACAGTAAATACACCAAATTTATTTATAAACAAACCAATTCCCAATGACAAAACAGAAACATTCTGAGAATTTAATTGTTCAACGCATCCAAGTTCAAAAAGGATTGTAAGCTTTTTCAGTTCATTCTTTTCTATTTGGTACACCAGTCAATTTTCAATTTAGCGAAACATTCAGGCCAATTCGTCAACATAAAAGGCTATGCTATTATTTTTGGTTAGAATTTGATGTTGAGAACAGATGGTTTTATTGAAGATTTTTTTACTTATTCACATCTTACTTAGACTCGGTTCGATTAAGAGTATAACATATAAGAGACAACTGTAAATTTTTGTAGTATAGTATTGATCAATAAACTAACAAAAGAACATAAAGATCATACAATCGGCACAGGAAAAAATTATAAACTCTATAACTACATTAGGATAGAAATCAAAAGCACAAGTACAAACAAAACAATAACAAAACACCTCTACACTTAGCAGTCATCAAATTATCAACAACCAATGAAATAATTTGTAGATCTAACTTAATAATTAAGGAGATGTTGTTTAAATGCCAATGAGCAAACTATCCACCAGAGTTAAAATAACATGGATATGAGTAAATAAATTAGCTTGTTTATCAAATTTGCTGTTTATTTCTATACATTATTGTTCTAAATGTATTATTTAATAGGCCGTTGAAACATTCATTTAAAGTCACCATTAGGAGACAATTAATCATTTAAAAATTATCTGACTGTTTTGATTGACGTTTAAAAATAGATTTTTTGTGTATTCTGTATTTTCTTTCTGTCGTATTTTCTCCTGTTTACTGTTTTCAAAGTATTAGAAAATGTTTGCGTTTTAAATAATTGTTCCTTTTATCCATGGCGGCTTTAATAGTTGATAAATCGTTATATAATTCACAAACTAAAACCTAAGCATACTAAGGGTTATTTAGGTATTAAAAGGTTTAAATTAGCTTAGTGATTTCAGTGGTGAAGATCGTTGAAACGAAATGCAAATAATATTTTAAAATGTCATTTTAAAGCAATAACTGAAAGAACAGGCAATTGACAGTTTCGACCATAACACTCAATTGTAGATATTGTATTGCTACTTATTCTTGAAGCTTTAAGTTTTCCTTTGTCCACAATAATAAGAAAACAAGCTGAAATTGGTAAACAATCGTAATTGAAGGGCAGTAAATCATGTAAGGTGTCGTTTGACATCTTCAGTCACATTATAAAACTTAATTAAGGTCTTTCCTTTTCCAAAAGGAAAGACCTTACTGTATTTCTTCTGATTATTAAGGTCTTTCCTTTTCTATAAGGAAAGACCTTACTGTATTCTTCTGATTAAGGTCTTTCCTTTTCCAAAAGGAAAGACCTTACTGTATTTCTTCTGATTATTATTATTATTATTATTATTAAGGTCTTTCCTTTTCAAAAGGAAAGACCTTACTGTATTTCTTCTGATTATTATTATTATTATTATTAAGGTCTTTCCTTTTCAAAAGGAAAGACCTTACTGTATTTCTTCTGATTATTATTATTATTATTAGTATTATTATTATTTTTTTTCCGCCAAACTTTGACGAAGTTAGCAGCCTTAACCGTAAGACGTGTCGCTTTCATGTTCACACTTTGTATCGGTGTCATGAATACCTATCTGGAACTCACCCTGTGAGTCAAAAAATTTTGTCGGTTCGGAGTAATCCCTCCGAAACCAAAAAACCTTGTTATCATTTAAACACCGTAACCGTAATAGGTAGAAAAAAACCGAAGGGTGAAATTTGTTCAGGACCAGACCCCGGTTCTTCGTTACATTTGGATCGAAAAGATTCAACGACTCGTTGGTAGGGTTATGCCCCTATGAAAATTAACCGATGTCGGTTGGCCACCAAAACTCAGAAACCGTAAGTCGTAGAAACCTAGGATCTTCACCAATGATCATCAATTGATGTGACTTTGAAAAATACCTCAAGGTCAAATTTGTATGTTGACCTTGACCTTTGACCTAACACCTTGTTATGGGATAATCTCAGAAACCATTATACTTACAGAAGTTTTGAATAGTGGGAAATGTTTGGGTCATTAAGTCGCAACTTCGTTACATTTTGACCGAAAAGATTTGACCTTTCTGTAAGGGCATAACCCTAGTTTATGTTTCTAAAAGACAAAATCAGCTTTTAATGTTAAACCAAAGGTCCTAGACCCATGGGGTCTTCAACAATGACATTTGGGACCAATGACCTTGACAAAGGTCACAAGGTCAAAGGTCAAGGTCATGTCCCAGATAGCGAATTATGTGTTTTGACCTTATTTAAAGCATTTTAGTGTGTTTTAAAGCTTTTAAGGTTGACCTTGACCTTTGACCTTTCAACATTTTATTAGATATCTCAAAACGATTATACGTACAGAAATAGTAAATAGTGAAAATGTTTAGGTGACTAAGGCACAACTTTTTACATTATGACCGAAGAGATTTGACATATCATTAAGGGCATAACCCCGTTAACGCTTTCTGAAAAACTAAATTAGCTTTAACTTTTGAACTAAAGGTCCTAGACCCATGGGGTCTTTTATAATAACATTGTGGACCAATGACCTTCACAAAGGTCACAAGGTCAAAAGTCAAGGTCATGTCCTAAATAGCGAATTTGTTGTTTTCGTCATATTTTAACGGTTTTAAGTGTGTTTAAGAGCTTTTCAATGCATTTTACATCTATTTGGACATGTATTTTACATTACAAAAGGAAGACCTCTCAATTGTTCAAGAACAATTGACATTTTAATTATTATTATTATTATTATTATTATTATTATTATTAAGGTCTTTCCTTTTCCAAAAGGAAAGACCTTACTGTATTTCTTCTGATTATTATTATTATTATTATTATTATTATTATTATTCTTTTGTACAAAATAAGCTTTAACTCATGAACCAAAGGTCCTAGACCCATGGGGTCTTTTTATGACATTGTGGACCAATGACCTTGACACAGGTCATAAGGTCAAAAGTCAAGGTCATGTCCCAAATTCGAATTATGTGTTTTGACCATATTTTAAGAGTTTTGTGTGTGTTTTAGAGCTTTTCAATGCATTATACGCTTATTTAAACATATATTTTACATAATGAAAAGGAAAGACCTCTCAATTGTTTAAGAACAATTGACATTTTAATATTATTCTTTTGTTCCTCCAAACTTTGACAAAATTTCCTCCGTATAAGCCATGTCGCTTTCAAGTTCACATTTTGTAAGTGTCATAAATACCTATCCGGAACTCATTTTAATTCATTCTTTTGTTCCTCCAAACTTTGACAAAAATTCCTATCCGTAACCGTCATGTCGCTGTCAATCAAACATTTTATCGGTGTCATAAATCCCTCTGAAACCTTAAAACCTTGTTATCATTTAAACACCGTAACCGTAATAGGTGAAAAAACCGAAGGCTGAAATTTGTTCAGGACCAGACCCCGGTTCTTCGTTATATTGGATTGAAAAGATTCAACGACTCATTGGTAGGGTTATGCCCTTTGAAAATTAACCGCAGTCGGTTGGCCCCAAAATTCAGAAATCGTAAGTCGTAGACACCTAGGATCTTCACCAATCATCATCAATTGATGTGACTCTGAAAAATATCTCAAGGTCAAATTTGTATGTTGACCTTGACCTTTGACCTACCACCTTGTTATGGGATAATCTCAGAAACCATTATGCATACAGAAGTTTTGAATAGTGGATAATGTTTGGATCATTTAGTCGCAACTTCGTTACATTTGACCGAAAAGATTTGGCCTTTCTATAAGGGCATAACCCTAGTTTATGTTTCTAAAAGACAAAATCAGCTTTCACTGCTAAACCAAGGTCCTAGACCCATGGGGTCTTCAACGATGACATTTGGGACCAATGACCTTGACAAAGGTCAGAAGGTCAAAGGTCAAGGTCATGTCCCAGATAGCGAATTATGTGTTTTGACCTTATTTAAAGGATTTTAGTGTGTTTTAAAGCTTTTAAGGTTGACCTTGACCTTTGACCTTTCAACATTTTATTGGATATCTCAAAACGATTATACTTACAGAAATAGTAAATAGTGAAAATGTTTAGGTGACTAAGGCACAACTTTTTTACATTATGAATGAAGAGATTTGACTTATCATTAAGGGGCATAACCCCGTTAACACTTTCTGAAAAAAACTAAATTAGCTTTAACTCTTGAACTAAAGGTCCTAGACCCATGGGGTCTTTTATAATGATATCGTGGACCAATGACCTTCACAAAGGTTACAAGGTCAAAAGTCAAGGTCATGTCCTAAATAGCGAATTTGTTGTTTTTCATATTTCAACGATTTATGTGTGTTTGAGAGCTTTTCAATGCATTTTATGTCTATTGGGACATGTATTTTACATTACGAAAAGGAAAGACCTCTCAATTGTTCAAGAACAATTGACATTTTAATTAATTTTGTTGTTGTTATTATTATTATTATTATTAAGGTCTTTCCTTTTCCAAAAGGAAAGACCTTACTGTATTTCTTCTGATTATTATTATTATTATTATTATTATTATTATTATTCTTTTGTTCCGCCAAACTTTGACAAGATTTGCCTCCGTAACCATAAGCCATGTCGCTTTCAGGTTCACACTTTGTATCGGTGTCATAAATACCTATCCGAACTCACCCTGTGAGTCAAAATTTTGTCGGTTCGGAGTAATCCCTCCGAAACCTTAAAACCTTGTTATCATTTAAACACCGTAACCGTAATAGGTACAAAAACCAAGGCTAAAATTTGTTCAGGACCAGACCCCGGTTCTTCGTTACATTTGGATTGAAAAGATTCAACGACTCATTGGTAGGGTTATGCCCTTTGAAAATTAACCGCAGTCGGTTGGCCCCAAAACTCAGAAACCGTAAGTCGAGACACCTAGGATCTTCACCAATCATCATCAATTGATGTGACTCTGAAAATATCTCAAGGTCAAATTTGTATGTTGACCTTGACCTTTGACCTAACACCTTGTTATGGGATAATCTCAGAAACCATTATACTTACAGAAGTTTTGAATAGTGGAAAATGTTTGGGTCATTAAGGCGCAACTTTGTTACATTTTGACCGAAGAGATTTGACCTTTCTGTAAGGGGCATAACCCCTGTTTTAGGTTTCTGAAAAGACAAAATCAGCTTTTACTATATTACCAAAGGTCCTAGACCCATGGGGTCTTCAGCAATGACATTGGGGACTAATGACCTTGACAAAGGTCAAAAGGTCAAAGGTCAAGGTCATGTCCCAGATAGCGAATTATGTGTTTTTGACCTTTTTTAAAGGATTTTTAGTGTGTTTTAAAGCATTTTGAGGTCGACCTTGACCTTTGACCTTAAAACTTGTTTATTGGATATCTCAAAAACGATTATACTTACAGAAATAGTAAATAGTGAAAAATAATTGGGACATAAAGGCGCAACTTTTTTACAGTTTGACCAAAGAGATTTGACCTATCCGTAAGGGGCATAACCGCTGTTAACTGTTTTAGGAAAGACAAAATAACCTTTAACTCATGAACCAAAGGTCCTAGACCCATTAGGTCTTTTGTTATGACATCGTGGACCAATGACCTTGACAAAGGTCAAAGGTCAAAGGTCAAGGTCATGTCCCAGATAGCGAATTATGTGTTTTGACCTTTTAAAGTATTTTTAGTGTGTTTTAAAGCTTTTAGAGGTTGACCTTGACCTTTGACCTTAAAATTCGGCGGTTGATTCATGCATAGCAGGAGACAATTACCCAGGTCACCTTCCTTTTCAAGTTGATGGTATTCCCCTAGTTTTTGTTTGTTACTTTGATTTGTCGTCATCGATTTATGAATTTTACATCGGTAAACTGATTCTGTCTTGATTTATCCCCTTTCTACAAAAACTGAATAATTATACATATTCGTTTATGCAAGTCAATTCCAACTAATGTTAAACAGTTGTGTCGTCACATCACAGTCCCAGTTTGAGTGGAGGGTTGATCATGAGCACTTACAAATATTTTAACACGTCACACATGCATGCTTTATTGCATGTTCGTAGTCATAAACATATTATACATTGATTTTTGTTGATAGTTTTGGATTATGTTTGATTTTCGTACATTTTTGAAGTATTACTAAGGTCGTTGGCAACTAAAATTAAAATGCTTCAGGCAAATTTAATCTTAGGTACGTTTTAGCTATTCTCTTTATGTTTTTGGTCAGATAGCTTCACAAGTATTCAAATATTTATACATTCTTTGGTTTTTTTTTTATATTATTTTATTTTATTTTATTTTTTTTTTTTGTTTTTGTTTTAGAGTTTCTGATGATGGTAGATCCAGAAAGCGCCTCAGGCGAACTACTTTCATCAAATGTTATTTTGATTAAATGGTTGTACGTTTCGGCATTCATGGTTAACTCTAACGGTATGAGTTTATCTCGTTGTTGAAAGGCGGAAGGTGATCTGTTATTGTTCACACCTTTGTCGTTTCGTCTATGGATACATGTCTCATTGGCAATCAAACCATATCTGCTTAGATATTATAATGATTATTATTAGTGTTAGTATTGTAGCTCTGTTGAATTTTCCGTAACTTGACCTATGAAACAAATCGATGAAAAAGAAACAATTAACTTCATTATTGGCATACAGTTGAAAGTTTATTATAGTTAATGAATGACAGAAAAGATACTTAATTATTTCTCTCCAAAGGGCAATAAATTTAACGCCAATGACCAATCAGACGAGAGGAAGGAAATATTTATTAACGCCATTTGTGTGAATTTCCAGTATGTACCTGAAACTTTAAGCTTGAGATTCATTTCTTAAATTTATCAACAATTTTAACGAATAGGAAAATATTTATGAAAATTATTAAATGAATGGCTATTATTTATTTTGAATTTATTGAACCATAAAATTCAGAATCCGCGAAGCGGATTATGTAAAATGTGAAGAGTCAAAATTAATTTTATGGTTCAATAAATTCAAAATATATTATTGCCATTCATTATAAATAAATGTCTATCAAAAATAAGGCTCAAAGAACTGTTTATATTATTTATATTAACAATAACTACGTACACACATGTTGGCGTATGAATACACAACGTCAGAGTGGGCGTGTCGCCATAAAATTGACAACATTGAAAATAAAAGTAATGCTTTTAACCAATCAGAAGACAGTAAATACACCAAATTTATTTATATTTATTTATAAACAAACCAATTCCCAATGACAAAACAGAAACATTCTGAGAATTTAATTGTTCAATGCATCCAAGTTCAAAAAGGATTGTAAGCTTTTTCAGTTCATTCTTTTTCTATTTGGTACACCAGTCAATTTTCAATTTAGCGAAATATTCAGGCCAATTCGTCAACATAAAAGGCTATGCTATTATTTTTTGGTTAGAATTTGATGTTGAGAACAGATGGTTTTATTGAAGATTTTTTACTTATTCACATCTTACTTAGACTCGGTTCGATTAAGAGTATAACATATAAGAGACAACTGTAAATTTTTGTAGTATAGTATTGATCAATAAACTAACAAAAGAACATAAAGATCATACAATCGGCACAGGAAAAAATTATAAACTCTATAACTACATTAGGATAGAAATCAAAAGCACAAGTACAAACAAAACAATAACTAGAATCAAACACCTCTACACTTAGCAGTCATCAAATTATCAACAACCAATGAAATAATTTGTAGATCTAACTTAATAATTAAGGAGATGTTGTTTAAATGCCAATGAGCAAACTATCCACCAGAGTTAAAATAACATGGATATGAGTAAATAAATTAGCTTGTTTATCAAATTTGCGGTTTATTTCTATACATTATTGTTCTAAATGTATTATTTAATAGCCCGTTGAAACATTCATTGAAAGTCACCATTAGGAGACAATTAATCATTTAAAAATTATCTGACTGTTTTGATTGACGTTTAAAAATAGATTTTTTGTGTATTCTGTATTTTCTTTCTGTCGTATTTTCTCCTGTTTACTGTTTTCAAAGTAATAGAAAATGTTTGCGTTTTAAATAATTGTTCCTTTTTATCCATGGCGGCTTTAATAGTTGATAAATCGTTATATAATTCACAAACTAAAACCTAAGCATACTAAGGGTTATTTAGGTATTAAAGGTTTAAATTAGCTTAGTGATTTCAGTGGTGAAGATCGTTGAAACGAAATGCAAATAATATTTTAAAATGTCATTTAAAGCAATAACTGAAAGAACAGGCAATTGACAGTTTTGACCATAACACTCAATTGTAGATATTGTATTGCTACTTATTCTTGAAGCTTTAAGTTTTCCTTTGTCCACAATAATAAGCAAACAAGCTGAAATTGGTAAACAATCGTAATTGAAGGGCAGTAAATCATTTAAGGTGTCGTTTGACATCTTCAGTCACATTATAAAACTTAATTAAGGTCTTTCCTTTTCCAAAAGGAAAGACCTTACTGTATTCTTCTGATTATTAAGGTCTTTCCTTTTCTATAAGGAAAGATCTTACTGTATTCTTCTGATTATTATTCTTTTTTCCGCCAAACTTTGACAAAATTTCCTCCGTAACTGTAAGCCATGTCGCTTTCAGGTTCACACTTTGTATCGGTGTCATAAATACCTATCCGGAACTCAACCTGTGAGTCAAAAATTTTGTCGGTTCGGAGTAATCCTCCGAAACCTTAAAACCTTGTTATCATTCAAACACCGTAACCGTAATAGGTACAAAAAACAGAAGGGTGAAATTTGTTCAGGACCAGACCCCGGTTCTTCGTTACATTTGGATTGAAAAGATTCAACGACTCATTGGTAGGGTTATGCCTTTGAAAATTAACCGCAGTCGGTTGGCCCCAACACTCAGAAACCGTAAGTCGTAGACACCTAGGATCTTCACCAATCATCATTAATTGACCTTGACCTTTGACCTAACACCTTGTTATGGGATAATCTCAGAAACCATTATACTTACAGAAGTTTTGAATAGTGGGAAATGTTTGGGTCATTAAGGCGCAACTTCGTTACATTTGACCGAAGAGATTTGACCTTTCTATAAGGGGCATAACCCCTAGTTTTGGTTTCTAAAAAGACAAAATCAGGTTTTACTGTTAAACCAAAGGTCCTAGACCCATGGGGTCTTCAGCAATGACATTGGGGACTAATGACCTTGACAAAGGTCAAAAGGTCAAAGGTCAAGGTCATGTCCCAGATAGCGAATTATGTGTTTTGACCTTATTTAAAGGATTTTTAGTGTGTTTTAAAGCTTTTTGAGGTTGACCTTGACCTTTGACCTTAAAACTTATTTATTGGATATCTCAAAAACGATAATACTTACAGAAATAGTAAATAGTGAAAAATAATTGGGACATAGAAGCGCAACTTTTTACATTTTGACCAAAAGAATTGACCTATCCGTAAGGGGCATAACCCCTGTTAACTGTTTTACAAAATAAGCTTTAACTCATGAACCAAGGTCCTAGACCCATGGGGTCTTTTTATGACATTGTGGACCAATGACCTTGACACAGGTCATAAGGTCAAAAGTCAAGGTCATGTCCCAAATTCCGAATTATGTGTTTTGACCATATTTTAAGAGTTTTGTGTGTGTTTTAGAGCTTTTCAATGCATTATACGCTTATTTAAACATATATTTTACATAATGAAAAGGAAAGACCTCTCAATTGTTTAAGAACAATTGACATTTTAATTATTATTCTTTTGTTCCTCCAAACTTTGACAAAATTTCCTCCGTAACCGTAAGCCATGTCGCTTTCAAGTTCACATTTTGTATCGGTGTCATAAATACCTATCCGGAACTCACCCTGTGAATCAAAAATTTTGTCGGTTCGGAGTAATCCTCTGAAACCTTAAAACCTTGTTATCATTTAAACACCGTAACCGTAATAGGTAGAAAAAACCGAAGGCTGAAATTTGTTCAGGACCAGACCCCGGTTCTTCGTTATATTGGATTGAAAAGATTCAACGACTCATTGGTAGGGTTATGCCCTTTGAAAATTAACCGCAGTCGGTTGGCCCCAAAATTCAGAAATCGTAAGTCGTAGACACCTAGGATCTTCACCAATCATCATCAATTGATGTGACTCTGAAAAATATCTCAAGGTCAAATTTGTATGTTGACCTTGACCTTTGACCTACCACCTTGTTATGGGATAATCTCAGAAACCATTATGCATACAGAAGTTTTGAATAGTGGATAATGTTTGGATCATTTAGTCGCAACTTCGTTACATTTGACCGAAAAGATTTGGCCTTTCTATAAGGGGCATAACCCTAGTTTATGTTTCTAAAGACAAAATCAGCTTTCACTGCTAAACCAAGGTCCTAGACCCATGGGGTCTTCAACGATGACATTTGGGACCAATGACCTTGACAAAGGTCAGAAGGTCAAAGGTCAAGGTCATGTCCCAGATAGCGAATTATGTGTTTTGACCTTATTTAAAGGATTTTAGTGTGTTTTAAAGCTTTTAAGGTTGACCTTGACCTTTGACCTTTCAACATTTTATTGGATATCTCAAAACGATTATACTTACAGAAATAGTAAATAGTGAAAATGTTTAGGTGACTAAGGCACAACTTTTTACATTATGAACGAAGAGATTTGACTTATCATTAAGGGCATAACCCCGTTAACGCTTTCTGAAAAAACTAATTTAGCTTTAACTCTTGAACTAAAGGTCCTAGACCCATGGGGTCTTTTATAATGATATCGTGGACCAATGACCTTCACAAAGGTTACAAGGTCAAAAGTCAAGGTCATGTCCTAAATAGCGAATTTGTTGTTTTTTCATATTTCAACGATTTATGTGTGTTTGAGAGCTTTTCAATGCATTTTATGTCTATTGGGACATGTATTTTACATTACGAAAAGGAAAGACCTCTCAATTGTTCAAGAACAATTGACATTTTAATTAATTTTGTTGTTGTTATTGTCTCTGCCTTCTGTTATCAGTCTGATTATTGATTCTTTTTTTCAGCCTTTTCCTATCTGTCTACTTACTGATTCTTTTTAGATTAAAGGCAAAATTTTTCAAACGGTCAAAATCCCTTATTTAGGGTCAACTGATGGCTTATGTTGTAGGTATTTTAGTTGATCTTGTATTGATCATGATTTTAGCTTTTTAGTGTCTGTATACAGCAGTTTTCAAGATGATAGGCGAAAACTATTCGATATATCAAAAATCGCCGCAGATGTATACGAATAAGGGGAAACACTCCTATCTGGAGTCAATTGATATCGTAACATTTAGTATATATAGAGTTCAAGTATTGCTGATCAATTTCACGTTTACAGTTTAGGCTTACCTAAAATAGTTTTCAAAACAAGAATATGTCTTTACGACACCGTTTGTCCTATCATATTTCCATGTTATGTGAACCGTGAAATCGAGTCCAAAACGGTAAATTTACAATATATTTTGCAATAGGCGAAAATTTAAAATTTATAAAACAAATAGTCTTTTCTTTTTTTACTTGTAGATCTAGTACTGCTGACCTTTTCTATTGTATACAGTTTCTAAATTATTAAATTATCTATTAGAGCTTTCACAATAACAGACACATATGCACAAACAAATTGATAATATAATCATCGTTAAATGGCAGAAACTCTTAGAAGGTGACAATTGATGGTATCACTATATAACCTTTTGTAGATCTTGTATTGCGGATCATTTTGATAGTTTCTATCTAAATACTATAGTTTATCAATAATATGTTGAAGCTAAAATTTATCAAACATCGTCATTAAAGCTAAATATATCATATAAAGACGTGTATGATAATTTGGTTAGAATTAGAGGATATACAGATCTTGCAATATAATTTTATGTCTCTGTTATTGTTTTCAAGATAAAAAAAATATGTGGAGCATTTTAACGTAATTGTCTTTGCCATGGTCCTCTGCAATGTCCAAAGTGATTCAAAGTTAATGAACAAACGATACGATTTCCTTCAAACTGTAATTAAGCGAATTGATCCTCACCCCAAAAAAAATGCAAAACTCAATGATTGAACAATAACAGTATAGTTATAACTTATTAATCCAAATACAAAGTATTGAAATGACGATTAATCGACATAAACAGCTGGATGTGAAACAGTACTTTTTACAATTTTCTGACGTTTGAATTTTACTATCACTATAAATCTCTATCATGTCTATATTTGTGAGAAATTTTGTGAGTTTTATATCAACATACTTGCTTTAAACGTATCTTAGTTATGGAAAAACTATGTTTATTGCAAACATTCACTTCTCAAGTCAACTAATATATGTACACTCCCAAACAAGGACAACTGAGCACCATAACCAAGGAAAGGAAAATAGGTAAAGGAAAGGAAAGGGTTGTCATAAATACTTGTATAAATATTATCCTTAGAAATGTCATGTAACTTTGAACTGTATGATTTCATTTTATATTTAGATAACTAAATAACGATTTAAGACTTCTACCTTAAAAGAGAGGCGAAAGATACCAAAGGGACATTCAGACTAATAATTCGAAAATGAACTGACAACGCCATGGCAAAAAGAAAAAGACAAACAGACAAACAGACAAACAACAATACACAAAACATAACATAGAAAACTAAAGACTGAGCAACACGAACCCCAACACAAATTTGATATTCTCATAAGTCAATAAAAGTTGATCAACATGTTCAAGCTTTTTTTGTGTTGTAATACCTTTTCAGAATGATAAAGTGTAATCTGTACAATATTTGTAGTAATTGTTTTAAAACATTCCAACGTCCCATTGTATGATTTTTAAACCAAAAATTTGCAGCATATTACGGCACTTTAGCAAACACAAGAGCAAAATATTAAAAATACTACCAAAATTCAAAACGCCTGTTAATTAGTTTTTATTTGATTTCGTATTTTGTATATGCTTCACGATTTGAGCTTTGATAACATTTGAAGTGCCGTTTATATTCTAAACTCTGTATGTCCGGTGCAATTAAATAATCCACTATTTAGCAAGATTTTATATCATCTAATCACTAATTATCAAGGGTTGGTTTCAGAGCTTTCGCCTTGCTTTATGTCTATATCATGGGTGTTCATGTGATGGCATAGTTGTACAATCAATATATTGAAAGAATTTAGGTTCATTCGACCTTTCCATGCTATCAGTGCTGTCCCTGTGAGAATGTTTGTACAAATATAAGAAGCTGTCGATTTAACCGAATTAACATCAAAACTTTTCTTTGACACTTTGTCATTTGTTAAAATTCCATTTGTTGTTTCATTATGTGGGTGCTCTGTTGTGTTTGAGTCATTTGATTGAAGTGGTTGATACGGATTTAAGTATCCTGATTCACAATGAACGTCACCACTGCTCCTGTTCCCCTCTACAGAAGAACTTTCATCGGCTGAGACTGTATAATATCCCAGTGCTATTCTACCTTTTATACATCTGCCTGGTGTAATGGTTATCGTATGACCTGGTAAATCTCGCTTCAATTCTTTCTGGATAGAATTATTTCTCACTGGTGTATTGTAGGTAAAGATATTACTGCTTCTTTCCTATTTTACGTCGATTTCTTCATAATAATCTCCGGTACCAACAGAATAACTGGTATTTCGATGGCCATGAAAGCTTCCTCTTCACAAGATCCTTCACAACTAAACAATATCATATAACTGAAAACGGAATTGCACACAAACTTAAGAGAGAATCATGATTAACCGCTCAATGTTAAGTTTGTTGTTATCTCTTGTAATTACAACCTTTACCTATAGATCAATTCGCATCATGCTATTTCCTAAACTTGATAGATGTTAAAAAAAAAGACAGCAGTGTTAATAAATTTGCTGTAGATACACTATACAAGTTCTTTACTTGACAGACTTTTTAAGAATGATAAGATGATATTATATGAATATATTCTGCTATATTTTAACACGTCACACACATGCATGCTTTATTGGATGTTCGTAGTCATAAACATATTATGCAGTGGTTTTGTTGATAGTTTTTGGATTATGTTTGTTTTCGTACATTTTGAAGTATAACTAAGGTCGTTGGCAACTAAAATTAAAATGCTTCAGGCAAATTTAATCTCAGGTACGTTTAGCTATTCTCTTTATGTTTTTGGTCAGATAGCTTCACAAGTATTCAAATATTTATACATTCTTTGTTTTTTTTATTATTTTATTTTTTTTTGGGGGTTTAGAGTTCCTGATGATGGTAGATCCATCATGTTATTTTGATTAAATGGTTGTACGTTTCGGCATTCATGGTTAACTCTAACGGTGCGAGTTTTTCTAGTTGTTGAAAGGCGGAAGGTGATCTGTTATTGTTCACACCTTTGTCGTTTCGTCTATGGATACATGTCTCATTGGCAATCAAACCATATCTTCTTAAATATTATAATGATTATTATTAGTGTTAGTATCTTAGCTCTGTTGATTTGCCTCTAACGGTACGAGTTTTCTAGTTGTTGAAAGGCGGAAGGTGATCTGTTATTGTTCACACCTTTGTCGTTTCGTCTATGGATACATATCTCATTGGCAATCAAACCATATCTTCTTAAATATTATGATTATTATTAGTGTTAGTATTGTAGCTCTGTTGATTTGCCCGTAATTTAACCTATGGAACAAAGAATTATTTCTCACTGGTGTATTGTAGGTAAAGATATTACTGCTTCTTTCCTATTTTACGTCGATTTCTTCATAATAATCTCCGGTACCAACAGAATAACTGGTATTTCGATGGCCATGAAAGCTTCCTCTTCACAAGATTCTTCACAACTAAACAATATCATATAACTGAAAACGGAATTGCACACAAACTTAAAGAGAGAATCATGATTAACCGCTCAATGTTAAGTTTGTTGTTATCTCCTGTAATTACAAGCTTTACCTATAGATCAGTTCGCATCATGCTATTTCCTAAACTTGATAGATGTAAAAAAAAAAAAAGACAGCAGTGTTAATAAATTTGCTGTAGACACACTATACAAGTTCTTTACTTGACAGACGTTTTTTAAGAATGATAAGCCGATATTATATAAATATATTCTGCTATATGTTATCTATTTCAACTTGTCACTAAGAAGTTATTGCTATATCAAGCAATCTCGAATAAAATATCAAACGTTTGTTTACGAAAATAATTTTTGTGAGAACAATTTCCTTTAGTTTTGTACGTGTTAATAACAGATTATTAACTCATAAAAAATACCAGGCTTATATGTCTATGGTAGAAGAACCTTAGTATTTCGAATGATAAAAGTTATATGAACAGTATATTTACGTCTGTCGTAACGTTGTCACACATTTAAAAAGGAGAAATAACGGATAATAAAAGCTACAAGTCGTGTTCCCAAGTGTAAAAAAAATCCTATTTGATTTTCAAGTGTTGATTTCATGTAGATACTTATCACATATTTAACGTACATTATAGCCGACTATACGGTATGGGTTTTTCATTGTTGAAGGCCGTACGGTTGCCTATAATTGCTTACATCCACTTCATTTGGAACTTTGGTGGATAGTTGTCTCATTGGCAATCATACCACATCTCCTTATTTTTATAATGTTAATTGAAAATGGTTCCGTTGATGGGTAACGTTGTTTAAACTATGTCCGTTAATTGGTCAGTTGAGAGTACACTTTGTGAATTTGCTTTCATAAGACTGCAACTGTTTAATACTTTAAGACTTAACGGATATATCCTTTAAAATTGAAACGAAAACCATTTTTTAGCATATCTTTCCTTTTTAAATTGTGTTTACATGATATATGTACGTGAACGTCATTGGCAGCGGGAAGTTAGGTCCACCATTTCAAACACCTTCGATAAGAAGAAGTGATATATTATAAATCTGTGACTCGAGCAGCACTTTGACCTACAAACTGAATTTACAGTTTAGCTACTAACATGTACCTTCGTATTGAATGAAATAATGAATAATGAACAAAACAATTCGCCAGGTCAACGGAATACCAAAAAGGACAGGATAAGCTCGGTTGTATGCTCGTATGGGCGAATGAGAACACAAATTTCATCTCTCATATTATTCTTTACCGCCGTCTCTTTCATTTCATTTCATTTTCGACATTGACATGCATTGGGATAAACCTGAACAGGATCGAGATATTTTCATTTAACATGCCATTAACGCTCATCACACAATAAAATTTACTTAATATTAAATCTCTACCTATTAGCTCATATTCCTTGACATAATTACAACTACATCACGTAAAGAATGGAGTCATGAAAACAAACACCAACACCTTTCTCCGAAGAGTTTACATCTATCTATAGCACTTTACTAAAGCATTTCCACAGTCGGGGCTTCAGATAAATCTTTATCAAAGTTGTTTCTCGTGCAAACAACATCATTCGATAAAAGTTTATTTGGTATTTTTTACTTTTTTGAGTCTTTTGTAGACGAAACGTTCGTCTGGCCTGGTATCTTTAATGAGTTTATGTATACTTATAACATAGGGGAACGTGTTAGTAAACAATAGAATCGCATTTGTGCTGCCCTTTGATCCAAGTTTTGATAAATTGTCACACATTAACAACGATAAATTAGATATCCCTCGACTACATGTATTAGATTTTCCCCGAAATTTCTGCGCTTGCGTTTCTAAGTCCAAAATGTCTTAGAAGCTTGTCAGGGTTGAGTGTCCTTCTAAGCCAGGATCTTTATCCACGTTCACTATATAGGGGCGTGGGACCAACATATTCTATACCAGAACGACTCACGTCATGATCTTAAATGTCTTTAAACATCGTAGGGCTAGCTGTTATTCTCTGATATTTCAAACTTTCTGGTTTCCCTTCGAGTCTTTTGTTTTATTTTTATTGTAGCCACCCAATTAGTGGTTGGTTTGCATAAATTGTATCACCTAAAGCATTACAGTTTTGTTTGAGGAAAATTCAACTCAAAATTAGTCTGTCAAGTTGCAATCCAAATTTAGATCTAGTATCTTGTTTTATCTTTTGTATGATCTATATATTTAGATTGCATTCAAATCCAAAACTGTAGAAGCTTTCAGTTTACAACCCCCAATTAAAGATCCGCATTTGTATAGTGTAACATTAATATGACGAATAGATAAGAGTGAGGCGTAAGTTGAAAAAAATCAATTGTTGCATTCTGCAATGTATGTGTTAAGTGTTGTAGCATCTGCATTTCAATCTGTATACGGATGTTCACTTTAGCTTGAATCAATCCTTAAAGGTTGATATGGATTCATATATCCTGGTTCGTTTGTCTGATGGCTAGATGAATTGCTATTTTCATTAAGGCTCCTACGAAACGACGTTGAAGTAACAGATAATTCATTTGTCATAAGGGATTGCATTTCAAACATTATCCCGGCTGAGATGTTTTGCGCACCGATAGACGTAACAGGGTACATTTATTGTTCCTTTCTAGATTTGCATGCATATCTACGTATTGGCTTTCTTGGTTCTCACCAATATGCTGAATTCTATGAGACCTGAGGACATTTGTAGTTTGATCTTTCTTTGCAAGGGTATTCCTAACAAAGTACACAATTATACATGAAAGGAGTACAGCAAGTATCGCAGAAAGTATGTATATTATCAATAGCAATCGCTCATTAGACAAGTTGGAATCACGTTTTACTTGACTATTATCTGTAAAAAAATGAATTTTCTAGATAAATGATTTAGTGATAATATTGATTATCCAAAATGCAATCGATATTGACAGAATATTTTATTCATGAATGAGAAATACTGAAATAATGTGAGAAATTGAATAATTAGATCTGAAACCATTGCTCCCTTTTCCATGTTGTCTTTTCTCTATTTCCCATTAGAATTTATTTTAATAATGAATTTGGTTTATTGTAACAAAAAGACAAACACAACATGTGTGAACAAAGGTATACAGAATGGCATATTCACAGCGAGGAAGTTTTAAATCAAAAACAACAATTAAAAATATAATGATAATGAGAGGTTTTTAAATAAAATGTATTTCTCTGAGTTCATGTGTTCTTTTAAATAATTTTAAAGCATTTAAATTTGGCAATTCTTCTTGTAATTTTGTTCGGTAAATATAGTATTTTGTAACCAAAATAATCTTATTTTTAACAAAATTCAATTTGATATTTTCGAAGTTACCAAATAGAATAATTTTGATATTCAAAGGCAGTTCAAAATTTTCATTTCAAAAATCCAGTTGTTTAGTGCATGCCAGAGACTTGAGACCATATGACAACTCCAAAATAGATGTTCTATGGTCTCTGGTTCTTCTTTGCAAAATTTACATATATTGCTACTATTTATTTTCATCTTGTAAAGTAGTGTATTAGTTCCCAAAATTCTATGGATAATTCTATATTGGAACCAGCAAAGCTTTGTGCGTCTAGTTTATTTTGTACACGAAGTGTGTATTTTTTCCCATTAGAATTTTTAAAGTTTCCACGTTTTTGGATGTATCAAGTCGCAGTACATTATAATTTCATCTGAGATTGCTCTGACAACCTGTTTAGATTTTCGATGGGACAATAATGGAATATCTTAGTCAGCATTCCTATTTAGACTTGAAATCTCACTGATTTGGTCTTTTCTGTGAATTTACTGTTTTAAAATGCTGAATAAATCAAAACACAAAGTTTTTTCTATCCCATGCATAGATGGTCTTAGTCAGATTTGGCACAACTTTTTGTAATTTTTTTTCAATACTCGGCATCTTCGTATTCGATTTGAATATTGAAATGAAAAATTTAGATTTTTCAAATTGAAATCACATTTGTAAAAAGAGGTTAAAGGTTCGTATTGCTCAGTTTTTGTTCTCTGTAGTGTTTTGTAGACTGTTGTTCGTCTTTTGTCGTTTTTCATTGTTTGTCATGGCATAAACAGTTTCTTTTCGACGTTTGAGTTTTGAACATCCTCCGGTATCTTTCGCCTCTTTTTGAAATGTATCATTAAGTGTTACGCACGTTTACATCTTTGTATTGAGTAAAAGCTCGTTTCAACATGCATGTTCATACCTTCCACTTCAAAAATCCAAATGACTGCTTATTGTTTTTATAATGTCATTATTGCTTTAGAAATGTTAAAGGTTACTAGTATTTAATAGCATTTTTCTACTATAAGAGCAATCTAGCTTCCGAGTGGAATGATACAGTTGCCTGAGTCCATAATTTTCAATTTAATCTTAATCGCTACCTAGTATATTTTGGTTTTGTGTTTGTGCTATGTACAAATCTGATGAGTCAAGCCCCTTTCAACAGATTTTTACAGCTTGTTCTTATGTTATGTTGTAACACCTCTATTCCAGGTTAGAAGAAAGGTTGAGCGCTCTTAAACATTTACAATCCCACCACATCTTCATGTGACTGTCTAGAGCTGTAACCGGTAATTCATATGCTTTGATTGTCATTGGTTTCTGCGTGTGAGTTTTGTTTTGTTCATTGTTGTATTGTTAATCAGAACGTTGTTTTCTCTTTTGCATTGTTTCGCATTCTGTCATACCGCGGATCCTTTTATAATGTACTAAACGGTTTGGGTTTTTCTTATTGTTGAAGGCCGCACATTCACATATTTGTCATGTTTTGTATTTATGAATAGCTCTCTCATTGTCAATCAGACCAGATCTCTTTATCTTTATATAAAATAGATTAAGTTGAATCGTTTTACCCGAAACACTATTGCTGATTATGTTGGAAGCGTTGTCCGTAGTTAGAAGAAAATCTGATCTGAAATATTTAAAATATTTTACCATAAATTATCTAATAGGTAATACGTGCAAATGATATAAGAACATTTGTCAAATAACCCTCCTTGCTCCCATTAAAACATTAACCACCTTTGAAAACCAAAACAACAACACAGAACAAAATGAAACATCAACATCAACAACATCAACAACAGCAAACAAATAAACAAAACACATACAGCTACAAAATTAAAACATTTTAAAATCACAAAATCATAGAATGCAAACATTCTTATAACTTTTAAAATGTACTTAACTCCTTATGGTGTCTATATATTCAGTCATTTTATTCCAGAAAGGATTCTAAACGGTTATTATTCGTTTCTTTTTATGTAAATCTATTGTTTTCATTACAAGCTGGGGTTAAACATGTCATGGAATGTAATAAGCCACTTTCGAGTTATGTCCTTCACAGGAAAAGTTCGTCAATTATGACCGTCATTTACCAGATAGAGGGGATCGCCTGTATCCCTGCACTTTTAAAGTTCATCAAGCGTCTTCGTGATCGTCATTATGCAGGAGAAACTAGAAATAATGTTTGTTCCGTAGGTACTTAATCACAATTCCCTAATGACAGCAGTGCTTATGATCAATTATAAGAATTTGATTGGCCGAATAATTCGTGCAATAAAGCATCATATTTTTTCAACTGCTCGCTCAACATGGGAAGGAAGTGACGATGCCCCTAAACGCACGAATGATGTTCACTAAAACCAAAGTTTTTGACGGAAATGCAACGCAACTCGAAAGTTGTCTATTGGATATCAAGCACTTTTCCTACTTTATCATAAAAGAAGTTTGAATTGGTTCTATATTTTTTAATTTACCATTTTGCTTTGGCCATAATATATTGGTGTTAATTAGATACATAGTTTTATGTTATGATACAAATTGTTGACGTATCACTTTTTTTTTATTGTATTTGTTGTGTTCTTTAATGAAGGTACATTACATTACTTGGGTGAAATTTCTTTCAATTTTATATGCCTACTTTATTCACTGACTCTAATAGGAATCTTAATCGTTGTTCCTATGGAAGCTAGCAATATTTTCAAATTGATAATTTTCGGTAATATCAACTCTTCAACGTTTGTATTAAAGTTTGGTTTTCCAAATAGTTCGGCCTCGAGAATAACTGAAGAGGATTATTTGTCCAAATGTGCAGTAAAATTAGTACCATAGAATGTTATTATTCATTGACTATGTTCGTAACCCTTATATCTCAAAATTACTTAAACCACATTTTTTTTCAATTCTGGCAGATTGCTTTATTCATTAACTGTAATCTTACGTAATTTCAAATGAATTCGTCGTCGTACACTGACTTTCTGTACTGAACATCAATTTGATCCCTGAATTCAAACGAGAAGATAAAGATACATATACCGACCTAAACATAATACTTAATAAATAGTTAAGCACTATTAGGTCATTCGTCAAAAATCGTTTTAAGTGTGAACTTCACTGCTTCTAATTTAAGTTTTAAAAGGTTGAATGATAAACACCATGTTCGTTGGATCTAAACACTTTCACACCGATACCGCGGACCGGTGAACCTAATTTTAAGGTGAAAGTTTTGATACTAAATTGTTCATCTTTTTCATTTTTCTAGGGCTCAAATAAACCCCTTGAATTCCAGCATATTAATGAAAACGAGTGCTTTTCGTCTAGCGATCACTATTGTCAGCATTGAAAACCATAAGTTCCAAAAAAGGACTGCTAATGGACGGATTTAAGTGAACACAACTTAACAAAAAATCATGTGGATTTTTTTCATTTGGTTGGGTGATGCGAACGCCCGTGTGTTTTGATATAAATGTTGCTACGCCACTGTCAGTTCTATTTTCTAAAGGTATAATTCTCCGTTATATATCGGAGCACTCCCACTTGGGATATAGGTCTAATACTTACCACATATTTACAAGGATATTCATAGTGTGAAGGGATGCTAACGTTTAATAGTTTTATATACAGATGTGAACTGTGGATTTTAAAACAAGTATTAATAGTTATGTGATATTTATATCATTTATAGTTCTACCTTAGTTAAAATTGTAGGATTTACATATTCTTTCATTTCTTTTAATAAGATAAGGGAACTTCGCATACCATATGTGTAAAAAAAAGTAAGAATTAGTAAAATATAGAAAATTAAAATTAAAATTGAATTAAATAACAAATACAAAAGGGAATAAATTAAGTCAGTAAGGTATCAGCTTATGTCAAAATTACAAAACTAAATATATCAATAAATATAAATTTCGTATACCAACCATCTTTACTTATCATCTTCAGTACTTGTTTTTTAAACTGACTAATGGATTGAAAGAAGAGAGTGCTCAAACGTTTACTCGCAATGCACTTACTATACTCGATTATAACATTACAGCTAGATGTAACCATACACTCGTTTTCAAACTGGAGGAAACAAGGACTAGTGGAGAGCAATCGCGGTACATAGTTTTGGGTATGATCACAGTAACAAGTTATGTCCGTTGTTGTACTTCCGATGCTACACATTTTCATTCCATCTCCCATGCAGCTACCTTTTTGGATTTTACAATGACTTGGTCCATTGTCGTGATAGCTGTTAGATTGATAATCATATGGCATGAAATATTCATCTTCACACGGAATCTCTTGTATTACATTTTACGTAAGTTATATCTAGGTCTGTGTCCTGAAAAAATTAAAAACATCAGTTTATTATATTGAAAACGTATGATCTTGTCCCAAGACAAACATCTTTTTCAAACAAAGTTTTATTGTAAATTATTATGTATACCCTCTCTTATTCCACTGATAAAGATATTAAATTGGATGGTTTGATACTAAAACAATTATTCTAATCCCGAAAAATGTTTATGCTCTTGTCCCAAGTCAGGAAGGACAAGGCAGTAGTTATATCTTGCAGAGTATTGCTAACCTCTGCTAAAATAGACACTTTATCTATAGACTCGGATTTGGTGCTTCCAGATAGGTATAAAAGATTGTATGTTATACTCTGCATATCTGTTCCGCTCTTTGTGTTGTTGTGTTGCTATCTCATTCAGGTTTTTCCACTATTTCCAAAAACACATCGCAGAATCCTATGTTATTCACTATATAAGATTTAAAGACATTATTATGCGAATTCTTTTAGGTTCATACATAAAATCGCTCTTAGACTTAGATTGCACTGAAAGAGGAAAGTGTCACGAATAGAACCAAGCCATTTATTCAGATAGATCCATTACATAATTAGTTTTCATTTTGTATCAAAGAAACAGACACTTGCTTCATCATAATGCTGTGTATCTAAAACTGAATGCAAATGTTTACCAATAGCCGAAGTCGCATTTATCAAAATATAACGTGTTTTTTTTTTTTTTTTTCACTTCAGGCAAATATCTTCTGGTCTAAACTATAAATCTTCAATTTTGGAAGCTACACTCTGTATAATTTTCATATCAAAGACTTGGAAAATTTTGATGGTAAAATTAAATAAATTTGCCGTTTTCAATTGTTTGACGAAATCTTAAAACAAAGTCATAATGACCTTATTCCATTTAGATTGAATCCGAACTTAATATGTGATTTAAAAGGGTAATTTATTACATTGTAAAATATGTCTATACCTCAAAGATACAAGAATGATTCAATTAAAAAATATATAACTGGTATTTGTGATTGTCGTTACACAAACAACAATCCATAATTTAGAGATACCAGGAATAAAATGATATAGACGTAATATGATAATTTCTTGTGAGTGCTTCCTGTTAGTTCCCTGTTAGTTCCCTGTGATATTTATTCTTGATAGTTTTTCCGAGATAGTTTTGCAGTTAAATAGTTCATTTTAATTTGATTTTACTGATAATATATCTTCTGAAGTGTGTTTACCTTTAGATATATTTAATGGCCACATACAACATTCAATCATAGTCTGAATGTCTGTTTCCAAACAATGGTAGTGGTCACTGTTTTCACACTTTTGACGAGATTCAATAAGCCATGCGTTAGAACTTCTTGGACATGTAAATACACTCTCCGGATCCAGACATCTTTGACAATAGACTCCAATTACATACGAAATAATCAGTATGTAAAGGTGCTAAAAAACAAAATGCACTTTTGATATTTGTCAAAATGAATTCAAAGATTCATTGACAGATCCATTTCAAATTGAAATATTTAAAACACTAATTATTGCTAAACTCAACATTTATTGCCTTGATTCCGCTTCAAAGATATGGGTGCCATAATGTTGTTTATTTGAACTGCAATAAATCACGTGTATTTTGGGGTTACTTATTACTTTTTTATAACCAGTAAGTTTAACAACCATTTCATGAGAATAAATAAAGCTTATAGGACATTTAGATAGCACATCTTATCATCCTCCAATCCTAAACAAGATAAGGGTTTCGATGAAAGAATTTAAAAACATTTTATCATAAGGTTTTTAAGTAAATCTCGTGGAAAAGAAATCACCATCTATATCTTTTATTAAACGGACAGTAGCTACGATTTTCATTAAATTATTTTTTTTAATCTTTATGCCGGATTTTGTACAAAAAGTTAATTAAGTATAAATAAAACCATCACTGATTACTTTCCATTTAGCATTTAGAAGCAAAAAAATCAATGAAAATGAGTAAATTTCATTTGATTATTGGACAGGAAACATAGAGCGCATACGTCGACAAAAAAGATCTTTTAAAATAATGTTTGTAAAGACATTTTACATGTCTAACTTGAAGATTTAGTTTGTCGGCGCCTGCGCTCTATGTTTCCTGGTCCTAAATTTTGTTGAAATCCGGCCGATTTTGTCACATTTCGCCAAAATCTCTTATCTTGACCTATTTGGGATGTAAATATCAACGCTTTAGAATAAAACTTTGACACAAATAGTTCTATTTAACTTTCTCATATGTCTTTAAGTCAACTTAAATCATTTTTTATTTTGTAACATTGAACTTTATAATCGGGGCCAAATGTGGCCCTAAACGATCTTACTCCTTTGTCGTTGTGTAGGAAATTTCTTTTGCTGGCACACAAAACATATTAAAAAAAATAACAATTTCAAAATTATTTTAATGAATTTTAGAAATAATTAAATCAATTAAGGGATAAAATTTTAAAGATTTAATTAAAAGATAAAAAAAAGTTAGAATTTTCAGTTCGACTAGTTTCTGATAGTCACTTTTAAAAATGTCTATAGATTTTCAAATCAACTTGGATTCTCATATTACTCTATAGAAATATCAATTGTAATTTGACCTTACAGAATACCAGGTTGTTTGGCAGTTTGGTGTATTGCTGTCAAATTTATGGATTCAATCAATAGGTAAAAAAATAAGCTAAAATTTTCAGATTAGGCTAAATTCAGATAGTCACCTTTAAATTTTTTTATAACTTTTTCAAATCAACTTGGAATTCATATAACTCCACAGCTATCTCATTTATATATTGATCTTACGTAATGTCAGGTTGTTTGTCAGTTTGGTGTATTGTTGTCAAATTTATGGATTTAATTAATACATGTAGGTAAAAAAAACTTAAATTTTCAGTTAAGGCTAAATTCAGATAGTCATCTTTAAAAATTGGTATAACGTTTTCAAATCTACTTGGATTTTCATAAAACTCTACACCTATCTCTTACAGAATGCCAGGTTATTTGGTAGTTTGGTTTATTTCTGTCAAATTCTATGATTTAATCAGAAAAAAAAAGCTGCAATTGCATCAAAGTCAAAAAACATGTCTGCTTTTGCTTTAAAAAGACCATAATTTCTTTCTTGAAAAGTAGAATAGACAAAGTGACATTGTATATTTGAAATATAAACATGCCCTGTTATTAAGACAATAATTGGTAATTCAGCATATGATAATATGTTTACTGGTCTAAGAGTTATTGTCCCTTAATTTAAATTATTCCCTTTATTTCAAATTAATAGTGATTTTTGAAAATTGTATACAAATTGGATATATGTATATATATTTTTTTTTTTTTTTTGATTGAGTTAAGCCTTCCAATTGATACTTTATCGTGTGTTTTTCTATGTTGTGATGTTATACTATTGTTTCAGAAAAAGGGAGAAGGTTTGGTACCATTAAAACGTTTAATCCCGCTGCAAATGTTTGTACCTGTCCTAAGTCAGGAATATGATGTACAGTAGTTGTCGTTTGTTTATGTAATTTATACGTGTTTCTCGTTTCTCGTTTTTTATATAGACTAGACCGTTGGTTTTCCCGTTTGAATGGTTTTACACTAGTAATTTTGGGGCCCTTTATAGCTTGTTGTTCGGTGTGAGCCAAGGCTCCGTGTTGAAGGCCGTACATTGACCTATAATGGTTTACTTTTATAAATTGTTATTTGGATGGAGAGTTGTCTCATTGGCACTCACACCACATCTTCCTATATCTATTATATAGTTACTGATCAATTCTTAAAAATATAAAATAACTATAGAAAAAGATTTGCATACTGACTTATATTTACTAATTTCAAAATGACAGAAAATCAGAAAGGTTTTATTAAATGAGTTTTTGTGGTGAAATTAAAAGATACGCAGATAATGTTTACCTCCCATATTTTGAATGGACTTGAGTAAAATGTAAAAAGGGCAGTGGCGGATCCAGAAATTTTCATAAGTGGGGGCCCACTGACTGCCTAAGAGGGGGCCCGCTGCAGTCATGCTTCAGTGATTCCCTATATAATCAACCAAATTTTTTCCCCAAAAGGGGGGGCCCGGGCCCCCTGAAAAACCCTCTAAATCCGCCTCTGAAAGGATTTGAATTCAATACAAAACTGTTAGAAAGGGGAGATAGTTTATTGATTAGCAATATATATTACTGTCATTTTAAGAAACTACCACATATGCAATTATTTAATAGAACTTAAGAAGAGATACATTAAACTGTTTCAAATTTAAAATGACCTCAGATTTCAGAACAAATATAAACTAGTACATTTAATAGTATGGTTAATATTTCTTCATCTATTTATGATTTGTATGAATAGTGTTAGCACTTCCTAAGTCTCTATTAAAGGCTTGCTGATATAATATACTATGACTTATGTATTGAGATGTAATTGTGATGTTTATAGGTATATTGTATCAGGCTGTACTTATAAAATCAAATATATACATGTACAATGATGTATATTCATGACATTCATACTTAAATTGATTTAAATAATTTCTGATTCTGATACATATAAATATATAATATATACACCAAAGTCTATTCTTTGATTTCCAGACATAAACATGCAAGCATTAAAATAGAAAAAGAACCTATATCATTATTGGTTGTCTTTAAGTTTTAGAGGGGCAAGCACTTTTTTAATAGAATTTTTGAGATGGGCAAGCACTTTTTTGCAGAATTTAAAAGGATGGGCATCAAGTTTTTTAATGAAACAATATTAAGAATGCACCGGCCCATCCTTCTGATAAATATTGAACGGTCCCTAATCGCCATTGTTTGAGAACCTTTGGTTCGAATAAGATGCAGGCTTTTGTTATACTTTGTTGTTTACATAATTTGATAAATGGTGTCAAATATGTACGTTTAATTTAAAGAAATTATCAAATACGTAAGAAAACAAAAAGCAAATGTTCATATCTATTTATATCTGGGTCGTTTCACTCGTTGTGTCGGCAAAGTTCGGGAAGTAAACCCGATGCATAATTAATGATACAATACAATACTATTGTCAATTATGACGCCCAATAATTTGAGCAGTACAATTAAGTTCAATTTCATACAAGTGATTACATATTGATTACATCGATTATTTAACAATTAAACAAAATCAAGTCTCAGCAGAATAATTTCTACAGGAATAATATGTATAGTTGAATAGGCACGCAACACGATATTAATTATGAATTATTAACACTTCTGTAGTTTATGTAAACATTCCAGCGATCTTATTGTTAATTTAAAGTTCATATCTTTGATTTTAAAACGTGGTCATAATTTTGTCAAAATCGTAGCTACTATCCCTTTAAATACTTAGTCGGAAATATAAGGTGATTGCATGTGTAGTATAATAAATGGCAATCGTCCTGTATCATCTATCTGTGCAGATCAGCGGTCTTGTGTGTACATTGGTGTCTCAGGTGGATACGGATTCAAGGTTTAAAAGGCCATATAATATTCTCTATGTTAAACACTTCAATGAACATCCTAGCAACGATGAATAATAGCTATCCAATAGATAATTACTCAATATATTGAAGTTCCCAGCTACTTACATTGTACTACAATACAAATATGTTCTTCTTTTTCTGCCTCGATCGTGTTCTCGTTGAATCATGCTCGCCTCAAGTGTGGTAGGTTGTTAGTTTGATCAGTACCGGGCCAAACCAAATTAACATTTGTACATTGTGATTGCTACTTCTTTGCTACCCAACCAGCATTTATTAGTATGTGCAAAGGCTAGTTTGCTCGAAATCAGAATAATGTGTCTATTTAGGTGATATGTCTTCCTGTTGACTGTTACTTTTTGAACAAGCAAATTTAAAGTCCGGCTCTGCGTGTCAGTCATGTGCAAAGCAGGATTCATATATCACATTGACATGTTCTTGTCCTGATATGCATGTAATATTCGCCACTGGAAGTTAAACACCAATATATCATTATCATAAAATTGAGAATGGAAATGGGGAATGTGTCAAAGAGACAACAACCCGACCACAGAACAGACAACAACAGAAGGTCACCAATAGGTCTTCAATACAGCGAGAAATTCCCGCACCCGGAGGCGTCCTTAAGCTGGCCCCTAAACAAATATATATACTAGTTCAGTGATAATGGACGTCATACTAAACTCCAAATTATACACAAGAAACTAAAAGTAAAAATAATACAAGACTAACATATTCGTTTTCATATACTTATGAAATATATTATCTATTTAACTCACCATTTTTGTGCTGCATCACATGCTAACTAAAAATAGATCGAACTTCCTTATCATATTATGATTTGTGACATCAATTCAAAAACAGCGGATACAATTCCAAATTTTAAACGGAAATTGTATATAAGGGGAACATTAATTTATTTGAAAATTGAGTTTACAATTATTATTCTCAAATTATCAATCGAAATCTACATATTGCTATAGTATGAACACAGACGTGACTGTATGCAATAATAAAAAGCGGAAACAGTCCGATATGCGAACTATATCCGTAAACAGTTGTCCCAAAAATATGTCATTATAAGCAAATTCAACATGCATTCCTAAAATTTAGATAACAAGTTAGAAGCACTGATTCAATTCTGTTTTAGAACTGTCTGGAGAATCATATTGTTCAGGGAATTATAAGAATATCATACACAGCGTTTATACGGATGGCCAACTTATGATTCAAATATGTTTTTATATTGTGCTTTTACACCACTGTCGATGAACAGTGGTGTAAAAGCACAATAGGGGACGGTTGAGCGCTCACAAACATATTATAACCCGCCACATTCTGTATGTTCCTGTAATTCAGTGGTTATCGATTGTTGCTGTATATCATATTTGTTTTTTGTTTATTGCTTTGTACAGAAATCAGGCCGTTAGTTTTTCTCGTTTTACATTTGTCATGTCGGGGTATTTATACCTTGCTGAATGATATTGGTCGTACGGTTACATATGTTGCAAACTTCTCTGTCATTAGGTCTCTGGTGGGAACTTGTCTCATTGGCAATTATACCACATCATCTTATTTTTCTTTTTAATAAAAGCAAAAGATATCAATTACGTGAGCTCCATCCTATAATCTGTTATGAAAACTTCATACTGCACGCCAAGTTAACCTATTAAGTAAGTGTATTTGCATTTGTCTTTATCAAAGTGCAAAGCAAAAGTTTGAGTTTTGAATACTAATTTGAAGGGAAAATGAATCTTTAATCGAGTAACCCAAACGGGTAAAGAAATTGCGACCTTAGTTTTAAATGCTTCACATTATTTAATATATAAACAAAGACAACTCTTAACAGGGTTCCTTACTTTAGCACACTTTAGTATATATAGGCACATGCGTAATATAAATGAAACATTCTTCTTGTACATTTTAAGATTATAATGAGATTCCGTAGGACAACAAATATTAGGAAAGCTAGTAAAATCTGTTAAATATTAATGTAGTTTAGTTTAAACATATTTTACTGTTCAAAAAGGACAAATTGATAAGACACAATTTTTTTAACTAAGTAACGTCTTCTCCAAATATCAAATATTAATGTGCGGCTGCCTTCCCAAAGCATAGGCGGATCCAGGGGGCCTGGGGGCCCTGCCCCCCCCCTTTGTGGGAAAAATTTGGTTGATTATATAAGGAATCACTGAAGCATGACTGGAGCGCCCCCTTTTAGGTCAGTCAGAGGGCCCCCTTATAAAAAGTTCTGGATCCGCCACTGCAAAGCTAGGAACATCAACACCGCCTATGATTGTCATATCTCAGTGCCTCTGGTATCTTAAAGATTTAGTGTGGATGACAAATTTTGCTTCGGATTGCTAATCTATTTCCCACTTGCATAGACTCTTAACGACATAGAGCTTCAGCATCTAGAGAAGACACGTGTCTATTGTTGAAGGATTTGTGTTGCATAGAAAGTCAATGAAACACTAAAGAGGACAATAACAAATTATTAGTAATAATAGTTTATATAAAAACACCACATCTCCTTGGCCAAAAAGGGAAAAAGACAAAAGACAACCAACAGTAACATAGTAACATAACATTACTAAGAAAATATTGGGCAACACTATCCCCACCAAACCTGCATGGAGATGAACTCCGAGTTCTCAGGTAGTACTACTATTGGAGCCCGTCATGCTACTCAATGAAATAAAAATCTGTAATAAATTGCAATCGATTTTAGATGTTTTTTTCTCTTTTTATTGTATTTATAATTTATAATAGGGTTGTTGTCTCATCGACAGAGAACTTACATCTCTTTTCATTGTTTTAATTCAATTTACGTCCGACTATAATCGATAACGAAATACCCACTCACTAGTCCCTGTTTGACCCTTTAGACTTAATTCAAACCATACATTGTTAAACGTTTATATTTGAAATACACCACCTTCAAAACTACAAGCGATTACCGCTTATACTGTCAGTCAACGAAATCTCAAAGTATCAATCAGTTTGCTAAATAATAATCGTGAATTCTTTGAAATATTTATGACAAATGCAATAAAATTGAAGACATTTCTGAGACACATGGTGAAAAGTTCAGGTCATTGAAGACTTTGCATACGTTTTTTTTTTCTGAATAATATCGAAACGCCTTAAATACATTATGCCAAGTTATGAACCATGATAAGACAGTAACGAAATATATTGTTATGTTGTCTTTAATGTCGAGTGTTCTAAGCAAAGGTATTGGAATAGACTAAGGTTTCTTTGAGACCTCGGAAACCTTTCTTGAAAAACAAACTATGCTGCAACCCATCATAACAAACTATACTCGGTTGTATGTTGTGTCTGGCATAACTTTTCAAAATGCGTATATGTCGTGTATATAAAAAGATGAAGAACGGTAATAAAACTTCATTTTGATGATTAGCAATCCAAGTATTTCAATGTATAATCCGATAAACATTCGCCCCGCAACCTTTCAAAAAAGTAAACTGTATAATATATATTATAGTTTTGAGTATCACAATGGTCGAAAGTTCTTTTACCTCAAATTATGTTTTACATAGAAACCATAACATATTCAATGATTAAGTGTACTCTCTGTATGATATTTCCATTATGTCTTCATCTCAATCACATCCATGGGGTTTATCAAATGTTAAATAGTTTACATTATAAAGTTCTACAAATTGGTCTCCACAAATAAAAAAGGTCTTTTCTGATTTGTCCAACCAGATATCACACAATCTTCTTATTTTATCGCACTTGCCCAGTAAATTTTTTCTATGTTTCCCAACTTTAGATATTAAATGTATGCTCCCAGTTTCATCCCCGAGGAAAACTATACCACGAGAGTTGACGGTTACGCTGGTAACTTTTTTTCATTTCATCATCTTTGAAAGAAAATATTTTTCCTTCAAGTGAAGTATTAACAACCTTAGAATCTGTTGTTGTATGTACTAAATGTTTGTTTTTTACTGTGCTATCCAGTAGGCTTTGGGGTATCACAATAGCAATGGCTAAAACAGGATACCAAATTGCAGTTTGAATTCTTCTCCAACAAACTGATCAACTAGTTAAATTATTTAAACTATTTGCTTCAGCGAACGGTTGTTAGTTTGAATTTCTAACAGTAAGTTAGTGCGTAATTGTAATTTGGATATTTTTTCTAAAGCAATTACTAATCTGCTTATATTAAAGGAAAATAATTTACATTACTGTAAAATCAGCAAAACTTTGTTCTGTCAACTATCAACTTCCTTCATTTTATAAGTAATTTGTTTGTAACATTATTTCCATGATTATTAAACTATCATCCTCTGTTCTGAAAAGAACACTGAAATTTATTTTTGAGATGATTAAAATTTTGAAAAAAACCTGTTATTATGGGACACATTCAAAGTTCTATAAATAATACAGATTTCTCTGTAAATTAAGAGGGTATCACCAGTCCAGTAGCTCAGCAATTCTGTGTTGACATGAATTTTCATTGATATGGTAAAATTATAGATTAACTGTTTTGCAAAACTTTGAATTGTTCAAAATACTAATGATTTTCTACCACCGAGGATTAGATTACTTATAAGCAGTATTTAGCAAAACCTTTCGGAATTTTGTTTCCTCAATGGTCTTCAACTTCGTACTAACTTGGCATTTCAATTTTTTTTATTCGAGTCGTATTGATGAATCTTTTGTATGCAAAATCGTAAGCCTGGTATCTGATTAAATTTTTTATATATATACAATGACTGAATAAAGTTATTTCCCTTTAATGCCAGCAGATCAGTAATTCTTATAGAAAATATTATCCAAATCACAATTTACACAATAACTTCCTCTTAGAAAACAAAGCTATAAATAATTGACCTCAAAATCAATGTTTTGAACTAATTATTTATAAAATGTATTTAAGATAGAAGTTTTCATGTCAAAGTTAGACCTTTTTAAACCAGTGACTCATATTATAGTAAGTCTTTATTTTGTTTGACTATCTTGACATAGACAACAACTAACTGGAGTTGGATGGTAAGCAATACTTTATAATTCACTGCACTCACTTCATATTGAAGCAATTTGTTAAAATATTTTACCAGTTGATCAGTTTGTTGGAGAAGAATTCAAACTGCAATTTGGTAAACTGTTTTAGCCACTGCTATTGTGATACCCCAAAACCTACTGGATAAGCACAGTAAATCAATGAGAAGTCCGTTCAAATCTGTACAATCTGTGTCAGTTGAGAAAGCGGTTAGCAACATTCCATTCTGTTTTAAGTTCATTTTCATGATTCCGCTTCCAACGACCATATACAGATAATTATCATGAATACGAACCCCACCGTTATAAGGCATTCCTGATTTTATTTGTGTTGGTTGCCCAAAGCTTTTGTCATATCTAACACCTCTGAAGACAGAAACAAATAATGTTTTATTCTCAGTATCATATGTCAATCGTTTAGAATAGTAGTGAAAAAAACCTTCTGCTGTTATTGTTCCTGGTGACATATCAATGACAATTAGCTTGTGTGGCGAGTTATACGTGCAAAATACCATTGTTTGATCTGAAATACACATTCCCCCCGCACAAATCATATCCAGAGAGGCAAATATTTGTTCTTCTTTTCAACTAAATAGAATCAAACATTTTACCAGCTGGTAAACTTATATTATCTGATAATACTCCTTCATACTCTCTAACCCATCTGTGTTTTGATATTTTGCCAAAATAACATAAAACAATACTAGTATTTTGAGAAGAGGTTAGCTTCGAATGACTTTTTCTTATTCAGTTGTATAAAATGTCCTACCTTTTTATGAAAAGCCGATTTCACTAAGCTATTACGGTTAACAATCGATTTTCTTTTTTTCGACAATGTGATTTGATGGTAGGGTAGTTTATATCTAAAATGCTCCCTTTTAAGTTTGTATTGACAGAGATTGCAAAATTTCCAAGATAAAAGGGGCTAACAGGTGATCAAACAGGAATTGACAAAACAATTCAAACACATCTATAATACTAAAATAACGAGGTCCAATTTGTCAGCCGTCATGACGTAAAACGATGAATCAAAGAATTCAACTTTATATATAACTAATATAGTACAGTGGTGTTGATAAAAATTACACCACTCCAGGCCCATTGTTTCCCACGTAATTAATATTGCCAATAATTAAGAAGTTCCCGGTCGAGTCCGACACCGATACCAATAGTATTTGTAACATATAGCTTCCGGTCGCATCACAAAATAACATGTAAGTTGAACGTTCTGGAAAAACTTTTTAAGTCGAACTCAGTTGAACTGAAAAGTAATGCTTACAGTGTAGGGTTGCCTTGATGACCAACACACGCCCCGCTTTAGCTGAATCCTAAGCGGGTGTGTTCTAGTTTTGATAAAGAAAATGCTTGCGCACAAGGGAATACGCATGTTGCCGATCAGCAGTTTTCCGAATGATAAAACCGTCAATGGCAAAGTTAATATTTTGCTATGGTTTAACCCAAAAAAAAAAAAAAGAAGGAAAGAGCATAAATCGGGGGGAAATTGCAATATGTGTTGCAACCTTGCTACTTTAAAGAATATTACCATGTCTTGTTTCCACACACATTTTAAAAATGAACATAGTTGAGTAGTTGTTAAAATGACAGATGCTTATAAATGACGATATAATTAGGAACTATACAAGAAGAGACTTGACAACAGTATTATATCACAGTAGCGGCACTAACGGAGAGGACATGAAAAAGAAACATGAATTTCATGAATATCGACTTCCAGAAATGCAAAGTGTTACGATGTCAGAGAAGCAAATTTTGAAAAATGCTTGAAAATGCAGTGTAAAACAATAGTCGATATTATTAAAGCCAATGCAGAAATAAACGGCATTAAAGGATATGGAATCTGCTAGTAGTTGATATTCACACACATCCAATTGACTGCATACTTGCTAACAGAAGACAGTGATTACTATAGAGTTTTTGAGGCAAACTGAAAACCTTTAATATTTTGATCAATTTTTTTAAGCTTATAACAAAATTTTTAAATCATATAGTTTACACTCTGATATAAAAATAAAAGATTTAGTTAAATGTGATATACCCTAGAAAATCAAAGTTTTGAGAGGTATATAGGAATCACCTACTCCGTGTGTCTGTCTGTCTATGTACTTTAAAAACGACTGAACTTTACACAGTTGAAGAACAGTACCGGAAGATGTGCATTGTAAATGTCCCTTTGGTATCCTTCGCCTCTTTTTTTAGGAGTAAAATTATAGTCTAACTATGAAAGGAGAGATGATCAAAGTTGCCGGCTGGTGGTATTCTTTTATGAGTTCACTCACATTTATAGTTCAACTTTTCTGGGTTTTATAGCAAAATAGAAGTGAAAAGAGAACGAATAAAAGGGGATATCGGGTAAAAGACAATGAGACAGCAACCCAACAATACAAAAAATCTAAAGGTTAACATTCGGTCTTAAACATTATACAAGTGTCTATAGAATATGCCAAGCCCTTAATCGTCTCGAGTCTAAATAAGTCGTGAATAATTTCAAACAGATAATATTTGAGACCTGCTTTTAAAAAGTCTGTAAAGTGCATTAAAAAATTGAAGCAGGATATGCTTACCCTTACGTATTACATGAGATCGCCCCTGGTTTTAGGTTTGATTCGTGTCGCCAAGTCTATAATATTCGATACAGTGTCTTTCTAGACTTATTTGTATTTTCGTCGATTTTAAGTTTTTTGCGTTGAGAGTTTCTATTTGACTAATGAGTATGACTTTGAATGTCCCATTGGTATACCGCCACTTTTTTTAAAGACAAAATAAAATACAACCAATGACGAGATCACGACTTTTACCTATTCATCTAGCAAGGGTCAACTACTTTTTTGAGAAACTGATTTTCTATGTTGTTCATATTCATAGAAAATTTAAAAGATTATTTTTTAATGATAATGATATGTTAATTTAAAGCACAAATTATGTAAACCTAAATGATAAATTTCATAACAAGGCTAAAATGTTAATTGTCAAAATCAGGATCTATAGCTGGGGTACTACAAACAATTTCCAAAGATTCGAAAGGAAAAAACTCCCGAACAATGCAAAGTCTTCTATAATTTTCCTTATCGATACTCATTTCAAAATATTAATGAAGGATGTATATATTAATATATTCACATGCATTTGGTGTTTTTGTGTACAAGTAGTGAATGATATATTTTATTTTTTAACCTAGTTATGTTCACGGACTAAACAACCCGTGAGATATATAAAGGGGTTCAGAAAGGAATTTAGGCGAGTGACAGTTTTCAAAAGGACGCTTAGTAATCGACTTTAATGCACCCACCTAACATACGGCTATATAATATATCATTCGAAAGCTTAATAACTGTACTTTCTGTTTTGCCCGGTCGTCAATAATTCGTACGGTGCAATTTTCGTTCAATCAAGGTCAAAGGTTAATAATGAACATTCCTAAATTTTGCTAGAATTAAACAAAATGCCCATTTCTGGTACTTGTATGATATTTTTATTTCTAAAAATTATCTGAACCTTATAAAACAAAAGACTATAATTCCAATTCAAATGCAAACTAAAATGTTGATTGCGCAATATTTAGAGAAAATAGCATTTCTTGCAAAGACTGCCAACAATGATAAAATTGCAATAAAAGCTAAATGTTTCCTGAAGTTTGAATATTTAAATGTCAAAAATAGAAAAGATTTATCGTTTAAAGGCCAAGGGAATTTTTCCATCATTTAAAACTGCAATTAATATGATATAGGTCAGGATGCAGCCTTCTAATGAAGCTTTTGCAGTTGACCTAAAAAACACCATCTGCAATTAGGGATCATTTTGCTTTTTTTGGCTAGATAATATTGTCAATATCGGCAGAAAATGATTAACCATATTTGAAAAAAGGGTCATGGAAGTACTTTAAGGAACAAACAAGATATATTTAGTAAAAATTAGTTTTCCGATGTCGAAAGACGTGTGACGAAGTTTATTCTCGTTCAATATTCGAATGAAAACTGTTTGTACCATGCGCTTTTCAATAACAAATCCGGCGAATTCCTTTTAATGTTAGACCATTATTATATACTTTATTAGCTGTTTTATCAAATATGACTGAACATTAATATTGTGGAAGATTGAATACCCTTCCTGAGCAACTGCGATCATCACCGCGTTTAGGTAGTGTTCGCACATTTCGGTGAAGTGTTTTAAGGAGTGTTGTTTGTCTGTCCTACTTTTTCGCCTTGGTCATGCTGTCATCTGTTTTTCTTCGACTATGGATTGAGACTGCCTCCTTGTTATTTTCTTCCTTCTTTCAACCAAAGAATAGAAAACCAGATGGTTCAAAGCTTGGCGAATAATAGACAACACAACTTAAAACTTAGATTTACAAACATTTGGGTAAACTTTCCACAAATGCATAGATTCCCATCGCCAACATACATCCTTAAATCTCAAGACTTGACACCGTTTTTATAGAGTCGAAATGACTAATTGCCTTTTACTAGAAATATATATATATAATTAATTAATTTAGCAAGGGTCCCTTCTCAAAAGTCTCCCTATTTAAAAGTCTTGTTTTGCTAGGTGCTCTTTTAAATTTTTACTGCGTTTATACGCAATGATAGGCATCTGTTTAAATATTGTTTTACAATATTCATCTCTTTAAAATTTGCCAATGTTTCTTAATAGCTCTGTTAAGATTTATAACTGTGGGGTTATATTTAGTAACTAGTGTAAGTGGAATTTCCCTTTTTCTAAAATTATCTGACAGAGTACTGCATCGTTTAATCTTGTATTTCACATCTTTTATGTTTTTTGCAGTTTCCAACTTATCATAGCCTCTATCTATAAGTTTATTCTCCAAGGTCAGAAGATGTTTGTTAAGATCAGTTTCGTTGCTATTGTTTCTTATGTGACGAATTGTTTCACCTGTTATAATACTTTTAAAAGTATGTTTAGGATGTGCACTTGTAATTGGGAGATACTGATAAGTTTCAGTTGGTTTGACATGTAACCTGATGTCAAGGACACCACTCGATTTAAAAGGCTCCCCTTTGTACACCTCAGTATCTAAGTACGTCACTTCTGTATTGGAGAAATTATACGTAAACTTAAGTAGAGGGTCAATGTTGTTTGCAATTGCAAAGAACTCATCAATTTGTGATTTGTTGCACTCTGTAATCATGAAACCATCATCACGATATTGACAAATCATACTAATGCTATTTTTAAATTGAAATCTGTCTAAGATTTGTGTAAGTATTGTTGACAGATGCAGATCGGTGGCAGTGGGTGATAATATTCCACCTTGTGGCGCCCTATAACTTGTTTATATAAAGTCCCATTTAATTGGAACTCATTGTTTTCCAATATAATTTTGCAAAAGATATAAGATCTAATTTTTGGTACTTTAAACTTATACTTTGTTCGATCAATTTGATCTAAGAAATTCTTGGTTGTATCTAGTAAATTGTCAATGTTCATGTTTGTATACATTGAAGTTACATCGTAGGCAATTAGTGTACAGTTATGTACACAGGTTATTGACTCTATCCTATTGATAAAATCTTTTGTGTCTTGAATGTAAAACTCTAGTTTCCTCAATAAAGGTTTTAATATTAAATCTAAAACTTTTCAATTCTTCTAGTTGGAGAATTGCATTTATTGATTATAGGCCTGAAAGGCACAGCTAATTCTCCTCTTTTATACCCATCTATTTTGATAGCTTCTAATGAGTCTTGCCGAATTTTATGTATTTTAGGAAGAAGGTACATGTATCCATGTTTAGGATTCTTGTAGTCACTTAAGAAGTTATAAGTGTGCTCATCAATTTTTTGTTTGCAAATAGTTTATTTACAATCTTTGAAATAGATCTAGTGATAATCTCTGTGTTTGTGTGATTTATTTTCTTGTAATGATCACTGTTTAAGTGATTAGTTCCTGCATTAATATAATCTAATGTGTTTACGATTACAGTTGTGTTGTTTTTATCTGCCTTAGATATATAGATGCTGTCATCTTTTATAAGATAATTGAAAGCTTTACGCTCTCCTAGTGTTAGGTTGTCTTTGAACTGTTTAACCTTTAATCTAGAAATTTCAAGTTTTGTATCAGTTATGTAACATTCAAGGGCATTGTTTCCGTTAGGTGGAATATGCCCTGTTTGTAAGTATAAAGGATGGATTTCTTTAATTGTGTTCGTAGAGTAGTGAAATCTACATCTCAATTTTCTAGCTAGTTCAAGAAAATCGTTCATGATTTGTTTACTTATGTAAGTAACTGAAACTTTAGGAGTAGGAATAAACTTCATCCCTTTTCCCAAGAGGAGGTATTCCTCATTTGTCAGTAGTCTACTTGACAAGTTCAACACAAACTTTTTGCAAGATTCTTCTCGAATCTTTCTTGATTTATACTTGTTATTTAGTTTACGGGTTTTAAGTTTTTCCCGTTTTCTTTTGTTCCTATATCTACAGGAACTCTTAAATCTTCTGCAAACCATCCTAACAGTAAGAGTAAATTGGTAAGACTGTTTGCAGAAGGAAGGGCAACATATGGCACGCATGCGCAGTGCACAAAAACTATCATCCAATAGAAGCTTAACAAACGATAACACACAGGTGAATGAAAAGATTTAATATTTCCAATGATTAGATAAACACATAATATTCCAATATAATAACAAATCCAAGTGAGATAACGCACACATAACTGACAACCTAGAGATTAAAATCCTTAGAAGATTTCACTGAACTATAGTAACTAAAATCCTACACTACACTACTAATCAAATTATTGTATGCGAAACAAAATCTTAAAATTTTCTGTATCTGTCCTTTGGCTTGAAACCACTGCTGAATGTTTGTTTTCTTGGTAGACTTTCTTTGTATTTAGCCAGTTTGGTGGCATACTCTTCCTTGATTTCATTAGCTGTTTTAAAGAACCTGTTTCTTTCTTCAAACTGTTCACCTTTTATGAACTGTTCATCTACCTCTTGGACGATACTGTCCATCTCTTTGCCAACTTCCGTAATGGCTTTTGCAGTAATGCCAGACAGGGAGGAAAGCACTTCCGTTTTGATTCTGGCATTTAGTTCCCGGACTTAATCTTTAACACCATCTTTTGTTTGATGTTGCAGCATTCTAGGTGTAAAGTTAACTGTTATGTTCATAAATGGGGTAAGGCTTTAGACTTTTTAGCCAGATTAAGTCCCTCCATAATCGTGTTATAGTTGAATTTAACATCACTCAGGAATTTCAGTTGTTTCACACTTCCATCACATGTTGGAATAGAAGTAGATGATTCCTCATTAGTGTTTAAAACACTTTCACTAAATATAGGTCTCTTTACTTCTTTTTGTGAGCAGGGTATTTCAGAATTACTATCTTCCATTTTTTTAATTTTTAGTTTGAGCTTAGATCTACTTGGTTTCATCTGAAACAATGATGGCTCGGACCTCCAAAGAATGTGACCTTAAATTAACTGTCACTGTGTGGGGTTTCTGTTTTTACTCTTTCATTTTCATGTAGGCAGATTTATAGTTTTGTTTTTGGTAACTTTAGATGATTCTTCGTTGAGGTTAATAACTTGCTATGTCAACGGTGATAAATGTCTTGGGCATGTATGGATCATTGTGAGAAATCTCACTCTGATGCACTCGGGAAGGAATCCAGTGCGTGCTCCGCCGCATAAATCAAATTTACAAACATTTGGGTAAAACTTTCCACAAATGCATAGATTCCCATCGCCAACATACATACTTAAATCTCAAGACTTGACACCGTTTTTATAGAGTCGAAATGACTAATTGCCTTTTACTAGAAATATATATATATAATTATTTAACGGTGTTTCGGGATTTTTAGCTAAGTTCTATTTTAGCAAGGGTCTCAAAAGTCTCCTATTTAAAAGTCTTGTTTTGCTAGGTGCTCTTTTTTTTACTGCGTTTATACGCAATGATAGGCATCTGTTTAAATATTGTTTTACAATATTCATCTCTTTACAAAATTTGCCAATGTTTCTTAATAGCTCTGTTAAGATTTATAACTGTGGGGTTATATTTAGTAATTAGTGTAAGTGGAATTTCCCTTTTTCTAAAATTATCTGACAGAGTACTGCATCGTTTAATCTTGTATTTCACATCTTTTATGTTTTTTGCAGTTTCCAACTTATCATAGCCTCTATCTATAAGTTTATTCTCCAAGGTCAGAAGATGTTTGTTAAGATCAGTTTCGTTGCTATTGTTTCTTATGTGACGATTTGTTTCACCTGTTATAATACTTTTAAAAGTATGTTTAGGATGTGCACTTGTAATTGGGAGATACTGATAAGTTTCAGTTGGTTTGACATGTAACCTGATGTCAAGGACACCACTCGATTTAAAAGGCTCCCCTTTGTACACCTCAGTATCTAAGTACGTCACTTCTGTATTGGAGAAATTATACGTAAACTTAAGTAGAGGGTCAATGTTGTTTGCAATTGCAAAGAACTCATCAATTTGTGATTTGTTGCACTCTGTAATCATGAAATCATCGTCACGATATTGACAAATCATACTAATGCTATTTTTAGAATTGAAATCTGTCTTAGATTTGTGTATGTATTGTTGACAGATGCAGATCGGTGGCAGTGGGTGATAATATTCCACCTTGTGGAAGTTCAAAGTTTAAAAGTGCACATATGGAGGTTGTACATGAAGGGATTTTTTTCATAATACACATATTCAAATAGAGTTAAAAATAGTAAGCACTTCAAATTTACCATAAAATACCTGCTTTTAAGCTATCTCTTTAAGTTAACCCCAATCTAATTTAAATGTAGATCTCTGATTTCGTTATCCGCATAATATATATGACCAGGCGAGTAGTGATAGATCTGAATTTTAGTCAGATTGTTTTAACCCATGTTGTTTACACTTATACATACCATTTTGTACGTTTTTTCTCATGCCAAATAATATCACTTATTATTGTTGTGAGATCTTCGCACCATTAGAAACCCAAACAAACAAAAAATATGAAAATAAAGTGAGAAAATCACCAAAAGTCGCTGTTAGATCAACAACAGAGGGCTCAGTGCAAACTAAATATCCACAAAAGTATTTTGAGTTTAGATAACATAAAACCAATTAAAAAACTGGATAAATTCAACCACAATTTTCATTTTTCACAATTGAATAAATATTTTAGAATAAAATATCTTCATTTTAACCAAATATATTCTTAATGTACATGCACTATCTTTAATATGCCAAATGTTCAATCAATCCTTGACAGATGATTTACTAAAATAGTGCTCTGTTTTTCTGAATGCCTTAAATGGAAATATTATGTGGCACATCTACATTGAATTAATGCAAAATCATGGCCAATTAAATTTGAAATAAAAGTGGTTCAAATGCATTTATATTTCGGTTTCTATTAAGCAAATTTATTTGTAACATGTAGCTCAAGTAAACATTAATATCAAAACTGCTTTGTTTGGTAAGAGGTTGCCTTCTTTTAAAAAAGACTATTGATGCTGATTGGTTAGATTTTTGTTGTGACACCTACACAGTAATCGTCCTGGATACTAATAAATATAACTAATGAATTGTTGACGGGGATTGCCAGTTTACCTGCCGAAGGTCGGAGGTTCCTTAGGCACTCCGTGGGTCTCCACCAATAAAAACTGATCGCCGCAAAATACTTTAGTAGCCAATTGTGCTGAAAATTGCGTTAAACACCAACAATCAATCAATCATCTTTATGTTACAATGTACAAATATGTTAGATATTCAGGAAGTGTAAGTATTGTTCATGTTGTTATTGCGAATCGCTAGAATTTCCAAATCAAAAAATTAATGAAAGTAAATATCATTGCAACATGTCTCAATTTATTTAGTTTGATAGGATTAAATACTTCGGCAAGGCATGCAGAACATTTTCAGTGGCTAACTTATAATAGCCTTCACTTCCTTAGTCAATGCACGATGTATTATAAGCAACCAAGAAAACATATAAATATTGATATATCAATTTAAAGTTTCGCTCCCAAACTTTCCCCTAAAAGCATGAATTTCCTGTGTATTATATCCTTAAACCTTTTTGCACTTTTAAGGTTTGCGTTTTTCAACCTAATATTGATTACATACAATTTGTTTTAACATAAAACAGCTAAAAAGGCTATCTTTTTGTAGATGGCGGTATTTTGGCCAACTGAATTGGTTGTTATAATTGGCTGTTTAATTAACAAGAAGCGTAATTGCAATAATTTGATGATGTAAAAAAACATCCTTAGAACTAAACAAAATATGTTATTTGGTTTTATGGTGAATAACAATTGAATCACATACAAAAATTTTAATTTTCACGCATTTTTATCATTTTCACTGGATTTTCTGGAAAATGGCGTTATTAATAAAAAATCCGACATTAATATTTGAAAGTGCTTTTAATAAGTAACTATTAACATCTGTTCTAACAGATTTTCATATTTCAGTACACAATATTATTATTCAGAAGACAGAATGTGCAAAAATGCTGACATCTTGTAAAATTAGAAATTGTCTGTCCTTGACCTTTCATCGTGATTTGACGGAAACTGCACCATACGAATATTTGACGACCGGGCAAAATAGATAATACAGATGATGTGCTTTCGAATGGTATATGATTTAGCCGTATGTTAGGTGGATGCTTCAAAAATGATATTTTATTGTTAATGTCACTCGTCTAATTGGGTCATTGATGATAGGAAGAACATGCGATTGTGGTAGATATTTTAGAGGGTCAAAGGAGATTTTATCGCTCACCTGGTATTTTTAAATAATTGCATTTGATACAATGCAACAAGAATAAGGCGTTGAAAGGAAACTTTCAGCCAAAATTGTGTCTGCTGAATACCGATTCTCTTTATCTTTTCTATAGCTTTAAATTTAAATCAACACACACATACACGGGTAAACAATTTGTTATTAATTTGTTAACATTTTTTTCTTGTTCTGTGATGTTAGAAGACTGTCCCAAGTAAAGGAGGGGTTTTACCGGCGCTCATAAACACGATACCCCCAACACACACACCTAAACCGGTATATTTTTTATGTGCCTGTCACAAGACATTATTCTGTAGTCCAGTTTTTGTCGTTGGTTACTGCCTGCCATATTTTTTGTCTTCCTTTTATGCTATAGTATAAACCAAGCAGTTGGTTTGCTATTTTGAATTGATTCACATCTTGTTATCCCGTCCTTTCTATGGTTTACCTATAGTTCACTATAAGGTTTGTGTTTTTTCTCATTGTTATATGTTAATTGTTCACAGCTTTGTACATTGGTCATTATGCATCGTTGTCTCATCAATCATGCAAAAAGAAAACAGACAAATAAAAGTCCATAAAACACTACATCGTAAATTGAATACAATTAACCAGGGGTAAACTCAGGTGGCCCATATAGGCCAACAGTCCTTGATCCACTATTGACAACCGTTTTGTTAATCACGTTAATCACGTTAAAATTCACTGACGAGTAATATTCGAAGATATGGTATACAATAAAGACACAGAGTACTGATCTGGGAGTACCCACAGTAGCGGTTTTGTCAATATTTCTGGACTAACACTTAGACATTACCAATTTAAAATCATTGGTACATGTAAAGCTTCTAACTCTCATACGTCATGGTATGGACGGGATTTACAGAATATTAGAGAAAAATTGACATTGAATTTAGAATAGAGGATAACAACCTAAAAATTAAAAAAAAAAAAAAAAAAACAGAAATGAAGACCCCCATCAAACCAGACATACATAACCGAATGAGAAACTTTGAAATGAAAAAAAGATTTTAGGGACAAGAGATATATGACAATATCGAGAGAAACAACACATTTGATGTGTACTGATTGATATTTTGTCTCGGACACATGTTTTTTATTATTTTGTTATTGGCTTTTAAATAACTTTATGCAACTGTGGGTACTCCCAGATCAGTACTCTGGGACTTTATTGTTTTGTTAGTTGTGTTTGTCCTTTGTGTCGATCTGATAAGTCAAGCCCTTTTCCGTGTTTTTTTTTTATAGTTTGTTCTTATGTTACGTTGTTATGCTGCAAACCCTATGGTGATCGATGTTTTAGCTAAAATCTCGCAATTATGAATAATGGCTGAAATACATTATATTATACATCATTGCGATAGCAACCCAACTACACAAAAAATACAAGAGATGTCATTCAACACAACTTCTCAGATGAACAATAGACATGTGACATGTCTATACAACATTTCAAGCTCTTAAAAGGGCATTAACTGTCAACTTCATGATCACTGATTTTATTTAAATTCTCATATTTGATTTATAACCTACTAAAACATTTATCTTAATTTAAAGAAAATCACAAGGAAACAATTACCAATTCATGGACTCTTTATAATGTATCAGCATTTGGTGCGTATTTTAGACTAGACGCCATCTAATAAACCATCGAGTTGACCTATGACTGCCGACGGTCATGCGATCTGATATAAACATAAAAAGAAAGACAAATAGACAGACAAGCACATGCAATCGTTTACTGTAATTTTTTAGGTCTGTTTGATTTCATGTCCTAGTCTAAAAAATGTAAATCATCGTTTTACCTTTAAATGAATGATGTTTTGTGGTCCGAATCAGTCAACGAAATGGTTTCCCCTGGTTGCTGTTTCACTTTTCAAAGTTGACATTCTTTTCTTTCTAATAACTGAACACGATTAGCATATGCGTAAACCATCTCCAGCCAATTGTAAAATTAAAGTTTGCATGAAAAAGGATTCAACTGAGAATGGAATTATTGACTTGAAAGCCAATAATACATTAGCAATGTTTTGATAGAAAATGAAAGGATATGGAGTAAATGTACATGGGACAAAATCGCACACAATACATGAGCTTATTTTAACAGAATTGAATCAAACTCACTGCTAATAGCGAAAGATCATTTCAATATTTCGCTTTTATAAATGTTAAAAAACATATTATATGATTTTCTCTAAATCGTAGCTAATATCCCTTTAATCGCACAGAATTGCGAGAAATTTATGCGAAACACATTTGCAAGCGACACCCAATTCCTTACAGTGCATAAAAACATTATGACATAACTGAAGGCAACCATGAGGAACCCGCATTTTATGGGGTTATTCTTTTTTATATCCTAATTTTGAAAATTTTTAACTTTTCTCGATTTTAATCTCAATCGTAGGAAAACCAAAAGGTACATACATTCAAGAACGTATACTTAAAATCAGTTTCGATAAAGCACTAAAACTCTTTGATACCAGTAAACTAATCAAATATGAAATTATCCATCAATTGCTGAAAACAAAAACCGTCATCTTATCACTGATGACTGAAAACCGTCAATGATAAAGATTTTTTTCTGTATGTTTTACCATATATAAAGACTGTTTGTGTCTTCATCTCCGTGGAGCTTATTGTCTGTCTAATTAGAAGGTAAGATCATAATGTTCTATTTCCACAAATAAAGAGTATTTTCTTATTTTTCAACATATATCACACAATCTTTTTTATTTTAAAACACTTGTCAAGTAGAGTTCTGCTCTGTTTCCCATTTCCAGATATGAGATGTACGATCTAGTTTCATCCCCAGCATAAATAAAACCACGAGAAATGACAGTTAAGCTGGTAATTTTTTTTCATTTCATCATCTTTGAAAGAAAATATTTCTTTTCCGTCAAGTGAAGTACTAACAACATTGGAATCTTTTGTTGTATGTACTAAATGTTTGTTTTTGAAATCAATAGCAAGACCGTTCAAATATGTACATTCCGTGTCAGTTGAGAAAGTGGTTTGCTACCCTATATCTTGTTTTCTATTCATTTTCATGATTCCGATTCCAACGATTATATAAAGATAATGGTCATGAATACAAACACACCTATTATAAGAACATTTTAATTATGTTTGTTTCCCGACGTTCTGATCAAATATAACACTATACCTCAGTAAAAAGAAATTTAGAATGTGTTATTTTCAGTCAGTATGTTTGCGTTAATTGTTTTTTAAGAAAATCACATTCATATTTAGTTTTTGCTGTTGCTATATCGGTAACGGTCAGCTTGTTATTTTTGCATATTACAATTGTCTGGTCTCAAATACACATTCCTCCTACATTTTACCCAGAAAGGTGCACAGTTTAACTTCTTTTCAACTGAAAAATGAAAAGAAGTGAAAATATTACTAATTGGAAAACACAAATAATCTAATACAAGCCCTCCTTAATCTGTTACAGATTTATTGCGTTTCTCTACAACATGTATTTCTCCTAATTTCTTCATTTCCATCAAATTTTGTAGTGTATTTTCCAAATGGAAACTTACTATAACGCCAGTGAACTGACGTAATAACTCTGCAGCATTATCGATTTCCGAATGCAATTCCTTTTTTGATTTTTGGATATGAATGAAGAGTTGTGTTTTCGAACCAAAAGATCGAATAAATGTTGAAATGCGGACAAAATCCTTGATACGATTTGAGAGTTTTTCGACAAAATCTAATTTTGACTCAAAATCGCCTTGGGTTTTACCTTCAATTGTCTTTAATTCTTTCAAAAATACAACCAATAAACTGTCTAATTTACTTTTAGCAGTATTAACTGAATCGATGACGGTACTTTCAATACTAGAAAATGATTTATTCAAAGTGTCTTTCAGGTCTTTTTGTCTTTGTAATATTTGTTCAGACCCTGATTTAATTTTAGTCCATTTTGCATCAAATGAATCTTTTTCGTCGTATTTTCTGGTTATGTCTTCAATCGCTTTTAAATCGACGCACTTCCTGTGTTGTAACGTTACACACAGTACGCAGCAAAGTTCTTCGTGATCAAAACAGTATGCCTCTACTACTTTAGAACTGTGAACGGGACAAACATCCGATATTTTACTAAAATCTATTCCACATTCATTGGTTGGAATACTCGCAATATCTACAAATTCGTGACTCATAGAAGATTTCATTAAACTGTGCATTTCACGACAATCATCACAAAAAGCTTCACTGCAATCACGACACCATTTCGTTGCGGAAATACATTTTCGTTTGCGTTTACAAATATGACATTCTTGGGTTTGTGGCTCTTTCGAAGTTTCCAATAGAGAAGAGATGGTAAATTTATGTGGTAAAGATTCAACCCACTTTGTAGTATCTAACTCTGGGTGTTCGGGCATGACAATAGTTCTACATACAGGACACATATAATTAGCGATTTTATGCCCGGCAAGGCGTTCAGTTGATAGAATATAATCACTAATACATTGAAAACAGAAAGTGTGTAAGCATGGTAGACTTCTAGGTGACTTCAGTTGCTCTAAACAGATAGAACATGTAAATATTTCCTTTTCTTTCACATGACCTGATGTCGCCATAACACCTGCACAGGTAAATAACTTCCCTGTCTGTCCGCGTATACCTAGTACATAAATTATTGCTATATTAAGAAATGAGAAAATTATTCAGATTAATCCAGATTAATCCAGTTTGTGTTAAGGCTCTGGGCTAGATCAAGGCGATGAATATCTAAATAAATGGTGTTAATTAACATCAAATAAAAATGAAATTTAAGGGGGATTGGGGTTGGAACGTACACACATAGGTAACGTTTCGGCTCGACATCAATAACAATATTTGAAGTGTATGGAAGGAAAATCAATCCTTTTGTACCGATGACATGTGCCTTATTCTCTTTTTTAAATTCTACACAAGGAATCTCCAAGGTGCATAACTCATTAAGCTAAATGCCCTATCCACACCGGTGAACCGATATCATCAATTGCCAGGTATTCCGTGTTATGAGATAACGATGCCCGGAATGAAGGTGTAATCATTCACCAACTGGGAATGCATTGGACTAATCGTTAAGTAGATTTACCAGAAGTTCTAGAAAGGAGTAGGGGCAATAAGGCCCTTGTTTGGCCCAAATATTACTGCAAATTTAAAAGTTATCCTACATATTCTTGAATTTGTCCTAACTAGACTAAGGTACGAGATATTCAGAAAATAAAAACAAATTTGACATTTATCGAGTAACCATGGTAACAAACCATGACGAAATTCTTATATTTTGTAAAATTTCTTGATTTTCCTTGTTTTCATCAAATTTTAAGTATATTTTAGATTTGCAAAGTATGTGCGCATCCAAGAAACAACTTTATATTTGGTGAGATTATGTCAATAGTTATAATAAAGCTTCTCTTAAATTATTTTGTTGTTTCTTGGCTGCGCACGATGTCTCCACAATGGAAATAACGATGGAAAACTGCTTAAATTCTGTATTTTTCATCAATTTCATGAAAACAGTACATATTATGACGTAATTGTGACGTCATCAGATAAAAAATCTTATGTTTTTCATTTATATTTCTTGACTCTATGCATTTCCTAACATTATGTGCCAATTTGGTATAGTTGTCAAACATTTTATTTTCTTGGGCCAAAACCGGGCCTTAATGCCCCTACTCCTTTTCCCAGCATTAGAAGTCAGACCAAATTACTTTGGTACTTATCATCGAAACAAATCGCTCACTCATAATTGATGGAATATTAACAAAATAGATTTTGCTCTTCAAATTTCATTTTTCACTATGTGTTTTTTTTTTTTTCTTCTAAGGAAATGTTTTTTCCATATTATATTTCCTGAGAGAAAAAACAAGTCTTAATGTGTTAAAAAGAGAACTATCGTATTACGGAATACCCGAGAACCACGCTACCAAAGATCTAGAGTTACTGAATGTAAACTTTTATTCCTTTAAGTTATCTCAGATGATTCCATTAAAACAAAATACATTTATGGTTCAGCGATATCTGGCCACAGCTTTTATTCACAATAGAGATGCAACAATATATATATATGTACATATAGATAGATGAATGGTTACCGCAGATAATATAGCAACCTTGCAGATAGATTGTAGATAGATGGGTATGTATAGAAGCACCGTGGGATACACGGGTGCTTGTAGATTAAATTTAGAATGCACCGTGGGATACACAGGTGTAAATATCCAAAAACCTAAAATGTCATATAACAAATTTCGTTGTAGAAGGGTCTAAATATTGATGTAAATTAAATGGCCTTCCAAATACTTTTCGATCCCTAACATCACTGAAGAGACATTAATTGTCGAAATCCGGATATGGTGTAAAACATTTACCACTTCATGTTGGGGTTTACCATCTTTGCTGCAAGTTTATTGTTTTCTACTTGGTATTAAATTAATATAGAGATCCATTTTGTTACACCTTGTGATCAATTTATTTGGCAATCGTCAATGGCAGTCAGCAGGGTTTAAGAACATCAGTTGTTCGACCTGCTAGTCAAACGCGTTTTGTTGAAATATATTTTTCACTCTTTTGGTCTTTTTGGAAAATGTTGTTTGTGCTGTATTTAGACCCTTCTACAACGAAATTTGTTACATGCACTCGTATAAGAATTGCGGTTTTATCCAACGCAATCATAGGTTTGAACGTTGTTTTCAATTTAGACTTGATATATATATATATATATATATATATATATACCGGTATATCATTATATATATGTATACCGGTATATCATTATATATATATGTATACCGGTATATCATAATATATATATACCGGTATATCATTTACGGCTGTAATATTTGTCGTAAAATGATATACCGGTATACATATATATAATCATTTCAATGATCATTATCATATTGTACCAACGGTATATTAAGGTAGTGTTCCAGTTATACATGTACATCAGCTCTGGGACATAATATAATACGGAATAGTCTTAATCGGCTCAACCTTTAGATTGTCTTTTTATTTTTTGTTTTTATAAATATGTTATTTGCTTCTATAAACGATACATTTTACTTACCGTTCGGACCAAGTCCAAAAGCCAACAAACACAGTCCTCTATAAACGCTTAACATAGACATTTAAATGAATACCCATCATCACCGTACAACAAATTCGCATTTTAAGAAAAAAGGCAAGTAAAATAAATTAAATAAAAACATATGCATAATTTTATAAGAATATTTCCATTAACTTAAATAAACAATTTCAATTTAACTTTAAGTCAAATAAAGCGCAGAATTTAAAACAGCACTTTCAAACGCATGTGCTCTCCACGTGGTGCGATTAAATATCTGATTGAATATTATATCATGATCACACAAATTAATCATTCTCCTACGATGACCTATAATTAACAATAGAATGAAAACACAAATATCATAACGCAACAAATGCTAAATTACCAGAAAAGTTCCTCTATTCTTTCAAAATTTTTTCATATTTTTGCAAGCTACAACTTCAGCAGCTTTCAAGTCTCAAATATCTGGAAAAGACTGCAATACGTGATGGTGATACAAGGCTGAAAAAAACATTCTGTATATATAATTCGTCTAACAATGTTAGATCTGTAAATTTGCGGAAGCAAATTTTTTGTTCTTCCCTGGCCAATCACATTATAAATCGAACATTGTTTCTGTTAGCGCTTTCACCGCATCTCCTACGGTTCATCAGACAAAATTGTTATCGTTAATAGTAACGACTTGTGACGTTACCTAATAGTAACGTCTTGCGGTAGTTTGTATATATTACGGAATCATTAGAGCCGACTTTAAATAGGAAGTGAAATTCGGTCCGTGAATATGATTCCGTAATATATATATGTATTTTATGCGTTGGCGCAATGATATATACCCAGATGAGCACTCAGAAACTTTATACCTTTTCCCTCTTCTTATTTATCTATATGAACTGCCGCGACATTATATAGCAAGTTAAACCATTAAAGGCAAAATTATTCATCGATCAGGTATCAGATTGGATCTTGAATACTAGTACTCATACTGTCCGTATTCAATAACTACTCTTGTCCGGGACATGTTCCCAATTATATATCTCATTCTAGCCAAAAGGTGGCACGGTAGTATTTCCTGGCCCATAGGGATAATGATAGCCTTTTTAAAATTTTCACCACTTTCTAACACTGCCCAAAATTCTACATACACAGTTAACTGATGTACTTTCATTATAATATTCAGAAATGAATTTGAATATGTATCATGACCGTTTACTTTTTTTGCTATCTTTAAAACCCTAAGACCACTAGTGCTTTTAGGTCTTTTATCATGCAGTGAATACAAAATTTTAAAAAATTCTCAAAAATTTATTTTCACCTGTATGTAAAATTACTTCATATTTTTCTACACCTGATTCATCACTCAGTTTGGTAAAGTATGTTCAGTTGATACTGTATTTTTTGTCCAATCACACTGTTCAGATACATTGACTTAAGTAGGGTACACAAAAGAGCAACCTAAATTCCGGAATGCAAATACTACCGTGCCACCAAAAGAATCTTTCCCTCATGAACAGGCAAACAATGAAAACCTATATCTGTTACGTAATAATTTCAAGATGGCGTGAATATCGTATGAAACAAATAGCTTCGCACCGTGATACATGCAAAAAGAATACTAGTAGTATGTGTCTTTTCCTTATTTTGTTTCTGTTTGATACAAATCGTGTTTGACAGAGTACAGACGTTTTAAAACTAGAGGCGCTAAAGAGCCTGTGTTGCTCACCTAAGTATATATACATCGTCAGCAATGGACGCTCTCCAACATTGTGGACAAGAATATAATTCTGACTAATTTAAATCTCGTTTTGTTGATCTTAAAAAATAGGTAAAAATCGTTATTAATGGGCAATAACTCCAATAAGGATTTGACTAACGATTTCGTCCTTTCAGACGTATTTGTAGATCCTGTTTGGCTGATCATTTTAGCTTTTAAAGTTTCTCTCTACATATATATCTATCATATTTTTCGATATGATGTACAAAATCACAACAAAATGGTAAAAATCGTCATTTCAGGGCAACAAGTCCGTTACAAGAAGTCGTTTGACAGTTTTGAAGAAAAATGGATAGTAGGTAGATATTAACATTTTAAACAGATTTTCTCTATCGCTAGCGGTTTTCTAGATAATTTACATAACTTGTATAAACCCTTATGTTCTATTTTAGCCATTTCGGTCATGTTGGTGATAGGCGATATCATCGAAAACAAATTTTGTCTAAATACCCAAATCATGATTTGGCCAAGTTTGGTTCCAATTAGCCAAGAAGTGTAATAGATGATTTTTGCAAAAATTGAGCGGACGAAGGGCGACGACGACAGACAACGAACTCAAAGTGATGGGGAAAGCTCACACTGGAGCTTTAGGCCAGGTGAGTTAAAAAGTAATTGTGGCATCGATTTTACATGAAATTAGATGTGGTTTTTGTAGAAGAAAAGGAACCTAACAAAAGATATGAGAAAAAAATAAGTAAATCACCTTTACAATTTTTTAGCATTTGGAATAGATTTTTCTACACATAGGTCTGTTTCTCCCTGCTTCACTTTAGCACAACTTGATGACGCAAACGGAAACTATGTATACCGCATATTTAACTTATGCTCATTATTTTTTGTTGGGACAAGGAAGATTCCCAGGCGTGATAAATCGTTTCAAGCATAATTTTTTTGAGACATTATTATTGTAAGTTTTAGTCTATAAGCAGATACTGGTGATCGATAAAAAAATGGAAGTTGAGTACATGCACTACATCATCATCAAACCCTAAATCTGCTGACATTTGCTACTATTGATAAGATATTTTGTATGTTTTAATATACAACCCGCCTTATAATGTGTAAATGTGCAGTTACTAAGCCAAGAATCTCGCTAGTGGTTGTATTTTTTATCCTAGTGGCCATACCTTGTGAAGAATTTAGTGTAGATGGCATTGTTTGATACCCTGATAAACTCATTCACAAGAAGTCGGGGCGATATAAATCTGGGCATAATGGTATCGACACTTGCCTTACATCCCAACTCCTTTGTTCTAACAGGGGTGATCTGAGTCGGATCACCCCTACCAGATCACCCTACCTTGAGTTTCTTTGTTCTGCATGCTTTCTTTTGTTCTGTAACATTTTGGCGGGAATGTTGAAAACACAATTTAACTAAGAAATATATATGCGGAATAAAGACTAACTTTCAAAATTTATGTAGAAAAAATCCACTAAATTTCCAGTGGCTATGCGAGGAATCGAACTCCAAACCTTAAGCATATGAAGCCACGATTTATACACCTACACCAGGACGACTGGATATAAACTTACTGTTAATTTAACACATTTAAATTCGCATTGCCATACGACGTGTCTCGATATTTATACATCCAACATTCATGTATTTAGTTATGATTTTTCTTTTGTAAGTTCGGTTGGATATTTTGTTATGTCTTATCGTTTATGGTTTGAATACTGTATTTTCGGTACATTTCACATGTCTTATTTGTCAGTATAGTCGAGTTAATTTCCAATTTCCATGGATAAAGTATTGTGTTAGTCCAAATAATTATGACGTCGTCACAGCATTAATTTAAAATAGCCTTTCAAGGCCGTCATAATCATTATAATTACTTGGACTAGTATTGTGAAAATAATTGTGAATTTTTGGAACTCGTTCCATACAATTGTATGAATTTCAAGATATATACGTCACTGTTTGTGGTGTCTCGTGTTGTCGTTAATGGGAGATGTCCGTTGTTATTCTGTGGTTTACATGTTGTAATGTACTATTATTTTAATTATGTATGCATTTCTCTGTGCTGAGTGTTCTTGCGTTTGTTTGTAATGTATTCCTGTCACGAAGTGTTGTCATTTTAGCGATATTTGCCATATAAGCGGTAGGTTTGGCTAGCAATAAAACCAGGTTCAACCCACCATTTTTTCGTAAAATGTCCTGTTTCTATGTATGTTGGCGTTTGTTTTGTTGCAGTTCAGTGTTTCTGTTGTTCCGTTGTTTTCCTCTTATAGTTGATGTGTTTCCATCGGTTTTAGTTTGTAACCCGGATTTGTTTTCTCTTAATCAATTTATGACTTTTGAACAGCGGTATACTACTGTTGCCTTTATTAAACGTTGTATCCGGGGCTCATAAAGGGTAAATACAATATAGTAATATATAAAGTAAATTATAATTATTGTATGGCATTCTGAACTAGATTTTATGAAGCGTAAATGTTTTTTCATATAGTCTAGAAGAGCTGGGATGTAAAATAGTTATCCCACTCGGACTTGGTGTGTCAGTGTAAGATCGCCCTCTAGCCTCCGGCCATCGGGGTGATCTTACACTGAAACAACGCGTCCTCCTTTGATAACTATTACATATATCTCTTTTCTAATCTCTGAATTCATTTAATTTATAAGCATAAAGAAGGGTCTTAGCTCAATAGCAGATTACTAACTCAGAGTACAGTATGACCCATAAAATTTGAGATTTGCGTTTTGATATAACGATCCCGTGTTCAATACCAATTTGTGTTGTTTGTTATACCGTTATCTAAGAGTTAAGTGTTTTCCATGTCTGGGTTTTTATGTATTTTCTTTCATGAACGTTTCGTTGATCTACTGATTGAGATTTAAAAGGGGGTTGTTGAAATCTCAATAAACTAGTTTAATCACCACATTTTCAGGGGGCTGTCCTAGGTCAAGAACCTTGTTAGTAGTTGTCGTAAGTTTTATATAAATGTTTTCGATATTTGCAGAGTGCATTGTTCACGGCAGGGGTCTTTGGTTTTTTTCTGTGAAATTCAAACACAACTTTTATAGACTTTTATATTACGTTTTAGAGCTAGACATATTGTGTGGACATCAGCCTATTGTTGAAGACTGTATGTTGCATCAGGATGTATTAGAGTATTCTTGTCGTTGGGTTGCTGTCTCGTTCACGTGTATCCCACTTTTTTACTTAAATAAAATCTGAACTTCCTAAACTCTCGGTAATAGAAATCGTGAAAATGCTGTTCAAAACCACACCATAGTCGGTCTTATGCTGTGTCTGACAGGCATTTGTAAATTTTATGTCAGTCCTACATAAATGAGACACTAGGAACATCGAAGTGTATTTCCTTTGATATACATGTTTTTACATCCACTTCATTGGAACTTTGGTGGATAGTTGTCTCATTGGCAGTCATACCACATCTAATTATTTTTATGTGTATTACCATTCCCACTATTCCCAATTTTTCATTGAACAATATCATGCATATTCATCTATCCATTATCAAGTACTTTCTTTCAAAACAAAAGTTAAACTCGATGTTACTATATAAATTATGGACATACATTAATTAAATAACAATATATTGTCGAAACATGCTTTACCGTAGCTTATCTTGTCATTGAAGCAACGGTAAATTAAATTAAAGTTTTCAATCTCTCTACATATTCATTTTCATATGAAAGTAATGTCTTTTGAGTAAACTGTTTGTTCAGTAGGTAACATCATAAAGTTCTACATATTCATTTCCACAAATAAACAGAGTATTTTCAGATTTGTCCAACCAGATATCCCACAATTCTTTTATTTTATCGCACTTGCCCAGTAAGGTTCTATATTGTTTCCCATCTTCCGATATCAAATGTACATACCCATTTTTATTCCCGGCAAAAATAAAACCATTAGAGTTAACGACTACGCTGGTGATGCCTCTCATGTAATAAGAAAATATTTCCTTTCCATCAAGTAAGTGCTAACGACATTACTTTTTTCGGACGCATGTATTAAACGACCGTTCTTGTAATCTATCGTAAGTGCGTTAAATCCACTTGGATTTTCATTTGAACTATTTATTGAGAATGCTGCTTGCAATTCATTCTTCTGATTTAAATTTATTTTCTTGATTTCAGTCCCGACGTTCGCATAAAGGTAATTGTCTTTAATACAAATTCTTCCACAATATTGAGTACGATTATGTGTTATATTCCTTGGTTGCATAATTTGCTGATCACAACTAACACTGTAAATGTAACTGCTGGATATATACAATGTCTTATTCAATGTATCATATGTTAGTCCTTTGGGGTCATCGTCAGTTTTACATTCGTTTATTACTTTTCCTGTTGATGCATCGACAATAATCAGATTGTATGGCGGACTGCCTGATCTATTCTTGGATCGGCAGCATAATGCAATTGTCTGGTCTGAAATACACACTCCTCCAAACAAATCATATTCAGAAAGCACGTGGACCAATTTTCGTTTTATCAGATGGAGATACGGGAATACAGGGCTGGCATGTAAATGCGATTGATCTCTAAGTATTCCTATATATTCTGTTACAAATTCTTTTTTTCCCTCTGTAATAAGTACTTTCCCTACTTGCTTTAATTCCATTAATCGATGAAGTGCATTTTCAATATCAACAGTTGTTTTCACGACATTGATTCCGCATAATAACTTTACAGATTTTTCTATTTCTGAAATCAATTCCGTTTTTTACTTTTGGAGATGAATAAAAAAATGTGTTTTTGAGCCGTAAGCTCGAATATATGTTTTTATACGGAGAAGCTCAATGATATCATTTAAAAGCTTTTCGAATATATCTAACTTTGAGTCTGTTTCATCTTGATGTTTCTCCTCCATCATCTTCAGCTCTTTCGAGAATGAAATCAACAAACTATCTAATTGAATTTTAGCAGAATTTCCCGAATCGATAACAATGCTTTCAATACTGGAAAATGATTCCTTCAAAGTTATCTTCTCGTCTTTTTGTGCTTGTAGCAATTTTTCAGTACCTGATTGAATTTCAGTCAAGTTTGATTCAAATGAACAACTGTCATCTTTTTTGCGGGTTATGTCTTCAATGGCCTGAACATCTTTACACTGCCTATGTTGATACGTTACACACAGTACGCAGCAAAGTTGTAGTTGATCAAAACAATATGCCTCGATTACTTTGGAACTGTGCACGGGGCAAGCATCCGATATTTTTAACAAATCGATTTCTTCTTCATTTGTCTGAATAATTTTGATGTCTACAACTTTGTGATTAGTCAAAGATGTTATGAAACTATGCGTGTCACAATAGGCTTTTGTACAGTCACGACACCATTTCGTCGCAGAAATATGTTTCTTTTTTCTCTTACAGATATGACACTCTTGGTTTTGCGGTTCTTTTGTGGTTTCCATTAGAGGAGAGATGGTCAAATTACGTTGTAGGGATTTAATCCACTGTGTGGTATCTGTTTCTACATTTGGGGGCGTGATAGTTGTTCTACATACAGGACACGTGTAATTTGAGAGTTTATGCCCGGCACGTCGTTCAGTTGATAGGATATACTCACTGATACATTGAAAGCAGAAAGTGTGAAGGCAAGGTAGACTACTAGGTGACTTCAGTTGCTCTAAACAGATAGAACATGTAAATATTTCTTTTCTTTCTCATGACCTGATGTCGCCATAATACTCATACAGGTAAACAACTTCCTTGTATTTACGGGTGTACCTATTACACTTGTATATCTATATGATCTATTTGTTGAGAATGCTGCTTGCAATCCTTCGTCCTGATATAAATTCATTTTTTGATTGCAGTTCCGACGTTCGCATAAAGGTTATTGTCTTTAATGCAAATCCGCACGGAAATTGAGTGTTAGTGTTTTTATAGGCATTGGTTGCCCGAAGCGCTTATCAAATCTAACACTGTAAATGTATCTGTTAGAAATATAAAATTTCTTATTCAATGTATCGTATGTTAGTCGTTTAGAGTCATTGGGAAAATCACATTCGTTTATTACTTTTCCTGTTGATGCATCGACAATAATCAGCTTGGTTCCACTCTTGGACCTGCAGCATAATGCAATTGTCTGGTCTGAAATACATTCCCAAAACAAATCATAACCAGAAATAACGAGGGTGGTTTTCGTTTTATCAGACGGAGATATGGGAAGACAGTGCTGTCATGTAAATATAATCGATCTCTTAGTATCCTGATATATTCTGTTACAAATTCTTTTTTTTTCTTTCTCAGTAATAATGTAATAATGACATCCCCTACTTGCTTTAATTCCATCAATCCCTGCAGTACGTTTTCAATATCAAAGTTGCTTTCACGTCAACGATTCGACATAATGATTTTACAGATTTTTCAATTTCTGAAATCAATTCCGTTTTGACTTTTGAAGATGAATAAAAATGTGTTTTGAGCCGTAAGATCGAATATATGTTGTTATACGGAGAAGCTCATTGATGCCATTTAAAAGTTTTCAATTATATCTAGTTTGGAGTCTACGTCACCTTTGTGTTTATCTTCAATTATCTTCAGCTTTTCGAGAATGAAATCAACAAACTATCTAATTGAATTTTAGCAGAATTAACCGAATCGATAACAATGCTTTCAATACTAGAAAACGATTTCTTCAAAGTTGTCTTCTCGTCTTTTGTGTTTGTAGAATTTTTCAGTACTTGATTGAATTTCAGTAAAGTTCGATTCAAATGAACAACTGTCATCTTTTTTGCTGGTTATGTCTTCAATGGCTTGTACATCTTTGCACTTCATATGCTGATACGTTACACAAAGTACGCAGCAAAGTTGTAGGCAAAGCAATATGCCTCGATTACTTTGGAACTGTGCACGGGGCAAGCATCCGATATTTTACACAAATCGATTCCATCTTCATTTGTCTGAATAATTTTGATGTCTACAACTTTGTGATTCGTTAAAGATGTTATGAAACTATGCGTGTCATAACAGTCGTCACAATAGGCTTCAGTACAGTCAAGACACCATTTCCTCGCGGAAATGTTTTTCTTTTTTTCTTTTACATATATGGCAGTCTTGGTTGTGCGGTTCTTTTGTAGTTTCCATTAAAGGAGAGGTAGCAAAGTTACGTGGCAAGGATTCAACCTATTGTATGGTATCTGTTTCTCCATGTGGGGGCGAGACAGTTGTTCTACATACAGGACACGTATAATTTGCGATTTTATGCCCGACACGGCGTTCAGTTGACAGAATATACTCACTGATACATTGAAAGCAGAAAGTGTGAAGGCAAAGGTAGACTACTAGGTGACTTCAGTTGCTCTAAACAGATAGAACATGTAAATATTTCTTTTTCTTTCTCATGACCTGATGTCGCCATAATACTCATACATGTAAACAACTTCCTTGTATTTACGGGTGTACCTATTACACTTGTATATCTATATGATCTATTTGTTGAGAATGCTGCTTGCAATCCTTCGTCCTGATATAAATTCATTTTTTTGATTGCAGTTCCGACGTTCGCATAAAGATAATTGTCTTTAATGCAAATCCCGCACATAAATTGAGTGTTAGTGTTTTTATAGGCATTGGTTGCCCGAAGCGCTTATCAAATCTAACACTGTAAATGTATCTGTTAGAAATATAAAATTTCTTATTCAATGTATCGTATGTTAGTCGTTTAGAGTCATTGGGAAAATCACATGCGTTTATTACTTTTCCTGTTGATGCATCGACAATAATCAGCTTGGTTCCACTCTTGGACCTGCAGCATAATGCAATTGTCTGGTCTGAAATACACATTCCCCAAAACAAATCATAACCAGAAATAACGAGGGTGGTTTTTCGTTTTATCAGACGGAGATATGGGAAGACAGTGCTGTCATGTAAATATGATCGATCTCTTAGTATCCCAATATATTCTGTTACAAATTCTTTTTTTTTTTTTTCTCAGTAATAAGGACATCGCCTACTTGCTTTAATTCCATCAATCCCTGCAGTACGTTTTCAATATCAAAAGTTGCTTTCACGTCAACGATTCCACATAATGATTTTACAGATTTTTCAATTTCTGAAATCAATTCCGTTTTTGACTTTTGAAGATGAATAAAAAAATGTGTTTTTGAGCCGTAAGATCGAATATATGTTGTTATACGGAGAAGCTCATTGATGCCATTTAAAAGTTTTTCGATTATATCTAATTTGGAGTCTACGTCACCTTTGTGTTTATCTTCAATTATCTTCAGCTTTTTCGAGAATGAAATCAACAAACTATCTAATTGAATTTTAGCAGAATTAACCGAATCGATAACAATGCTTTCAATACTGGAAAACGATTTCTTCAAAGTTGTCTTCTCGTCTTTTTGTGTTTGTAATAATTTTTCAGTACTTGATTGAATTTCAGTAAAGTTCGATTCAAATGAACAACTGTCATCTTTTTTGCTGGTTATGTCTTCAATGGCTTGTACATCTTTGCACTTCATATGCTGATACGTTACACAAAGTACGCAGCAAAGTTGTAGGCAAAGCAATATGCCTCGATTACTTTGGAACTGTGCACGGGCAAGCATCCGATATTTTACACAAATCGATTCCATCTTCATTTGTCTGAATAATTTTGATGTCCACAACTTTGTGATTCGTTAAAGATGTTATGAAACTATGCGTGTCACAACAGTCGTCACAATAGGCTTCAGTACAGTCAAGACACCATTTCGTCGCGGAAATGTTTTCTTTTTCTTTTACATATATGGCAGTCTTGGTTGTGCGGTTCTTTTGTAGTTTCCATTAAAGGAGAGGTAGCAAAGTTACGTGGCAAGGATTCAACCTATTGTATGGTATCTGTTTCTCCATGTGGGGGCGAGACAGTTGTTCTACATACAGGACACGTATAATTTGCGATTTTATGCCCGACACGGCGTTCAGTTGACAGAATATACTCACTGATACATTGAAAGCAGAAAGTGTGAAGGCATGGTCGACTTCTAGGTGATCTCAGTTGCTCTAAACAGATGGAACATGTGAATATCTCTTCTTCTTTCACATGACCTGATGTCGCCATAATACATTGTACTAAAAGATAATATTGCTTGATTGTACATGTGTACTTAATAAATATTTTGTTTGATAAAACTTGATAATAGAATTATAGATTTTAATTGAATGTTGTTGATTTAAGCATACGCAGCGTAAAAATGCTATTTTATAGAGACGATGATCATGAAATGAAAATGAATCGTGCAAGATATTTGAGTGTGACACAATAAATGAACGAATTTTGACTCGCGAAAAAATATATATTAAAAGTTGGATAGGGACGGAAAATAAAGCGCTGTTTTTTTTCGAATTTCGCGAAGAAGGAATTTAAACGTCCATGAAGCACACTTCATCCATGATAGTCTATGATAAGGGTTATTTTTTCACCACCTCTGCCCTACTAATCACCGCATGAAGTTAACTAGCTTTAACTTATGTCACATTTGAACTTTCGGTTGAATAATTGCTAAACGTCCAAATATTCCATGCATATTCAGGTTGAGATCATGTTAATGGTATATAACTTTACCCTGTTTTGTACTATACCGACATGCTCTGCTGGATTTTTAACATGCTAGCTGACAGGGTAAAAGTCCACAATACGACTTGTCACCACATCAGGATACATTATTCTGATCACGAGCCAGTCAGTCTTTGTTTTAACCTGACTTTTACCACTTGAGATGGACCAGGTTTGTTCGACTTTGAACAGATTTGCATTGTTCATTGGTCAATGTTAATAAATAAACTCATCATAGATACCAGGATTGAAAGTTTGTACGCCAGACACGCGTTTCTTTAATGTAAGCAATGTGTCAGCTATGTTTGGCATATAGAATTGTTCGAAGGGACACGAGTTTAACTTACAATTTTCGTCTGATTGACCGTTACCTCATTGATCGTCGTGTAAGGTTTAGTTTTCATGTAAATGTCAAATTGTCTTCTACTATATTTTGATCTGTAATGGATCTACTATTTTTGTAGTGGTTTCGGGAGATATATAGGAGTGACTTCGTTTGTCTGTTAGTGTCTATGTCCTTTTGGGTGTACAAAAAGTGTCTGATTTAGAACGTTAGAATACCCTGAAGAATATTAGTAACACTTGGTTTGATTGTTGACCACAACTCGAGGAAATGTCATAAATAAATCTGGATTGTCGATCAGCAAGGGCAAGGTCACACAATTAGTTAAACTTGACAACCTCGAATTCAAATAAACAAAGTCGTCTCCAATCAAAACTTATATAATGTCTGGGAGGACACTAATGATACATTGATTTATTATTGACCTCTACCAGTGGGTGTGTTTCGAATAAGATATCAGAATTTATGTCTACAAGGTAAAGGTCGCAAACATAGTTCAACTTTACATTCTCATTCAAATATATGATATGTCATTCAGAACCTTTGAATACCTTGAATGATATTGATGATGCCGTGTGTTAATGTTACCTATAATAGGGTGCGGAATACCTGTCTGCATGGACAAGGTCAATCCTATTATTTTTATATTAAGATGAATACATTTAGGCAGGGTGTCATATTGTGAGGTTTTAATGTAATATGAATTTTATTAAAAGGGTATGCCTCCGTCTGACAGGAATCATTTTACCTTGACCTCATTTTAATGATTCAGTGGTTAACGTTTAGTTATAATAATTTAGTGTTTCTCAGATAGAGTATTTGTTCGGAGTACATGTCTGTCTGACAAGGTTTATTTGACCTTAACCCAATTTCAAGTTTCATTTGTTAGCTTAAAATGTTTGTGGTATCCACATATTCTGTAAGGCATAGGTCAATTGCATTTGCCATGAATAATCATTGTGAGGTGCACATGTCAGTCTGACAGGTGTGTCTTGGTCTCCTCACTTTGACCATAATTGCATGTATCATTGATTGATACCTATATAAAGATCTTTTTATGATTTTCAACATAAAATTAAACAATTAAAGCAAAAAGCAGTCAAGACAAAATATTACTTATCTACCTATAGGCCATGTGATCTGGAGTTTAATCAACTTCACCAAAACTTAATAAGTAAATTATTCTTTACAAGCAATATAAGTCTAAGTTTGTTTTCATTTAGAAGATACAAGGAAACCAAAAATTGGCTCCTTTGTCTAACATACGATTGCACCTGTCAATGTAAAAGTGTGATATTGACTGCAAAACTTTTGTCCATTTAACAGTAGATTATGTTTCTTAGTATTCTATTTAGTTTAAACAGTTATCAACTGCAAAAAAATACTGAAAAAATTAACGAAAATATCAAAATTTAGCTTCACAACTTTACTACAAAATAACACTCAGTGCAAAGTTGACAACTCCTACACCACTGATGGAATAAAATTGAGAATGGAAATGGGGAATGTGTCAAAGAGACAACAACCCGACCAAAGAGCAGAAAACAGCCGAAGGACACCAATGGGACTTCAACACAGCGAGAAAATCCGCACCGGAGGCGGGCGTCATCTGGCCCCTAAACAAAATGTGTACTAGTTCAGTGAAAATGAACGTCACACTAAACTCAAAACATATAAATGAACTAAAATTAAAAAAACATACAAGACTAAAAAGGACAGAGGCTCCTTACTTGGGACAGGCGCAAAAATGCGGCGGGTTAAACGTGTTTTGTGAGATCTCAACCCTCCCCCTATACCTCTAGCCAATGTAGAATAAACAAACATACAGCAATATGCACAGTAAAACTCAGTTCAGAATAGGCAACAAAAGAAACTAAGCAAAATGATGCATAAATTAACAAAGGACTACTAGCAGTTACTGACATGCCAGCTCCAGACCTCAATTGAACTGATTAAAGATTATGTCTTCATCATATGAAAATCAATGATCAAATGATTAAATGTATGATAGCTAGGTCTCTCTTCCACTCTTGCATGGCCGATAAAAATCGAGATTTATACTGATAGATTAGTATTCCTCTGTCTAACATTCTGCAGTATTTGTTCCAAGCAACAGATAAAATTCACAAAAAAATGTTTTTACAAGTATCAATTCTCCCAATTATAGTTTGGAGCAGTACTGGTGCTTCTTCCGCTTTTCTGGTCTTTTGCTTTGTGCATTTCCCAAGATCATATTTTACTGTAATGCTAATGGCGTTCTGGATATCTTTTGTGAATTACAGCAGCCAATAATCTCCGTACCTATAATTAATAAATGCTTGATATGGACATGAATAGGATCAAGAGAATGTTCCTTACTTTAATTTTTTATTTGTGCTCTCAAAGGTAGGGATGGGGCCTTGAAGATAAAGCTATAGAGCCAGTGACAGTCGAGTGTAGATTGCATTTTATGCAATTTTTACCCATAAACTGTTGACACAGAGATATGTCTTGCCTGTTGGCAGAAAATTCCGAAAAAGAGAATATGGTGGACAGCAACCTTGCTATTTAATTCAAAGTTGCTGGATAATAACCTAGGGGTAAAGGGCATCGAAATAGTCGTCAAATTGTTATGTACTGATAGTTATGCAACTTTATATAGAATATCATTGATCTATCACAAGTATTTTCTATCAAATTAACTTAAAAAGAAAACTTAGCATTGAAAATTTCTTATTAATTCAAAGTCACTGGACCATGACCTAGGGGGAAGGGCCTCCAAATAGTCATCAGACTGATATGTACTGATAGTAATGGAACTTTATAGAGAATATCATTGATCTATCAGAAATAGTTCATATCAAACTAACTTAGGCAGAAATCAAAATTGAAATTGCTTATTAACTGAAAGTAGCTGTACCATGACATATGGGGCGGGGCCTCGAAATAGTTGTCAAACTGATATGTTCTGATAGTAATGTAACTTTATAGAAAATACCATTGATCTATCACAAATAGGACCTATCAAACTGACTTTAGCCTAAAACTTAACAGTTGTTGACACGGCCTTCTGTTGCTGCCTGAAAAGAAAGTATTGCCTACTGCGAAATTCTTCGTATGCGAGACAAAATACAAACTAAACCCAGCCACATTTTCATGTGCCTGTCCAAAGTCAGGAACCTAGTCAGTAGTAGTATAATGTCCTCTTCTATTTCTTTTTTTTTTTTAATTTGGGGAATTGAGCGTTAATGGCAAAGTTCCAATTGTTTCTATTAAATTTATTCACAGCTTTTTATACTCATTAGAACTAAAATATACATAATGTATAGACAACTGTCTATTTTTAAAGACTGTAGATGCCATTGTGTTATTTATGTTTTTGTGTCACTGTCTCATTGATGGTATACCATACTTCTCCTTTTATCAATATTGTAAAGGGAAATTCTCTCATAACAACAAACACATTGTATAAAATATTTTTATTTTTCATTACAAGTAACACAACAAAAATGAAGTCAATTTAAAAATAAAAGAATAAATATGTATATTTAATGAAGTAAAATAGATGAACATAATTCAGCAGATTCAATTTATTCCACATATTGATTCCATTACAGATGATATCTTATTTAACATTTAGTTTAATGTAAAATGAAATGACATGTAACGTCATGAACTTTAGTACATGCATTATAAAATGAAATGACATATAACGTCATGAACTTTAGTACATGCATTATAAAATGAAATGGTTCTATAAAACATGTCTGTACTATACTTAATCCATTCATTTAGCCCTAAAAGTGGGAGAAAAGAAAATTTATAGCAAAAATCTGACCACTTGCAAAATAATTCATTTCTGATGTTGCACTGCCATACTGAACAAATCTGTCCATACCTACTAATTCTATGCTTATTTTTTTTAATAAAATAAAATGTGAATTTTAAGCATATTTTTTTCTAAACTAAAAGGCTAATTTTATGCATATTTTTTCTAGACTAAAATGTTACTTTTATGCATATTTGGAAAACATGTTGAATTAAGACCAATATTTTCAACACTGATTTCCAGGTGTCTTAGATGGCCAAATATCAGATGAAATCATTCATATATTTTCAATTATTGATAAATGACAATTGTATGACAAATGTAACAGCTAAATCTTCAATAAATTTCTTGTCATATCACAATATAAAATGCTAAAATCTACAAAAATGCTAGCACATACTGAGCAGAAAATAACTTCCCATCACTAATGATGGAATACCACCTGACAGCAGAATCTATTCAACCATGACATGCCATAAACTTATCACCCCCTCACAAATCGATGTGATCATAAAAAAACATAAGCTTAACCCTCTAAGAGATATCTTGGGATATACTCATCTGCTTTTCCCCTTGAATTTCAATCATAAAAAGTACCACTTAAAATTTTCAGTTTACAAAGAAAATTTTCTGACTTAAGTTACCATTCAAAATGTACATGATGTAAAACCTATCTATATGCTATTGCTATGCTAATCACAAGTTATCTTCTCCGATCTCTCATATCAGGTAACATTCTTCGTTCAGGTGATCTCCGTCTTGGCCAATCATCCATTCTTCCTCGAGGTGGTGGCTGAAAATAAATGCAGTAGTCATAACAAGAAGTTTGTCTTCCTTTACCATAAGTAATACATCACAGTTGAGTTTTAGTATAAATTTAATCTTTTTATTTTTGTTTTTAAATTCTTATTTTTTTACATATGGAATTTTCCTACACATAAAAAATCCTTCCAAGAATTTAGGAGACAGAAAGTACATTTATTGATACCCTACCATGAATGCTAGTTCACAAAGGAAACAGTCTGCAGGAATAATGAAGCTGGGTAAGTATCGCAATAAAAAGAACTTTCATTTTGATATCTTGATACATTCATCTGTATGCAGACTTTCCTGAAATTGCAATAATAAATCTCCCATTTTTGTCAATTCTTCAAAAATCTTGATAAGAAGTGAATGCAATAATTTCTGAATTTACAGTATTCTGACTCCTGACTGACCAGTCATTGCTCTTACTCCTAAATGGTGTACACTTAGTGGAGAAGCAGCAATATCAATTTTAAAGTCTTTGGTCTGATTTAGCCTTGGATTGAACCCAAGAACAACTGCACTTGGGGTGTGCAAAAGACCACCAATGCAGTGTTCAGCAAAAAGAAATCGACCACATATTCATATATATTAATACAACCAATTATAGCTAATCATAGTTTGAACATACAGTTCTTCTTTCTCTATCTAAGTTTCTACGAGGGGGAGGTGTTGGATCTGATTCTCTCCTCTTTTCTCTTTCTTTCAGTCTTCTTTCTCTTTCTGCCTCTCTTTGCTTGGCCTTTTCAGCTGCCTAAAAGTCACGATACAAATTTTAAACTTAATGCAATAAAAGTATATACTATATACATATAAATACATTTGTAACTATCAGGTTGGAAACCTCAAAGGAAAGAATTCAGAAAGGGTACCTTTTTAGCCCCAAATATTAAGTCCATAATTTTAGAATGAAAAGTGTTTCCAGTTGATGCATAAATATGTAAGACAGTTAAATAGAATGATTTTGATGATCTTAACCTATAAAGAATTGACATTTAAACCACACACAGGCCAAACATATCTGGATTTCATCCATATTAAGGCCTGTTTTCATAAAAATGTAGTGGAAAATTGAAATCTATGCTAATTTTGATGTCAATTAATAAACACTGATAGATAAATTTTCAACAACAAAACAAGTTTTTCCTTTCTAGTTAGTTTTTAACTATGATACATTGTTATAATGGCCATTAAATTCTAATTTGAAATTTAAGCTAGAATTCATTATTAGTGGGGTACCAGTTTTCATTGAATTCCCGGGTAAGGGTAAACCATGAATTAAAATGTCCAACAAAGTATGAACTGTCCATGAATTTGAATAAAAATGTCAAACAAAGTATGAACTGTCCATGAATTTGAATTAAAATGTCCAACAAAGTATGAATTTTCCATGAATGTGAATTAAAATGTCAAATAAAGTATAAATTTTCCAGGAATTTGAATTAAAATATCTAACAAAGTATGAATTTTCCATGAATTTGAATTAAAATGTCCAACAAAGTATAAATTTTCGATGAATTTGAATTAAAATGTCCAACAAAGTATAAATTTTCCATGGATTTGCATTAAAACGTCCAACAAAGTATAAATTTTCCATCAGTTTGAATTAAAATGTCAAACAAAGTATAAATTTTCCGTGAATTTGAATTAAAATGTCCAACAAAGTATAAATTTTCCACGAATTTGAATTAAAATGTCCAACAAAGTATGAAATTTCCATCAGTTTGAATTAAAATGTCAAACAAAGTATAAATTTTCCATGGATTTGAATTAAAATGTCCAACAAAGTATAAATTTTCCATGAATTTGAATTAAAATGTCAAACAAAGAATAAATTTTCCATGAATTTCAATTGAAATGTCCAACAAAGTATGAACTGTCCATGAATTTGAATAAAAATGTCCCAGTGTTCTCCCCAGGCCGATATGACGCTGCGGTCCCGCAGCGCCTTCAAAATATTTTCGTTGATCCCGCAGCGCCTTAATTGGCCGCTGTCCCTTAATACTTGATCCTGCAGCGTGTTAATTTTCACATTTTAATTATAAATGTTGGTTAAAATTGTCAAGTTGCTGATTAACGCTGAGAGGTCGGTCAATGTTGCGCAATAACTGATAACTAGCAAAAGTCTCTGATTTACCTGTACCAGCCTTATCAGACCATGTAATCAGGTTATAGCGTAAATGATCATCAAGAAGATAGATATTTTAGAAGAAAATAAAAGTTTTAAAAACTTCAGTGCAAAACTGAAGAAATAGATCGCAAATACATTGTATTTACGCATCGTCTGTGTGCGATACTTGGCCATTTAAGTAATCTAATTTTTCATTGGTCGAGAAGAAGAATCTATTTAAACACAACCAATGAACATGATGAATACACGTGATAAATTTGAATACACATTACTAAAGAAATTTACAATGAAATTTATGAATGAGAGTATTTGTATGTCAAAAATAAAATAAACTTTTATTTAAGATAACGAGAGTGATTTCTTTTATTAGAAAGTGAAAAATTGTTGCTTGCAAGTAAAATTAGTCTGTCAACTGTCACGTTTAGAAATAAAATAATTTTTAACATCGATCGTTAATTCGTCCATCGGAAATATACGTATATATATGTACGGAATTGCTTCAGCATTTGTATAATGTCACTAGTAAAGAATTTCACTGGTTTTAACTTTGACGAATTTGTCAAGTTTCGTTTATATCTACCTGCCAAAGCGTTTTGACAATTATACACGGAAGCATAATGTCAAACTACGGACACTGATCAGCTGGTTCCTTGCAATTTTTTTGTTTTAAAAGTTGTATACCAAACATCTTAAACATAGTCAATTTTAAAGCTGAATCAACATGTTCTTTGCAAAGAAGAAATGGGTTAAGCGAAAGGCAGATGATGTTTTCAACCCTCAAGAGGATAATGACTGAGGAACAGGCTGTCCAACAAAATTACAAACTGTCTTGTTACACTGTACTAATCTCTAGAAGGAACAGAGAGTAAAAAAATAAATATTTCTAAAGCTGTTCAGCATTGGAAGGCCCAGAAGAACATGAGGATTTTTCTTGAACTATATATACATTTTGACTTATTTAATTGACTGTGATATAAATGCTTTTGTGTTTAAAATGAATTTATTTCATATACAGTCGAACCTCGTTGTGTCGAACTCAGTTGTATCGAAAACTCGGATGAGTCAAGTAGTTTCTCGGTCCCGGTAAAATTCCCGTTTGATCAGTGCATAATTACCTCTGATGAGTCGAACTCGGTTGATTCGAATACTCGGTTATGTCGAGTAAATTTTATAGTCTCGTCGATATAAAATTAATGTAAATTGACCCGATGTCTCGAAGTTCGAAAGTAAAATTTTGAAAGATGAAGACCTAATGATAAAAACTCAAATCGGATGTATTTCTTATGTAACCTAATCATTTTCAAAAGAGATTAAAGCTGAGTAAACATACTTGTTTGTATAACAGTTAAATTGACATGTTTATGGTTGCGGTAATTAACACCTTTGTTGATTGTTCAAGCGGAACTTTAGTGCGTTGAACATATTTCACATGAGATAAAAGCGAAGCAATTTAAATGACACTAGCCGAGATTAAATCAATCGTTAGAATTAAAACTCAATAATTACAATAAATAAAGGATTAAGACAATTATGATAAATTCATAATAATTTTATGTACAGCAGACACCCTCATCAGAGACCGTTCAGAACTTATTTCGTTCATGAATGATTTCATAATTTATAGTGACTGAACTTTATAAATATTCGTGTAGACTATTTGTGCATGATTTGTATCTGTTCTTGTGTGCTTGATTATTATGAAGGACCAACAATGGCGATTGCATACACAATTATAAAGTGTGTCATATCGAAAAAGGCACACAGTTCAAAGTATCTAGTTTACGCAAATCTCATACCGTATTTCTTGCATTCCAAATTTTCACGACACACTCGACCTCGGATGAGTCGAACCTCGGATGAGTCGAATACTTTGGTCCAGTCCTTCGACTTGACACAACGAGGTTCGACTGTATATATTCTTATTCTTTATCATGTATATTAATACTGTGCATTATTGCATGTAATGATTTATGACCGATTGCTTCAGATCACAATAGTCCACTCTAAAAATAGAGTTACGCGCCTTGAAATTTTGCGCCTTAAAAAATTTCTGGAGAGAACACTGTGTCCAACAAAGTATGAATTTTCCATGAATTTGAATTAAAATGTCCAACAAAGTATGAACTGTCCATGAATTTGAATTAAAATGTCCAACAAAGTATGATTTTTCCATGAATTTGAATTAAAATGTCCAACAAATTATGAATTTTCAATGAATTTGAATTAAAATGTCTAACAAAGTATGAATTTTCCATGAATTTGAATTAAAATGTGCAACAAAATATATTTTCCATGAATTTGAATTAAAATGTCCAACAAATTATGAATTTTCAATGAATTTGAATTAAAATGTCCAACAAAGTATGAATTTTCCATGAATTTGAATCAAATGTCCAACAAAATATATTTTCCATGAATTTGAATTAAAATGTCCAACAAAGTATATATTTTCCATGAATTTGAATTAAAATGTCCAACAAAGTATAAATTTTCCATGAATTTGAATTAAAATGTCCAACAAAATATATATATTTTCCATGAATTTGAATTAAAATGTCCAACAAAGTATGAACTGTCCATGAATTTGAATTAAAATGTCCAACAAAGCATGAATTTTCAATGAATTTGAATTAAAATGTCCAACAAAGTATGAATTTTCCATGAATTTGAATTAAAATGTCCAACAAAGTATGAATTTTCCATCAATTTGAATTAAAATGTCCAACAAAGTATGAATTTTCCATGAATTTGAATTAAAATGTCCAACAAAGTATGAACTGTCCATGAATTTGAATAAAAATGTCCAACAAAGTATGAATTTTCCATGAATTTGATTTTAAATGTCCAACAAAGTATGAATTTTCAACGAATTTGAATTAAAATGTCCAACAAAGTATGAATTTTCAATGAATTTGAATTAAAATGTCCAACAAAGTATGAATTGTCCATCAATTTGAATTAAAATGTCAAACAACGTATGAATTTTCCATGAATTTGAATTAAAATGTCTAACAAAGTATGAATTTTCCATGAATTTGAATTAAAATGTCCAACAAAGTATGAACTGTCCATGAATTTGAATTAAAATGTCCAACAAAGTATAAATTTTCGATGAATTTGAATTAAAATGTCAAAGTATAAAGTTTCCATGAATGTGAATTGAAATGTCCAACAAAGCATAAATTTTCCATCAACTTGAATTAAAATGTCAAACAAAGTATAAATTTTCCATGAATTTGAATTAAAATGTCAAACAAAGTATAAAGTTTCGATGAATGTGAATTAAAATGTCAAACAAAGTATAAATTTTCCATCAATTTGAATTAAAATGTCAAAAAAAAGTATAAATTTTCCATCAATTTGAATTAAAATGACAAACAAAGTATAAATTTTCCATCAATTTGAATTAAAATGTCAAAAAGTATAAATTTTCCATGAATTTAAATTAAAATGTCAAACAAAGTATAAATTTTCCATCAATTTGAATTAAAATGTCAAAAAGTATTAATTTTCCATGAATTTGAATTAAAATGTAAAAAAAAGTATAAATTTCCATGAATTAGTCAATTATCATTCAAACGGATTTCAGAAAATTGTTACTGTTCAATTTAATTTACATAGAAAACAAGACCCATGCTTGAAAGATATTGTAAATGTTAATTTACTCAGAAAACAAGAAACCATGTGTTGTTATTTATACCTACTTAACTCCAGTGATCGGGAAGGTGGTGCGCCCTGCGCCAATAGCGCATTTTGACCAGAAATGGCGCATAGAGTGGCAAATGTCAGCGCCAGTGTGGCGCACGATATTTTTCGGTTCGTATCTAAACATTTAGATATATAGTAAAATGAATTTCTGATCGTGATTAGTGTCGCAATATTTGTGTACAAAACTGTGTTCTATTCCCTCCATTGACAGGAGCACCACCTATATATTTTTGGACTGTCTCGGGCGTTTTTCTATCATGCTAAGGATAGCAACGTGCGGTATATCTGATTACTGCAAAAACGTAATTAACCATCATCCATGATCTAAATTTTCAAAGTAAACAACTTAAATTTTGTGAAAGTTGGCTAGTACAGGCGAGAATTTTTTAAAAATTATAATCTTTAAAGTAAACTTGCTATAATTTCGATTGAAAAACCCAAAGGCCTTTTTTTTAATATAAAAGGCCATAAAAGGCACTTAACTGTCCTTGTCAATTTTTTGGTCTTTGGTTCGTTTGTTAATTTTGTAAACATGCCTTCAGCGAATTGTTGTTGTGTCTTATCAAAAAACATTACTCTCTTTTGTTAGTCTTGATAAATTAATAATGATACCAGAAATGCAAAGGAAATGTGTAACGTCCTCTAATACGGAACGTCGGGAATAAAGTATGGCAATCGACGAAGACCAAAATTTAATGTCAAAGGAACATGAACATGAACACAGCGACGGTACCAGCAGTATTAACATTGTAAATAAAGGTTCTCTTAAATATAGCCCGGTTTGGGAGAAGTTATGGCCCTGGTTTCTGTATGATGGCAGCAAAATTTACTGCAAATCTTGCCAAAAATCATTTCAACTATCTTTGGAATTTAATTGTTCTAGCTTTCTTAATAAGATTCATTTCTTCTTTCTTCAATTTTGTGCCAGAAAATCTAGATCAGCTACTTTTAGTCTGCCATTGTCATGGTTCTAGTAACTCAGTTTATTGTTTTTTCCCCATTATTAATACAAAGTTAGTTATTATTTTTATCTTTTATTATGTCACTTCTATGATTGTGCTGTATGGTTTGATAATTATTAGTATACATGTATGTTCAAGTTTCATGTTTTCTCAAAAGAATGAAATTTAATCAAATATCATAGATTTTTCAATAATTAATATTAGTACAGATTTTAAAAATCAGTCCAGATCAGATGTGTATTCTTGATCTCAGAATTTCCTTATTAATGATTCTGTTCATTGAAATGGTGTTTGTCTAGTCATATGTTGCTCAGTTTTATAGTTTTTTTTATTATAAGTCATAAAAAGTTTAATTTCTGAGTGATGTTACATTTCATGAACTCATACGATGTCATTCTTAGTCACATCAGAGACATATATTCTTTTGTATGTCTTTGGTAACATAAATCACCATGAACTAAGTTAACTTTTGTTTACTGAAACTACAAAAGCACAGGAACAATATCCATGATGTCAATTAAAATCATACAGGTTAGTACCTCTTTGCTGAAACATACACTTTTTTTTAATTTTTTGTTATAAACTAATGGCCCACTCATTTGACAACATGGCCCATTGATTTTATTTTTGGGGGGCCCTGGGCCCATAGAGAAAAAATCTTTCCAGATCACTGAACTCATCCATAAAATTCTTTTGACAAAAAGGATTAAATAACTATCAATTTAATTGCATATATTCATATAAGATATAATGCCTGAATTAAATATATGCCTAACTAATCTGTCGTCTTTTATGACTCCTTGTGAACATTCTTCTTTTTTAATTAGCTTTCTCCCTTAATGAAGACTGTACCAGCAAGTCCATCAAATAACCACTAGTGTGTGTTACTTCTGCTTCCATTAAGGGCTATTCCATTAAAAAGGAGGTACTAGGGTCGGAAGGCAATTTTAAAGTACCCCCATGACCAAGAGGAATGTACCATGTATCTTAACACCAACCAACAGGAAGTCGTTTCATAATAATACAAGAACCAACTGGAATATATCTAACTTATTTATTCTAATTTACCACAACCAAAGGAATTGTTATTTAAAATTATAGTTGCTGGACAATTTAGAGGGGGTGAACAGGGTTATGGGAACCTGGGAATGAGGGGGAGGGAACTGGGAGTTTGGGGGGGGGAGAGGGAAGAAATGAGATCAGACTTCATTGTGTTTTAAATCTTAAATATGAAAAATATAATTTAAACCAGGGTTTGAGACATTTCAAATCTTATAAAAATCACTGATGAAAATTAGAACTATGGTCTCTAGAACTGCAAATGGATTGTTTTTTTAACTTAGTATATGTTGGCCACGTTTGCTTCTAATTGGCTTTGTTGGCTCAGAGATGTTTGAAAAAAGTTTACGATGACGCGGACAAAGGATACGAAGAATCAACCAGTGAAACTGCGAGCTACTGCTCACTGATGATACCCCCACCCAAATATGCATTTGGAATATTAAATAGTTATTTTAAAATGATGTAAGTGTTCAGTAAACAGGAAGTTGTTGAGTGATGAATCTGAAAACGCATCACACAGTATAGCCGACTTATATAAACCCTGAAACAAAATTTCAGAAATCCTTGTAATGTATTTCCTGAGAAAAATGTGAAGAAAATTTTCAACTTGGATGTCATTTGTAAAATGATGTAAGTGTTCAGTGAACAGGAAGTTGTTGAGTGATAAATCTGAAAACGCATCACACGGTATAGCTGACTTATAAAAACCCTGAAACCAAATTTCAGAAATCCTTATGATGTAGTTCCTGAGAAAGATGCGACGAAAAATATTCATGGGACTGATAGACAGACAGAGGTAAAACAGTGTACCCCACGGGGTATAACTATGTATGTTATTAAGTTATAACCATGTTAACTGTGCCAAATTTTCACATGCCTGTCCTATACAAAAGTTGCTGTATGTGCTGTCCACTGTTATAATTCTGGTGTTTTTCTTGATGATTTTTGTTTTAAATAGGTTTGCCCAAATTGGTTTCTTTTCATGATAAAAACTTTGAACTTGAAATTGAATAGCTATGGACCATTCTTTCAACATAAACAAAGCATTGTCAAGAGCTTGCTTCTAATGGTTTCAGTAATATTGTGAAAAATTCCCCGTTTTAATGAATGAAACCCCATAACTCGGAATTGTAACATCTAAAATTTATAAAAATAGAAAGGGAGCAAACGTCCATAGATATAAACTATTCACCAAAGTTTTATGCAAATTGGTTAACGTGTTTTTGAGTTAATGTCCGATATGTTGATGACGGACGGACAGACAGACAACAGTATACCATAATACGACCCGTAAACGGGCGTATAATAATAAATGTAATTGTCTTGGATATTATGAATTCAAATAATCCTTTTTTTCTGGTATTGGGGAGGGTGTCACTGTGGGTGGGTGGGTTGTCTCAACTATTTGTAATTAATTACTAATTAAACCATTATCTCAGGGCTTACACTACTTCAGATTCATAGGGAGAAGTGACTTCTCTTTTTGAAACTGATGGGTAGAAGTGGTGAGATTTGGAAAAGAAGTGCTCACTCAAGGAGCTACAATGTTTGGTTATTCTTATGATATAAAGGGCTATTTGTATCTCTTTTTTTTATATTGTTCAATTCATACCCGAGTATACAATTAAAGTAACAGTTCAATTTCAAAGCTGTTTAAATGTATCATATCTAGTTGCACTATTATATTAGTTCCTCTGTAAAAATTAAAATAAGAAACTTCCAGATTTTTACTGGCCCTTCAAAATTGAGAAGAAATTACCTCTTGGAATTGTAGATATATATATACTCTATAAAAACATCTACATGTAATATCAACATTTAATAATGATAAAGAAAATTACTGTCACATTTCATTGGATTTTGACATGAAAATTTGTGAACTAAAAGTTATTTCGAGTTTCTGTATAAAATATTTCATGCTTTTTCTTTCTTTTCCATATATCTTTTGGTTTTCAATTCTAGTGTTTATATTTCATCATCATAGATGTATTTTGTCACCTGCCTGGAATTATCGGCAAACCCGGAATTACCCTTATCCGACCCCGGAATCTGATCCGGTATCCTTATCGTCTTCATTTCCGGTTTATGGCATCCATTGTTTTTCAATGTTGTTTTTGTCAGTCAGATACGATTTTACTCGTATTTTCACATTACTTGTTGGCGATTTTCAGTATAAAGCTAGCGGTTGAACAAAATGAGCATCGCTGTCATGAATAATACAGATAAAAATAAATTTTGAGATCGTTTGGAAGTTTTGGTCCCAAATTGAAAATTGGGAAAAACGTAGGGTTTTTGCTACTGCCAATAGGAATGGGTCCGGTATTTGGACCCTGTGGAATGCTAAAAAAATCCCTGGAGGGGTATACGATCTCAATAGTAATAAGGCTTTAAAATGACCATACTGATGGTTAAAAGGTCGGCAAAGTTAATTTTATTTTCTTTCAAATCGAGGTCGCGGACCCGGACAATCGCTAATTTGAACCTCCGAATATTATTTTCAATAAAATTTGACATCGTTCGTCATGTGCTTGTCATTAAAGGGAAGTAACTCTTGCACTTCCGGAACTGGTACCATAGGTAGAATACAACGTTGCGCCTGCCGCTGCGTAAGGCGCGGGAACAGTTATGTTTTTCAAAATATCATGATAAGAGCAGGAGACAAAAACAATCGGTTATATATGTCCTTGCAAAAACAAATAATAATAAATAACACAATGAAACCGACAGTCACGAAAACTGACTGTCAAAGAAGACCAACAACCAACAATACTTAGTTTCTCTAAACACCAAGAGCCACTGGCCATAAACGCTTCAACACATCAACAACCAACAGGATTTTTTGTAATTGCCGTCCGACCCTGGTACATTCTTTTTAATGGAATAGCCCTAATGTGTAAGCTTAAAGATATTTAAAAACAAATCAGTAGAAAACAATCCTTTTTTGACTGGTCTGGTCATACCTGTGCTTCTGTTAACGGTAACCAGTATATACATGGAGTAGTTTTTGTTTTCTTGAACAGATCATCCAATAACTTGGCAGGAGGTTCTTCATCTTCTTTTTTATCTATAAATAAAGAACAATAAATATTATTGAAATAATGGGCCAAAGACACAAATGGCCAAGCTACATTACTTATGGTTTGTACTTTCAAAGGCCAAATAAAAGGTTATGACAATAGCATTTGACAATTTGACAAACTTAGGCATATATCGAAGGCCAGTAAGGAAAGACAGTACATACTAATTTGTGCAAATTAGCAAAACACAGGAACTTTAGTGTCTAAGGTTTATTACTTTTGTGGTATTGAACCTTATGGTAAAATTTCATAGAGATCCATTCACTTAAACTAAAGTTAGAGTGCGAAAACCAATGTGTCTTCGGACGACGAGACGACACCAACGTCATACCAATATACGACCGCAAAATTTTTTTGTGGTCATATAAAAATGCTCGTTTTTTTGGCCCCTTTTTGGCCCCAAATTCCTAAACATTTAGGGCAATTACCCCCAAACTCAAACCCAGCTTTCCCTTTGTGATATGGAACCTTGTAGTACAATTTCATAAAGATCCATTCACTTACACACAAGTTATTGTCCTGAAACTAGAAAAATGCTTGTTTTTTGCCCCTTTATGGACCCTAATTCCTAAAATTTTGAGGCAGTTACCCCCAAAATTAATCCCAGCCTTCCCTTTGTGGTATGGTACCTTGCAGTACAATTTCAGAAAGATCCATACACTTGAACACAAGTTATTGTCTGGAAACTAGAAAATGCTTATTTTGGCCCTTTTGGCCCCTTATTCCTAAACGTTTTGGGCAATTACCCCAAACTCAATTCCAGCTTTCCTTTGTGATATGGAACCTTGTAGTAAAATTTCAGAAAGATCCATACACTTACACACAAGTTACTGTCATGAAACTAGAAAATTGCTTGTTTTTGCCCTTTTTTGCCCCTAATTCCTAAAATTTTGAGGTAATTACCCCCAAAATCAATCCCAGCATTCCCTTTGTGATATGGAACCTTGTGGTACAATGTCAGAGAGATCCATGCACTAACACACAAGTTATTGTCTGGAAGTTACAAAATGCTTATTTTGGCTCCTAATTCCTTAACTGTTGGTACCATAACCCCCAAAATCAATCCCAACCTTCCTTTTGTGGTATTGAACCTTACAGTAAAATTTCATAGAGATCCATTCCCTTAAACTAAAGTTATTGTGCGAAAACCAATGTGTCTTTGGACGACGACGACCACGCCAACGTCATACCAATATACGACCGCAAAATTTTTTTGCGGTCGTATAATAAAAAGACAGCTGACTAAATCAATATCAAATTCAAAATTTATTGATCATTGAGTACATAACACTTTAAGCAATATAATGAGCAGTATCAATACCTGTTTTTTCCTTCTTTGCAGGCCTTTCCTTATCCCTTTCTTTCTCCCTACTTTTCTCTCTTCGTCGTCTATCTTTAGTTGGTGAACCACTAGACGGTCTACGTCGCCTTTGAGGATCTTCCCTTTCCTCTGACTGTCTGATCTTATCCCTATCCCACTCTCTGATTGGTGGAGGTTTTTTCTTCTTTGCCTCTTCTTCTTCTTTTTTCTTTGCTAACCTCACTTCTCGTTCAGCCTTCCTTCTCTTTTCTTCCTCCTTTCTAGCTTTAGCTTCTTTTTGAGCTTTTTCTCTGGCTAATCTTGGTGCTTCCTCCTCATTTTTGTGATAGTCAATCTGTTAAAATAAAGCAAGGTTTACATTTTACATAGATATAGGAAGATGTGGTATGAGTGCCAATGAGACAACTCTCCATTCAATTAACAATTTATAAAAGTAAACCATTATAGGTCAAGGTACGGCCTTCAACACGGAGCATTGGCTCACATCAAACAGCAAGCTATAAAGGGCCCCAAAAATTACTAGTGTAAAACCATTCAAACGGGAAAACCAACGGTCTAATCTATATAAAAACGAGAAACGAGAAACATGTATGAACTACATAAACAGACGACAACTATTGTAAATCAGATTCCTGACTTAGGACAGGTGCAAATATTTGCAGCGGGATTAAACGTTTTAATGGTACCAAACCTTCTCCCTTTTCTGAAACAATAGTATAACATCACAACATAGACACACTATAAAATATCAGTTGGAAGCTTAACTCAATCAAAAACGTAAATTAACACACAATGAACGAATAAATTTGATCTGTGATACCTGAATGCAAATACATAGTAAATAAAAATTATAAGGGATAATAATTAAGGTCAAAAGTAAAAATAAACAGGTTTAAACAAAGTTAAAGTATGATACCTCTGTGAAATGTTAAACAATATTTAGAAAATCATCACTTTTGAAAAAATCTGCGTCATATTATACACAGGTAAATGAAAATAATTTTGTTGTTAAGTATACTTCTTCTTCTGTGTGAATAAAATCTTCCGTTTAGGAATACCAAGAAATTTCTTTAATATCAATAAAACTAATCTAACACTTGGTACATATGGGGTGAATATCAACAATAAAACTATACAATTAGTGCTAGATAAAACTTCCTGTACAGGTGCAAGAACAGTATTTTATAAGGAGAAATGAAAAATTTTGATGTTCATAGTTTGTAGTAATTCCAAATAATCAAAGCTGGTATATAGACAAGATCCATGTAAACATTAAATAACAAATAAAATGCTCCATGAGGGCGCAGCTTGATACGACCGCAGAGGTCGAACCCTGAACAGTTGGGGCAAGTATGGACACAACATTCAAGCTTGATACAGTTCTGAATTTGGATTGTGATTGACTATTTGACACAGCATAGGTTTCTGACACAGAATGAATGTGGTCTAAGAACTTAAAAATTTTAAATTGGACATTCACTTATTATGGTCCAATATCCAAAATCTAAATACATGGTTAGATTCAGCATATCAAAGAACCCTAAGAGTTCAATTTTGATGAAATCAAACAAAGTTTAATTTTGGACCCTTTTGACCTCAATGTGGACAAAGTTGATAACGGGCCCAAAAATCAAAAATCTAAATACATGGTTAGATTCAGCATATCAAAGAACCTCATATATTCAATTTTGTTGAAATCAAACAAAGTTTAATTTTGGACCCTTTTGACCTCAATGTGGACAAAGTTGATAACGGGCCCAAAAATCAAAAATCTAAATACATGGTTAGATTCAGCATATCAAAGAACCCCATATATTCAATTTTTGTTGAAATCAAACAAAGTTTAATTTTGGACCCGATTTGGACCAACTTGAAAACTGGGCCCATAATCAAAAATTTAAAGACATGTTTAGACTCAGCATATCAAAGAACCCTAAGAATTCAATTTTGTTAAAATCAAATTAAGTTTAATTTTGGACCCTTTGGACCTTAATGTAGACCAATTTGAAAACAGGACCAAAAATTAAGAATCTAAATACATGGTTAGATTCAGCATATCAAGGAACCCCATATATTCAATTTTGTTGAAATCAAACAAAGTTTAATTTTGGACCCCAATTTGGACCAACTTGAAAACTGGGCCCATAATCAAAAATCTAAATACATGAGATTCAGCATATCAAAGAACCCTAAGAATTCAATTTTGTTAAAATCAAACTAAGTTTAATTTTGGACCCTTTGGACCTTAATGTATACCAATTTGAAAACGGACAAAAATTAAGAATCTTAATACACGGTTAGATTCAGCATATCAAAGAACCCCATATATTCAATTTTTGTTGAAATCAAACAAAGTTTAATTTTGGACCCTTTTGACCTCAATGTGGACAAAGTTGATAATGGGGCCCAAAAATCAAAAATCTAAATACATGGTTAGATTCAGCATATCAAAGAACCCCATATATTCAATTTTGTTGAAATCAAACAAAGTTTTATTTTGGACCCGATTTGGACCAACTTGAAAACTGGGCCCATAATCAAAAATTTAAAGACATGTTTAGATTCAGCATATCAAAGAACCCTAAGAATTCAATTTTGTTAAAATCAAATTAAGTTTAATTTTGGACCCTTTGGACCTTAATGTAGACCAATTTGAAAACGGGACCAAAAATTAAGAATCTAAATACATGGTTAGATTCAGCATATCAAAGAACCCCATATATTCAATTTTTGTTGAAATCAAACAAAGTTTAATTTTGGACCCCAATTTGGACCAACTTGAAAACTGGGCCCATAATCAAAAATCTAAATACGTGATTAGATTCAGCATATCAAAGAACCCTAAGAATTCAATTTTGTTAAAATCAAACTAAGTTTAATTTTGGACCCTTTGGACCTTAATGTAGACCAATTTGAAAACGGGACCAAAATTAAGAATCTAAATACACGGTTAGATTCGGCATATCAAAGAACCCCAATAATTCAATTTTGATGAAATCAAACAAAGTTTAATTTTGGACCCTTTGGACCTCAATGTGGACCAATTTAAAACGGGCCCAAAATCCAAAAACTTAATACACGGTTAGATTCAGCATATTAAAGAACCCCAAGAATTCAAGAATAAAACCCCATTGAAATTGGTCAAGAAATAAGCAATTTATACAAAGTATCTTCTTTTGCACAATACTGTGCAATTAAATATTTCTTGCAATTGCGCAATACTGTGCAATTGAATATTTCTTGCTATTGTGCAATACTGTACAATTGACAATTTCTTCCTATTGTGCAATATTGTGCTATTGGATATTTCTTGCTATTGCGCAATACTGTGCAATTGAAGATTTCTTGCTATTGCACAATACTGTGCAATTGAAAATTTCTTGCTATTGCACAATACTTATTATATAATAATTTACACATCCTGTTTGGTGTGTATCTCCTGCCATATCATTATTATTTGCTTTTAAATATAAATCAGAAATAACCAACTTAAAATGGAAAATTTTAAAGAAAAAAAAGGAAAAAAGGAAGAAAAGGGGAAAAAAAATCCCCCAATTTTGAACCCCTTATGATTCATCACCCCAAACTCAATCCCAGCCTTCAATGAGGTATGGTACCTTGTAGTACAATTTCAGAAAGATCCATACACTTACACACAAGTTATTGTCCTGAAACTAGAAAAATGCTTATTTTTTGCCCTTTTGGCCCCTAATTCCTAAAATTTTGAGGCAATTACCCCAAAATCAATCCCAGCATTCCCTTTGTGATATGGAACCTTGTGGTACAATGTCAGAGAGATCCATACACTTACACACAAGTTATTGTCTGGAAGTTACAAAATGCTTATTTTGGCCCCTTTTGGCCCCTAATTCCTTAACTGTTGGTACCATAACCCCAAAATCAATCCCAACCTTCCTTTTGTGGTATTGAACCTTATGGTAAAATTTCCTAGAGATCCATTTACTTAAACTAAAGTTAGAGTCGAAAACCAATGTGTCTTCGGACGACGACGACGACGACGACGCGTAACGTCATACCAATATCGACCACAAAAATTTTTGCGGTCGTATAAAAAGCATTACAAATAGTATCTCAACAGGTCAAATTAACAAGAAAGTACGATTTGAGAGTACTCGCAGTTACTGACAGCTAGTTAAAAGCCAAAACAATTAATAATAAAAAATCATGCATCAGAGACTGAAATCAACTAAAACACATCCCAGGGATTTAGTATTTTAACGTCATAAACAGTCAAAGAAGACATGACTTGTGCAATGCCAAAAATAAATGTATCGACAGGTAGTAGAATAGTTAGGAGTGACTTCTTTATAGATAAAACTGAACGTGTGTGTGTCTCTATACATCCCATTTGAAAAGAAAACACAAATTTAGTTATGTTTTAATTTGCTAATGACAAAATCGATATGAGGACCAATGTAAACTATATTCAGAGATCTAATTACAACATTGGTACGATAACCCTTACTAATAAGTTTGTTAAAAAGTTCGATGAGTTTACACAGATTACATAGTGATTTCCGCGTTTTTAGTACCATATTACCGTAAAATTTAGGATGTGAAATACCATTTTTAATAAGTTTTCTACAGGTACAGCCAAATTTACTAATCAAATCTTTGTTTCTATGAAAGAATTTAGTAAAAGTTTTAAGTATTTATGGTAACGAAATCCCTGACTTAATAATTTACCAGTGATGCATTGATTACGTTCGTTAAAATCTATGACATCACTACACACATGGGCATACCGAACGAGTTGGGATATATAAACACCGTTTGATGGAGCCAAAGGCACATCGCCGTCTAAAAAAGGAAAATTAACAATAGGGAATGAAAAACCGTCTCTTTTGTCGTAAATTTTAGTATGGAGTTTCCCTTTAAAAATTGAAATGTCTAAATCTAGAAAAGGACAACTGCTGCTGTTTATGTAAGATTTAGTTAAAGTAAGTTCTTTTGGGGTAAATTTCGGTAGTATATTTAGAAAACTCTGGATTATTTAACGAAAAAATATCATCCAGATAACGGTAGGTATTGTTGAATGTATCAACCAAATGTAACAATGATGTGTCTTTACTGAGTTTGGTCATAAACTGAGATTCATAGCAATACAGGAATAAATCTGCTATTAAAGGGGCACAGTTAGTGCCCATAGGAATACCTACTACCTGACGATACACTTTATCGCCGAAACATACATATATGTTATCTAGGAGAAAATGTAAAGCTTCAATCATATCCTCACATTTCCAGTAAGTGTATCTAGCATACTTTCCTTTTTCGTTACAGAAAAAGGCTTTAATGAGTTACAGCAAATAAATTTACAATGAGATTTTTCGAAAGACCATTTTATTAAATATGAAAACTTTTTCTTTATTAGATTGTGTGGAAGTGTAGTGTAGAGTAGAAAAATCATAACTGTCAACAGAATTAAAGGACCATCAAAAGCATGTATTTTATCTAAAACCTCTAAAGAATTTTTAACACTCCAAAATAATCAATACCATTATTTTCATAAGCTTTATTACAAAAGTTAATAACCAGTTCTTTGATAGTTGTAAGGGAGGTAGTAAGAAGCACTGATAGATTAGTAGTAGAACACTTACTAGATGCGGAGATGAAACGGAATTTGAAAGGTTTTTTGTGTAATTTCGGTAACCAGTACATGGTAGGGACTTTCAAATGTTCGGAAGAGGCTTTAAGCTGGGTAGTGGCAGTGATATACTTGTTAACGATTTGACTCTCAGTGGTGCGTACGGACCTGAATATTACATGTTTACATTCAAAAAATTCGTAAGGTTTCCACAGAACCGTGTGTCTAGCCACAATTGCTGCTGTCAGTGTAAAAGTGTAAAGTTGACTTAAAAAGTGAGTCCATAACTCAAGAAAGGTAAAAGTGATGCCACCTATTTTCAAACCTGATCTGTGTTTTGTGGTAATAAGCATTGTGTGTTTCATAACATTTGGTTGAGGCAAACTAAATTAAGAGAACGGAAACTAAAAAATATAGCAATTTTTATAATTATAAAGGGGCATAGCTCATGAACGATAAAAGTGACTCCAACCAATTTAAAACTTGATCTGTGTTTTGTGGTAATAAGCATTGTGTATAAGTTTTATAACATTTGATTGAGGTAAACTAAAGTTAGAGAATGGAAACCAATTTTGGGGACGTACGTACGGACAGGACAGTACAGACAAGGGTAACACTTAATGCCCCCTCCGCTACAGCAGGGGCATACAAAAATTCAAACTTTTTCTTTTATTTCTTGGTCTTGAGGATTAGCTTCTGTCTAAGTTTCATAACAGTCCATGAAGGTTTACAAACTTATCATGTCAAAAAATTTAATCCCAGACTGTCTGTAAATGTTAACTGTAAAAAGGTGTCCTTCTATCAGAAAAATACTGAAAATGAAAATATATTTTTAAAAGTTTTCTTCAGACATTATCTCTGAATCATTAAAAATCTTTGGCCAAAGTTTCATAAAATTCTTTGAAGGTTTGACAAAGTATTTGAAGTGTAACAAACTTTAACCCCAGACTGTATCTACTTGTTGAGTGTAAAAAATACTAAACTCCAAATTTCATAAAATTCCATAAAGGTTTGACAAAGTTATAGATGACTGAAAAACTTTATCCTCAGCCTGAATCTGCATGTTCAGTGTAAAAAAAAAACTAAGTCTGTTTATCAGTAAAATACAGAAAAATGAAAATAAATATTTTCAAAATTTTGCTTTGGATACTGTATTTTGGTCATAAACAAGCTTCTGTCCAAATTTCCAAAAAATTCCATGAAGGTTTGACAAAGTAATTGATGTTTAAAAAAACTTTAACCACAGACTGAACCTAAATGTTGACACCGACAGAATCTAGGATATCTATGTCTCGCTTTCACAACATAAATGTCACAGGCTCGACAAACAAGAGGCTCTCAAGTGCCTGAATTGTTCACCTGTAATTTTTTGCTTAAATCTTTCTTCAATGATTATTTTTGCTTTTCAATATATATCAATTAGTGGCTTAAAAATGCCATTTAAATGTTCTTTGTATCTGTCATATTTTCTTCAAAAGCAAACAAATGCATTTTACCACTATGTTCCATTTTAGCCATAGTGGCTATATTTCTTGACGTACAAGGAAAAAAATACAAAATTTATACATTATACTCTGAAACTAATTCAGCCCAAGTTTGGCTGAAATTGATTCAGCAGTTTCAAAGGAGAATTTATTTAAAGTAAGCAAACTAGATTAGATGAACAAATTGAGAAAAATTGTCTTTAAAGGACAATAACTCCTTAAGGGGTCAATTGACAATTTTGGTCATAAAACTTATTTGTAGATCTTACTTTGCTGAACATTTTTGCTGTTTACAGTTTATCTTTATCTATAATAATATTCAAGATAATAACCGAAAACTGCAAAATTTCCTTAAAATCATCAATTCAGGGGCAATAACCTAAAAATCAGATACCCGATTTGGCTGATAATTTCAGGGCAGGTAGAACTTGACCTAATGAATACTTTAACTGCTTGTCTGATTTGCTCTAAATGCTTTAGTTTTTGAGATATAAGCCAAAAACTGCATTTTACCCCTATGTTCTATTTTTAGCCATGGCGGCCATGTTTTTTGACGAAACAGAAAATAAAACACAAACTTCATTCTAGATACCCTAAGGATCATTCAGCTGAAGTTTGGTTGGAATTGGTTCTGTAGTTTTAGAGAAGACTTTTTGAAGTTAGAAAACATGATAAATTGGGTAAAATTGTCCTTAAAGGGCAATAACTCCTTAAGGGGTCAATTGACAATTTTGGTCATGTGAACTTATTTGTAGATCTTACTTTGCTGAACATTTTTGCTGTTTACAGTTTATCTTTATCTATAATAATATTCAAGATAATAACCAAAAACTGAAAAATTTCCTTATAATTACCAATTTAGTGGCAGCAACCAAACAATGGGTTGTTAGATTCATCTGAAAATTTCAGGGCTGATAGAACTTGACCTTCTGAACATTTTTACCCCCCATGTCAGATTTGCTCTAAATGCTTTGGTTTTTGAGATATAACCAAAAACTGCATTTTACCCCTATGTTCTATTTTTTATTTAGCCATGGCGGACATGTTTTTTGACGAAACAGAAAATAAAACACAAACTTTATTCTAGATACCCTAAGGATCATTCAGCTTAAGTTTGGTTGGAATTGGTGCAGTAGTTTCAGAGAAGAAGATGTTTGAAATAGTTTACACCGGATTTTTTATCTCAGCAAGTCACTGTTGTTAATTAAAATGTGCACTACACATCACTGCCTAAGTGTTATCAGTCAAATTAACTTGTTTTAAATCTCCTCTGTGGAAAGTTTCTGCAATAAGCCGTTTCATTTCACAGAAGTACATTGCTAGACATTGCTGTTTTGAAACTGTAGATTCTTTATTATTTGTGATATACCAATTTCATGGATTTCATTGGTATAGGCGAACTACATATTCAAATGTTCTATAGGCTTGTATGCTGACTTTTGCAATACCATGAAATAAAATATCCATAAAAATACAATTTTTTTCTCAATCCACGAATATTGGAACCCATGATTATAAATGGTAGATTGAATAATAACTGAAAACATTATTTATATGTTTGCAAATACAACAAATTTCCTACAACTGGAAATTACAAATTTTGGTTAATATTGTTGAAGACTTGATATAATCACTGCAATTAGTGGAGGCAGGTCAGTATAGACAGTGATATAAGCTTACCTCGTCAGGTGTGGCATAATCTACTTGTAATATTTTAGGATTAGATGACGGCCATTTTTTTCCATGTAAAGCTTTCCTTGTTTCTACAGCTTGATCTTCTGTCTCAAACTACAACAGAAAATAATGAATACAAGTGGATTCCATCAAATTTTACATCAACATTCATGTTTTTTCTCTTTATACAAAAAATGTTTTACATGTAAACATTAGAAAAAGTTGTAGAGTAACTAGAATTCCAGTGTAAGAGTGTAACTGAGCTCTATAAATACACGAGACATTTGATGCAGGTCTTATCATGGTTTATAAACATAAACAATCTTTTTTTAGCAAAGCCTAAATCAACTATATTTTTGTTAACAAAGCTTAAAACAACTATTGTTTCTTTAAGTAGTGCCTATAGCAACTAAATTTTTTATCATAGCCTAAATCAACTATTACTTTAAGCATAACCTATATCATCATTATTCTTTTAGCACAGCGTAAATAAACTATTTTCTTTAAGTATAGCTTAAATCATCTTTATTATTTTACCAGAGCCTAAATCAACTATTTCCTTCCAGCATAGCTTAATTTAATTTTCTACACTATCTCATACTATATGGCAATATGCTAGCAAGAAGTATAAATTAATATTGATAATATTTTATCAAGCCTCTCTCATCTCCAATTTTATCTATAATTTCCTGCAGCTATTGAAAAGAAAAGTTGTATGCATACCCCGGTAAAAGAAAGGCTTCTTTTCATCAATAATACACAATAATTCTCTCAAAAAAAACAATTTGAAGAGAGGACATGGTTCTACCTCATGGAACACAGTGCCCTACCCCCACTACATCCTCCTTGGATTCTCTTCACACTTACTGTAGCATAACAATGTGATTTGATAGAATCTATCCAGAATTTATCATCTGCTAATTTTCCTGTTCTCCTCAGTAAATCCTTCAGCTGTAGTAAGGTGAAAGGTCGTACAAGATTCCTCAAATGGACAATATTAGTAACAGGATTCCTTGCTGGTGATGGTGACCTTGATTTGACCTGGGAAGGTTCTTCTGTTTCAATGAGAGGCTTTTTCTGACTTACTCTTCGTATAACTACTTGTTCAGCTGAAGAGACAATTTTTACATTATTATTTTTTGCAAATTACAAAATGTCTTTTGTTTTAATATATTCAGCAAACAAAATCCAAGTGGTATCAATTCCATTTTATGCTTTTTTATAATTTTCTAATATTTATATTAAATTGAGAACCTTATAAAACAAGATTTCAAAAAAGCAAACATTGGTAAGAAAGCAAACAGAAATTTCAGTCAAAACAGGTAAAGTGTACACTACCATATAACATGCCACTTTTCCTAACCCTTTATAATGACTTACGTTAGTTGCGAATGAGAATTTATTTTAAGTATTTCTTGTAACAGCTTGAATATATTTAACAATGGGATACCCTGTAAATTATATGAGATGTTGTAAATCCAGCTTCTATTATTATATTATTTCTATATATTTTAAGATGTATTAAAGTGTAGTAAAAAGCAACACTGAAACTACTAACATAACACATTTAAACTGTTTAATGATATAAAATACAGGTGATGTGTTCCTCTGATTGTCATTACCAAATCTATCTTTACAAGACACCTTTAAAGGGCAAGGATGCGTTTTCATGTACATGCCCTTGATTGATAGGTTTGACTGCATTTAAAAGATGAGAAAAACATTTAATACAATTATTAAGTAGATAGAAACTAAGGATCTATCAAGGACAACATGACTGATCAATCTCAAACACCTGAGAGTAAGTTTTCAAGTTGCGCATGCCCAAAGGATCCTTAAAAATACTGAATCTTTGCTGATTTTCAAATTCATCTGATATATTGCTGATGTTAAACCTTTAAAATACATTTCATTAAAATCAAATGAGAACTGTTGGTGTGAGATCACATACACAGTCAGATGGATCAGCATTTCAATATCCCGCTTTGTGGCCAGGGAGACAAAAATTAAAAATATTTCATAATAATGAATAAATAGGCAAGTGCAGTGCCCCACCAGGTGTTTTGAGTAAATTGGGAACACTCAGTCCATATCAAATCAATGATAGTTTTAAACTAACAATAGGATGAGAAAACATTATCTTGTTACATGTACATGTATTTATTTATTTGTTTACCTTTCTTAACTTTTCTCTCATCCTCTTGAACCTCCATATCATTTTCTTCTTTCTCTTCTTCCACAGTCTCTCCCTCCTCTGGTGAATCGGGAGCTTCTCCTTCCTCTAAGTCCTCTTTAGCCTGATCATCTTTAACTACCTACGTAATAGATAAATCTTTATGTTCACTAATGTAATATGCTTCAAATTTTAGTTGAATATTAAGTACATCTCATACTTGTGAATTGTTTGTGTATAAATTCATCATTTTCAATCACCTCTGTACAAACTTGGGACTTATTTCAACATTTTTTACTATCAAATCATGGTAATTTATTCCGAAAGACCTTTAAAGTTCTAAGAAAATATACATTTTTTGAAATTAAACTACTACATTCCTTCCCCTTAAAAAAAAAACCCTGGAGAATACTGCTTGACATACTTTTTATCCACCTTTCTAACTTTTTTAACACCTTACTAACTTTTTTAACACATATGTTATTTGTAACATATACATTCAATATAACAAAGTCTTTTGCTAGTCTATTGTATCATTCAGCTATCCTACAATAATATTTATACTTAATAACAATAATTCAATTTGGAAAATGCGCTCCGCCTGGAGCAGCTGGATAAGACGATAATGACGACAACATGACAGCAATATACGAATGCAAATTTTTTGCGGTCGTATAAAAACTATTATGGCTATTCCACAAAAACATACATAAGACCCAGGGAAGGCACTTTGAAATCTCCACTATGGATTAACGTCAGGTACAGTGAAAATGTAAGTGAAATTCTATTATTATAAAATATGCCTCTATAAGTGGTTACTCAATTTTGAAAGTGCCTTCCCTAGGTACCAGGAATGCTTAAATAAAACAGTCCTTAGCAGAGCTAAATTGTTATTCCCAACCACTCTCATTTTTACAGAAACAGCAAATTTGATGTATTGTTTCTTGAAACCCAGAACGTTATGTGTATGAAAAAATATTAAGTTAAAATATTAGCTTAGTGGCAAATTCTAACCTAAAAATATAGCATATCTTAATCTTTGGTCATTAGGGCCAGTTTATGATGAAGTAATCAGAACAACAATTATCTGACTAACTTAATATAAATGTCACAACAGGTCCATGACGTCACTGTTCTTGGGTTTCAATCTGTAAAGAAATTTCTTTAAGTGCAAGAGTACACATCTTATTTCAGCACAAGTATACACATATCTTATTTCAGCACTAAAGTGTACAGATATCTTACCACAGTCCTCCTAATTGTCACATCTCTTTTGTCTTCTTCCACATCAGAGATCCTGTCATCATCATTACCTAGGTCAAGGACAGGTTCTGTTAACTTGATTTCTGGAATCAATCCCTGTAAAACATATATCAAATGTTAACCAATATTCATACAGCTTCTGCTGGCTTTTTTCAGGTTTATGATGTTTTCTTTGGTACTAAACACCTAAATGAAATAACTAGTTTAAACATTCTATTTTATACTTTAAAGATTTTTATCGTATTATATTAAAGTTTCATTTTTTTTCATCTAATCCTTAAAGCAAGCAAGTGAAGAATTCCAAGATCTGCATTCAATTTACTAATATTATATAAAAATGTAATACAAAAGCACATTATCACTTGTTATGTACATCTTTAATTTTAATAAAAAGATTCTTCTTCTTGCCACATATCTTTTAATTTCAATATGACTATTTTTCTACTGTGGTCTTCTTTTACCTTCAATGAGTCTGTAGATATATTGTAACTAGATATCCTCTTTGCTCCTGTCGGCTGTCCAGTCTTGGATCCCCATTTCCTCTTTCTCACTGGTTTCTCCTTCACATTCTCCTTATCATCTTCCTTTTCTCCTTCTTCTCTGTCAATACCTGAAATCAAATGTGGCTACTGCGGTTGATTTTTCATTCACAAATGAATTTCTCATTTAAAAACTTTCTAAGATTCATTATAGTTATCTTTTCATTCAAACTTTTCAGACAACAATAATTACCGAAGAAAAATTGACTATTGGTCATGTTGATTGGTGCTTCTTTTAATTTTTGATAAAACTAACCAGAAATTACAAATACATTTAAATCAATGTAATTGTCAAAGATTTCCTACCAATTTTCTCATGAAAAACTCCCAAAGGAAAAATTCCAGTGAGTTCAAAACAGCTATGTATTGACAGTCTCCATTCTGTAAGCGTAAATAATGATTATTGGAATTGGATTTTTCTTGCAAAATAATTTGATGACCAGTAACTATCACTTATAAATATAGAATTTCCATTTAATCAGGACATTAATGTCATATTTTGCTATTGTGTAGCAGAGGAAAAGTAGGTATGTCAAATGAATCAAACAAATCGCCATTCCACCATTAATTTGGAAGGTCTCCTTCCTTCTCTTATAAATTTTGAACTTTATGTCACTTGAAATTAACCACTTATATGTACTGTATTGAAGAGGAGAATAGACTTTTTTATCTTGAAATTTTGAAATATTTTAAATTCTTTTGAAAGAAATTTTATATCTACATTGTAGAGAAAGATAAGTTTTATTGCTCTGTCTTAAAAGTTTCCAAAATCCAGGACATCACAAGTCAATGACATCATGTCCCCAAACATGTGTCTTCCTTCAATACGTTCAAATAACAGAAAATTTTGGCATTTCCCTGTCTTAATAAGATCAAACAAAACCAAATTTTTTTAAATGAAGTAAAAATATTTGTTTGAAGATAACAGCAGTATGTTGTATTAACACAATGCATGCCCTATTGCATGAAATGTCAAGTGACAGTAACTGGTAACTGAGTGACGCATGCCCTATTGCATGAAATGTCAAGTGACAGTAACTGGTAACTGAGTGATGCATGCCCTATTGCATGAAATGTCAAGTGACAGTAACTGGTAACTGACTGTACATTGCCCTCAACAAGAAATAATATTTCATTTAACTGTTTTATTTGAAAAAGGTTAAAGTACCTGGAGAATGCAGCAAGTAAGCAAGCTCATTATAAATGCAAATGTTCTGCAAAACAATAGGAAGCACAATACTTACTGGTGAGGTGAAATTTTGATCTTCATATTTTTTATGCTATTTTAATATTCGAAAGTGTTATGAATGTATGGTTAATGGCGTTCTCCTCACATATAAGCATTAACATGGTGCAACACCAATACCTCTTTCAGCAAAGACCATGCTTTTCCATGCCCTTCCATGTGGTTGTTTTGTGGCTTTTTTCAGGTGAATTTTTGTTCAATGTTGTTAATCTGTCATGTTTTTTTCTGTTTGTGGCTTTGGTTTGTTTCATACTTACAATGTTGTTAATCTGCCATGTTTTTTTCTGTTTGTGGCTTTGGTTTGTTTCATACTTACAATGTTGTTAATCTGTCATGTTTTTTTCTGTTTGTGGCTTTGTTTTGTTTCATACTTACAATGTTGTTAATCTGTCATGTTTTTTTCTGTTTGTGGCTTTGGTTTGTTTCATACTTACAATGTTGTTAATCTGTCATGTTTTTTTCTGTTTGTGGCTTTGTTTTGTTTCATACTTACAATGTTGTTAATCTGTCATGATTTTTCTGTTTGTGGCTTTGGTTTGTTTCATACTTACAATGTTGTTAATCTGTCATGTTTTTTTCTGTTTGTGGCTTTGGTTTGTTTCATACTTACAATGTTGTTAATCTGTCATGTTTTTTTCTGTTTGTGGCTTTGTTTTGTTTCATACTTACAATGTTGTTAATCTGTCATGTTTTTTTCTGTTTGTGGCTTTGTTTTGTTTCATACTTACAATGTTGTTAATCTGCCATGTTTTTTTTGTGGCTTTGTTTTGTTTCATACTTACAATGTTGTTAATCTGTCATGTTTTTTTTCTGTTTGTGGCTTTGTTTTGTTTCATACTTACAATGTTGTTAATCTGTCATGTTTTTTTCTGTTTGTAGCTTTGGTTTGTTTCATACTTACAATGTTGTTAATCTGTCATGTTTTTTTCTGTTTTTGGCTTTGGTTTGTTTCATACTTACAATGTTGTTAATCTGCCATGTTTTTTTTTCTGTTTTTGGCTTTGGTTTGTTTCATACTTACAATGTTGTTAATCTGTCATGTTTTTTTCTGTTTGTGGCTTTGTTTTGTTTCATACTTACAATGTTGTTAATCTGTCATGTTTTTTTCTGTTTGTGGCTTTGGTTTGTTTCATACTTACAATGTTGTTAATCTGTCATGTTTTTTTCTGTTTTTGGCTTTGGTTTGTTTCATACTTACAATGTTGTTAATCTGTCATGTTTTTTTCTGTTTGTGGCTTTGTTTTGTTTCATACTTACAATGTTGTTAATCTGTCATGTTTTTTTCTGTTTGTGGCTTTGGTTTGTTTCATACTTACAATGTTGTTAATCTGTCATGTTTTTTTCTGTTTGTGGCTTTGGTTTGTTTCATACTTACAATGTTGTTAATCTGTCATGTTTTTTTTTCTGTTTGTGGCTTTGGTTTGTTTCATACTTACAATGTTGTTAATCTGTCATGTTTTTTTCTGTTTTTAGCTTTGGTTTGTTTCATACTTACAATGTTGTTAATCTGTCATGTTTTTTTCTGTTTTGGCTTTGGTTTGTTTCATACTTACAATGTTGTTAATCTGTCATGTTTTTTTCTGTTTTTGGCTTTGGTTTGTTTCATACTTACAATGTTGTTAATCTGCCATGTTTTTTTTTTGGCTTTGGTTTGTTTCATACTTACAATGTTGTTAATCTGTCATGTTTTTTTTTTCTGTTTTAGCTTTGTTTTGTTTCATACTTACAATGTTGTTAATCTGCCATGTTTTTTTTCTGTTTGTGGCTTTGGTTTGTTTCATACTTACAATGTTGTTAATCTGCCATGTTTTTTTCTGTTTTTGGCTTTGTTTTGTTTCATACTTACAATGTTGTTAATCTGTCATGTTTTTTTCTGTTTGTGGCTTTGGTTTGTTTCATACTTACAATGTTGTTAATCTGTCATGTTTTTTTCTGTTTGTGGCTTTGGTTTGTTTCATACTTACAATGTTGTTAATCTGTCATGTTTTTTTCTGTTTGTGGCTTTGGTTTGTTTCATACTTACAATGTTGTTAATCTGTCATGTTTTTTCTGTTTGTGGCTTTGGTTTGTTTCATACAATGTTGTTAATCTGTTATGTTTTTCTGTTTGTGGCTTTGGTTTGTTTCATACTTACAATGTTGTTAATCTGTCATGTTTTTTTCTGTTTGTGGCTTTGTTTTGTTTCATACTTACAATGTTGTTAATCTGTCATGTTTTTTTCTGTTTTTGGCTTTGGTTTGTTTCATACTTACAATGTTGCCTTTACAGGCGAGTGTACTGACCTGGAGACAAAATTTTCTTTTTCATCTTCTCTGGTGATACTTCAGATTCCATTGTTTCATCTCCTTCTGATTCCTATAGAAAACATATCAACATATCCCCTTTCAACATTTTGTTTATGCATTTCTTATACAGCCGTAACATTGTAAAGTTAAACACACTACATCAAAGTCTATATAAACTTCATTATGAATCATTCCAATACTATCTTTATACATATACAATACTGTAATGACATTCATTAGATACCAAACTTCATGTATTTCTTAATGTCACCTAAGATCACAAAAATATCATAAAAATATTCAACTTCCAAAGTAATTCATTTCTTTGTAAAGTTTGTAATTATAACTTATGACTAACCAGTGAATTTTTGTCATACACAAAATTTGGTATCCATGAATAATATATAACAATGTAACAGGATACAACTGACTTTACTTTGGAGGTAGCTTATCAAATATTATTTGCCAAAAAATAATTATGTTCTGTGGTGTCAAATGTTTTGTTTTGCATTAAAAATCAATTCCCTGTAATTGCGGATACAAACAATTGTGGATAGAATTGCTTTAACAGTATCTATACTTTAAAAAAAAAATATTATTGCATGGCAAGACAGATGAATTGGCCAAATGTATCAAGTCAAATATGCTACAGTTTAAATTATATAGAGAAAGTATGCACTTACTGAATTTTTATGCGTTAATTTTTAAATCCACTTTTTTATATATGTACATAACATGCTGGTGTTTGGTCTTGTTTCATTTCATTTATCATTTATAAGTTCTCACAAAAAAGCGGTAACATTATTTTCTTTTTCTGCATGAAAGATGAATTGGGACATATAGTTTTAACTTAAATATATTCCTCTTGCTTTTAATAACTTGACAATTGTATCAATTTTTGGTTTGGGTGTCTACATGCATGTAAATATAGCATCTGAAGAATAAGACATGAATTAGTAACAATATAACACATTTATCTTATACAATCACATGTTATATTTTCGAGGGATAATATCAATTAAATGTAATGGACAAGATGAAATAATTTCTAAATTTTAGTCCTAGATTAAAATCTATTTGCAATGAGGGAACCTTCTGACTTTTTCTATTATTAAAAATTAATAATAATCAATTTAATAAACTCATGAATAGGATTTTCAAATTATTCCAAAGATATTGTTACATTTTGCCAAAATTATGTTAAGTTTGACTTAACATGTGACTGTATGAATTATTAGAACATAAGATGATTAACACAAATTAACTTCTGTCAAACAAACCAGGTGGTTACTGCCTTTTCTGCTGCTCCCGCTGTATTTAATTGTAAACAGGGAAGGGGTGAGTCAGGGAAAACCCATGTTGTCACTTAATTAGATCTGCCTTCTAACAGTATAAAGATTCAGGTAACCTAGCTTGCTCTGAATTGTTCATTTGATCTCAGATTCAGTACTGTCATCAAACTATTTCCTGAATTTGCATTCATAAATTCATTGTTTTGTATAAGTTTTAAATAACTAAGAACTGTAGCTGACAGTTATTAGCATGTCCCTATGCAATGTTTATACTGAAATTACATCTTGGCAGGTTACATTTTTCTTTCACGTATAACGTCACAGTGTGATCTATCATTTTAGATGCTAAATGTCAAATCACAGATGATACAAAAATAAGCCTTTTCAACTTGTTAGTGCCAAATGAAAGAAATAGGTAAAATGTTCTTAAAAGTTTGTAAGCAAATTTGGCATTACTCATTCAGTGATAGGCAGTTTAAAAGAGCATCATTACAGTTTAGTGCACATCATCTATTCTTTGTTTTGGTGGTCTTCAGAGCAGATTGCCAGTTTGAGATTAACAGTTCTTTACAGTACAAAAAGTCTCAGACCGGTTATTTCTATGAATTATAACATAACACTGAATATCCTACTGGTCAATAAGTAGTGTTGACAGAGAATAAATAATGACGTTTCCAATTTAGTAGGAAGAACTTGTAATTCTTTACGGATTGACACCAAAAAGCTTGCCAAAAGAATATCCATTTCTGCGCTACTTTTGCATGTAATAAATTGGCTGTGTTAAGAGATGAGAAAGAAGTTTTTTCAGCTGATGGTAACATATGACAAGTTACCGATTGTCCATCTTTGAAATTAGTAATCAAGTGTTAAAATCCACATCCTTTTGTCCTCTTCCACAATCAATACTGAATAGTATATATAACATCACTCACTACAAGGTTTTAATGGTGTGCGGATTCAGAGTCAATAAAAGTTCATCATTCCAGGTCCAGTAAATGGCTTGATTGAGACTAGCAGATATTTTATTCTCCAGAAAGTCAAAATAAACTGATAATACTTTCTAGCATGTAAAACTTATGCAAATTGTTAGTTTGAGACTAACAATTGCAAACTAAAAGTAGTCCAAACAAAATGTAACTCCTAATCACTTATTCAGATTTCCACAAACAGAAAGTATTCGACTGACAGATGAAATAAAATGCAGTTCTCTGAAAATTTTAATTCTAGCCATTAAATAATAGTTCAGTGACCTGTTAGTTTCAGAGTCCAGATAAAATGTCCTCACAAACAGCTAGAATCAGATCTACTGGCGTTTCTGTCACAGTTTGACAAACATACACTCGTAATGCAGTCCAGATAATTATTTACTTCAATCCACTTAGAATGAATTCAGCAAACTGCTAGTTTCAGACTAGCAGCTGCCTACTCTACGCAGTCCAAAATTTCACTTTACATATAACGAATTTCACTTTACACAGTCCGAATTTGACTTTAATCCACCTACTTGTATAAAAGCAATGTTACAATGTCATTCTGAACTTTTGTATTTTGCAGTCTTTTTCAATAAAGAACTTGATGTGACAACCTTGACCGTGGGGCAGGGGTTCGGGACGTGAAGAGAAATTCCTCAGTTTGGTCTTTGTTCATCCTTGTACCATCCGTCTCTGGCTCTAGTGAGTTGTGAAAAATTTATTTAAAAATTGTATTCTAGAGAAGGAGTTTACTCAAATACAAAATAACATTTCAAATTATTACAATTAACCTAATTCACATGAAATGGCAATAGTCTACAAATAAAAAGAGAAACAGGCCTTATCCCTTTAATTTAAAGTTCTTTTTTTTTATCAATTTTATTATTGGGATAAATAAATTATATTGAGTAGTTGCCTGTACTGTGTCATCGATGATATTGCATCCAAAAAGAAGTAATCAATTTCTTAGAAAACTGGTAGACATTTTTCCTATTTTATACCTATTATTAATCTTTAAAATTAAGTTTTGATTTAGGAAATTATGCATAGTGTAAATAATGTACAGTTCAAATTAAGAATACTGAAATGAAACTGTTGTATTGTTCAAATAAATTTGCAATTTATAATACTGAAAATTTGGGTTAAGATCAACAATGTTACTTGTGGTTCTAAGAAAAGTTAAGTTTGAACTAAAGCAAGAACATGTACTACTGCCATTTCTATGAGTGTTCCTTAATTTTCCATGAATTATTTCGTGAACTTTTACACAATAAATATTCACCTATCAAAGTTTATTTTTTTCACAATTCAATCTTTGTAATACTCCTTCCCTACTTGTGTAAATCTGAACAGATTAACATACCTTTTCATTTACCGATTCTACAGTAGTATCTGGCTTATTGTCACTTTCTTCTACCTCCATTGTTGAAGAGCTCCTTAAATTAAATTATTGCATTTTATACACACAAAATATACATAGCAGGGTGAAACATAGTAAAAAATACTTTAATTTAACATTTTTATTGTTAAAAGTAACCAATTGTACTGATTTTTAGAAAGGGATTAATTATAGCGGTTCTGAAATCTGAGGCAGGACTGTCAAAATATTTTCACAGATTTTTTTTTATATAGAAAATCTCAATTCTGATGCAAAGTGAATAAAATAAATGCAAGCTGAAGCTCTTGTGCTTAAAAGTCATTATATCAAATATTTCTTACGTGTCTTTCTTTACTTCCTCATCCTGTGTGGATGTTGTAGAAACAGGTTCCTCCACTTCCATTTTTGCAGGTTTCTGAATCTGTAATGAAGAATATATCCTTCAATAAAACAAGACACTTTCTCCCTAAACCGATTGTTTGTTAGATAGGGTTATTGCTATGTTTTATACATGTGTACCTTTCCATAGCAAAATGCCTGACAGCCAAGGGTAAACCTCATATTTTCCATAAGAAACTAATTAACTATCACATGCTGACAGACATTTCTTTTAACTGACTTTTCCTTTTAATTGTAAGGACCGCTTCTTACCTTGATTTACACTAAGAAATAGAAAGTAACAACCAGTTGAGAACTTAACTTTACAACTAAGGATATCTTGTTTTCTGTCCTTCAATTTAGGATTTTGATAAAAATTGAAATCTTTTCTTTTTTTCTGTTACAATCTTTATAGAACACTTACAGGCAAGGATAAATATATATAAAAATTATACCTTTTCAGGCACTGGTGATGGTGACTTTGACTTTGAACTTGATGATCTGGATCTTCTTTTGGATGGTGGTGATCTTGACCTTGATGATGACCTATTACCTGGTGATTTTGACCTCGATTTTCTTTGTGATTTTGGTTGGGTTGCTGCCTCTCTTGTTGGTGACCTAGATTTAGACCTAGACCTTGATCTTGAACTATAAAGAAAGTATCATTATAACTAAAGAACTTATTCTTTTGTAGATGCATGTTATAAAAATTGTTAATGATCAATATCTTAGAATGCAGCACTTCATTAAGTGACTTTAGTATTGATGGCTGACCTTTGATAATCTCTGTTAAGTATTAACATGTTTTCTAGACTCTGAATAATTTAAAGCTTGACATAGTGTAAAGACACTGGTATATTGTTTAAGAATATTTGAAACTTTTTTTTTTCTTCTTTGGTTGTAGTCTTCGAGGCATTATCTCTTTTTATTCATATAAAACAAATCATCACGACAGTTCACTACTATTTGGTAAAGAGTGGCAAATACTAAATCCACTCTGTTAAATCTGTATGCTTCATGACACATGTGATATTCCTGACTTATTCATTTACCAAGAAACCTAGTGTCCTTGGTTTGTTACAATAAGTGGTTTGAAGAGACATATTAAGCAAAGGCTTGTAAAATTTGTATTTGTTGCAGATTCTTTGTATGGTTAATCAAGGAAATTAACAAGTTGTAGTTGCTTTGATCATTGAATTGCACAGATTAAAATATCATTAATCAGTCAACCTACTCCCTCCAACAAAGCAATTTTCTGTTACCTTGAAGATGACCTATATCTCCTTTTCTGTGGTGATCTTGACCTACTGCTACTGCTGCTACTACTACTAGATGCTCTTGATCTTCTTGGTTTCTTGGACTTTTCCCTGTCACTACTGCCACTTTCAGACCTGCGACGCCCACTGGTCTTTCCCCCCTCCTTGCTGCCATCATCTGATTTCTCACCAGACCTACTTGATTCTTGTCTTTTGCTATCTTCAGGAGATTTTGATCTCTGTCTAACAGGCTCTGCAAATAGAAGACAAATTGTTTGAAATACAACATCAAGTGTGAATAAAAGAAGATAATTTGACAGTAATCTTAACAACACAAGAAACTAAAGGAAATCTATCATGTTTAAAACATGTATTAATAAAAATACAGAATTTCAAGGTAAATTCATCAATGAGGAAGTCTATAAAACACGATAAAACCAAACCTTTGACTATATCAAACAACAGAATGACTGAAAAGGACTGATGTTATTATTCATTTTAACTTTGTAAATTCAACCATGAAAATGCATATTCTACAACATTGTTTACCTAAACAGTTGAAATCTAGTGTAATTGAAACAATGATTTGCCTTATAATTGATATAATATTTTATATTAATCAAAAGTATAATGTAAATTGTTAATAAATGCAAACTACACCTTTTATAGATGATCTAATTTATAAATTGCATATTGCTAACCCTTAATCAGCAAGAAAGAGCAAGCAATTGCAACACAAGTTTTATTTAATCATTGCCTAAGATCATTATTCTATTCCAGTTTAATAGATTTGTTAATTTATCTAGAGTAAGACTTTTCAATTAATAAAAATAGGGCTGAGATGACAATTTTAAACACTTCTGTTGGTGGATTAAAATCATTTGTCTTTTTTGCCAAAGCCATTGTTTTTTCCAAGCAACCTTATTCCCAATAAAGAATGAAATCATCTTATCCTAACACATGCAAAATTCTTTAAGAATCTACTGCATTTAATTACAAAAAAATCTGTAATAAATGTACTTTTATTAAACTGAAATATTTCATTATATTTCATACCCATCACCAATATTTTATGTAATTTGATATCATTACCATTAGATGTTTCCTTTGATTCTTCAATACATGTATTTTGGATTTCTGTTTTATTTTTACTTTCTTCACTTTTTTCTACTGTTTCTGAATCCTTTGCATTTTGTGTTTCATGTTTATCTGTATCCACATCTTTTTCGCCAATACTTGAATCCACAGGTTTACTTGAATCTACAACCTTTTCAGTAATACCTGAATCCTTGATTTCCTCAGCAACCTTGACCTTGTCTGTGACTTTATCGTCCTCAGCAACCTTGACCTTGTCTGTGACTTTATCATCCTCAGTTACCTTGACCTGGTTCGTGACTTTATCTTCCTCAGCAACTTTGACCTTGTCTGTGACGTTATCTTCCTCGGCAACCTTGACCTTGTCTGTGATCTTTTCCTCCTCTGTAGACTTTTCAACAGTCTTAGCTGCTGGCTCATCTGGTTGTGTTGCTTCTTCTTGTGGAAGAGAAGACTTTCTCCATCCTCTTTTAGGCCTTGGTTGAATTGGAGATGTCACTTCAGCCTGTGCTGTTTCATCTGTGTTGCTGTGGTTACTTGAATTTGACCTTCGCCTTGAGGCTCTTGAATCACCAGCACCATCTTCTGATGTTTTCTGATAAAAAATATCTTACTTATGCTTAGTCTGTGAAGCTTTAGATACAATATGAGGCTAATTTCTAATATGAGCAAAAACTGATGAATAACAAATGTTATGGTTAATATTGTGGTGATATTTCATATTGATAGCCGTCAATTGTGACTGATTCACTCTGAAATCTCTACACATATTCATTCATATAAAGCATCAATTGTTATCTTACTGAATGCTAGTGGGAAAATTTTTATTTAGAAAAGTATTTACAATTCATCTCCACCAGCTTTTTATAGCTTACTTTACAGTATGGATTTTGCTCATTGTTGAAAGCTGTAAAGTGACCTGTAGTTGATACATCTTTGTGCTTGGTCTCTGGTAGATATTTGTCTCATTGGCAATCATTTCAAATCTCATTATTTTTATAATACAAGACAAACAAAATTACCAGCCAGTAATGATGGTATTGATTAAAAATTGTCTTGTCTCATTACCACTGTACGACGTATTGTTCAATTAGCACATAATACAAATGAGAGTAAAGTAAAGCCTGGTCCTAATGCACATTTGCTTGCAAGATGTGTAATTTCTGTTCTGGTTTTTTTTTTTAAGGTCTCAAAGAATTGAAATTAAAATTGCTCAGACAACACTCAGAAAAATATAGTTGAAGTCTCTGGTCTAAACTGTTCCAACCAAGCAAATTTTAGTTTCAATGGCTACAGATTTGTAAAAAAATTCCTTAACAAGTATGGGTAATTTGAGTTAGTTATCAAAATGGCCCCCTGCCCCCTCTGAGTTCATCTTGACATATGACACATTATCTTCCCCTTTTAAAATAAGTGTGCACACTGTGCAAGTTCAATGATCTCCCAACTAAGTTCACAGATTCATATGGTGAATTAGTTTTATGGGCACTTTTATTTATATAGAATTGTGTTTAAGGTCAAAATTATATAATGAATCACATAAATTTTTAAGGTCATTTTATCTCTTTCGAAATAATGAATGGGTTTTTTTTGTTGAAGGCATATCTCAACATAGAGTTATACCATTGATTAAGTTTTGATTAAAATCAAGCACTCAGTAAAGTTGTAAGAGTCATGGGCAAATAGACAGACATTCCAGGTAATAACTCCTAAAGTTGTCTACGGTGCTAACCAATTACAATAAAATTTGTATAAGGCCACAAAAAATATATACAAGGTTCTCAGGCTCAGCTGCATCCCTAAAAACACTCCTGTGTCGACGATTTTTATTTTTTCATCAAAATCTGGAATTTTTTCATATCCGGTCCGATATTGATTTTGTGTTTATGAATAACTTAACGGAGTCGTCTGTGCGCTTGACTAAATGTAAAAGTTACGTTTCTATTGAGGCTGTTAATTAACATTGACTAGACATAGTAGAGTGGAGTGAGATGACTTTAATTTCATGCCAAATCTCACATACGAACAAAGTTTTGATGCCATGGTGCATCATATTCAACTTTTCCTCAGAATGTAGCAGTGGATTTAATGAAATTTCTTGAAAAGAGAAAGACAACTTTCTTGTTCTGAATTAAAAAAAAAAAAAACCTCCCTCCCTCATCCATATTTTAAATAAAATGCTCCATGCAGGGCGCAGCTTGATACGACCGCAGAGGTCGAACCCTGAACAGTTGGGGCAAGTATGGACACAACATTCAAGCTTGATACAGCTCTGAATTTGGATTGTGATTAAATATTTGACACAGCATAGGTTTCTGACACAGAATGAATGTGGTCTAAGACCTTAAAATTTTAAATTGGACATTCACCTATAATGGTCCAATATCCAAAATCTAAATACATGGTTAGATTCAGCATATCAAAGAACCCCAAGAGTTCAATTTTGATGAAATCAAACAAAGTTTAATTTTGGACCCTTTTGACCTCAATGTGAACAAAGTTGATAACGGGGCCCAAAATCAAAAATCTAAATACATGGTTAGATTCAGCATATCAAAGAACCCCATATATTCAATTTTGTTGAAATCAAACAAAGTTTAATTTTGGACCCCAATTTGGACCAACTTGAAAACTGGGCCCATAATCAAAAATCTAAATACATGTTTAGATTCAGCATATCAAAGAACCCTAAGAATTCAATTTTGTTAAAATCAAACTAAGTTTAATTTTGGACCCTTTGGACCTTAATGTAAACCAATTTGAAAACGGGACCAAAAATTAAGAATCTAAATACACGGTTAGATTCGGCATGTCAAAGAACCCCAATGATTCAATTTTTAAAGAAATCAAACAAAAGTTTAATTTTGGACCCTTTGGACCTCAATGTGGACCAATTTAAAACAGGGACCAAAATCAAAAACTTAATACACAGTTAGATTCAGCTTATTAAAGAACCCCAAGAATTCAAGAATAAACCCCATTGAAATTGGTCAAGAAATAAGCAATTTATACAAAGTATCTTCTTTTGCACAATACTGTGCAATTGAATATTTCTTGCAATTCGCAATACTGTGCAATTCAATATTTCTTGCTATTGCGCAATACTGTACAATTGACAATTTCTTGCTATTGCGCAATATTGTGCTATTGGATATTTCTTGCTATTGTGCAATACTGTGCAATTGAAGATTTCTTGCTATTGCACAATACTTAATATATTAATTTACACATCCTGTTTGGTGTGTATCTCTTGCCTTATCATTATTATTTGCTTTTATATATAAATCAGAAATTTAATAATAAAGTTTTTGCAAATTTCAATATACATAATTTAAAAGCAGTTTAGGTGAGATAAACAAAAAGCTTCATCAGCAATATTTTATATTGGCAAATTTCCAATGAAGTTCATTAAACTAAAGTTATTGGCAAATTTCAATGGAATTTATTAATAATAAAGTTTTGGCAAATTTCAATATAAATAATTTAAAAGCAGTTTAGGTGAGATATTCAAATGAGTTTCAATTACCTACCTTACACTGCCTTTTAAATTATGTTTTGTACTTCAGTAATTGTCCATTAACCTGCAAACCCTTTTCCCCTTTTTGCACCTTATTCCTTAACACTTTGAGCCATAACTCCCAAAGACAATTCTTACCATCCTTTTGTGGTATTCCAATATCCAAAATCTAAATACATGGTTAGATTCAGCGTATCAAAGAACCCCAAGAATTCAATTTTGATGAAATCAAATAAAATTCAATTTTGGACCCTCTAAACTTCAATGTGGACCAATTTGATAACCAGGCCGAATATCAAAAATCTAAATACATGGTTAGATTCAGCATATCGAAGAACCCCATATATTCAATTTTGTTGAAATCAAACAAAGTTTAATTTTGGACCCGATTTGGACCAACTTGAAAACTGGGCCCATAATCAAAAACTAAGTACATGTTTAGATTCAGCATATCAAAGAACCCTAAGAATTCAATTTTTGTTAAAATCAAACTAAGTTTAATTTTGGACCCTTTGGACCTTAATGTAGACCAATTTGAAAACGGGACCAAAAATTAAGAATCTAAATACACAGTTAGATTCGGCATATCAAAGAACCCCTATAGTTCAATTTTCTATGAAATCAAACAAAGTTTAATTTTGGACCCTTTTGGCCCCTAATTCCTAAACTGTTGGGACCAAAACTCCTTTTTGGCCCCAAATTCCTAAACGTTTAGGGCAATTACCCCCAAACTCAAACCCAGCTTTCCTTTGACATGGAACCTTGTAGTACAATTTCATAAAGATCCATACACTTACACACAAGTTATTGTCATGAAACTAGAAAATGCTTGTTTTTGCCCTTTTGGCCCCTTATTCCTAAAACTTTGAGGCAATTACCCCAAAATCAATCCCAGCCTTCCTTTGTGGTATGGTACCTTGCAGTACAATTTCAGAGATCCATACACTTGAACACAAGTAATTGTCTGGAAACTAGAAAATACTTATATCTGGCCCTTTTGGCCCCTTATTCCTAAATGTTTTCGCAATTTAACCCCAAACTCAATTCAAGCTTTTCCTTTGTGATATGGAACCTTGTAGTACAATTTCAGAAAGATCCATACACTTACACACAAGTTATTGTTATGAAACTAGAAAAATGCTTGCTTTTTGCCCCTTTTTTGGCCCCTAATTCCTAAAATTTTGAGGCAATTACCCCCAAAATCAATCCCAGTATTCCCTTTGTGATATGGAACCTTGTGGTACAATGTCAGAGAGATCCATACACTAACACACAAGTTATGTCTGGAAGTTACCAAAATGCTTATTTTTGGCCCCTTTTTGGCCCCTAATTCCTTAACTGTTGTTACCATAACCCCCAAAATCAATCCCAACCTTCCTTTTGTGGTATTGAACCTTATGGTAAAATTTCATAGAGATCCATTCACTTAAACTAAAGTTAGAGTGTGAAAACCAATGTGTCTTCGGACGACGACGCCGGACGACGACGCCAACGTCATACCAATATCGACCGCAAAATTTTTGCGGTCGATAAAAACTGTTATCACAGAGATATGTCTCGCCTTTTTGTAATTTTGATAATGCAAATGTTGAAATTAAAATAGCAATACTTTAACACGCAAGTTATGCAAATATTTAAAGTCAATGAACCAGACTGAAGGTACATTGCTAAATAATCTCCATGAAAATGAGATGTGCCAATGCTAATACAACTGCATACCAAATACCATTGACTTATTATAAGTCGTTCCCTTTAAACAAACCTAAACACAAACATTAACTTGTAAACTGTGTAAAAGTTTCAAAGTCGATGAACCATGACGAAGGGGTGGGGCTATATAATCTCCATGGAAAGGGTACTTTCAAATGCCAATAAATTTGCATACCAAATATCATTGACTTAACATTAGCAGTTCACCTTAAACTGGTCTAATCACAAACTAATACATGTAAACTAAGCAAAAGTTTCAAAGTCAATAGACCATGACTGAGGGGGCGGGCCAAATATTCTCCATGAAAATGAGATGTGCTAATGCTTATACAACTACACACCAATTAACATTGGCCTTCTACTAATGGTTCCCCTTGAACTGATCTAATCACAAACTAATACATGTAAACTAAGCAAAATTATCAAAGTCAATAGACCATGACAAAGGGGACGGAGCCAAATAATCTCCATGGAAATGAGATAGGCCAATACCTATACAACTGCATATCAAATATCATTGACCTACCACTAGTGGTTCCCCATAAACTGACCTAATCACAAACTAATACATGTAAACTAAGCAAAGTTTCAAAGTCAATAGACCATGACTGAGGGGCAAGGCCAAATAATCTCTATTGAAATGAGTTGTGCCAATGGTTATACAACTGCATACTAAATATCATTGACCTACCACTTGTGGTTCACCATAAACTAACCCTAATCACAAACTAATACATTGTTGACAACGCCGCCGCCGCTGACGCCGGAAACAGCATACCTATGTCTCGCATTTTGACTCTGTCAAGGCAAGACAAAAAAGTGGCCTGAGAACCTAGGCATTTTTTTGGATGGCCTAAGGGACAAAAGATTAGCTTTCATGATAACATCACAAGTTTTGGCATGATTAAAAAAAAAACCTCTACAAAAGGACAATATTGAACAGTATCAATCACTTTGTTATTATGCATAAAAGTTGGATAGTGTAAAAAGTTTCAAACCAAGGGAAGAGAATATTGCTGATTTCGCTCTATATATAATTAGTTACCTTTTGTTCTGGCGTTTTTCCAGCAGAAAGATCTGGTTTGTCTTTCTTGGTTGGACTTTGACTTTCTTCTGATGCACTTTCATCTGTAAAATGTCACAAGTACTTAAATTACTAGAGAGAAATTAAATTTCATTTGTTAATACATTCAGTAAGAAGGATTGGTAATTTGAATTGCATTTGATTTCTTTTAGATTATTGATTTATTTTTTCATAACTGAGTTGCTTATCAATTGAATTGTGGAATAATAGTGATGAAGTCTTTGATTTTTTGTTCTTTACATTTGTACATATCTGATAAGTGAAAGTTCTATGACATTTTGTACAAAAGGACAAGTTGGGTAAAATGTTTATCACAAACACTGTCTTTTAATCTCTAATCTTACCTGAAAATCTTCTTATTTCTTCCTGTCTGTCTGCCAATAACTTTTTCTGTTTTTGCAAATATAATTTAATAACATCACTCTTTTCCGATTCCTGTGAATTCAAATTTATGCAAAAATTAAAGAGGAAACATAGAATGTCCATAAGAGCCAATGAACATTAATATGCAAAATTGTAACCAAATAAGTTAGCAAAAAAGAATTTGTTTCATGAAAAAAAAGCACTGTCTTTTTCAAAGCAAATTCTTCATAAGGTTTAAAACTTATGACTTCATGGTAGTTTTAAGTAGTTTTAAGAATACCCACCAAGAAAAAGATTTTTAACTAAATCATGTTATTTGTACTATAGTATTTATTCAATAAAAGGATCGGATGATTGCAATAAGTTTGTACAATTCATCATACAAACTGGGTATATGTAATATTTCTTATGTAAAACTGTTTTGTAAAAGTAAATTGTGGTATTCATCTATATTTTATACTGTTAAAAGATGAAAGTGTGTAGCCTGTTGATAATCATTTGTTTATGTACAGTTACTGTTGTGTCTAGCTATAGGATTGAAAGATAGAATGGTATCTTTTTCCACAGGGGGACTTTGTGTGAAATGAATGAAAAATCTATGCTTGAATTCTCCCTATATTTTAGCTCTATCCTTCAGACTTGTACTGAATTTGTTGATAATTTTTCAAAATGGTTATCAAAATAAATCAATTTCACATCCACAACCATTAATTTCAAGGCACTAATAAGATACACTGAAAAGGTCCTAATGTTAACTTGTAGTTTTATTCAGAAGTACTGATTTTCTTACCACTGGGTTTATTGGCTCATGATCATCTTGATCTAGAAAGAAAGACAACCATACATATAAACAATATTATACATGTAGTGTACATTAAAATAAAAATACACAAAAACAATCTGGATATCTTTCCCTTGATTTCTCTCATTTTGCTGGGGTTTTTCTTTTGAATTGTTTCACATTTTTCATTCCAGGACCTTTTCAGGTTACATATACAATGATATATATATGGCAAGGATTTTCCCATGCTTTTTGAACACTGTATGGTGACATTTAGTCTTTTTTACATCCTTTTGTGGTGGATAGTTGTTTCATTGGCAATCATACCACACCTCCTAATTTATATATTTCTTTGAGTATTACATTTATTATTATCTAGATCTGGCGAACCGAAATTATATTTTGAATGATTTCAAACAAATCAATGTATTGGTACATTTTATGTTTATATGCACTTTTAAGATTATATAAGTTTTAATAACTTTAACATTAGTCCAATTTATATTACTTGCATTGATTTTCTTAAATGAATGTGAAATATGGATTTGTTATACAACTTGTGGACAACAAAAGGTCATCTTTACCAAACAAAATATCAAAAAGCATCAAGACTTTCAGTTTATTCAAGCAGCTGAAAATTCTTCTGAATATATGTAAACAAAATTTCTGATTTGACAATTAAAAAATCTATGCTGTTTTTGCATTCTAAACATGATCAATGGTCTGGTGGATAGTTTTCACATTGGCAATCATCTACTTATCTTTATTTCTGATAAAATCTTTTGAGGATCCTTTTTGCTACCTGTTGCATGAGAATTGATAAGTGTAAAAGTAATAATTTAGTTGTTGTGAAAACTATTTGATGGTTCTGGTAAAGAAAACTCAATCAATCCAGTAAAATTTACATACAATACTGTGATCTCCTTATTCATGCTAACAAATAATTATTCTGAAATTTCTTCTGAATGCAAATCAAGAAAAAGTAATAACAAACAATTGGTCTATCAGTTTCTTACTTTCAGTATTTTCTTCTGTGTCCTTTTCTTCTCGTAGGAACTGAAATACATTAGACAAATGAGCATGGTAGTAAGCCTATTATTCAGTGGTTGCCATTAGTTGCAAAACCATGAAGAACAATAACACCAACTTAAACAAAACTCATCATGCTCATGTTGTTAGCGCTTTCAGGTCCTTTATATCAAGATCTGTCAACATAAAAGTAAAATCTGGCCATCCATCCCAATGAAATTATCTGGAAATTGGTCTACTACATGTATGTTTGACAATTGAAATGAAACTGTGTATCATATCCAAATTGGGTGATTGGTCCCAAGCTGATTATTTGTTCATCTGTATAAATGTTTTATGTCATGTAGTCAACAAACTGGTGATATAATATTTCTTATTCCTTCCACATGCAAAGCTGTACATTTGTTGAAACTGCATGTGCTGATGTCATATTTGTTTACTTTTAAGTTTTAAAAGCTCTAAGTGGAAGATCTTTCTTTGGTGGAAAACTTTTCCAAAAGTAGAAAATGTCGGACGCAACAGTATAAAAGTAAATTTCTGGCTTCATAAGTTTTTGTGTTGCAAATTTCTGTATAACCAACAGTGTATTCCTCATTTTATTTTCAATGATTTTTTGTTTTTCTTTTAGAAAGTTAAATTTTATACGACTGTCATACAAGTGAGAGGTTTAGCTAGCTATAAAACCAGGTTTAATCTACCTTTTTCTACACAAGGAAATGCCTGTACCAAGTCAGGAATATGACAGTTGTTTTTCATTTGTTTGATGTGTTTGAGCTTTTGATTTTGCCATTTGATAAGGGACTTTACAATTTGAATTTTCCCTGGAGTTTGGTATTTTTGTAGCACAAAAACCCATGACTCATGAGACAAGGATAAATAACTTAAATTTATATGGGTTGTGCTAGCAAAAATCTTAGAGCCACTTCTTGGAAAATGTTATTTTACTCTGTGAACTGTGAGCATTAATTCTTGAAATTTCTACTGTATAAAATACTCTAACCAGAAAACCTTTGAAATGGCTACAAACAAGGTTGGGCGGTATTTACCACCCCGGTATTTACCAGTGGTATTTACGGTATTTACCGCCCCGGACAATACTCCCCAAGTGGTCAATACTGGCAAATACTGGTCAATTGAAATTTTCATGCTTCTTTTGACTGACTTATCTATCAATTCTAGTAAAAAAGGTGGTTGATGAGGGAAAACTTTATTCCTTCAGCATGATTCAGTTTATAAAAAGGAATGATATTGGTATGTTATTAACTATTAAAACATTACAAATGACTAATTTAGTTCTTAGGAGTAATGATATTGCATACTTTTGGTATACATATAAAATTGAGCAGCTATATCAGTTATTTTAACATGTATAAATCAAGATATTTTTTTCTTGAAAAGGTTTGAATTTTACAGGTAAATAGAATTACAAGTGACTAGCAATATAGATTATCAGAGCATTACCTATTATATGGCTAACAGGTGTCAAAAGTTTAATTACTATAACAACTGTCCCCTAATAAATGTTGACATAACAGGAAAAAAGTCATAAAAGTGATTTCTAAAGATTGTTTTAAACAATGAATTAATTCCTGACTATTCAACAGCATGATAAAAATGTTCTAAATGCAGGAAATGTTTTTTTTTAATAAATATATAACATATATATATATAAAACATTTTTAAATTTTTTAATTGCATCTTCCAAATAACTGTTAAGAAAACCAGATGTTATATAGTCTCTCTTAAGTGACTGACTTCATGGTGTTAATTACTATATCTGTTGTATGCTTAAATTAATATTTGATAAATCTTCATTAAACCATGTTCAAGAACTAATTAATTGTGACTTTTTGTCCTATTACAATGTAGTAAATAAGTGACTTTCTGCCTTTTGACCTCAATGTGGACAAAGTTGATAACGGGCCCAAAAATCAAAAATCTAAATACATGGTTAGATTCAGCATATCAAAGAACCCCATATATTCAATTTTGTTGAAATCAAACAAAGTTTAATTTTGGACCCCGATTTGGACCAACTTGAAAACTGGGCCCATAATCAAAAATCTAAATACATGTTTAGATTCAGCATATCAAAGAACCCTAAGAATTCAATTTTGTTAAAATCAAACTAAGTTTTATTTTGGACCCTTTGGACCTTAATGTAGACCAATTTGAAAACAGGACCAAAATTAAGAATCTAAATACACGGTTAGATTCGGCATATCAAAGAACCCCAATAATTCAATTTTGATGAAATCAAACAAAGTTCAATTTTGGACCCTTTGGACCTCAATGTGGACCAATTTAAAACGGGCCCAAAATCCAAAACTTAATACACAGTTAGATTCAGCATATTAAAGAACCCCAAGAGTTCAAGAATAAAACCCCATTGAAATTGGTCAAGAAATAAGCAATTTATACAAAGTATCTTCTTTTGCACAATACTTTGCAATTGAATATTTCTTGCAATTGCTAATACTTGTGCAATTGAATATTTCTTGCTATTGCAATACTGTACAATTGACAATTTCTTGCTATTACGCAATATTGTGCTATTGGATATTTTTGCTATTGCGCAATACTGTGCAATTGAAGATTTCTTGCTATTGCGCAATACTGTGCAATTGAAAATTTCTTGCTATAGCACAATACTTATTATATAATAATTTACACATCCTGTTTGGTGTGTATCTCCTGCCATATCATTATTATTTGCTTTTAAATATAAATCAGAAATAACCAACTTAAAATGGAAAATTTTAAAGAAAAAAAATGAAAAAGTTAAAAAAAAATCCCCCAAATTTTTGAACCCCTTATGATTCATCACCCCAAACTCAATCCCAGCCTTCCTTTGAGGTATGGTACCTTGCAGTACAATTTCAGAGAGATCCATACACTTGAACACAAGTTATTGTCTGGAAACTAGAAAATGCTTATTTTGGCCCCTAATTCCTAAACGTTTCAGGCAATTACCCCAAACTCAATTCCAGCTTTCCTTTGTGATATGGAACCTTGTAGTACAATTTCAGAAAGATCCATAGATTTACACAAGTTATTGTCATGAAACTAGAAAAATGCTTGTTTTTTGCCCCTTTTTTGGCCCCTAATTCCTAAAATTTTGAGGCAATTACCCCCAAAATCAATCCCAGCATTCCTTTTGTGATATGGAACCTTGTGGTACAATGTCAGAGAGATCCATACACTAACACACAAGTTATGTCTGGAAGTTACAAAAATGCTTATTTTTGGCCCCTTTTTGGCCCCTAATTCCTTAACTGTTGGTACCATAACCCCCAAAATCAATCCCAACCTTCCTTTTGTGATATTGAACCTTATGGTAAAATTTCATAGAGATCCATTCACTTAAACTAAAGTTAGAGTGCGAAAACCAATGCGTCTTCGGACGACAACGCCGGACGACGACGACAACGCCATACCAATATACGACCACAAAAATTTTTTTGCGGTCGTATAAAAATCTATGCTGTTTTTGCATTCTTAACATGATCAATGGTCTGGTGGATAGTTTTCACATTGGCAATCATCTACTTATCTTTATTTCTGATAAAATCTTTTGAGGATCCTTTTTGCTACCTGTTGCATGAGAATTGATAAGTGTAAAAGTAATAATTTAGTTGTTGTGAAAACTATTTGATGGTTCTGGTAAAGAAAACTCAATCAATCCAGTAAAATTTACATACAATACTGTGATCTCCTTATTCATGCTAACAAATAATTATTCTGCAATTTCATCTGAATGCAAATCAAGAAAAAGTAATAACAAACAATTGGTCTATCAGTTTCTTACTTTCAGTATTTTCTTCTGTGTCCTTTTCTTCTCGTAGGAACTGAAATACATTAGACAAATGAGCATGGTAGTAAGCCTATTATTCAGTGGTTGCCATTAGTTGCAAAACCATGAAGAACAATAACACTAACTTAAACAAAACTCATGTTGTTAGCGCTTTCAGGTCCTTTATATCAAGATCTGTCAACATAAAAGTAAAATCTGGCCATCCATCCCAATGAAATTATCTGGAAATTGGTCTACTACATGTATGTTTGACAATTGAAATGAAACTGTGTATCATATCCAAATTGGGTGATTGGTCCCAAGCTGATTATTTGTTCATCTGTATAAATGTTTTATGTCATGTAGTCAACAAACTGGTGATATAATATTTCTTATTCCTTCCACATGCAAAGCTGTACATTTGTTGAAACTGCATGTGCTGATGTCATATTTGTTTACTTTTAAGTTTTAAAAACTTTAAGTGGAAGATCTTTCTTTGGTGGAAAACTTTTCCAAAAGTAGAAAATGTCGGACGCAACAGTATAAAAGTAAATTTCTGGCTTCATAAGTTTTTGTGTTGCAAATTTCTGTATAACCAACAGTACAAGTGAGAGGTTTAGCTAGCTATAAAACCAGGTTTAATCTACCTTTTTCTACACAAGGAAATGCCTGTACCAAGTCAGGAATATGACAGTTGTTTTTCATTTGTTTGATGTGTTTGAGCTTTTGATTTTGCCATTTGATAAGGGACTTTACAATTTGAATTTTCCTGGAGATAAGGATAAATAACTTAAATTTATATGGGTTGTGCTAGCAAAAATCTTAGAGCCACTTCTTGGAAAATGTTATTTTTACTCTGTGAACTGTGAGCATTAATTCTTGAAATTTCTACTGTATAAAATACTCTAACCAGAAAAACCTTTGAAATGGCTACAAACCTATTATTATTGTCATAACAAGGTGAAATTGATAATAACTATTATAAAGTTTTATAGGGATACATATTTAATAATTTCATGAGTGAAAATTCCTTGTGTTATTTGGAGACATGATTTTTCAATAAATAGATACAAAGTTTTTCAATGTTTGTTGTGTTATCAGTGTTCTCAATAAGAGTATAATAATAATAAAGTAGGAGGCAATCATGAGGGCCGCAAGGCCAGAACCGAGCTTCGCAGATGCAAGGGGGTGAATTCGAGACTGGGGTATCCCTCCTTCTCGTTAAGCAGGGGGTTCTGAGGAAATTTTGATTGCAGGAGGTGGCATCTGGGCTGTTCTGAGTAGATTTTGACCTCTTATTCTTCATGTTAATTGATCCGATTTTAGTAGCTCATTTAAATTTTTGCACAAAAATGGAAAATGAATGAGATTTTTTTGCAGATTTTATTTGACATGGCTTGCTTCACCCCTTTGCATGTTCAATGTTCTTCTTAATATTGCAAATCTTTATCACTAAGGGCTATTCCAGAATTGATTGTATGGGGAGGGAAAGGCACTTTTTATCTGAACAACATTTTAATTCATTTTTCCTTAACTTTAAGTTTTGATTGGGAAAATATGTGAAGTAGCCCATGCAATTTTTTTTTTTATTAATATGCCTTCCTTCCCCCTCCCCCATACAGACATTTCTGGAATAGCCCTTATAATTGTACACTTCACTTCATATTATTTCTTAGTGTCTTGTATTATAATTTCAAATAGAATTCATTGAGAATATTAATTTATGCTTTATTATTCAGTCATTCAAAAACCGGTAAGATTTATATTTCGAGGAAACCAGAGTTGCCTGAGGAAACTGTCAACCTGTAGTAAGCAACTGACAAAATATGGCTAGAAAAATAAATTTCAAATCTAGAAAATAGGAACTATGTAGTGTCAAAAGTTTATCAGGTTTCACTCAATCCTCTCTGTTTTTTTATCCATTGATCAGAGGGTACAAGTTAAATCGGCACCTGTAGAAAAATTCAAATCGGCATCTTATCAAATAGGCACCTATTTTAATGTCATTTCCGCATTTAGTTGGTCAGTTCGGCACCAAATAATATTTTTCTTCTTTTTAAATATTTAGAAAAAAAATTGGGTTTGGATTTTATTTTGTTCAGTACATTGTTAAAAATAATCTTGTTATTAAGAAGTAAATTGTTTGAAGTTTTTTTTAAACTCCTATGACTGATGTTTTGATTTGATTTGTTTTGTTTCTTTTCAATTAATTATTTAATAACTTATATCAATTAAATTATTAACATGTTTGTTATTTTAACTCTATACAGGTAGTTATTGATGTTTTTTTCTTCAAAAACTTAAAATAAAAAACAATGAAGCCATTACCCAAGCTGTTGTTTCATGGTGAAAAAATAAGAAGCAATAAAAGGGCAAACTATGATTCCCTGTCATCAATATCAACTGGTTAAAACATGCATAATAAATATCCAATACCTTGAATACACATATACATGTAGTTGCCCAAAGAAAATACACAAACAAAAAGAACTTGATAATAAATAATAATATATTCTGGCCATCCCCCTTCTTTATTTTAATCTTATGCTTAAAATACTAAAAACAATATATATACTCAACATATATTTGACTAGGTGTCGAATAATGTATACCAGGTGCCGATCTAACCAGGTACTGAAATGACTAGAATTTGTTAGATGCGGACTGATTTCACGGTGTTTTATTTTACTGTATACATAGTATACTTTGGCCATTATACATAAGATGCATAAATACAAAAAAGTTTAAATCCATGTAAGAATACACTAAGCGAGCTTTCTTATCTTTACTTTACTGTAAAGCCAACTCACACTAAAAGTAGTCACTGGTCGTTCTCTTCACGTTTGAGTTTGTATCGAGTTGTTTAAAATATCTGTGTCAACATTAATCTCGATTTGTACAGATTTTATCACTTTGTTTCTAACGCTCAAATGATTTGAAACTGGTTGACGTTTACTATTGTATTATTTATGCCTGGTGGACGACTCAGAACCAGTCAGTAGAAAAAAGATGTACAACAGATCCCGACTTCGCAAAATCGTGTATGTCATATTTTTGTTAATAAATTAATAGACGGCAGAAAACACGCAATAGGTGGGGATTTTGCCGGTTGCCAGCTCTTATTGAGAACACTGGTTATTAGGAGATTCGATGTATCACTTTGCAGTTTATAATTTGTGAATTATCTCCCTTTGGTCACAACTTTAGCTTTGTTTACAAAATTTAGTCGAGTTATTTGGCATTTTCTACTGTACTTAACAACGTAAAAGTGTGCTATAACTATAATGAAGAACATTGCCATTGAATATACCAATACTATAGACAATACTTCGAAAAATTTTCAATAAATGCCTGTACGGGATGATATTATTATTAATAATAAATTGCAGTTTTTTTTAGTATTATTAACCCATTTGGTTTCTTTTGCATTACCGTTCTTAGTCTCTCTACAATGTCTACTTTATTTCCACTCTTAGAAAGACCCCTTTTATCACATTCTTTCTTTAAATCCACCACGCGATAGTCATTTAAGTCTTTTCCCCTTAAAGTCGGAGCATCAGTGTCCGCCATTGTTGACATGTGCAGTCGTAGATTTCCGTAATATTGAAAACTACTATTATTTTAGATTTATTATTAGCTTAAGTCAAATAAAACAAAGACAATATAAATTTTAATCTTCATATAAGTATATCTACTTAGAAAAAAATAACCACATAAATATATTTGTTGTGTCTGTCGATAGTTTCCGTATCCCGGAAGTGATAAAAAGCTGTCTGCAAAATTGAAGATGCAGGTGCCCTAAAACAATAAAACAATAATCTGTTTAAAAACAAACAAATATTGAGGATGGCAGCTGCAAATACTACATTCACAACAGTGATGAGAACAGTAGCAGATGCGTTAAAGCTAGATGGAGACGGAAAAGTTCAAGTATATATCAAAACTCTTGGAAAGTTTAGGATCATTTAGTCCCCATTTATACCAAAGTTCACTTATTTAAACTTCATTATAAGTTATTATAAAGAGAATAGTAGAAATATTTATGAGGAAACATGTATTGAAGTTACAAAATTTCAAGTTTCCTTATATTTCCTGTTATGTGTTTTCAATTTCAATTTCGTTACTGCTTACACGGATTGAGGATTGAAATGCAAACTAGACCTTTCAGCAAGGATTTGTATGTGAGATATACAAATCCTAGTCCAAATAATTATGACGTCTTGAAAGGCTATTTTATTTTTTTGCAGTAAGGCGTTCTGACGCGTCAAAGCAAAAAAAAAAAAAATAGCCTTTCAAGACGTCATAATTATTTGGACTCTACTTCATCAAAATTATCTCCCCATGACGCCACTAAATTTTTTCAATCATAAAAATGGAAGCCATTGTAGGGATGACACGCTGTCAAATAAGCCCTAGTAAACTGATAAATTTATCCACATAGCATCATTACAATCTTTATATATGACAGTTGTATTTTAAAAGATAAATGTATCTATAGCAATTAAGCATCATTAAATGTACTTTTGGGCCTTTTGTCAACGTAAAACCATTGTCTGATCGGTTGTCACAGGGAATTTTCGAAAGTTAAATTTTTTTTTCTTAAATTCTAATTTAATATTGCGTGGAAGGGCAGACTTAAAATTTTATGAGGTTGAAGACTAATTACCCTAGATAACATAAACTAAAAATTCATAAGGGTTCCGCGGAACCCAGTGTCTCGCCTACTTTTTCTGTTAATCGCAGGCTCAACAAAAATGAGGAAGTAAATCAATAAAAATATTCCTCTTGATACTATCTTTTGATTGTAAGAAGCTTCTGTCCAAGTTTGGTAAAAATCCAGGATAGTTTATGAATCTAATAAATGATTAAAAACTTTAACTGCAGACTGAATGTAATGTTAACTGGAAGAAAACAAAATTTCCTTCTAGATACTAGCATTTGATCATAAACAAGCTTCTGTCCAAGTTTGGTACAAATCCAAAATAGTAAAAAAGAAAGTTATTAAAATTTTAAAAACTTTAACCACAGAGTGAATATGTTGTTTCCTGGCAGAAAATCTAAGTCCATTTAAAAGTAAAATACGGAAAAAATGGATTTATTTTTTTACAAAATTTCCTTCTAGATACTAACTTTTGATCATAAACAAGCTTCTGTCTAAGTTTGGTACAAATCCAAAATAGTATAAGAAAGTTATTAACATTTTAAAAACTTTAACCACAGAGTGAATGTGTTGTTTCCTGGCAGAAAATCTAAGTCCATTTAAAAGTAAAATAAGGAAAAAATGGATTTATTTTTTTACAAAATTTACTTCTAGATACTATCTTATGATCATAAACAAGCTTCTGTCCAAGTTTGGTAGAAATCCAGGATAGTTTAAGAAAGTTATTTAAATTTCAAAAACTTTAACCACAGAGTGAATATTTGTGGACGCTGACGACGCCGACGGAATGTAGGATCGCTATGTCTCGCTTTTTCGACTAAAGTTGAAGGCTCGACAAAAATGAATTTATTTGAAATTGTGCACAAAAAAGATCCACAAGTAAAGTCTGTCATCTAGTGCTTTTCGTAAAAAATTGTTATTCGAACACACCTTCTCTGTTGTAATGACTCATTATAACTGATGGCGGGGGCAGAGATGCAGATTAACGCTTTAAAAATCTTTTATCAGCCTTCACGCTTAACTTTTGAGTCCACAAGCCAGAAGCTCAATTTTTTGAAAATTTTAGTTGGATTCTGTTGGCTTGTAGAGAAGAATTTTACAAGCCTAAGCAATTTTACAAGCCAATGCCGTAGGACTTGTGGTTAAGCGTGAATTATCTTTCTGTGGAATTTTTTCTGTAGCATTTATGCTTATGCACAAAAAAAATCCACATGTATTTGCACCTACCATAATTGACTGTTTTGTGAATATCTTGCAGCTCCATACTTTAATTTAGTATTAACACGTATATAAGACACTTAAAATCCTAGATTATGCACCTACATCAAACTTTTAAAGCCCATAGAAACAGATTAAAGCAATCCAAATATACCAACTTGGCCATCTTTACCTTCTCTAATAATAAATTATTTCTCTTTTTAATTTCAACTGGATATCAACCTGCTTTATAGTATCTCTATTTGATATTCTGTGACACTTGACCACTGACCTCATACAACATTCACAATTTCTTTATGTCATCAGACATTTTGTCTTGTGACTTCAAAATTCTAAAATTCATATCAAAACAAGGAATCTGATGTACAGTAGTTGTCGTCTGTTTTTGTAGTTCAATTTCGTTTTATATAGATTAGACCGTTGGTTTTCCCGTTTGAATGGTTTTACACTTGTAATTTTGGGGCCCTTTATAGCTTGCTGTTTGGTGTGAGCCAATGCTCCATGTTGAAGGCCGTACCTTGACCTATAATGGTTTATTTTTATAAATTTTTACTTGGATGGAGAGTTGTCTCATTGGCACTCATACCACATCTTCCTATATCTATTCTGGTGATTTTGATGTTAAGGAAATGCATGAAAATGTGAATAATTTTATATTTATTACAAATCAGTATTGTATAATCAACAATAATTGATTATTGAGTGAAAACTTTTACTGCTAATTAACTTTTGGGTTTTTGTGCTGAACTTTACTGATTGTGACTTTGATGAATAATCAACACAGAACCATGGAGCATGTAAAAATAAGTGAGAATCATAGAGCAATGTTTTTTTTTTTGTTTTTTTTATTGTTGATATGTTCCAATTAGTTAGAGCTATTTTCCAAATGCTTGTAGTTTAAAGGTTTGGTTGGCTTGCTTGCTTTGTTTGTATAAATGTTTGCTCAAGCATTGCAATTAAGATGGACATCTGCATTCAATAGATAGGCAGGGCTTGTATACATTATACTTAAATGTTATTGGATGTTAAGTATAATGTATACAGGCTGAAGCCCCGCCTATCTATTGATTGCAGATGTCAATCTTAATTACAATGCTTGAGCAAAAATTTATACAAACAAAGCCAACGAAACCTTTAACTACAAGCATAGGAAAATAGCTCTAAATGTTTGCAAAGAAATGCATTTCAAGAGAACTTTTTGTGTTAAAAAATTTAATTTTACCCTTAAAAGCTGCATTCTTAAGAGTTTTTTCAGAGTTTGCAAAATGATGGACAATTGAATCTCACAGTTAGTTTTTGTTCAGTACCCATAAAATTCAACTAGCCATCATACATACCCAAGTTTACAATATGAACAGAGGAATTGAACCAAATTGTTGTTAGGGATCATAAAACGCATATCAAGTTTTCATGTTTGTATTTCCTGAGTTTTCCACTTTTTATTATTATTTTATTTTAATTTAAGACCAAACAAGATGTTTCTATTCATAAATGCTCTTGAAGACAGGGCTTCGGAATTTTTTTGAAAATGCACATACCCATGGGAAAGTTATCTTACAATTTCACTTTCCCGCATCAGTTTTCACTTTCCCGTTCTTATTTTTTTAAAGTCGGAAAAAAAGCTTCATATATGAACAATTAAAAAACATCATTTATTTGTAAACATACAACAGATTGAACACAACAATAAACAGAAATTAGACAGTTCAACTACAAATCCATATGTTTCCTGGCAACAGATACTTCATCAACTTTTTGACAGACTTTGTGACCATGTATGTGTTTTGTCCCACCTGTAGTTAACCATGCCATGGTTGCATTTGTAGGATCAAAGTCCTTAATAGATGGGCCTTCAAGTTTTATTTATAACATTAAATCAGAAAGTATATCTTTCTTAAGACAAGATCTTGTGCTGGTTTTAATCGGGTTCACCAGGCTGAAATACCTTCCACACTGAGCTGTGTTGGGACTTATGACTGTAGACAAATTATGACTATGTAATGTTGCCTTATGGAACGATGTACCACGGAGACAAACTAACATGACATTCCTCCAGACAAACTAAGATTTTTGACACAGATTTGACAAAACATTTTATCGTCCTTATACTCAAGCCAGGGAAATTCGCCCAACCATTTCCCCTGAAACTGACGAACCCGTTTTTCATGGTCATACAGACGGTCTCTGTCCTTTTTATCAATTTCATCTGGTTTGGTTACATTACTGTTTAAGTCTAATAATTTTCGTTCCTTTGATGAATCGGCGGAGATAAAATATTTATGCAAACTCATGGCTTCATGACCTCCATTACTGTTTACTGATAATAACTAACTACCGCTGTAAACGCAAGGAAACAAGTGATTACTTCAGGGAACCAGTTTCTAAACCAGATTTTGTCCAATAACCGACTTTGTCAAACAAGAATAGGACGCACCGGAAAGTACCACGTAAAAACGATTTACTTTCCCAACAGGAAACTGGTACCTGTGTTTTCGTTTACCTGACGATTTTTTTACTTTCCCCGGGAAATGGGAATTCTGAAGCCCTGGAAGATAGGTTTTCTTTATACTTAGTAGCATTTTATGGAAATATTGTACTTGTGCTTAATGTTACAATTTACTTATATTAGTACCATTTGCAGTGACCACCTTTTTTTATATATCTATTTATTTAAAAGTATCAATGATCTATTTCAGGAATCCTATATGAAGTACTTAGAATGTGTTTTGAGAATAAGTACAAAGCTGCTACAAGATGCTAGACTTGGAGGTAGAGTTGATATCTTTTATCTCCAAAATGACCCCTTTCATGGAAAGCAAATATTCTATTTTTAAATGCTTGTAAACTGTGATATGAGTGATAAGTGCTATGGTTAGCACTAAGGCTTTACTAATATGCCCACCTGATGATATGGAAAGAAGGGATATAGTTCATGACATTAAATCCATAAACATTTGAAAATAAACAAAAGTGCTTTTATAAGTATTCTCTATCTTTAATTCATCGTGAAGAATTCTTAAAATCAGTTTTTTATTGTACTATATTCAAATGTATTAACTTTGTGGGATGTGTAAATACAAAGGGGGTTTAAGATTATATCCATGAGGGATAACAGTAGTATGTTATATTCTTTGGAATTTTAACCACCCTAAGGAGGTTTGCAGTGTTCTTTTGATGTACAATGTCAATAACCGTTGTAAACAATAATTCTTTGTGATGCGTATCCATTTGACTGTGCTGGATGTACAAATACAGTCATATCCAATCAAAGGATTTCATTAAGAGCAGGCACCTATTGATTTTAACCACTCCATTTAGGTTGAATAACCTGTATATAGTTGTTCCACAAAATAGACAAGTTTGAAAATTCTTGTACATGTATTTTGCCTGTTAAGATTAATATCTATCTATTCATCATGAACCAAACCTTATTGAAATCCCTGTAGATCTGGGATGTTGTCTTCCAAATTCATAGTAAATTGGAATAAAATGACTGTCAGACAAGTGGACACTAAAACACAGTACAATCAGCTGCCTTCATTTGCAAAGCAACTGTGCCAAGTAAAGAATATGACAATTAACCATCACGTGCAATTGCTATGTAAAAAGAAATATATTTTTATGCCCCCGTGCAGCGAAAGGGGCATTTAGTGTTACATTTGTCCATCAGTACGTCCCAAAATTGGTTTCCATTCTCTAATTTTAGTTTGCCTCAACCAAATGTTATGAAACTTATACACTAGTCAATGCTTATTACCATAAAACACAGATCAAGTTAGAATTTGGGTGGCGTCACTTTTATAGTTCTCTAGTTATGTCCCTTTATTAAGTTATATGCAAGTGGGTGCATCATCTGTGTCCCATGGACAAATTTTCCATTTATTTAAATAGATTTCCATAAATTCCATATGGGAGATAACTTAGCCTCAGCCTTGGTATCATCATAATTTTATTGTTCACTGTGTTATTTCTGCAGTTTTTCGATACAAACTTAGATATATTAATACTGTTATTGAAAACAATCAAATGTTTGGTGATTATTTCATTAAAATAACTTACTTACTTAAGCCTTAGAAGAAAAGAATATTAGTTATTTCCTGTTCATATTATCTTAGAGAATTGAGCTTCACCTGGGCTTTATGCCCCTTGTTCTTTTACCACTAGGCAACTTCCACATGAATTTTACCAGAAATCACATATAATTTATAGGTAACTTGAACATCATCATTGGGAAAGACACAGTGAAGATGGTTAGACTTGGTCAGCAGTGCATGGAAAGGGTTGCTGCAGTTGTTACTCAGATTGGTAGGCGAAGAATGTTGGTGGTTAATTATTCTGGTCCACAGCCACTTAATTTGGTCTGACTTTATCACAAATTATTGTGCCTTTACAGGTGCAAATATTTGTAGTTAACTTTCTTTGAACCCTTACAGGAGGATTGTAATTAATATATGGATATTCAGAATCAGATTAAAACTATCACAAAAAGGATGAAATTAAGATACATACTGGTATATAACTTCAGATGACATCAAAACAATTTTATTTAAGAATAAACTTAAATAATGTTTCATCATACAAATTTATTTTAAAGAATGGTAAAATTCTTCAACTTTTACTGAAGTAATTAAGAATGAAAGTAAATTTTCAAACTCTAAAAGAATTAACACTGACAAATAAGGTTTGTTTCCTTTCATTTTAAAGGCATTAACAGCATAATTAAGTGGATTTGTCAAAGATTTAAAACATGTTATGAGTTAGAAGTCTTAATTCTTTATATATTGGGTTTGACTTTGTTTTCCAGATGCACAGAGCAGTTCATTAGATAGTTTACAGATAAAACCATCATATAAACCCAGCGGTACCAAATCTGAACCATGTACTCCATCAGATCAGTTCCAATCTTCTAAATTTAACACATTCCCTGATAGTGTCCTTATGTAAGTAATATGACAAGGGATATGTTGCTGAAATTAACATTTGGTTTCAATTACTGCAACACATCCATTAAAGTCCCATGAAATCTCATTTTTCGTAAAAAAATTTTAATCGCGAATAGAAGTGTTTCTTATTCAAATATCTTTATGCTACATGTATTACTATAAACAGAACATTTTTCGAATATAAGGTTTAGAAATGTTTATCTTAGATTATGTTTAAACAGTTTTTACTGTTTTAGGCTTTGTCTTATTGCCACACTCCACTCAGCATCCAAAAAGTGGCCATTGTGGAATCAGGGGAATACATATGTGATGAAGTTTATTTTAGACTAAACTTGTCAAAGTGTTTTACGTGTGATCAGTCACTATGCTGGTAATCTGGTGTTCTGTAAATAGAACAGTTTATTCATCTTTAAAAAATAAAAAACTGTGGATTCATTATAGTCCCCTACCGACGAAGTCGAAGGGGACTTTAGGTTTGCACGCTGTCCAGCTGTCCATCTGTTAGTCTGGCAAATCAGTTTTCCAGACTTTTTTTCTTCATGCTTGAAGATATTGATTTGATATTTGGTGTATTGTTTTATCATGACAAGTTACAGGTCACGTTCGATTTTCAGGATTTTAGCTTTTCTCCTTGTTCAGTTAAAGCCCTTTCCCTAGAATTAAATTTTTTATGAAATACTTATTAAATACTAGATTTCTGTTAAAAGGGAAATAACTCATTTTTTAACTTTCCCTACAATTAAATTTTTGATGAAATATTTATTAATTACTAGAATTCTGTTCAAAAGGAAATAACTCATTTTTTAAAAGATTTATAAAAGACATGGTATTAAGATAAATGACATTTTGGATTTTTTTCCTTTTCTTTAGTAAATTGTTTGAGGAATTTTTATTGATAGGATACCAATTTCGTGGATTACGAGGGTACAGGTTAACCATGGATTGTAAATGTTCAACGAAGTACAATTTTTCTATAGGACTTTATGAAAATTAATATAAAACCACGAAATCAAAAATCACGGAAAGTACAATTCTCATTCCACGAAAATTGATATCCATGAAAATAATAGACAACTTTCGAGTTCGATGCATTTCCGTCAAAAACTCTGGTTTTAGTGAACATCATTCGTGCATTTAGGGGCATCGTCACTTCCGTTCCCATGTTGAGCAATTGGTTGGAAAACTATGATGCTATATTGCACGAACTATTCGGCAAATTGAATTTTCATAATTGACAATCAGCACTGCTGTCATTAGGGAATTGTGATTAAGTACCTACCGAACAAACATTATTTCTAGTTTATCCTGCACAATGACGATCACTAAGACGCTTGATGAACGTTAATAGTGCAGGGATACAGGCGATCCCCTCTATCTGGTAAATGACGTCATAAAGGCGCGCATAATTGACGAGTTTTTTCCGGTGACGGACAAACTCGAAAGTGGTCTATTGAATCCGCAGTACTTGATATGGCAAGGGATAATACTTATTTTCAGAAAATCATAAAGTAAGTTGACAAGTCACCCAAGACCATGATGTCTCACTTGTATGAATTAGGGTGTAAGTATTTGATTTTGATACTGATAATATCTTTATTATTTCATTACAGTCCTAAGGAACAGTCTCCAATAGAACTAGCCTACAAACAGAACCAACAACTAATGATGGCCTACAAAGCAAGGTTGGCTAGACTGGACCCCAAGAGAAGAATGGCCACAGACTATGTAATGCTTGTTTACTAAAGATACCAGGGGGAAATCTGTAACAGGAATTTATATCCTCTTAGTTTCTGTTACACCCTAAATTTTCTAACAACCCTGTGTACAGTTGGAAAAATTGCCTTTTTCTTGTTGATGAATGCAACAACTAAAACACAATTGATGTCAAAAATATTTCCTTGTATTAATATGTAATAATTTTTATCTCTCCTTATTTATATTTTTTTCCAACTAATATATAATTGAGTAGTTGACAAGATCATTCCCAAACTTTTGAGCTATAAATTAATTTTGAATTTCATGTTTTTCATTTTTGTTTTATTATTATATTCTTGTAATAACCAGTTCACAAAAATAATCTTACAGGCTGTTTTATAAAAAAATATAAGGGATCCAGGGAAGGCACTCTGAAATCTCAACTATGGGTAGGTGTCAAGTTCAGTGAAAATGTAAGTGAAATTCTAAATTTGCCTCTATGTAAAAATAAGGAGATGTGGTATGATTGCCAATGAGACAACTATCCACCAAAGTTCAAATGAAGTGGATGTAAGCAATTATAGTTGGTAACCCCATTTTGAAAGAGCCTTCTCTGGGAAATATTTATCTTTAAATGGAATAGCCAGGCAGGTTTTATTTGTGCCATTTTATTTTATACTCTTAAGTATATATATAATATATGATATAAAGTTATGTTGTTTTTTTCAGAGTCTGACAGTTCAAAGGAAAATGGCAGAAAATTTAGCAGTTGCAAAAGTACAAGAAGAAGCAGTATCCTTGTTCTAGAATTGTATAATTAAATCCATTACAGTTGTCATAGAATACAAAAGTTTTACATAATTTGAACTGTCAATTCAGAGTTTAATGTTTGCATTTATTAATGTGAGTATCTAACAATCAACACTAATACAGGATTACTTATTTGATTCTGGAACTTGTTGCAATAAAATGTCACTACTGAGTACTGAGTAACTAGCAAAATTCAAATTGCAGGTCTAAGTTTTTGTGGTGTCTTTTGTGTAACTGTTTTAGGTAGTAAGGAATTAATATTGCATTAATTATTTATTAAAAGTATATTGACATAAGACTTGGTCTTTTATAACTTTCACAAAATTTTTAAAAAATAGTAAGAAATTTATAATAGTGCATGTGAAAAAAAATCATGTTGTTACTGAAAATCTGAAAAATGGTAAAATTTTGTTATAATTGTTTGCTTCACTATTTCAAGGAATTTGTACTTTTTTATGCTCTGCCTACTATATTGAAGGGCAGAGGGATTAGTTTTCAAGTCTATCCATCCATCTGCTGATTGTCAGGTATCATCAGGTATCGTGGAAGAAAAGTTTTTGTTCTAGGTAGTATACCTTGGAGATGTGGTCACATAAACTTATTTGTTGTTGGTAAGGCATGGTGTCCAATGGACATATTCCTGTTGAGGCTTATTGTTTGCTAAGCAATTTTATATGGTTTTATTATTTCTGTTAAAACGAAACATGTATTTATCCTTTAACTTTGCCAAGCTAAAGAAGAAAATGAATGAAAGACAACAAAGATTAGAAGAACAAGCTGCAAGGTATAGTTAGATTTTTCTAATATGTCTTCCATGTCCTTTAACAACCTGTAGAATTTTATAGACATATTTGCACTTTACTATCTTTATTTGGCAAATGGATCACATAATTTATGTTGCATAAATGTTTGAAATATGTAACAATCTTTTAAGCTGAGAAAATCACAAAAAAATCATTTTTAAATGAAAAGTGTCTATTTTCCATTAAAAAATGATGATGTTAACAAAAACGTAATGTTAAGTCCATCACCATTGATACCAAAATACAGAGTAGACTCCTTTGAGATCACAAAGCACTGCCCTTTGTTGTACTGTGTCCTTAACCCATACATTCATGATTGTATCTTCAGTGTTTGGCATCTGAAGAAATTACTGGATCTCAATTTTAATTTAAACATATTACAAATATATTAACCTAGTTTACATAATCTGTTTCCTTAAACTGTATCTCAGTTCTGTAACTCACTCTATGAGATACTAAACACAAGCACCGGACAATGTCAAATTAACTCTATGTGTAGAAGAACATTCATTAAATTATCTAATTCATTTAAAATGATTACCATTGATTTCAGGAGATTTGGAACACCGACAGGGTTAACAGATGATGATAAAGAACAAAGACAAATTTACAAAAAAGTCCTGGAATTTGAACAAGAGCATGTAAATATTTGCATAAATAATTGCTTTTTCTTAATAGAAGTAGAAGTGAATGCTTTATGATAAGAAAAAAGAGTTTTTAGTGAGAGGTCTAACAGAAAAAATGTAGTTCTATGAGAAAGAACCTCACTCTTGCATGTATATGGTGCCTATTGTAATATCATGACTAAAATGTCTTGTAAATTTAGGTTTTCCAAATAGGATATGTAAAAAAGAAATTCTTAATCTTTCTGTTTGTTATTCTGAAATTTGCAATTCCAGAAATATATTATATTATGATTGGAAGGCACTTTCTATAGATACTACATTGACGATTAAGTTTGGAACAATTTTTTGCACTAAAAAATACACATTCATTGTACCTCACTCAATAAAATCTTCATATTATTTATTTTTCACCTTTCTTATTCAGTAAATAAATTGTGTCTGAAAAACCTCAAATTAAGGGACATAACTTATTTAAATCAATGAATTAAGAAACAAATTGTATAGACTGCAATGTAAATAGCAAGTTCATGGGATATAACTAACAAGTACAATAAACAGCAAAACTTATTTTTAGCTCACCTGGCCCACAGGGCCAAGTGAGTTTTTCTCATCACTTGGCGTCCGTCGTCGTCATCTTTCGTTGTCTGTTAACTTTTACAAAAATCTTCTCCTCTGAAACTACTGGGCCAAATTTAACCAAACTTGGCCACAATCATCATTGGGTATCTAGTTTTAAAAATGTGTCCGTTGACCCCGCCTGCCAACCAAGATGGCAAACATGGCTAAAAATAGAACATAGGGGTAAAATGCAAGTTTTGTCTATTTTTTGAAAACCGATATAAATAGAGAAAATCTGACAGGTGCTGAAATGTTCAGAATGTTTAGGTCTACCAATCGTCCATATAGTAATAGGAGTTATTGCCCTTAAATGACAAATTTTGCCAATTTTTTGCATTTTGCCTTATATCTTAAAAATTATAATAGATAGATAGAAACTTAAATAAGCAAAAATGATCAGCAAGACAAAATCTACAATTAGAACAATATGGAGGAAATTGTCCAACAACTCCTTATTGGAGATATTACCCTTTAATGACGATTTTTACCATTTTTTTGGCGTTTTGCCTTATATGATAAAAATTATAATAGATAAATAGACACTTTGAATCACAAAAATGATCAGCAAGGCAAGATCTACTAGCAAGTCAAATTTTGCCGATATAGTTAGTAGACTCACTCTTTATTGGAGTCATTACCCTTAAATGAGGATTTTTTTTTACCCTCTTTTGTGTTTTGAGCAAAAACTAAAGAAGATAGAGAGAAACTAAACAGACAAAATGATCAGCAATAATACAAGATCAACAAAACAGAGATTTTTCTCATGAATTCTATTCTCATCTACAATGTTGGAAAGTGTACTTTGTTGAATATGCACATATATCAAGGTGAGCAACACAGACTCTTTAGAGCCTCTAGTTCAGTTCCTTTGGAAAAAATTCTTACAGAAGCTTTTACAATAACTAAAACAAATTTTTATAGTCTATTGTGTTCAAGAGTCAAAGTTCTAGTGTTGAACTTTACAAAAATGTTCATGAATATGCAAATCTATATCCTTAAAGATCATTTCTGATATAGAAAAAAAGAAAACACCATTAAAATCTGCATAGTTATTTCAGATGAGTATTTGCCTTGCTTTTAAAAATTGTCTTCATGATCATCAGCTACTATAGTTATAGGATTGATTGCATGTTTCATCTTTCATTGGGCAAAGTCAAGTTTTTATGAATAGCTGAATTTCAATGCTAGCATAAGAAATGATTGTAAGGGACATGTACTTCTAACAGGCTTAGTCTATCCATTGCTTCATTTTCATTGAAAAACTTTTAAAAAGTTTTCATAATTAAGATCAGTTTTTAGTTAATATAAGTAAAAGGTAGACTGACTTTATTAGGTCTTTAGAATCATTGTTAGGTGCACATGTATGTCTGTTGGGATTCATCTGAGCATGACCTCATTTTATTGGTTCATTAACCAATGTAAAACTGTGATACATGAAGTAAGACCTTGAACTGTAAAACTTCAACATATAATTCAGTCATAATCAGCAAGGCAGGTGAGACATTTCAGTGTGTCTTTTATTGTATACAGCAAAACCAGTAAAAATCAATTCCTTGGGGGCTGTGACACTGAAAATTTGGTTTAGATTACAGTGTTCTCCCCAGGCCGATATGACACTGCGGTCCCGCAGCACCTTCAAAATATTTTCGTTGATCCCGCAGCGCCTTAATTGGCCGCTGTCCCTTAATACTTGATCCCGCAGCGTGTTAATTTTCACATTTTAATTATAAATGTTGGTTAAAATTGTCAAGTTGCTGATTACCGCTGAGAGGTCGGTCAATGTTGCGCAATAACTGATAATTAACTAGCAAAGTCTCTGAGTTACCTGTTCCAGTCTTATCAGACCATGTAATCAGGTTATAGCGTAAATGATCATCAAGAAGATAGATATTTTAGAAGAAAATAAAGTTTTAAAACTTCAGTGCAAAACTGAAGAAATAGATCGCAAATACATTGTATTTACGCATCGTCTGTGTGCGATACTTGGCCATTTAAGTATGAATTTTTCATTGGTCGAGAAGAAGAATCTATTTAAACACGACCAATGAACATGATGAATCTACGTGATAAATTTGAATACACATTACTAAAGAAATTTACAGTGAAATTTATGAATAAGAGTATTTGTACGTCAAAAAGTAAAATAAACTTTTATTTAAGATAACGAGAGTGATTTCTTTTATTAGAAAGTGAAAAATTGTTGCTTGCAAGTAAAATTCGTCTGTCAACTGTCACGTTTAGAAATAAAATAATTTTTAACATCGATCGTTAATTCGTCCATCGGGAAATATACGTATGTACAGAATTGCTGCAGCATTTGTATAATGTCACTAGTAAAGAATTTCACTGGTTTTAACTTTGATGAATTTGTCAAGTTTCGTTTATATCTGCCTGCCAAAGAAACGTTTTGACAATTATACACACGGAAGCGTAATGTCAAACTACGGACACTGATCAGCTGGTTCCTTACAATTTTTGTGTTTTAAAAGTTGTATACCGAACATCTTAAACATAGTCAATATTAATGCTGAATCAACATGTTCTTTGCAAAGAAGAAATGGGTTAAGCGAAAGGCAGATGATGTTTTCAACCCTAAAGAGGATAATGACTGAGGAACAGGCTGTCCAACAAAAATACAAACTCTTGTTACACTGTACTATATCTCTAGAAGGAACAGAGAGTAAAAAAATAAATATTTCTGAAGCTGTTCAGCATTGGAAGGCCCAGAAGAACATGAGGATTTTTCTTGAACTATATATACATTTTGACTTATTTAATTGACTGTGATATAAATGCTTTTTGTGTTTAAAATGAATTTATTTCATATATATATTCTTATTCTTTATCATGTATATTAATACTGTGCATTATTGCATGTAATGATTTATGACTGATTGCTTCAGATCACAATAGTCCACTCTAAAAATAGAGTTACGCGCCTTGAAATTTTGCGCCTTTAAAAAATTTCTGGGGAGAACACTGGATTAGACAGTAGTTTGGTATACACACACTAAATTACTATAGAATATCTTTAGCATGATAATAACACTTTACGAATTTGGTGTGACAGAAGCGTGTTGCGTATTAACCTTCATCATGACCGCCCAAACTCAAAATTGTGAAAGCCAAAGATGTATAAATACTTGATTACTTAAGGAACTATATAAACAAATGAGACTTAACAAGAAAAGCCAAATCCATCTATGATCAACTTTGTCTGATGGAGTTGGATCCTTTCTTTATTTCTAACTTTGTCAACAAAGAATTAAAAGAAAGATATTTAAGAAAACTGTCTGAATCCTAAAGGTTTGTATTTTAAACATTTATTTACAAATACATGCATTGATTTTATTTTCCAGCTTGTTTTTAATAGTTGGAGGAAAAAGCTTGAGGAAAAACCAGATGATTCTGAACTTATAAATAAACTGATACAAGAGATTATAAGGTAATCATAAATAATCATTGTAGTTATACTGTTCTCAGAGAATCAAGCTTTAAAGAACAAGGCTTTATCAGAGTATATCATTTATAAAATACAGGTTATGATGCTCTCTTTATTTATGAGCATTGTAATTATGAAATACCTGCTAAGAATAATGTTTATACAGACATGAGTTTTACTGTATGGCCATCTCACCCAATCACTATCAAGTGTGAATGTTGGCACCTAATTACAATGGTGTGACACTGGTCATGCTTGAGTATCTGGCTATTATAGGTGTTGCTGGGCCAAAAAATTTAATGCATAATCTAAGAAAAAGCCAGGGTACAAATTATCAATGAAAAGTTATAAAACTGACACAGCAAACACCATAAAGCTGAAATCTTTGTATATGTTATGATAAAACTGAAGAAGAAATTGTTGTGTTATTTTCTTTGCAGAAAAATCTGTAGTTTTTATGCTGTCAATTACCAGCCAAAGGGGGCAAGTCTACAGTCATGTGCTAATTTATCTCTTAAAACAATATTGTCATTACTTTTAGATCAGTCTGGAATCAATATAAGGGAGAAAACAAAGAATATAGGTTTCATGTTTGTAAGATTTATTTCAGTTTTACTTTTAAATAGTCGCAGTCATTGAAGCAGCAGATATTATTTTTTTTTAACATAATAGTAATGATCTTGATGATTTGTTAAAATGCTTTTTTATTGCTTTTTTCATTATTTTAAGATCTAATGAGCACCCATTAACACTGAAGATGAAGACACTACAGAAAAAACTATATGATAAGTTACAACACATTGTCAATGAGAAAATTAAGATTGTTGATCAAATTAAAGTTCCATTGTCGGAGTCCTTGTATCCTGCATATCACTGGGACAAAAGCAAACAACAGGATAACAGTAGTGAAGACTCCAAAGGTACCAGTTATTTGAGAAGTGAATGTGAAAGTAAAACAATGGATCATGAAAATAAAAGTAGAACTGATGATGGAAATGACAGTACAGATGATAAATTCCAAAGTGAAAATAAGACTGACATTGAAAGGGAAGTAAACAATGAGAAAATGAAAGATACACATATTTTACAGGAGTTGGACAATGAAAGAGAAAATAAGCAAAAAGTTAAAGAGGAAGATTTAGATGAAGATGAAAAAAGAGATAAATGGGAACCAGATTATACCACAGATACAAGCGACATTTCTGAAGTACAAACAATAGTAAAAAAAGATTTGGAAAAAGCAATTGACATGAGTGAGAAAGAGAGTGAAAAATTGAGGGATAGTATCAAAGAAACAAAAGGCATTCTTCATCAAATTTCACAAGAATATGACCAGTATAATCAAGATAATATGGATGAATTATTTGATGATGAAAATTCTGATGAAAGTAAGGATGATGCAAAAGAGGATGAAAAGTCTGAGGAGAAAAGTATTCAAATAGATGAAGAAGATCAGAATGATACTGGTAAACCTTTGAAGACATCTGCATCTTTGTCAGATTTAAAGTCCATAGAGATGAAAATTAAAAATCTTAAAAATGAGGCTTATCAGCGACATATTAAAGCAATATCCCAGGATATTCATATGTACCTGGAGAAGATGTTAGTGCTGTTTACAATCTGTTATGAACAGTTAGATTGTATTGAAGGCAAGGACCAGTGTTATGCTTGTTTGGAGAAATCCATATTTAAACCAGTCTGGAGATATTTATTGGGACTTTTCAGGTAAATTGAGTGTCAGTATACTTTCCTCATTGAAAAAAGACAAGTGCCCTTACAATTTATCAAGGTATAAATCATACTTAGTGTAGACAAAATAAAAATCAGTTCAAAAGAAACTCCCAAAGATCTTGCCCTTACAATTTATCAAGGTATAAATCATACTAAGTGTAGACAAAATAAAAATCAGTTCAAAAGAAACTCCCAAAGATCTGTCAAAAAATCTTTTTTTTTAAAAGTCAAAATACATGTATCATATGAACAGTGACAACCACTGATGATATTCCTGGACTTGAACAGGGGTATAAAAGTGTGATCAAAATCATTGGATTGTCCTTGATTTTTAGTCAATCTGTCAACAAATTGATTGTAATATGTACAGCTTTTTTTTTTGGCCAGGTTGCACAAAGAACAAAACTGGTTTATAGCTGGGTAAATGCAGGCTGACGAGGAAAGGACGATACCTGCTTTGAGCAATTAACTCCTTGTGCATCTTTCAGCCAAAAGCCATTAAATTTTACAATGTTTGTTTACTCTACGTTTTAAGAATATACAATTGTAGATTAGCTAATGAACCAAAAGAGTTGACCTTGGCCTATGTGATGACAGAGAGACAGTCGTGTTTACCAGCAGACTGTAGTGTCAAACTAAAGCTTCAGATGACAGATTGTGATGAACCATATAATATTGCAGTGACACATCTTACAACACTTCCAAATCAGCAAACACTTCTGGATAAACTAGAATGTTTAGGTAAATTCTATGACACATCGAGTTCAATATTGATGTATCTGAAAACACTGTCATATCAATAACAACTTCAAGTTCAACAGTGAATACTGCGACACATTGTATGTAACAGTAAGAAATCAGTTAACACTTGTCATATATCATAAGCTATTTCCAGTTATTATTCAGGTAAATTCTATGACACATTGAATATAGCAGTGACAGATTAGTAAACAAAAGATTTCTAAACTCCACAATATCAAACACAAAAAATTCTAGGCCAACTAGATTCTAAAGAGTATTTGGGTACAATGACAACAGTCTTCATGCTTGACCACAGGCACACTAGCCCAGGCTTGTCAAATTTCTGTAAGGCCATGCAAAAAAAAGATTATTGGTTTCTCTTAAACCTGCAGGTTATTTTTTACCCTCCAGGTCAATTCTCTTTTTAATAGATGAAAAAACAAGAACAAGACTCTTTTTTAAGACGATCATCGATGAGGCTTTAATGGTCTGATAATTCTTGTTTCATTTATCATGTTTATCATTCTTTAAGTTTAAATAAGCTTATATTACAATATAGATCAAGATAGAATGTCAAACAAGTTGTTTTTTCAAGAATTCCCTACCAATTGTTTAAGAAAAGTTCTCAGTAGACTGAAACTGCATGTGCCTTGTTTTAATTTTTCGCCAAAAAATTAAATAAAATAAAAAGTTTTTCTTGCCTACTGACCCTTTAAAATTTCCTTGTGTTAGGGGAAACCAACGTTCATAGCAATTTTACTACATGGCGAAAGAATCTATACAAAATTTTCCAAAATATGAGTGTCAGGTCTGTAGCTGCAAAAGTTTATCGTGAAGACTGTGACACATAAATTGTTTACAGATCTTGAAAGACTTATATCAACACAAATTTCTATTCAAACCAGCTTGTTTAGGTATACACACTTCTAGCAAACTAGACTATTTAAGTAAATTCTGTGACACATGCTATACAAAATCATAAATACTTTTAAAAAAACAAAGTTATATAAACAGACACATCTAGGCTATATCAATACAAATAGTTCAGTTACTGTAACATATCATACAGCAATTACACTCATTTATGACAAGTTAAACAAACAGATAGTAATGAACTGCAGATGCAGTTATGAGTCCAAGATCAGATAGCTATATATGGATTCTTACATTGGTACCAGTGGATTATCAGATTATTCCAGTCGAGATAGTTAAATTATTGAATTCTAAAGTCAGAGCCTCGGCAAGGACTTTAAAATTCAATAATTTAACTATCGAGATTGGATAGATCCGACAATCCACAAGTAACTATGTAAGAATCTGTTTCTCTAATGATTTCAAATAAATTTCCATTTTTGATAAACGAAAATCCACTTCGAGTGCCTTCCACATTCCTGATTTCTACCTCATACAAATTTAATATTGTCAATTTCTCTCACACCTGTTAGCACATTTCAATTCATCCAGAGAGCTGGTAAAGGTTATTATCTTTTCACTTAGCCAATCATATACTGAGATCATTGCCAACCACATGTTGATTATTTTTTTTAAACAATGGGTCCAGAAAGGGTTAAATTGCCAATGAATTAGAGAACTACTTTTATTGTTCACTTGTCTTGTATGTTTTATAATGTTTACTTTCAGTGAAGTGTTCCAGATTGGTGTGTCAGTGTATTGAAGATTACTTTAAAAATCTGAAAATTCCTTCTATGTAAGTTTCCATCTATAGATTTTGAGCTATTTTTAAAATTAAGAAATCAAGTAATGAAATTAATTATTGCATTATATTGACAAATAGAACAATTTGGACAAAAAATCAAAATGGTGAGTTCTGCAAAGCGGGTCGACTGGGATGAAAGATGGGAAATATGGACTGCCACTTGAGTCATCCATGAGGCTATATTGAGGGGATGCTAATATTCATGGATTTTATGGTTTATAAGGGAAACAATGAATTTAAAGGGTTTAAGAAATGCTGATTTTAGTTGCATTGATAGTTCCAATGTACCAGTTGTTAAAACAACAAAATAAAGCATACTTGAAACAGACATTTTTAATCTTTAGAAATTAATTATGACAAAAGAAGATGAAATTTTGCAAAAGGTCATATCACTTTGAAATATCTTCTGTATACCCTCAATTAGACTGCTCACATGAAAGTATTTGCTGCTAAATCATATGGAATATTTTGTTTAGTGTATAACTGTCTTATCTAATGGAAATACTGATGGTAGCTCCATGCATGTTTGGAAATTATCTGAGAACTTGACCAGTTGTCTACTGTAAAAATATTTTATTGATCAAAGTGTCAAATATATTTTATAAACAAAACAAAAGGGATCATATCAATATACATATGATCTTTAGGATCCTGAAACAAGAGGCAGTTTTATGTATATCTATTTCTAACTAGTGAACTGATTGTTATATATTTGTGTTTTACAGTGGAGCTGATGATTTGTTACCGATCCTGTGCTACGTTATCATTAAAGCTGGACAACCACAGATCTTATCTGAATGTCTGATACTGGAAGAGTTTATTCATGAAGGGTAATGATCTTTTCATATTCATGAAGGGAAACAGTGTATCACATATTCATGAATAGTGCCAATCTGTAGCACATTTATGAAGGGTAACAATGTATTGCATATTCATGAATAGTGACAATTTGCAGCACATTCATGAAGGGTAACAATTTATTGCATATTCATAAAGGGTAACAATTTATTGCATATTCATGAAGAGTAACAATTCATTGCATATTCATGAAGGGTAACAATTTATTGCATATTCATGAAGGGTAACAATTTATTGCATATTCTTGAAGGATAACAATACTGCATTGAACACTGTTCTTATACAATAAAAATGTTTCTAGAAAGTTTCTGATTTTATCCGATTTGAATTCTGTTTCAGTGGAAATGCAGGGGCCTTTTATAGCTGACTTTGCGGTATGGGTTTTACTCATGGTTGAAGGCTGTACGGTGACCTATAGTTATTAATTTCTGTGTCATTTGATCTCTTGTGGAGAGTTGTCTCATTGGTAATCATACCACATCTTTTTATTTTTATATTTAAAGAACTTTTGACAGATATCCTTCTTCATAGATGTCCTATCATTAGCCATGAAATTATTAATTCACTGTTACTCTTTCTTCACTTCAGAATTTTGTCTTAAAACACAAAAGACAGTACAAAGTATTCATCTATTTAATATCAACAATATTATATAATTTTAAACATTTAAAGGGGCATTAGCTGTCAAATTCATGTTCACTGATTTTACTGAAATTGTCATATATGATGAATAACATACTAAAATGCTTATCCAAAATACAAAAAATTTATGATAAACAATCAACATTGCATGGACTCGATAATATATATCAGCATTTTGTATGCATTTTAGTCTAGATGTCATTTAATTAACCATCGAGATGACTCCGAAGTCTGCCGACTGTCATATAACCCGATGTAAACATAAATATAAATATAGATAGCGACCACATGCAAATGGATTTTTCTAGGTCTGTTTGATTTCATGTTATAGGTTAAAACAATATGTTTATCATCATTTTTACCTGTATCAGAATGATTTTTTGTGGATGGAATCGGTCAACGAAATGGTTCACCCTTGTTTCACTTATAATGTTGACATTCTTTTCCTTTTAATAGCTGAACACGCCTATTACATGCATAACCTATCGCCAGCTTAGGGTTAAATTGAAGTTCACATGAATAAGGATTGACATGAGGTCGAATTATTCACTTGCAAGTGAAAAATACATCAGCGATGTTTTTTAGTTTATTATACCCCCACTTTTGAAAAGTGGGGGTATACTGTTTTACCTCTGTCTGTTCGTCCGTCCATCCATCCATCCGTCCGCCCCATGAATATTTTTCGTTGCATTTTTCTCAGGAACTACATTACAAGGATTTCTGAAATTTGATTTCAGGGTTTATATGAGTCCGCTATACCGTGTGATGCATTTTCAGATTCATCACTCAACAACTTCCTGTTTACCGAACACTTACATCATTTTACACATGACATCCAAGTAGTTGAAAATTTTCATCACATTTATCTCAGGAACTACATTACAAGGATTTCTGAAATTTGGTTTCAGGGTTTATATGAGTCAGCTATACTGTGTGATAAGTTTTCAGATTCATCACTCAACAACTTCCTGTTTACCGAAATATTTGGGTGGGGGTATCATCAGTGAGCAGTAGCTCACAGTTTCACTTGTTTTGACAAATTTGGGCCAAACTAAGTGCTTGTAACAAAATGTAATTTCAAAATTCCGCTTTTATTAATACTCGAAACAAAAAGATTTGTATTTTAGATTTTTGTCTAACTCGTAGCTAATGCCCCTTTAAAATGTGCAAGTGCCTCATTTACTCTTAGTCTTGAGTCTTTTTCATGACAGTAATCGTTAGGTTTATAAATTCTTATATTGTACGATAAATAAGTTTTTGTGGCTTTCCTTTAAATGGCTATGTGAGGCATTGTCTGGCGTCCAGAATCTTTTCACATTTCCATCTTCTTTTGAAACAACTTGTCAAATTTTAACTAAACTTGATAGGGATGATGTATGGAATCCTCAGTAGGACCTGATCAGATGGAAAAATGCTCGTCAGAGGCAATCGATGATAATGATGGGACAATTTTCAAAAATCTGAATTTACATGTTCAAATGTTTAGAAACATTAGGAGATTGATAATAGGAAGACTCTCACCAAACTTTCCCCATTTAATTTTGATCGGATGGCAAACTCGACCTTATGAAAACTGAAATATTCACTATTGGCTTATATCCCAAAAAATTCATAAATGTGTTTCAAAAGCTAATTGTTGCATGATTTTGGGGGAAATGCCATTTTAGTATCCTTTTGGTGGGCATTTACATACCTTTGAAAAGCCAAAAAATGCCATTTTTTAAAACTTTAGTAAATCTCAAAAGTTATATGCATAGATGCCAGACAAATGATCATATCTCCTTTGATGTTCTCATTTGGATATTTTTGCAGTTTTGATATTGATCAAAGTTGCAAATTATACTTTCTAAATGCATAGAATATATTACACTGACATATTAGCTTAGTTCAATTTTCCCTACAGGCTATATATTATAAATAATCAAAACTACCGTTGATTCACTATTATTCATTGGATACCAACTTTTGTGGATTTATTAGGTATAGTTTAACCACAAAATTAAGTGTTCAACCAAGTAAAAAAATTTCTACTGGCATATATATATACAGACTATCACAAAACCACGAAAATAAATGAATCCACAGTAAATCCTTTTTGTTCCTGTCACTTTTTATCAAAATTTACTGAAGTAGCTCACATATCATGGCACATGCATGTTTTATTTTTCCTAGGTATATAATGGGTGAAGAAGGATATTGTTTGACATCCATACAGACAGCTGTAGGTTATCTGGTATCCCAGGGAATGGCTGCATAGACTGGAGACCTTCTCATTTATAGCTTTTGATTGTTATTACCTCCCCTGATAAAGACCTACATATAATGTAAAGAAAATATCAGTTTTGGGTTGTAGGGCTGTGATATAAAGATGCAGTGTTGTAACTATTGTTTACTGGTAAAAGATTCCACATCATTTGTGTAGTGGAAGTTTGTTTTTTATGTGATTTTGATATCATTTACAAATAATTGTAGATATGTGCCATTTCTAAGAACATGAATTATATATATGTTATTCATGATGTGATATATTACTAAATAAATTTCACCTGATTAGGCAATGCTTTTAAGAATAGCTATGAAAGAAAATAGTGTGTGAGCATTCATCCTAGAATTTCAGTAATGTTTGAAATATATTAATCAAAGGATTTAAAAAAAAATCACTATTTTTGTTTTCTTGAAAAGAACATCCCTCAGTTATCCATGTGTTATATTAAAAGCCATGTGCAGTCAGGTGAGATTAATGCAGTGATGTACATCTGTTACATTTTCACTATTGTGAATGTAAAATCAATTGGTTTTGTGCATAATAGAATGTGAAAAAAGTTTTATTCTTCAGACAATCTTTGCAAAATCAGGGTTCTCCTAGTATGGGAGAGATGCAAAGCATTTATAATGTATCATGTATAGGTGGTTGGATTTTGTTTGACTTTTTAAAGGACAAATAAATGTCATATCTTTCAAATTGATTTATTTACATCTGTGGTGTTTTAGATAAAATAAGTACCTACAACCAATACATACATTTTCCTCAATGAGCTTTTACTTGCAGTTACTGACGATATTGGTTAAGTCTTTAGTACACTTTACTAACTCTTCCATAAAATAAATGTTTCTTGTCATGTCTGTTGCTTGAACTTTTTTGTAAAAAGTTGTAGTATCATATTTGATAATATTCTATTGTCTGTGATATTTAAAATGGACTGGTTATACTTTAAGTTATAATTTTTTAAGAAACAAAGGGGTGGTTATTAACTTTTGTTAAATTATGCATTTAGGATCAAGTCTTATTTTCTTTCAAACAACTTTCAAGAAGGGACAACTGTGTCCAGCCATATTATGTAGATTTTTAAAATTAGTAGAAAACATTTATCATGTATCTAGAATCATTAGTAGATATAAGTACACTGTGAAAATAAACTATGTCAATTCTATAAACATATAGATTAAGTATGAAATAAGTGCCATATTTTATAAAAGACTGTGTGTTGCATATTTTTACTTGATTTATTGGGAAGTTGGTGCAATACTTATTTGTATTTTACGTCAGATTCATTCTAAATGACCAGCATTATTTTTGCTTGGTGTTAAACACCATTTTCAGCACTATTGTGCTATTTCGTAGCATCAGTTTTTATTGGTGGAGGAAACAGAAGAACGACCTTAGGTAGGAAAACTGACAATCCAAGTTAATTAAGATAAGAGTCTAGCGCACATGCCACGTGCGGGATTCAAACTCACAACCCCAGTGTTGACAGGCTAGTGATACAGTATTTGACTACTTAAACCACTTGGCCACCAAAGTCATTTGAGCTCAGTATGTTTAGTTCACTTTGCAGGACATTGTAGGAAGTAGATGATTGATAGGTGATTCCAGATGTGGATGGTTGTGAATTATTTCAAATTCTATTTTAAATTGTTATTTTGCTATTATTTTCATGGGTAGTATGGTTTAGAATACAGGTAACCATTTTTATAGCAGACTTTGCCAGTTCAATATATCTTTATTGAAGGTGTGGATGTTTTGATTTTAAGAGTATCTATCATGTTGGTATTACAATGTTGACAAACACATACCACTGTAGTAATTGTCCATGTTCTATGTTCATATGTCTTCACATGGAGGATGCAGTAACAAACATTTTATCACATTTAACACTTTGTACTTTAGTCTTGTGATACCTGTGATTATTTTTTTATATGTTCCTGACCTTTATGTCTCACCTGTAAAAACTACTATTCTGCATAATATATCTGTATAAACACTTTCAGGGTCACTTGAATTCATGTTATCATGCACTTGTACTATATATATTTTATTAAGAGTTGTTATTCAGATTTTAGTAAAACTTAACTCATGAATCATGATAATTTGATTTCTTTAGAGACATTTATATTTATACATTAAATTTTCATGTGAAGTTTAAAATGATTATGATGAATAATTCTTTCTGATTAAAATGCAGATCCTGTGTCACAGCTTTGATTGCAAGGATCTAACAACACTTCTTTTTACTTTCTGTTCTGGTAATTATTACATTAGCCTATTAAATTTCAGCCTTCAAATTTTTGAAGTGTGTATTATAATCAGAGAAAGCCAGAGGATCCTACAAGTAGAACAGAGCATTTTTAGATCTTTTTAAGCTAAGCTTGGAACAGGATCTGTATTTTAACCAAATTGATGAATAATATATGTGAACATTGTATATATGCATAATTAATAATGCTTCTATGAACATTGTATTTGCATAATTAATAAAGCTTCTATGAACATGGCCAGTTTAACAATTTACATGATTGACAAATGATCCATGGCTGAATTATCAATTCATATTTTATGCGTTACCCTGCATTTTGTTTAGTGTCCTCTCTTTTAAGTCCACTATGGGGGAACTGCAAGGGTAGTGTATAATTGTATTCCATCTGCTTGTCACACTTCATTTTTCTGCACTTTTTTCTGTTCTGCTTAAATTTATTGATTAGATATTTGATTTTTACCAGTTTGCTTTTTGCCTACTACCTTGAAAACTAAAGTAGATTAAAAGAAACCTTTAATAGCAAAAATTATCAGCACAGACTAATACATTGCTTTTGACTCCGTCAAGGCGAGACAAAAACTATAGGTCACTGTACTGCCTCCAACAGTAAGTAAAACCGATACTGCATAGTCAGCTATAAAAGGCCCCGAAAATGACAAATGTAAAACAATTCAAACGTGAGAACTAACGGCCTGATTTCCATGTTTACCAAATGGTTATGATGAACCATAATCAGGTTGGGGCCAATCACACATTTGCTCTCATCATTTCCCATAATGCAAGGGAAACTACATATAATTAGCTATTGAAATGGACACTTATTAGGAAAATCAAGGAGATTATATATAACCTCCTTGGCACAATTGAATGTCTTTATAACTGACGTATTTCAGTAGGCACATAAAGTACAATTTCATACATTCAAATTTAAAAAAAAAACTTATTCAAATAATTTAACTTTTTTGTTTAGATAGACCTGTAACTATAAATACAAAGCATGTTATTGTAAATACTGAATATCAGCTCATAATTCCAAGTATAGAAACAGGCAGATATTATAATGTAGATGAAAATGATATATTATGTTCAAACTGTAGCACTAGCTACAACGAAGATGAATACTACTTCATAGTTTATTGTCAAAAACATAACGGTTGACAAATATGACTCACATCCACCTTCCGTGCACCTGTCTGAATCAACGCCTGATATCTATTTATCCTATAAGCTAAACTTGCTCTTGTAATAAAGTATTATTATCTGATTAACCTTTTGTTAGCTATCCAAAAGGTAAAACAAACAAAATTTGAATAAGTTTAAAATAATCTATTGCTTACCTGCATCCACTGTGTCCATGATCAGTTATGCCTCAATGAACAGATTTCTATTGTTAGATTTAACATAAATTTTAAAGGTCAACTGTCCCTATTGTTGTTGGTCAGGTGTTCATTTAGGTACACAACAGATTGCAAGTTCTGTCACTTTAGCAGAAAACTGATAAAATATATATAATCCACAATAAAATACAGAGCTATATGTAACACAGAAATGAAATCTTTCCTCTGAGTGTCTCTACATGGGCATCCCAATGTTTAGTAACGTGCAATAATTGATACCTATAATGCTATAGATTATAACCAATATAACTAGAAAATCCACTTTTGACATCTTTCTGCTTTAAATCCAGTCTAAACAATAGAGGGATAATTTAAACCATCTATAGAAGGATAATCACTCTTTACAGGTATTATCACCATATAGGGGGTTTGTTCCCAACCTGTTATAGAGATTATTTAGATGTGATTCCATATCAGGCTACATGGTTACAGGTCAACAGCTGTTACTTTTGCAAAACTTGTAAAACTTGAAGACATCTACCAGATATTTGGAAGCTATTTTACATCTCCAATAAATCAACCAACATGAAGATATGGTAAAAAGTCATCATTTCGTTTCTGAATGAAAAAATTGTAAAATCTTTCGATTCTTCAAAAGTAATTTTCTGGAACTAAAAGTTTAAAATCGAAAACAGATCACATTGAAGTAAATAATTATTACTAAATTAAATACCTTAAACTCCTCATAAAACTTTAAACATATGTCATGTCCCCAAAAAATTCTGAGGTCTGAGGAAAAAATGAAAGGTCTTTGTCCTAGTAAAGATCAAACTAATTTTAGAACATAGTAAAATGCTTTCGACCAATGAAATGCAAGATTTTCACCCTCTGAATGGTGAAGAATGACACAAAACATGTTCTAAGTAGCTAATTAGCACATACTTACAACTTCTCGTCCAATCAAATTGCTAGAATTTGCCTTCTAATTTTCATAGTACATACTTTTTCCGTGTACTAAGTAACTACGCATGAATGACCACAAGGGTAAGATTTCATTGTATCGTAATCAAGATATTAAAACAAAAATTGCCACTGGCTATTTTGAAATAAAATGCTGTGTTCCAAATTAAATTAAATAGTTTGTAATATGGTTTTCACATTGATTTTTAAATATCCTGCTATTTAAATCTATGGATCTAAAAATGTTTTTGATGATTGCAAGTTTCATTCATTTAAGTAAAGAGTAACAAATATGGTTCTTTATACCTTGATTAGAGTACAACCCCATCTTAAAATTGTGATAATTTATCATCCATGCAATTTCTTTGTACACAAAAAAAGTGTGTACTATGAAACCTTGTGAAGGGAAATTAAGGCAACTTGATCTATTTCGTCATGAATTGATTGATTGATTGATTATTGGTTGCTTAATGTCCAGTGGCAAATATTTCATGCATGTTCAGGACGATGTCATGAATTGCAAAACCGTAATGTCTGAAGAGAATGTGCCACCTATATATTTTGTTTTCAATTTAGACTTGTATATATATATATGTATATACATGATCATACATGTTCTGATACATCTTTTAGTTTTTACTTTGAAATAAAAAAAAAACATAAACCCTAGTATCTTTCATCTATTGGTAGTTGCTTTCTAATGACTATCCGCAGACTATCTATGGGGACATACCAGGGGCGGATCCAGCCATTTTTAAAAGGGGGTTCCAACCCAGGAAAAAAGGGGGGTCCAACCATATGTCCCCATTCAAAAGCATTGATCGTTCAAAAATGGGGGTTTTCCAACCCCGGACCCCCTACCTGGATCCGCCACTGCATACTATCTATATGTTTCAGATTTATTATAGCTTTAGTTTTACTGTGAAATTGAAAATTGTTTTCAAGACATGTAAAGTACCACTGCAGTTTAATTATTGCCTGCTTTTGGACAATTTATTTTTTCATCTTACCATGTAAAGAAGTACATGTATAGTAAAAACACCGGTTTATACCAATAAACATACTTACACCAGCAGCTACCATCTTTTCATTCTAGAGTCAAGGGCCTTTTGAAATAACATATTTTACAATGATACTAGTGAGTAGATTTACAAAACTTCGTTAATGAGCTCCGTTTTACAAACACCTGTGATACAAGTAGTCAGCCAGAATAAACTATCAATAGACCAATTAAAAGATTACTCGAGTTGTAAATATGTATTAGATACAATACAAAGGTAACAAAGAAACAGGCCGGTAACAACCGTTGCCGGATAGTTTTTCTGCACGAGTAGTCAGGTCTAGGTCCGAGGCGCTAGCCGAGGACCTTGACCTGACTACAAGTGCAGACAAACTATACGGCAGGTTGTTTCGGCCTATTTTTGTTACCTTTGTTTTGTATCTGACTTGTACGACGTTTCAGGAAGGAAGTAGTACATTTTGCATTTAGAAGAGGTAGCAAAACTAAACATATTAGAAACTTCAATGACCATATACCAGTTAATGTAAGTTACAGTTTAAACACATTTTTTTCACTTCCTTAAGCCGAGAATTTTTTCTAAAAATTTCAAGAATTTAATAACTTTATAAAAAGAACCATTTCAAGGAAAAGATGAGTGTTGTTTACATTTGAGACTTTTAGAATGCAACTTCGCTAGTAAGTAATTTATAAAAAAAACAGAGCTACCATTTGATTTTTTATTGTGGAAAACGGAAGGAAAGCCGGCGGGGGTGGGGGAGGTTAATCCATTTATAATAAACAGAACTGATATTAAGTGAATGAAATGTTATGAAAAACTGGATTTTGTCTTGTTATTTGATATATATATATATATATATAGGCATATATTTTGGATTTTTTTAATAGTTCATACATGATCATACATATAGGTTGTTTTTATATGTCTCGGATAGTGTTGATCAGGATTTAACACGTGTCACCATATGATCCAATCGCAGCTTACTGTTCAAAATTGATGACATTAGTTGAATGATTTTTCTTCACGATTTGCTGCATATTTGAACATGTATTACATAAACACTTTTTATTTATAGGACAAATCGTGCATTGGTGAGTTGATAGGGATTTTATCTTTTGATTAGATTTGATTTTTTTATATATATTTCCTGTCTTTTTTACTGAAATATAAACGTTGGTACCAGCATTTCTTTACTTTCAGCATTGTCCAGAATACTATTCATGTCCATATGTTGAAGGAAAAAAAAACACTTACGGACCGACCATTTAGCTTCAAAGGGGTATCTTCTTTTCTGAGTAAGAACATTATTTATTTTTCAACGCTATCACCCAACTATTTTCATTTTTTTCGAAATTAAACGATTATATACGGTATACGGAAAATCGGAATCAGAACATTATTTTGTCATCTGCTTGACCACAATATATTTTTCTCATAAAATTGGGTATCAAAATATTTTTTAGAAAAAAGACATACCCCCTTTTTTTTAAGTTAAATGGTCAATCCCTTAGTGTACTGATATGAATAGTAATTTACTGGAATTGTTTGAAATATAGTTATTGATGCTAACGTAAATATTTTAATCAAAAAGACAGGAAATATGTCGGTGAAACAAAAAGTTCAAATCTAATTGAAATTTAAAGTGCCCATGAACTCTCTGATCATGCACGAGTGATTCTATTCATAAAAAGTGTCCGTGTAACAACTAAAAAGTGTCCGTGTATCATCTAAAAAGTGTCCGTGTAACACCCGTTAATGTACTGTTTTCTATAGCTCTGCTGGGGTAAAGTCGTTTGTACATATTTCCTGTCTTTTGATTAAAATATTTACGTTAGCATCAATAACTATATTTCAAACAATTCCAGTAAATTACTATTCATATCAGTACACTAAGGGATTGACCATTTAACTTAATAAAAAGGGGGTATGTCTTTTTTCTAAAAAAATATTTTGATACCCAATTTTATGAGAAAAAATATATTGTAGTCAAGCAGATGACAAAATAATGTTCTGATTCCCGATTTTCCGTATACCGTATATAATCGTCTAATTTCGAAAAAAAAATGAAAATAGTTGGGTGATAGCGTTGAAAAAATAAATAATGTTCTTACTCAGAAAAGAAGATACCCCCTTTTGAAGCTAAATGGTCGGTCCGTAAGTGTTTTTTTCCTTCAACATATGGACATGAATAGTATTCTGGACAATGCTGAAAGTACAGAAATGCTGGTACCAACGTTTATATTTCAATAAAAAAGACAGAAAATATATATAAAAAAATCAAATCTAATCAAAAGATAAAATCCCTATCAACTCACCAATGCACGATTGATCCTATAAATAAAAAGTGTCCATGTAATACATGTTCAAATATGCAGCAAATCGTGAAGAAAAATCATTCAACTAATGTCATCAATTTTGAACGGTAAGCTGCGATTGGATCATATAGTGACACGTGTTAAATCCTGATCAACACTATCAGACATATAAAAAAAAACCTTTATGTATGAACTATTAAAAAAATCCAAAATATATGCCTATATATATATATATATATCAAATAACAAGACAAAATCCAGTTTTTCATAACATTTTATTCACTTAATATCAGTTCTGTTTATTTTAAATGGATTAACCCCCCTTTCCCTTCCGTTTTTCCACAATAAAAAAATCAAATGGTAGCTCTGTTTTTTTATGAATTACTTACTAGCGAAGTTGCATTCTAAAAAGTCTCAAATGTAAACAACATTCATCTTTTCCTTGAAATGGTTCTTTTTTTATAAAGTTATTAAATTCTTGAAATTTTTTAGAAAAAAAATTCTCGGCTTAAGGAAGTGAAAAAAATGTGTTTAAACTGTAACTTACATTAACTGTTATATGGCCATTGAAGTTTCTAATGTGTTTAGTTTGCTACCTCTTCTAAATGCAAAACGTACTACTTCCTTCCTGAAACGTCGTACAAGTCAGATACAAAACAAAGGTAACAAAAAATAGGCCGGAAACAACCTGCCGTATAGTTTGTCTGCACTTGTAGTCAGGTCAAGATCCTCGGCTAGCGCCTCGGACCTTGACCTGACTACTCGTGCAGAAAAACTATCCGGCAACGGTTGTTACCGGCCTGTTTCTTTGTTACCTTTGTATTGTATCTAATACACAAGTGCTAAATTGGATAGTCTATGAAAGGTATATACTATGAAATTAAGAGCTCGGGGCAAGCCCTCGCTCTAAATTTCATAGTATATACCTTTTCATAGACTAACCTAGACTTACCTTATTGTTCTGTAAAACAAAGGACCATTTACTGTAGCAAAATATTGCCTTGGGACATTTGGTCAAAAAAGTGATTTGAAAGATTTTATAGCCCCTGGCATTTTGAATAGACATTAATTATTTGTATAAATAATAACAATGATGAATAAATTTTTAATACACAAGTAGTTCAAATTTCCAAACAATATCTTTTCCATTTTGATAATTACAACTTTGTTAATACAATTTGGCACATCTATTGACATTGTATTGTCATCATTTTCTTTGTTTTCGCTTTCATTTCGATTATTGTTGGGAAACGGACAAGTCATTTTCCTTTTTTTAATATTTATTGACGGATGGCGGCTGTAATGCTTTGCTGACGTTCTCCTGTAATGCTTCCAACGGACGCTTATACGTATCAAGGGCCGACGATCAGTGACCACTCCTTGACTTTACAGTGGAATCGGTAAAACCTGCATTGAATAGTGTAGTGCAACATGTAACTTTTCCAGAAGGATTGGATATATTGCGATCGGTCATGGAAATCCGGGCAGCCTTGAATAATTCCTTCATTTTACTAGATAAAGTGTTTATTCCTATAGGCTGTACACTGAATCGGATGGAACCATTTGAAGCTTAATGGGGTAGAGGCTTGCGGTAAAACCTACCCTCACGTGGAATTAAGGACAAATACTTTTCAAAAATTTTTACTATGCATCTAGGGTTTGACGGATCACTCTTTTGAGTAATGCGTTTCACATCAATATTTCTGTTGTTAAGTCCACACTGTACATTCTTGCACAGCCTCCCGGTATAATGTAGTAACTTATTACCATTCGTATCAACCAAAATACGATACTGACTAGCGTCAAGTTCTTTTAGTTCATCGAGTGCACGAAATCCAAAGAGCTTACAGTTATAGAAAAAAACAATGTTTGTAAGGCCAGTTGCCGTTTCACAATCGAAAACCCCACTATCCCACATGGTTTCCTCGTCCGATGTCAATATAGGGTCTGCTCTTTTAACATTGGTGTCAATACCGTTATTAGTAAGTTCCTTCATCCTACTGTCTAGATATTTTCTAAAAAACGAAAATGGAACGGAATCTTTTTGAAAAAAGTTTATGTCATTTCTGTTACAGTCTGTTCTCAGATACCTACCAAAAAATGCGGATTTTTACTTCTTCTAGCTATAAAATACATCGTAAGAATTTTTTTAGACTTTGTTCTGTTAAGATGTGTCCGTTGGTTTTAATTAAATGATATTTAAGAAGAAAATGAAGAGCAACCGTTGTATGGTAATAGTTTGCCTTTCCTTTGCTAACGCTCGTACTTAATCATGAAGACAGGGATTATCATTCTCTTACATATACTGAATCCAAATTCTAACTTGTAAATCACATGATCATACAGGTAAAAATCTTTTCACTCGAAATTTACTCACTTCACACTTGAGTAACTGGCTGGGTAGACAAATATAACGTAACCTCACAAAATATGTAACATAATTTTGTTCAGATAATAAAGCATTCTCCTAAAGGGACAAATTTTAATCTATGAACAGTAAAACCGAAAAAACATGAGGTTCCAAGAACCTGCATTCATTTTGTAAACGATGCATGACAATGCATGATATTGGCCAAAGCATTTAACAATTTCAGTAACATGGTAATATTGTGTTTGTTTACGGCGAAATATTAACGACCATTTTAATTTTACCAGAGACTTATACAATTGTTGTATATGTCTCTGATTTTACTAAAAAGAAATCTCGTAAAAAAATTTATCAGATCCTACTCTTTTGTCTCAATCTTAGTAATGTGTATTCCTAAACGTATTCACTATTTGTACACGCATGCGTTTTCAATTAAAAAGGGGGCCTCGGTGGCCGAGTGGTCTAAGTAGTTACTACTGTAATCACAAGCCAGTCAACACTGAGGTTGTGAGTTCGAACCCCTCTCGTGCGGGTGCACTCGACTCCAATCTTAATTGACTAGGATTGTCAGTTTTCCTATCGAAGGTCGGTGGTTTTCTTCGGGCACTCCGGCTTCCTCCACCAATAAAAACTGGCCGCCACGAAATAGCCCAGAAGCGGTGTTTAAAAGTGGCGTTAAAACACCAAAAATCAAATCAAATCAATTAAAAAGGTTCTAAAGATAAAAATTTAGTTGTATCTAAAAGACAATTTATGTAGTTATTTTCAATAGAATTCTGGTAAAGGGCTAAAAAAGACCTGCCGACAAGTTTTGGATAATGTTTTACATCGCTCATTTTTTTCAAAAATCTACTTTTCGATTGGGTTTTAGTAATTTTAAGCATTTATGACTTGGTAAAATCTTCGGCAATACGCGAAAAATAATCCTAAAACCTTTTTAATTGTTTTAAGGATGTTCGCCACTCAGTCTTGTTTAAGACTTTTTGTCAAATATCTAACATGACCTTGACCTTTGACCTTGACCGCAGATTTATTTTTATGAACCCAGGACCTCAAATACACGTACCTTAGGTCTTTATTACTTACCATTCATTTGATACATTGACATATCACTTATGTCAAATTCAAAAGGGGAAATAACTGTCATATAGAGTCTACGAATTGATTCAGTTAAATTTGACAAATCATCTTTAGGATATAACGAGCAATTTAGTACAATAAATTTGTTGCTTTCTTTTTACGGTTACAGAGGAGATATCGGAACAATGAAAAGTCAAAATTTAGAACATGACCTTGACCTTTGACCTTGAACTCAAATTTATTTTTATGAACCCAGGACCTCGAATACACGTACCTTAGGTCTGTATTACTTACCATTCATGTGATACATTGACATATCACTTATGTCAAATTCAAAAGGGGTAATAACTGTCATATGGAGTCTACGAATTGATTCGGTTAAAATTGACAAAGCATCCTGAGGATATAACGAGCAATTTAGTCAAATAAATTTGTCGCTTTCTTTTACGGTTACGGAGGAGATCTCACCACAAAGAAAACAGTGTTTGGGGAGATAACTCTTACAATAAAAAGTCTTCGACTAAACAGGGCCAGTCTCAAAAGCGCAATAACTGTTAATTATCATATGCAAAAAAGTCTTTCCACAAAATAGTGGAAAGACCTAATAAAATAAATTGTGTGGGTTGTTTATGCATGGGTTGTTTAAAACCCTTTATGATAATAGAGTTGAAGCTTTAAATGGGCAATTCATTCTGAAATAAAATTTTAAAAAATGCAATGGATGTTTAAAATAGACTATGAGTGGGTAGATATTTTGTGATGTTTTTTCTTAGCTTCTTGCCCGATAGAACTTTGGTCACTTTTCATTGATTTTTATTATCTTTATTTTTTTATCGAAAACCCAAACCCTTTTAAAAACCTACAAATTTGCAGTTTCGAGCGATCTTTAGTGTTTATCGTGTGGTTAAATGAAGTTATAAAATGAATTGCATGGAATATAAAGATTTGTGCTTTTAAGCTTTAAATGAACTGTTTATACTGAAATGAAAATGAAAATGAAAATGAAAAAAAAAATAAACTAAATTGGGTGGGTTGTATAAAATAGTAAAATGGAATTGAAGTTATTAAATGTCATTTTGCTTAGTTTCATGTGTCACCTATTCTAACATCGGACTCGAGTTTTACTGTGCGTGTGTGTTTATTCCACATTGCAGTGGCGGATTTACCGGGGGGGGCACGTGCCCCCCCCAGTCCAGGTCACCAAAAAAAATTTCTAACATAATTTTATTGCTACTGAATGGGCTTATCTAGAGCGGAAATTAATCACAGCTTGATTTGACTTCTCAAATGGCCGTTAATTAACCCCAGCTTCAACATGCGTGATTTATGACAACTTATCGGTGGGTGTGTAAATATTGACACCTGTGAGGGGCCTCGGTGGCCGAGTGGTCTAAGTAGTTACTACTGTAATCACTAGCCAGTCAACACGGAGGTTGTGAGTTCGAACCCCGCTCGTGCGGGTGCACTCGACTCCAATCTTAATTGACTAGGATTGTCAGTTTTCCTATCGAAGGTCGGTGGTTTTCTCCGGGCACTCCGGCTTCCTCCACCAATAAAAAATGGCCGCCACGAAATAGCCCAAAAGCGGTGCTTAAAAGTGGCGTTAAAAACACAAAAAAATCAAATATTGACACCTGTGTGTAATGTTTTTTTTTTTTAAAAAAAGATTTGATGTAAACTATATACTTGTACATGTTGATTGGAAAAGTACGAATATTTTTATTGGTTTTTGATACAATATCATAGATTAAGATCGATTAACAGGTGAAATCTTCTGATTAGGAAATGAATTACTAACCAAAATCTGTGTTTTAAACAAATATGTACAAATAAATGATTAGTGCCAAGAATGTTAGTATCTGGGATATGTTTTCATAACAAAATTTTCACTAGATGTATAGGGGAGGGTTAAGATCTCATAAAAACATGTTAAACCCCGCCGCATTTTTGCGCGTGTCCCAAATAAGGAACCTCTACCCTTTGTTAGTCTTGTGTGCTTTTTTAATTTTGGTTCATTTTTATGTTTCGGAGTTTATAGTGTGGCGTCCATTTCGCTGAACTAGTATACATTATTGTTTAAGAGTCAGCTAAAGCCCGCCTCCAGGTGCCGGATTTTCTCACTACGTTGAAGACCCATTGGTGGCCTTGGGCTGTTTTCTGCTCTTTGTTCGGGTTGTTGTCTCTTTGACACATTCCCCGTTTCCATTCGCTATTCTAATTATGTTGATACAAATCAAAAGGGCACAGAAAAACCTATGAAAGTATATTAAAGATTGGAAATATTTTTAAAATAGTCGTGGTGTTAAAAAAATTCAGTGGAAATTGGCCCTACCCTTTGGTTTGTATATTTGATGATTTCCATTCACGGTTTTCGTTCCAGAGTTATGGTACTTTAATACTCGTAAAAATTCGTTTTCACATGTTACGCACTAACTGAAAAAGCGGTTAACTTCAAACTAGACCAAAAAAAGAGACATATAAAATTGTATTATAGGTCCTAATTAGATATAGGAAGATGTGGTGCGAGTGCCAATGAGACAACTCTCCATCCAAATAACAATTTATAAAAGTAAACCATTATAGGTCAACGTACGGCCTTCAACACGGAGCCTTGGCTCACACCGAACAACAAGCTATAAAGGGCCCCAAAAGTACTAGTGTAAAACCATTCAAACGGTAAAACCAACGGTCTAGTCTATATAAAAACGAGAAACGAGAAACACGTATAAATTACATAAACAAACGACAACTACTGTACATCAGATTCCTGACTTAGGACAGGTGCAAACATTTGCAGCGGGATTAAACGTTTTAATGGTACCAAACCTAAGACTACTATAACACTGTATCATAATAGTCTAAGGATGGTCCTAGGATCTGTATCATGCCTATTGACGATTTTGAACCTTTGTAGTTTCAGTGTTAATAGTAGTTTAAGCAGAGACATACATGTGTATATATGTCTCTGGTTTAAGTTACTCTAGGTTTTGACAAATGACAATTGTTCACCGCATTATTAGCAATAGAACCTTTGATTTATATAGATCTACCGGGTCCCAGTTCCTAGATAGAACTCATCAACATAGGCACAGATATATATATATATATATAAACAAGTCTAAATTGAAAACAACGTTCAAACCTATGATTGCGTTGGATAAAAACCGCAATTTTTATACGTGTGCATTCAAAACAAATTTCTTGGTAGAGGGGTCTAAATACAGCACAAACAACATTTTCCAAAAGAACAAATGAGTGAAAAAGTATATTTTAACAAAACGCATTTGACTATAGCAGGTCGAACAACTGATGTTCTTAAACCCTGCTGACTGCCATTGGCGATTGCCAAATAAACGGATCACAAGATGTAACAAAATAGATCTTATTATTAATTTATTACCAAACAGAAAACAATAAACTTGCGGAAAAGATGGTATACCGCAAACATGAGGTGCAAAAATTTGTACACCATATCCGGATTTCGACAATTAATGTCTCTTCAGTGATGTTAGGAATCGAAACGGTATTTGGAAGGCCATATAATTTACCTCAATTTCGGATAGACTCTTGAATTTTGAAAGAGTCAAAATAGGATGAACGGATCATATAAACCCGAAAGCAAATATAATACAAGCCCAAACGAAAAAAATATAAACAAGTCTAAATTGAAAACAACGTTCAAACCTATAATTGCGTTGGATAAAAACCGCAATTTTTATACGTGTGCATGCAAAACAAATTTCTTGGTAGAGGGGTCTAAATACAGCACAAACAACATATATATATATATAAAGTATATTATATATGTCTCTGATAGTATAACATTATATAAGTTTGTGAAAGAGGTGAAAACATACTGAGTATCGCTGATAATGTTAGTAGACATCTAAGTTGCAAAACAGAATGAACGCATTTTACAGCTTCTCTTCTTACTGAATGTTTCCATTTAACTACACTATGAGTTACCAGAAATTTGTAGAATTACTCAAATCAGAGACAAAGGCAAATTAAAAAAAAAGGATTCGGAGAACTCTGTATGTTGTTCGCAGGTTATCTAAAGAGCCTTGCTAAGATTTATATGTGTTCAATGTTGATTGTATATAGGATGAAACTGATTAACTCTCATAGATCAGTCATACAAGGATTAAAAGTTTGTACGCTATACGCACGTTTCGTCTACAAAAGACTGACACGACTTTGAATAAAGATTACTGTTACGTTACTTAAGAAAAAGGGCAGAAAAAAGATGGATGGATGGATGGATGCATGGTTAACCGCTTATAAGAAAAAATGGTATGGCTAAAATGCAAACCCGTAAATACGTGTAAATCATACCCTTTAATGTTACATAAATCCTGGGACTATTATATTAGTATAAAAGTCCCAGATAATACCGTGAGAATTGTTTTCTTAAACTTCACAACACTTTTAGAACGACTGCTGGGAAAAGAGCTAGGCCTATAACATTCACTTCACATTCTTATTCTATTTTTAACGATTTCATCATATATAGCCCTTAAAAATACAATCAATTTCTGGCTTCATATCATTAATATGAATAGTGAGAGTATGGTAAAGAAAGCATACAGTGAAAACTTTAACATGTCTAATGGTTTTTGTAGTAAAATAAAAGTGTTATTAGGTAAACTTGGTTTTCAGCATGTTTGGGAAAATCAAAATACTATGTCAAAGACAAAATTACTTTTTTCATTTCAAAAGAAATTAGAGGAGGAATTCATAAAATCCTGGAATCAAGCTCTTTTTTGTGACTCTAATAAAGATAGTCATGGTAATAAACTAAGAACATATCGCAAAGTTAAAAATAATTTCGAATTAGAAAAATATCTCCTACTGGACCTTAACAAAAGTGTTATTTCTAAAATGGTAAAAATTAGAATTAGTAATAGCAAATTACTAATAGAAGTTGGTAGATATACTAGAACGCCTTTAGAACAGAGAATTTGTCCACTTTGCAAGGATGGAATTGAAGATGAATTCCATTTCCTCATTAAATGTAAAGCGTTAGAATTTAATAGAAGTATACTCTTTTGTAATTTAAGTGATATAGTTCCATCTTTTGCTAATATGTCTGATCAAGATAAATTTAGTTTCATTTAAAAAGTAATGACACTGACATTTGTACTGTATGTGTAGCTGGAATAAGCGATATGTATGATTCGAACATTCATTTAAAGCAAACACAATGTTGTTAGAACTGTTGTGGTATTAAAGCTTATTGTAATAGCTTGAATTAATAATCTAGTATGAACAACACCTCCACGCAATGTAGATATAAAATATGTGTCTCTTATCATTGAGAAAACATGTCTCTGTATATTTGTGTTTGTTTATTTTTGTCTATTTTTGTATTTGTATTTTGTAAATGTCAGCTGGTATCATTCCTGTATTGGAATTTACACCAATAAAATTATTTGATTTGATTTGATTTATGAGTAAAAACAACAAATGAAAAATAGAAAATAGAAAATCTAGCAAAATAAGTATAAAATAAAAAATTCTAACCACAAATAAACATAGAAAATAATACCCCGAGTCATATGTTATAGGACTAAAAAAGGGCACTCTTGTTCATCAGTTAAACATGAATAATTTTCCCGCTAAAAAGTATAACAGTGTTACCTCCCATTTAATGGGCGTGTTTAATTTAAGCATGTTCGTTGTTTACAATAAGTTACATCCAAAACAACTGGGTCAGGCAGCTGTTGAAACATGGCAATACACAAAATACATGCACAGTTTTTGTGCCTTGGACGTAAGTATCAATACTTTGAAAACGATCGATAAATGCATTATATAGTACATTTGTTATTGTGCATGTCGTGTAATTAAGAAGTATAAGTTTACCTATTACCCGATTACGTGATTAGATAACAAACTGTTTACAAATGGTGTTATCCAGAAAACAGAGCAGTTTCTACAAATAGCTTATATTTGATTGTACAAATGTCTGACTGAATGCAGACATTTTATCACTTGAAAAAAAATATAGTCATACAGCTTTAACCCCCTTATTTGCGCACATTCTCCCAGGAAAGCAACTGTCTCTTTTGTGGGATCAATTAAGGTTCATCATAACAAATGGATAAAAATGGCTGTATTTACACTTCAAAAACTACTCTGAGTACAGACTAACCTGTCCAGTTGGAAAAGTTTTAAGGCCTGGCATCCACTAGATATATAAAAGTTAAATGCATTTTGTGTTTCAGAAAGATAAAATCTTTTTTTGATTTTGATGGGCATTTTTTTTCGTTCCTGCAGAAGGTGTAAAAATAAACTAAGTTTGGATACAACTTTGAGATGCTCCCTCTCAGGTAACAACTAGTGTATTGCATTAATTGTCCTTGATTGACATGGACAATAGACAGACAATGGGTATCTACACAACTATAGGGGAGTTAAAGGTGTAACTGGGTGGACAGTATCAAAGCAATTCAGGTGTTTGTTTATTTTTGCACCTTCTGCAGGAACGAAAAAAAATGCCCATCAAAATCCATTATAGTAGTCTCAGGTTACGGTAACGTTATAATTATGTGTGCGCCAGAAGCAGAAAGAAAAAAAACGATTTTTTGGTTGGAAACCATACATCACACCAAGGATTTGTATAGTGACAAATCCTTTATCACACTATTTCTATATTCAATTAACAATTGTATTACTTTCCCCCTTTGATGTAAACATTTATTGGAGGCTGTTGTTTTGAAATCTGTTTTAGTAATTAAATTTTGACACCTATAGCATACTTGATCAGGTGAAAGATAGGAAGGCACCTGTAGTGTGATTTAGTCACGTGTTATGTTATTTACCTTTTAAAACTATACATTTTCAAGAAAAAATATCTTATGTTGAAACAATTAATATAATTATACTACACTTCTAAAGTATGGAATTCCATCCAGACCCTTATAAATCTAACTTCAAATTTAATGAATTACACAGTAAATTCAAATCCACATACTAGTATTTCCACCCCTCTCTTCCAAATATCATTTAGCAATCAATTTGTTTATTGCTACAGACAAAATGCACCAGTCCAGGAAAATATTCACAACACATAATGTTCTTTTTCAAAACATTTCAACAAAAAGGAGTCATTTGAATAAATGAATAGGCCCTCACAAACATATACCCCCGACACATTTTGAATGTGTCTGTCTTAAATCAGGAGCATGTAGATCAGTGGTTGTCGTTGGTGCATGTCTGTCATATTTTTTCTTCGGAAATTATTTTATTATAAATAAGGTCGTTAGCTTTCTCGTTAAAATTGTTTCACATTTTCATGTTGAGGCCTTTTATAGCCGAATATACGGTATGGGGTTTTCTCATTGTTGGAGGCCGTACGGTTATACTAAATAATTGATTCAAACGACACTTTCTTCATTTATTATTAAGTTTCCATTTTAAAAAGAAATGTTTTTCATCATCTGAATCTTTACCAACTAGATAGTTGCCAATAATTATATTCGATGTTCAATATAAGAATGTAAAAGACTTATGATTCACATTCTCGTATCATTTCCTTGTTTGCTTTTTGCCTAACAATTTCTTATGAAGTTATAGACTTGCAAGCATACATAGACAATAAAAGTGCATTGACTTGACATATCAACGATATAAGGATGAGGCTTAGAAACGGGGAAATGCAAGGCTCTGCCGAGCATTTTCCCCTTTTCGGGCGAATCCTGATATCGTTGATATGTCAAGGCAATGCACTATTATTGTCTTTATACTGCAATCTAGAAAAAACACATTTTCAATTGTTGTTTAATGTGTTAATGTTATTTATTTGATTTAAAAATTGGGAAAATCCCCCTTTTAAAAAGGCCTCAAATCAGGCGGAGAAATATACAACACAATGAAATGTACATTACCTGTTGAAACCCGCAATCGATGGTGAACGAATTCGTTTGAGTATGGACTAAAATATCAACAATAAGCATAAAACATAATGATTTATAGGTTTAAAAAAAAAAAAACAATTAACAAGTGAAATATGTTTATCCAAAAATTGTAAAAGAAATAAGTTTGAGTCATTCCACGCTTTGTTGTATACATTGGAAACAAGAACAGCTAGCTAGGTTGAAAAGGTCCTATGAATCAACAACTTCGATTTAAATATTCATGAGGAAAAGTGATATCGGTCAGTGACTGTATATGTCATAGAAATATACAGTCAACGCATTTTGACTGCTCAAATAGAACGAGTGCAGTATAAAGAAATATTACTTTTCCATCTCAAGAAGTCTATTAAAAAAAAGAATCTGTGATAAACCTTTTTATATCTGCATATTCTTAAAAGCAATAAAAATAAGATCTATATACACAATGGCGTAGCTTACGTTGAGGCAACCGAGGCAGTTGCCTCGGTAAACTGCCTCGGTGGAAAAAAAAAAAAAAACTTTTATAATCGTCTTCTTTTAAACAATTTCGACCTGAAGCAGCAGACTCGCTATTAAACGCTTATTATAAACCGACTTGTATAATACTATCAGACGGCTTGTTGTCGACTCGGTATTGATTCGTAGACGGATAGACGGTATCCTTTGCGAATTCAAGACTTATTGAAACATTTCCCTCCCCTTATTGGAAATCCCCTTTGCGGTGGTTTTCAGTAATCTAAATATGTCCGAGTCAAAGAAATCGACACAATTGAAGCTTACATATTTATTTAACACTACTCCAAGCAAAATCAGTAGAATAGACCCTGATGATGATCCAACTCACTTGGACTTCTCCGATCGAATCACTTGCCCATTCAGGTATAAACATTCAAATTATTAATTTTGTGTGAAAATATTGAAATTTCTAGTAAATGAGGGTCTGGATGAGGTAAATAGACTTGCAATAAATGTAAAGTTAAAAGAATAGAAATTTAGAATGGTGCCAAAATATAAAATTATTTAAAAGAGTCATTAATTCTAGTCCTTCCAAGAAATATCGGCGAAAACACAACTGAATAGAAAGTGCCATGTCGCACTTTACATGTAGCGTGCGGCCTGGGTTATTTCCTAACTTATCAGGAAATGTTGCTGTTCAATCCGTTCGTCGTTTTGTGAAGATCATCTATTCGTTTGTTTGTGACCGAGTGAGTAAATGATTATCACAAACATTATTTTAGTAAACCTTAATCGTTTCGTTTGTTTTTTTCTGCATTGAAAATTCTGTACATGCGTCTTCTAATCATCAAACACGGTCCTGTTTCTCTTCTGATATGACGTTAAATCTTGTGTCACAGTAAGGTACAGACACCGATATTAGAGAGTGTATGACGGCTTGGAAATTAAATGGCAGATTCTGCGAGGTGATCATATCTTCACGTGTTTTGTTATTTTTATAACTTTGAGTTGACATAAGTGTTCAAAGTGATGGTGTTCAAATGTGGAACATGTTCTATTTTCAAGCGTACATAATTTTCCATAAGTACTCAACTTAAATAAACTGTTATAAAAACTATATTCAATCAGGCAAAATATAACAATAAAGCATATTATATGTAAGAAAAGTACACCAGATACCTTATGATATCACAAGTAACAGTCAGTGAAATCACATACATAATGTTTTTAAACTGACTTAAATATATATCACAAATAATGATTTTCCCCTACATGACTAGATAGTTGCAACATCATTTGTATCCTAACCAAAAAAGCATGTCAATGTGATAATTAGATAGTTTATGATATAGGTATTTGTCACAATGAAAGTTTAAAAGTTTGTAAATTCCAACATTTCTTGTACGATCACATACAATGTACGCTCCACTTTTCAGTGCATCTTCACTTAAAGCTATCAACTGGGTGGCATTTTATGTGTTCCACAACAAAGAATGTCTATGAGCCTATATATCCTGCAAAATAAAATTAAAAATTTATAGAAGAAGAGAGTTTTTCATAAAGCATCAAATTATGCAATGCTTGTTATGCTTTAATGTCGATATATACTAGTGTACAAATTGATATTCTATAGCAATGAAATGCAAGTTTTGACATTATAAATTACAAAAGTCGATTTCTTGACCTAAGGAGAACAGATAGAAATGATACACCCACATAAGCTATTAATATACATATATTGTCATACCTTTTTTCGACATCTTTCTTTTTTCCACCACTTAATAGCATGCAGAAATGACCTTTTTGGGATTATTGGCTACCGGTTCCTAATTCAAACATTTTAATCTAACGATTCCTGCAAATAAAAAAACAAATGCATTTTCTAAGTCAAAAATGGTGTTCCAAATGTTTGCACTAGTGTTCATCAATTGAATGTGTGGTGTTCAGTTTTTAATGCCTTTGTGTTTCATTTTTGAACACTTGATGTTAGAGTTCTTAACACTTAGTGTTCATCAATTGAATGTGTGGTGTTCAGTTTTTAATGCCTTTGTGTTTCATTTTTGAACACTTGATGTTAGAGTTCTTAACTCTTAGTGTTCAGCTAATGTATGTGGATGTCGAAAATCATCATTTATTCTGTATAACAGACAGACTGTTTATTCATCAGTTTAGGAAATCATCAGAACAAAGCTGACAGTTATTTATATCTAAAGCCTGTTTTTAATTAAGTCTTTTATGTTGAATATTAAAATTTGGATATAACAGTTATGAATATTTGACAAATATATATCTGGCATGAGAAAATAACAAGGAAGCCATCGAACTACCTATGGAGATTATTCTAACTTGTTACTTACTTCTTTCGTGTTCATATGGGATAGAAGTCCCTTCTCCAGTTCTCTTTCTTATATGTATCCATTCTTCGTTTAACCGCCTAAATCGCCAGCCGATATCTGTTTCCGGTATTTGGTATCCTGGTATATATTTTTTAACACGAGGTGTTCAAAATTTCGAGCGATTTGAACACTGATTGAACATGTAATGTTAATAAAATGAACGGATCATGAAATAAGATAAACATCGACATACTAAGTATTTTTATTACGATATTATCATAACAGGCCTCATTGATATGCATAATTATGTCACTTATAAGTAAAACTAGTATATATAAATAAATAATAAAATAAATTCATAAACTATACATATATGCCAACTTGGAAGTTTAATATTTCACAATTACTAAAATATTAGCCAAAAATTCACAAGATATCATCCTGCGTATACATTCATATTTTTTAAAGAATTTTTTTTTGAATTTGCCAATTGGAAGGATAGAAAATCGGACAAACGACTATCTTCTTTTTTAGATCAGAATTTGAACACCGGTGTTCACTGCGTCTGAACACACATGTTAATATTTTTAACACAAACGTTAAAACTTTGAACACGTCTCTAAGCATGAACATATGACGTTAAAATATTGAACATTCGGTGTACAAATTTTGAACGCGTCCAGACGCGTCAGGTATATTTACAGTGTAGTATATAGTCACCTGCGTTTTGGTGAAGACACTATGATGACCTCAAGATGTTGTATAGTTATTTGTGTCGTTTCAATGTGGTTGCTGTCTCATAGACGTATACACTGTCCCATATCTCCTTTTACTCACTGCATGGTTATTTGAGTACCTTCAATTTATATCATTCATAGCGTAAACCATTTAATCGTTATCCACTCGTCAATCGTTTCAAGACTTTTAAGGTTTTGCCGGAAACTAGCGGTTTACAACTCTCCACAAGGGACCAAATGACACAGAATTTAACAACTATAGGTCATCTTACGGCCTTCAACAATGAGCAAAGCCCATACCGCATAGTCATCTTTAAAAGTCTAAATCATCCCGAGGGTCCGTTAGTCCACAATCGAAATTAGGGAACTGATATAATCCAATGTTACAATGAAATCATATGTGATGAGTGTAAACTTTAGATTTTTGGTTCATAAATCTTTATACTGAGAATAAATATTTTTACAGAATCTCTTCTAAAACAGTCTGATCCTACAAACAGTGATCCTTACTACTTTTCTGGGAAATCTTTGAACGACAGTGACAGGACACAACTACTGTTTGATATTAAAATGTCATCCTCTAAAATTGGACGAAGATACTCCTCTAAGTGGGAAGAGAAGTTTCCTTGGTTGAGATATTTAGTACAAAAAGATGCAGCGTTTTGTATAAATTGTTTAGCGTTTTGTAATTACAAAGACGGAGATGTTTTCACAGACAAAGGGTTTAATGATTGGAAAAATGCCACTGGGTCCAAAAGAGGAGTATTACTTTCCCACAACGAGTCAAAAACCCACCAACAAGCAACAAATAAAACTATAAATTATAAACAAATAGTTTCTAAAGAAGAAAAGGATATATATGTTTCTATCTCAAAAAGTTATGAAGAAAAGGTAAAAGGTAACAGAGAAATACTATTTCGAATAATAGACACCATAGTAGTTTTAGGACAACAAAATATTCCTTTACGGGGACACAATTGGAATAAGGAAAAAAAGATAGAAGATGGTAATTTTTCTCGCTTCTTACAATGGAAAGCCGATGATGTGCCCATTCTAAAATCTCATTTGGAGAATGCGCCTTATAATGCACAATACACAAGCCCAGACATTCAAAATGAACTGATAAGCTTGTGTGGATTGCAAATTAAAAATACAATACTTAAAAAGGTACAAGAGGCAAAATGGTTTTCCATCATGGCTGATGAATCCACGGATGTAGGTACAAAAGAGCAGATGGCACTTTGCATTAGATATGTCGATAGAACTGCTACTGTGTTTGAAGATTTTATAGGTTTTATCGAGATGGAAAAGGTCGACGCAGAGTCAATTGCAACAGCAATAGTTAATAATGTTCAAGAATGTGGGCTAAATATGGACAATTTACGTGGTCAAGGATATGATGGTGCTAGCGTGATGTCTAGTAATATTTCTGGTGTTAAAGCCCGCATACAGCAAATACAACCAAAAGAATATTATCATCATTGCAGAGCGCATGTTTTAAATCTTGTTGTTGCAACATCTTGTAAAGCACTAGCTGAGATTCGGAATTTGTTTGATTCTGTAAGTCAGCTGACATGGTTTCTTGGTGGAAGTGCCAAACAAATGGCTATTGTTTCAAGATACCTGTCTGGTGACGACACTGATAAACTTGTAATATCAGGAAACAACGAGGATGAACCAATGCTCAATCACATTAATTGAAAAAGCTGGTAAAAGACATTCAATTCAAAAACCGTGTGAAACACGTTGGACAGCAAGAGTAGATACGCTGTCTTCTTTAATAGCTAAATTCAAATCTAAAATCAGCAAAGACCCATCGAAACAACATCTGATACAAAAATTTAATAATACTTTTAGATATTTGGATGATATATTGGCTCTCAATAATGACGACTTCAGTATGTATACTAAAGAAATATATCCTGTTGAACTTACTTTAAATAAAGCTAATACTAACAATGACCACTGCCCTTTCCTCGATCTTGATATCTATATCATTAACGTAAAGCTTAATACAAAAATTTATGATAAAAGAGATGATTTTTCATTTCCTATCGTTAATTATCCATTTTTAGATGGTGACGTTCCTTGTCACCATCTTACGGTGTTTATATATGTCAACTTGTGCGATTCGCTCGTGTATGTAACAACGTTTCAGATTTTAACGAAAGAAATTTATGTATTACTGAAAATTATTACACCAGGGTTTTCGATATCACAAACTAGTCAAAACATTTACTAAATTTTATCATCGGTACAAGGACATCATTCGTAAATATAGCTCAACATGCAGACTTCTTATCGTTCAGGTATTTCACATCCAATCTTTTATGGTAATATTCTTTATAAAGCACAAAATGTCAGTATTCACCTCAGAAGCTAACAAACCTTTAAATAGACTTATTAAGAAGGGATATAGTTACGATACTGTTGTCAGGTCATTAAAGATTGCATATTTTGGCTTTAATATTGATTCACTTATAGGGTCTTTGCATCGGAACTAAACACATTTATTTAAAACCAGTTGTTGGCATGACACGGGTTATGCTCTTCTCATATATTTTATGATGGTATGATACTAAACCCCTAACGGGAGGGATTGTGCCTGATATTCATATGATGAAGACATAATCTTTCAATCAGTTTAATTGAGGTCTGGAGCTGGCATGTCAGTTAACTGCTAGTAGTCTGTTGTTATTTATGTATTATTGTCATTTTGTTTATTTTCTTTTGTTACATCTTCTGACATCGGACTCGGACTTCTCTTTAACTGACTTTTAATGTACGTATTGTTATCGTTTACTTTTCTACATTGGCTAGAGGTATAGGGGAGGTTGAGATCTCATAAACATGTTTAACCCGCCGCATTTTTGCGCCTGTCCCAAGTCAGGAGCCTCTGACCTTTGTTAGTCTTGTATTATTTTTACTTTTAGTTTCTTGTGTATAATTTGAGTTTAGTATGACGTCCATTATCACTGAACTAGTATATATATTTGTTTAGGGCCAGCTTAAGGACGCCTCCGGTGCGGAATTTCGCTGCATTGAAGACCTATTGGTGACCTTCTGTTGTTGTCTGTTCTGTGGTCGGGTTGTTGTCTCTTTGACACATTCCCCATTTCCATTCTCAATTTTACTATCACACAGTCTCTTCAGGATATTCTAGATGAAAGCAGTGCTTCCGATGCAAGGATTAAGGCAAGTGCCCATTTGTGAATGCTGAAAAGTAGCAAATTCATTGTTGCTCTTGTTGTTACGCAACACATACTGAGCTTCACAAGACCTCTGACTCAGGTTCTTCAGAAAACCGACTGTGATATCATTAAAGCATACCAAGATGCAAACACATGCAAAACCGTCATTAATGAGCAAAGGAACGATACTGTATTTGACAGTATTTGGGAAAAGATGAAAGTTTTGGCCACATGTGTCAATATCCAATTAGAAAACCGAGAACAGCTAAGAGAATGACACAGCGCTCAACTGCAGGAGACGCCTCAGACACAGCCAGTAAGTACTTCAAAATAAATGTATTTTTCCCTTTCATTGATCATTGCATTGCTCAACTGGAAGAGAGATTTCCAGAGGACAAATCGGCCATGTTTCTTGCATCTAAACTAATGCCTTTGAAGGTCCATACGATGTCGCAAATTGAAACAGCAAAGATATATGAATGGTACAGTTCAGATTTACCAGATGGGGATACGTATTATATGGAAATTCAGCGATGGATGGCTTTCTGTAATCACCTTAAGGATCCACCTACATCGCTTTCTGAATCGTTCATTCTAGCTGATTCAGACTACTACCCTAATATAAATACAATATTTCATCTGTTACTTACGATGCCAGTTGGTTCTGTTCCGTGCGAAAGATCCTTTTCTGCACTTAGAAGACTTAAACTATGGAACCGGACAACAATGACCGATCATCGATTGAACGGACTGGCCTTAATGTACATCCATAAGGATAAAGACATTGACCGAAACCTTGTATTGGACAAGTTTGACGCTAGTGGAAATAGAAGAATTGGTGCTTTAGTATCAAAATTTAAAACATATTACAGAATTCAACTTTCATAAATAAATCTAAAGCACACATGATTATGGTATTTTAAAACACTAGTAGTATTCAATATCTCTTACAAACAAAGAGAAAGGAAAAAAGTAACATCGGAGCTTGACATATTGTAAATACATGTAGCTATTGTTAAAACATATTAGAATTATTATGTTGAATAAAGTAAAACAACTGCTATAACTTCAATTTTTTTTTTTTCGTTTTTCAAATAAAAAAACCTCTTTAGCTTCAGGGGGGCTGCGCCCCCAAGACCCCCTGCTTTGGTAGTATCAGAGGGCAAGCTACGCCACTGATACAGGTTGTCTATTAGTTATCAACACTGGTTAGGGTATTTAATTGGTGGTGCATAGGGTATTGCATGGTCGTAGTACAGGTATTCATTAAACATCAGGTAGTTGTACCGTTATTACTGTAAGGGCACGACCATTTGATATTCTGGGGCCAGGAGGATTTATTCTATTCTATTTTCTGCACTATTGAAGCAAGATTTTCATTTTCATTAAAGCAAGGGACTGATTATTTATTTTCACAACTATATTTATAATATTCAAACATACAATTTTTAAATTATTTGTTTATTATAAATATTGTATATATGCATATTTGACAGGTCATAAATCGTTGCATTAAAATCTCATTAAAATTACACATTGAAAATCGTGTCATGTCTCCTTTAAGGTCCTCCAAAAAAAATTGATTGCTTGTTTTATATAATTAATTCCATTTACCAAATTTTTGTACATTTAACCCAGAGACAAATCATTCAATTATTTGGTAAAATAAAATTAATTACAATTTATTAATTTTCAATAATCATAGATATATTGCCATGATGGCAAAAGTCTCATATGCTGATGTCTTAGTTATTCAGACCATGGAAGTGTTATATTTTGCTTCCATGTTCAGACTAGGACAGTTTTTGATTAATATGAATCACTTAATCTGAGCAGGGGGCGGATTCAGCCATTTTTGAAAAAGGGGGTGTTCCAACCATATGCATATCAAAAGCATTGGTCGTCAACAAAAAAGTGGGGTTCCAACCCCCGAAACCCCCCCTCTGGATCCGCCACTACTGAGCTGTCAGCCATAATTATATTTAACTTATCTGCAGATTTATGAGTTTTTGTCGAGCCTGCAGAAAGCTTGACATAGGGATAGTGATCTGGTGGCTACGGCGGCGGCAGCGTTAGCTAACTTCTTAAAAGCTATATATTTTAGAAGGTGAAAGACCTGGATGCTTCATACATTGTATATAGATGCCTTATGTTACGAAGTTTTCATCTGTCACATGTCCATTGTCCTTGACCTCATTTTCATGGTTCAGTGACTACTTGAAAAAAAAGTTAAGATTTTTTGTAATGTTAATTTCTCTCTTATTATGAGTAATAGGATAACTATATTTGGTATGTGCATACCTTGCAAGGTCCTCATGCCCGTCAGACAGTTTCCACTTGACCTCGACCTCGTTTCATGGATCAGTGAACAAGGTTAAGTTTTGGTGGTCAAGTTCATATCTCAGATACTAGAAGCAATAGGTCTAGCATATTCGGTGTATGGAAGGACTGTAAGGTGTACATGTCCAACTGGCAGGTGTCATCTGACCTTGACCTCTTTTTCATGGTTCAGTGGTTATAGTTAAGTTTTTGTGTTTTGGTCTGTTTTTCTTATACTGTATGCAATAGGTCTTCTATATTTGGTGTATGGAATGATTGTAAGGTGTACATGTCTAGCTGGCAGGTGTCTTCTGACCTTGACCTCATTTTCATGGTTCAGTGGTCAAAGATAAGTTTTTGAGTTTTGGTCCTTTTTTCTAATACTATATGCAATAGGTCAACTATATTTGGTGTATGGAAATATTTTATGATGTACTTGTCAGTCTTGCAGGTTTTATTTGACCTTGACCTCATTTTCACGGTTCATTGCTCAGTGTTAAGTTTTTGTGTTTTGGTCTCTTTTTCTAATACTATAAGCAATAGGTCAACTATATTTGTTGTATGGAAGGATTGCAAGCTGTACATGTCTGCCTGGCATGGTTCATCTGACCTTGACCTCATTTTCATGGTTCATTGGTCAATGTTTAGTTTTCTTGGTTAAGTCTGTATCTTAGAAATTATAAGCAATAGGTCAACTATATTAAGTGTATTGAATGATTGCAAGGTGTACATGTATTTCTTGTTTGGTTTATATGACCTTGACTTCATTTTCTTGGATCATGTTAAGTCTATGTGATAGTTGTAGTAAAGCTTTATATTTAGGTCTATCAAAATAATATCAATGATTAGTAAAGAAGGCGAGACATTTCAGCGTGTGCACTCTTGTTATTGACATGGCCATCACTTGGGATTAATTTTCGTGGTTTCCACTATGTGAGAGTACTATTCTATGGCCATTTTATGTCAAATACTACATAAATTTCTACATGTTTAGGACTTTATAGTGACCTACATGTATATATATAATTACAAGTGACTTTTCTGTACTGAAGTGTCCTGATTATATTTACCTGGTCATTTATCAATAAAATTAACATAATTATGAAAGTCTAGAATAAGTTTACTATTTTTACATTTTCATGGGCCAAATAAAGACTCTTATTAAAACCTCCATTTGCTGTTATAAAATTTTGAAATCATTTTGAATTAAGGAATGCATCTCCCTCATTCATCATTATAACTCTGATTCCTTGACCAGGTTTTTCTTTAGTTTTGGTACCTTTTGATTTATCAGGTCTTCAAAGTTTGTATTTTTAAATGTTTTGGCCTTGGGGCTTGAGCATCATGATCAAAGAAGACATATTACATATTGAAATGCACATTGGTACCGTTTATGTTGTTACTACAAAGTGCCATTATGTCAGAAACAAAAAAAAGCCTTTTCCCAAGATAAAGTTCAAATACTATTAAATTAATAAAAATAATATATTAGAATATTTAATTCATACACTTGCATCATAAAAACATTTTAATTTATTTAATAACGAAATAGGTTGTATCTCTAATTGTTAAAGTTGTTCTTGACCATATAGTTATAATTGACATTTCTTCATGTATCTAAACTGTTTCAAGTTTGTTATTCATTACAGATTGTAACCAATAATATCTTATGTTGATGTCTATTTTACAGCTATATGTACTTCTTTATCTCTGAAAAATACCTATATTTCAGAATCGTCAGCCTTTTGCCTGTCAAATTGTGTGTAATTTTTTTACTATGATAAAAAAAAACCTGATAAAGATTCATGGTTTGTTTTAAACTTTATGCATGCTCACATCTGAATGCATCAGACATTTTTTTTAAAGATAGTACTTGTTTCAGCTTGTATCACTTTAAACTTTAGTACTAGTATTAGTCCTGGGATGTTATATCATTATATAGTACATGTCTAACCATGCAATTGAGATACTTGCTGCAAGTGTTTATGAGGGTATGGATGGGGTCCTTCATTTCTGTATTCTTTAATTCTTTAACCTATTTTCTCCATTCTTTAATTCTTTAACCTATTTTCTCCATTCTTTATAGTTTTGGCCCGTTATTCTCTAATCTTTATTTTTGGGTCCATTTTCTGTATTCTTTATTTTTCTGGTCCTTTATTCTGCACTTTTTGCCCATTATTCTCTATTCTGTAAACCCAATCCATACCCTCGTTTATTGATTCATGTGTGGGAATGAATGCTTGTACTTGCAGAAATATTTAAAAAAATATACTGATACTGTATTTTGTTGCTTCCCTTGAATTTAACATACATTTTCATGCAAATTCTATTGAATATATGAAGGTTTAATAAGATAATGTCTTTTTTTTCAAAGTTTTCATATTTAACAAAAATCCTTTTAGAATGAAAACTAAAAATAAACCCATTTAGTAATACATTACCTCATTAAAGATAATCAAAATAAAGTACCAGTTATCTGTTACTCCCCTGTTTTGTACAAAAAATGTTGAATTTTATAAAATATTGAATTTCAATATTTGATTGAAATATATATTTTCAGAAGATTATGATCAGTTTACACACCAGATGTTTCAGAAGTGACAAAATTGTTAAAATTTGAATATTGGTTATTATCTATTCAATTCTTGTGTGATAACAAATTCTTAAAGTTTCATTGAAATTAAGTGAAACATGACCAAATTTCTGTAAAAATCCTATTAAAAACACAGATTTATGTATCCTGTACATTTTTTATTTTAGAAGTTTCAAACTGACTTAATTTATGAATCCTTGTTCATAGAATTATTTTTACAAAATGATCTTTTAAGGAGATTATGATTTTCAATTATTTTCAATTTTTGTTAAAAAGATTAATATGCAAATAGTATTACAATCTTCTCATGCTTTATATATCTCCTATATCCAGGCTTAGTTTACATAGTTTATGCATACTCACAATTTGCTTTTGTGATATGTGTATGGTATGCAAGGTAATTAATTAGATTGTATAAATACTGAATCAGTTTTTTTTTTACATCAGTTGAATTATCTTACTAATACTCTGGGGTTCCAGTGGGGTACCCCCTTAGGTCACAAGGTCATGTTTTACAATTCCTCTTGTTGCCAGGTCACTTTTAAGCCAAGTTTAACAAAAAAAACCTGTAAAGGTCACAGGTCCTTTTAAATGAGATGTCAGGTCCGCTAAACCACCCAAAGTTTGAAGGTCGGATTTGACCATGTTGGAGCCATTGTACTGTGTATATTCAGTAGGTTTGACCTTTCATAATACCAACTGGCTTAAAACTGTGATCGTTTTTCTGTTTATGCTACATTAAGCAATCATCAATCAATCAAAAAACTTTTACGAGTTGGGTTTTGAAAAATTGATTTCTACAAACTGATCAACTGATAAAAATTGTCCGCCCATTGCTAGACCTGCTAGAGAAAAAAGTAGCTGTCAGTATAAAGCAGATGCAGACTCGTTAATAAAAATATTATCACCACCAATTTCAAATTGACTCTGTGTAACACAAAAAGTTTGGAAAATTCAAGCACCAAGTCTGACCAAGCATAGCATATGAAAAGATCTATAATAATAACATTGAAAAATTAATTTATTATAAATAATTTTTAGTCATTATTAACTTTTATAATCTGTCTGAAAAAAATAAATGAAAGAGTTTATGTCAGATAGAGGAGTGAACAATCTGTGAAAAATATTCAACAGTTGAAAGGTCACTGTTACAAATAAAAGGCAGCTTTAGAAGTGCTATAAAAGTTTGGTTTGAGGATAAAAGCTCTTAACTATGGCTTTTTATTTATCAGAAATATATTTATTGGGCATGTACCTCCCAGACATGACGGATCAGACACCTGCCCGAAGGACAAGGTTCACTTTTGCTAAAATATGGCCTTGAATTTCAGCATTATTGTAAATTATCAAAAAGGTAACAATTAGTTCTTAAATGGATCTATTTCAAAAGCCTTAATGCTAAGTAAAACAAATCTCTTCTTAAAAGTACATTACAGGCACATTTTTGAGTTGTCAAAAAAATGATGGTTTTGTGCATTATTTTGACCAAAAAAGCTTCAGGAAAACCTTGGCCAAAATGTTCTGTAACAAAAAAAAATTTAATGTTCATGGACACAAAATTATTTTGGATTAGGAGTTGCGGCCAAAGTTAACTTTACAAAAATCTGTTATAAATTATGGGAAAATTGGACCATAACAGACATTACAACACATGTAAATTTCTGATGTGATGTGCTAGAAGAATTTAACTGTATTAAAATTTATATCACATCTGTATCTATGTAAATTTGGCAGTATAATGGTCCGATTAAAAAAAATAAAAAAGTATAATTGGCAGTTTTGACCCTTTGTGAACCTTCTTTTTTTCAAGCCAGGACAGTCTAAAAAAGGGGTTTATGTATACCAAAGCTCTTTAGCAGGCATTTTAACACATGACAGCTATAAAAAGATTAAAATTTCACCTGGGTTTTGTTTCTAGATGAAATTTCTTGAAAGAGAACTATTTTACAACTTACTGATAATTGAAAATTAAATTTTTTTTTAAAGTTTACAATGGCTGCAACTCCCGAAATTAAATTTGGAAGAAAATGATTTTAGGAAATATTATATTCCTAAACTAATGATGATGTAGTGATGACATCATGTGGTTTAACATAAACTACAAAAAAACCAAAGATATTGAAAACATAATCCTTCTGTAGTTCAAACAAAACATTTTAATCAGTAAATTAAGAAGGTAAATTATTTATAATAGTGACAGGTGAAATAACACTTTAACAAAATACAAATGTGTTACCACAACAATAAAATACATCTGACCCAGTGGGTCTATAAGTCACTTTCAAAATCACAAAAAGTTTTTTTTTCTCACAGATATAATAAGTGTTTTCCATCTTAGACATTGTCCAAATCATATTGCTTAAATAATTCAACCTTCATATGTTACAGGTAGAACTTTCAGCTATGGATCAATACGGTGTTCATCATCGGCACCATCCATGCCACCATGTGACTTTATACCAGAGAAGTATGAGGTACATATGTTATGTCTATTTTTCGATTTTAATACGACCTTGAGAGGTGAACATTGACTAAACTGTGTTTCTTTATCATTCAAGTATTACCTTATAGTTACAGCAGTCCATCAATACTGACTGGAAGTAAATGTGACTTGAGAATCTTGCTGCGGAATTATCATTGGCAAGCCAAGTATGCCTAAATGTCCATTTTTACCGATTTCTGACAAAACGGTGACCTAGATTTTACAGACCAGATTTCTTTTGGCCATATTATACCTCCTTGTGTTCCTGTACCATCTATGCATGTATTTATGATAATAATTGATATCTACAGCCCATACCAGTAACGTAGTTGCCATAAAAAGACTCCCACCCCCACCTGATTTTGGCTACTTTTCACGTTTTTCCGATTTTGAACTCTAAAAAGGCCATTAAAGTTGCCATATTTTCATAATCACACACCTGAGAAGAGTTTATGGACCATGAATTGCATGGTTGAAGTCCCTGCTGTAAAGACAGTTGAGCTGGGGCAGTTCTAAAAAAGTATGGAGGGTCATACAGGCCATCAAAGAATGGTGGTCGCCATCACGACTACAGGCGGGATTGGGGGTGAAGGGGTTAAGTGGCCATTTCAGTCAGATTTGTTAAAAACCAGGCTTATAATTTGTTACGCCAGACAAGCGTTTCATCTACATAAGACTCATCAGTGGCAATAGAATCAAAACAGTTCAAAGGCTAAATCAAACAGGAAGTTGTTAAGTACAAAATAGAGTCCTCTCTACTTTGACAGCACAAACAACATAGTACAGTCAGGTAAACCTGGGACTATTATACTAACATATAATGTCCCAGGGTGAACTCTCTTTAGATCTTGTTCATGTCCATGTCAAGCAATTTATTAATAAAATATAAGATATTCAAGGTACACAATGATGTTATATGTTAACCATCCTTGTCAGCAAAGATATTCTATTGAAAATTACAACTGCAATAAAGGACATTTAAGGACGATAACTTCATTTCCAAATAAAGCCTAAATGTGTTCCATTGCTTAATACAATGCAATTGGCTATTTTTGGAAAGATTGGAACTATTTTTCCAAGTCTTTCCTAAGGTACTGGCCTCCCAAACAAGAAGTACAAAATGTAGCACAGGTTAGCTACTAAATTTTCAAAATAAAATTGAGAATGGAAATGGGGAATGTGTCAAAGAGACAACAACCAGACCACAGAACAGACAACAACAGAAGGTCACCAATAGGTCTTCAATGCAGCGAGAAATTCCGCACCGGAGGCGTCCTTAAGCTGGCCCTAAACAAATATATATACTAGTTCAGTGATAATGGACGTCATACTAAACTCCAAATTATACACAAGAAACTAAAAGTAAAATAATACAAGACTAACAAAGGTCAGAGGCTCCTGACTTGGGACAGGCGCAAAAATGCGGCGGGTTAAACATGTTTATGAGATCTCAACCTCCCCTATACCTCTAGCCAATGTAGAAAAGTAAACGCATAACAATACGCACATTAAAAGTCAGTTAAAGAGAAGTCCGAGTCCGATGTCAGAAGATGTAACAAAAGAAAATAAACAAAATGACAATAATACATAAATAACAACAGACTACTAGCAGTTAACTGACATGCCAGTTCCAGACCTCAATTAAACTGATTGAAAGATTATGTCTTCATCATATGAATGTCAGGCACAATCCCTCCCGTTAGGGGTTTAGTATCATACCATCATAAAATATATGAGAAGAGCATAACCCGTGTCATGCCAACAACTGGTTTTCAAAATGTATACACACAGTGAAATATAGTTCCCTATAATTCTCATGTCTATGTACATATGCACATATGAACTGTGAAAAGTTTGTGTTATATCTTTGGAGCAGTTCATTGAAGTATGTATGTCTTTAAGTTATGCCAATTTGCAGGCTTTTTTTGTCATTTTAATTAGGTAAGAGTAATGATACAATACCAGTTTGATTGACAACTGCCATGATCACTAAACAATCAGAGACAAGTTGGGGCCTTAATTACAATGTCCCACCTCCTTTTATGCCAATTATATTAACCAAATTACTAATCATCCTCAGTCTAACATAATTGAACAGGCCCTTCATTATACAACTCAATACACAAATACTTGACCTCATTATTGAATACACAAATGTATATATATAGAAATGATAGATTTATTCATTGCCTATTAATACTTTTGATCTACACTACATAAAGTGATTCTATAAATTATGTCTGAAAGATAAATGATTAAGGAATAACAAGATATATTTTTTTCAAAAGAAAAGACAAAATATGAAATCCAGATATAAAAAAGGTATTCAAGTAAGGTTTATATTTTACTTGATAATCTGTGCAATCCTCATCTGTAATTAATCAATAATTTAGGTTACACTTATCAGTGATTGGCTTGAATCCTAAGAAAATTTCAATACTCTTAACCTGAGAAATCAGATATTTTTATTAATGCCCCATCTATGGCACGCCTGAACCACTTTTATAGATAATCCTAGATTATCTCAGATAAACTAGGATTATCTCAGAAAAACTAGGATTATATCACTATTTTACATTAAGCTCAGATAAACCCGGATTATCTCGATTTTTTTTTCAGATAATCCCGGTTTATCTCAGAATTTTAAGATAAACCGGGATTTTCTCAGCTTAATGCATATTTGAGATAATTCATTATATTCCTCACAAAATTAGATAAATAATTAACTGGAGAAAATCCGGGATTATCTGAAAATTCTGAGATAATCCGAGATTATCTGAGAATTTTGAGAAAATCGATTAACTGAAAAAAAGGAGCCAATAGAAAGCCACGACACATTGGAGGAAAATTTCATGGTCATAAGGGATAAGATATAGATACAATGGTGCATCTATACAGATAGAGAAGAATAAAAGATTATGCTCTTACAGGAAACGTTTTAGAAGTTTTAAATTTCCAAATTTGATAAAAATAACAATTGATTTATTCAGGATGTACATGTATGACAAGTGTATTGATAATAATGAAGATCAGAGGATCTAGAATTTAGAAGTTTGTCTTGAGAGGTTTTTAAGAGAATTTGAATGTTATATCCGTATATGTCTGTATGAAGATAGTGAAATATGTTACATAAATCTGGCATCCGCACAATTAACTAGGACAAATAACTAAAATGTTGAAATAAGTTTAGCAAAGTTGAAGTACACCATTTCAAGTTCTAATGAGTTTCCTTTTCGAAAGTTATAATCTTTTAAAAGAAAAATATCACGCGCCGTTTTTCTTTCCTTAATTTTCTCTATTAAAAGAGTGAAATATGGTGCAGGAATTTATCATCCATTTTAATGCAAAGTGTTACAGTTTAGTACTTACTTGGTAAGTTGAATTATAAAGTGTTTTTGTCAATTAGATAATCTAATCATGATAATGACAAATGCCCAATACCTGAAATATCTATTACCTTACAACTCTATTACATTGTTAATCAGTTTGTTTTTTTAACGACACGTGGCCAATGCATAATTAACCTTTAAACAAACGCTATTAAAACGGGGTTTTGATCCTGAAGGACGCCACACTTTGCAATGAATTAGATCTATATTTGTTAACGTTTTCAAATTAAATAAACTGAATGGATTTACATAGATGACTTAAGAATGAGTATGACAAACCCCACAAACAACTGGAGGTAAACTCGGATGCTACAGACGGACAAGAAGTCCCTGTTCCACTGACAACCCTGGTCATATTACTCATGTTAAGTAGTAATCTGGTGCCAGGTCTATTTCGCTGATGTCATAAATGAGGAAACAAAGGCGGGATAGGACGGGATTGGCGATACAAGTTGAAAATATCCGTAACCCTCTCCGACATTGATATTCTTGATATTCCATAATGGACAATCATGAATGACATCAGCTTTAAAAAAAGAAATGATAAAGAACCTTTGGGCTTAACAGCAAGCCTCTGTCATTGAAATCACAATAAATAACTGAAGGACAAGCCCTGGAATATCGTATCATCTTGGAGATATGATATACTCCATATGCAGGTGCTATTGTAATGTTGTTTCCTTAAATGGAAAGTTCATTATAGGAATAACTCGTCTAGAAAGAGATAAAATGCTGAAAAAATAAGTATCTAAATGCAAAGTTCTAGATAAACATCATCAACACGCTAACAATATAAAAATAAGAACACGTGGTATGATTGCCAATGAGACAACTCTCCACAAGAGACCAAATGACACAGTAATTGTCTTGTATCTTCATAACCACATTTTGGAAATGTCATCGCCAATGAACAGTAACTTCCAAAAGATATTTGAGATACAAGTCCAATTTAAGATACAGCAAGTCATTAATATGACATTTGTTTTCCATTCGTTTGATGTATCTAAGCTTTGATTTTGACTTTGATAAAGGACTTTTCGTTTTAAATTTTTCTTGGAGTTCGGTATTTTGTTATTTCACTTTTACACATTGTTATCAATGCTTCTGTGCTTAAAATATTGTTGAAGACGTATGTTGACCTTAAAATGTCCGTTGTCATATTTGTCGAGCCTTCGACTTTAGTCAAACTTGGAAAAGCGAGACATAGCGATCCTACATTCCGTCGGCGTCGTCCACAAATATTCACTCTGTGGTTAAAGTTTTGAAATTTTAATAACTTTCTTAAACTATCCTGGATTTGTACCAAACTTGGACAGAAGCTTGTTTATGATCATAAGATAGTATCCAGAAGTAAATTTTGTAAAATAAAATTCCTGTTTTTCCGTAGTTTACTTGTAAATGGACTTAGTTTTTCTGCCAGGAAACATAACATTCACTCTGTGGTTAAAGTTTTTAAAATTTTAATAAATTTCTTAAACTATCCTGGATTTGTACCAAACTTGGACAGAAGCTTGTTTATGATCATAAGATAGTATCCAGAAGTAAATTTTGTAAAATAAAATTCCTGTTTTCCGTATTTTACTTGTAAATGGACTTAGTTTTTCTGCCAGGAAACATTACATTCACTCTGTGGTTAAAGTTTTAAAATTTTAATAACTTTCTTAAACTATCCTGGACTTGTACCAAACTTGGACAGAAGCTTGTTTATGATCATAAGATAGTATCCAGAAGTAAATTTGTTAAAAAAATTCATTTTTTCCGTATTTTACTTATAAATGGACTTAGTTTTTAAAACATTTCACTAAAAATCTGCCTTTTAGATTTTATTTGATTTTTACATCTTTTAATTATAAACTTATAATTTTAAAATATAGATCTTATTCAATAAAACCTCTTTTAATGTATTGTTATGCATAAAAGCAAAATCAAATGAAATATACTTAAATTTACAAATTTAAACGTAAGGTAAAATTCCATATTGAAGTGCTCCTAATTCAAGGAGGCTTATACTAAAAAGAAGCATTTACATTGGTTTCTTTCCCCTTACTTATATTCCCTGGTCAATGGCTGCCAGCTGTTCAGGTGGCAGAAACCAGTTATTTTACAATAAATCTTTAGAATTTCATGGATTTATGATTTTATTTTCTTGAAAATTTATTCAAGCTTATATAAAATAAAATGTATAGTTTCAAGTAACTAAGATGTGTGCGTGCTTATGTGAATATATAGAAAACCTTTAAATTTGGGTGTCTGTCCAGCACGGAGATTTTAAAATTTATAAATGCATTGCAAATAAGGCAAAAATGTGATGCTCTGATACCAATCTAATCCTCACCTGCAGAATCCTGCTAAAAGCCGACAAGAATTTTAGGCAAAATTCAAGAGATAAATGATATTCAGTGAATTAGAGCCTTGTCCGAACCTATCCTTACCATCAAAATCTCAAGATATTTTTGTTTACATAAAACTGAATTTTTCCCCACTTTGAAACAATACATTCACTCTGTGGTTAAAGAGTTTTCTGGTACAGTGTATGAATTATCCAACAGTTCTCAAAAATACTTTAGGTTATTGTTTCATGCATGATATAAAACCACTTACAACTGATCTCAGAAAATTTTTCCATTGTTTGAGGTATTAAATAGTCTCAATTCTTGTCACTATCACTGTTCTGTTGACTGCAGTGCTGAAAAAGGCTTAGTTATGAATAAACTTATATTTTTGGTACATATGTTTCACTTTGTTGATGCACTAAACTAAGTGTACATTTATTACATCTCTTCTCCACATGAGCTAGCTGTATTGCCACACTATTGCTGATGAGATAGATCAGTTTTCTTATTTCTGTAGCCTGTCCTACAGTATCAACTATGTAGTAGACCTATAAAAAGAAAGGATTCATATATTCATAGTTAAAAGTAAATAAATAAGAAAATGTCCATATCATGTGAAATAAATCATTATAACAGGTAATATACAGTATAATCAGCTTTTTCTAGTGCTATGCTAAGGCTTATTTTACTTTTTTCTCTCTTTGTAATTGCTATTTCTATATATTTTATGATATAAAATCATTGTTTGGTGAACATAATCATTTTAAAACTAATCAATTGAGTGTCATTGTTTGTATTGGGATACAGAGTTATCTGTCTTGATATTTGATAATTCTTGAAATCCATGTAAAAACTATTTGCTTGCAAACAGACCTGTACATTGACTGTGAATAAAAGAAATATAACACCACACACCTGTAGAACTCTTAAAAAGGCACATTTTGTGATATGTTAAAATCATGTTTAGGCTTAAGGTGGCAGAAACCAGTTATTTTACAATAAATCTTTAGAATTTCATGGATTTATGATTTTATTTTCTTGAAAATTTATTCAAGCTTATATAAAAATAAAATGTATAGTTTCAAGTAACTAAGATGTGTGCATGCTTATGTGAATATATAGAAAACCTTTAAATTTGGGTGTCTGTCCAGCACGGAGATTTTAAAATTTATAAATGCATTGCAAATAAGGCAAAAAATGTGATGCTCTGATACCAATCTAATCCTCACCTGCAGAATCCTGCTAAAAGCCGACAAGAATTTTAGGCAAAATTCAAGAGATAAATGATATTCAGTGAATTAGAGCCTTGTCCGAACCTATCCTTACCATCAAAATCTCAAGATATTTTGTTTACATAAAACTGAATTTTTCCCCACTTTGATTGGATGCCGTTAATGAGGAGACCACACTTTTGACTTCTGATTGGACCCATTTGTGAAGGAAATCCCCAACCTGTGTATGCAACTACTTACTTGTGTAGTACAATAGCCTAGAATTTACATTCATTTATTTTTCAGTCCACATGATGCAATTATATACCTCAATTTGTCGTTCAATCAGAGACATAAATTATAAGTATTATATGTCTCTGGTTCAATCAATGAATATTTATTTCATTTTGTATGATCAATAAAACAATCATTCATATTTTTGGGAATGTATAAGTCTTGAATTTGACCTATTTTACATCTGACCTCGATTTTTCACTTGTCCCATCGGACAAGTAGTATGGTGAATCTACTTGCCCGACGCCCATGTCCACTTGTCCCGGACAATCGGACAAACGGTAATGTCGAGCCCTGGATAGTATCCAGAAGTAAATTTGTTAAAAAAATTCATTTTTTCCGTATTTTACTTATAAATGGACTTAGTTTTTCTGCCAGGAAACAATACATTCACTCTGTGGTTAAAGTTTTTAAAATTTAAATAACTTTCTTAAACTATCCTGGATTTGTACCAAACTTGGACAGAAGCTTGTTTATGATCAAAAGCTAGTATCTAGAAGGAAATTTTGTTAAAAGTTTGTACCTGTTTATCCGTATTTTACTTATAAATGGACTTAATTTTTCTTCCAGTTAACATTAAATACAGTCTGCAGTTAAAGTTTTTAAAACATTTATTAGATTCATAAACTATCCTGGATTTATACCAAATTTTGACAAAAGCTTCTTACAATCAAAAGATAGTATCTAAAGGAATATTTTTATTGATTTTTTTCCTCATTTTTGTTGAGCCTGCGATTAACAGCAAAAGTAGGCGAGACACTGGGTTCCACGGAACCCTTACGATTTTTTTTTTTATTGTAACAGTTGACTGACTGTCTCGTTGAAGAGTATCCCTCATCGACTTTAATTGATAGTCAAAATTTCAAGTTTAAGCTTATGTATTTACAGTTGATAAATGATAAATTCTAAATAATATAATTTCCGATAGTAAGCAATTATTATATATTGCATTGGAATGACATCTTTAAACAAACATCTTCATTAAACGAGGACAAACATAAAGGGAAGTTTTTCAAAACAAAGAGAAGAAAGATAAAAGATTTTGCTCGCTTCTTTTGTCCAAAATATTTCTATAAATAACCATTGTATCAATAAAAATGAAACATGTTTTTTTTTTCTGTTATCATTGATACCTACAATAAGACTATAGTATATAACTTTAAATTAGGCAGAAACAGCAATAATAATAAACTTGTTTTATCAGTATTGAATCAATGCATATAATAGCCTTAGATTTCATATTTTCCTGTTATTAACAATACATCACTGTTATCTATTTATTTCATCAGGAAATGAAATATTTTAGAATTTGAAAGTATAACAGGTAAATTTTGTGAGCTGTAAAGATTGTAAGAAAATAACACTCTAATGAAAAGAAATGGAGTGACACAAAAATATCAACGGTGATCTGTAATATGGACACTGCACGGTATGTTACATGTCGAGCGACAGTTTCTTTTAAATAAAAAGAAATGCTATCTGTTGCGTGGATTTTTCTTTTTGTAAAATGTTCTATTGACATACTGATGTCAAAAACTCGTGGGATAAAATATATCTCGAAATAATGCAGAAGAGTTACACCTGAGTTCAACAACGTTTTGTTTTGTGAGGTTCATGTTGCTCAATCTTTGGTTTGTGGAATGTTATTTGTTGTCGTTTTCTTTCGGCTATGGTGTTGTCTGCTATTTTTGGCTTATGCTTTTTATTTTACAATATTGCATAAACCAAGAACGATAAGAGACAACATTTAAAAAAACGTTGACTGAATCGATACATGTAATTTAAGAGAAGGACATGACCACTTATTAAAAATATTTTAATATTTCCTTCTACAATTATTGTACGAGGTAAAGAAAACGCTAATTGTACTTCTAATCAAATTGTTCAATAAAAGTGGTGTAAACAAAACAAAAATAAGATCAGTAAAGGTGAAGTCCAAATAAAACCGAACCCAACCGTCACATCCATGACCGAACTGAGTGCATTGATCGATTCCGTTCAGAAACTACTTTTCTTTACAACATCAAAAGAGTCGAGTAGGATCGGAGTTGGGGACTGCGGGGAGTTTGATGCATGACCTGATGAGGAAATTTTAAAGAACTTTACTCCAAACCTTCTATTTATAGAAGAGCTATATTCGGATCCGATTGAAAAAGTCTGCACTAAAAGTGATGGCTACGTGTGAAAATGAAATAAGACTTACAATTCCAGACAAGTCAAGAAAACTTTTTTTTTCAATAATCAAGCGCATCACTGAATTTAATCTGTTTTATTCGATGAACACCTGGTAAGCTATAAGCACAAGCATTTAAGTGTCTGACATGTAACGTAATATGTTGCAAACTTTAATTAGACAGTAGATGAAAAATTCTAAAAAGTAAGTGATTCCCTACATTTTTTTATAAAGATATATGGAGAATGTACAAGGTTTTATGATAAAAACAACAATCATATGGGAATTGACCACATGGATATATATTTTTACATGAATTAATGTTTTGACAGCTGACATCTGTTTTTGTGCATAATTAAGATGTGGATAATATGTTTTGTCACTTTGAACGTGTACTACTTTACACCTAATGGCATATCTACATACTTCGTCCTTGAATGATTCCTTAGTTGTTTAATGACAGATCTTTTGCCGTTTAAGGACAGAGCCTTAATCATCAAAGGATAGAAGTAAAGTCGTTATAGGACATAATTTTTTTGCTTGGTCGTTAAAAGACAGATTTCATTGAAGGACAGACAACGTCATTTATTGAAGGAATGGAAATAAAGGCAATAGTAGTATACCACTGTTCAATAGTCATAGTGATAGATATACAAAATGATGATAGATATACAGAGTGGTGGTAGACATACAGAGTGTTGATAGATATACAGAGTAGTGGTAGATATACTGAGTGGTGATAGGTATACAAAGTGGTGATAGATATATAGAGTGGAGATAGATATGCAGAGTGGTGATAGATATACAGAGTGCTGATAGATGTACAAAGTGGTAATAGATATATAAAGTTGTGATAGATATGCAGAGTCGTGGTAGATATACAAAGTGGTGATAGATATACAGAGTAGAGATAGATATGCAGAGTGGTGGTAGATATACAGAGTGGAGATAGATATACAGAATGGTGAGAGAGATATACAGAGTGGTGATAGATATACAGCGTGGGGATAGATATACAGAGTGGTGATAGATATACAAAGTGGTGATATATATACAGGGTGGTGGTAGATATACAGGATGGGGATAGATATACAGAGTGGTGATATATTATACACAATGGTGATAGATATACAGAGTGGTGATAGATATACAGAGTGGAGATAGATATATAGAGTGGTGATAGATATACAGAGCGCTGAATTTTCAAAATGCGGAACAAATCCGAACAAAAAAATATGTCTGTCAAAATGATTCAACTTCCTCAACATTACTGTGCAATAAGATAAAGAAAATATGCAGTACTTTATGAAAACACACAAAAGGCACAATGCATGTCTATGGTATTAATTAAAAAAACACGTTTTTTGTACCTATAATGGTCATATTTCAATATATCATGATATATTTGAAATTTAATCTTTGTTGTGTCCGAAAGTACAGTAAAATAAAAGTATGCTCTTCTCTTAAAATCGTTCATTTGTTTATGAAAACCTTGAATTTTGTTGATTGATCGTGAAATATCAGGCAACGCATTATTTTGATCGTGAAAGATAATGCGTGACCAGACTTAATAATTAGAAATCAATATTTCTTTTACCACTTGATATACCTGCAACTGGTTGAAGCCTGTAACTTTTTTGATAAGAACGAACATGAAAGCTATCATTTGTTTTTTAAATTCAACACTTTACCTCTAAAGTTAAAAAAAAAACCACACAACTTAAAACGTGTCTAAATCAGTGTGAAAAATTCAGCTCTGAGAATCGACTAGTACAATTCAGGCAGATCGCCACTATTTAACCAATAATATGGGTATGCAACGTTTAAACCAAAAAGTTAACCATCAACCAAACTTATAGCAAAAACAGCATCTTTCATGAAAATTTGAGATTGAACGATAACCAACATTTTGTGCAACAATACTTTCTTAAGTTATATGTATCTTTGTATACAACGTAGCAGATGTGGATTGATTTCCAATGAGATAACTTTATATTACAGACTAAAGAATTCCAGAGCGCAAATGCTGAAATGTCTCGTCTGCTTTACTTATGATAGTATATTTGTTGAACTTCTGTAATATTAAGGGTTTTACTAGAAGTGTCACATACGCTTAAGATTGTCAATGATTCAAAAAAAGAGGTCAAGGTCAGATGAACCATGCTATACAGATCTCTACAAAAATCCCGTACACCAAATATAGGTGTTCCGATGCTTACAGTACCTTAGAAACTGACAAATGTAAAAGTTATGTTTGGCCAATTAATTCGAACATGAGGTCGAAGTATATGAACCCTGACCGACAGTCAGACACAGACATCTCACTAGCATTCAATATATCAAATACAATAGACGTCATATATGAAACATGCAGACAGACATATACACCATACACCAAATACCGTGGCCCTATAGCATACAGGTATGTAAGCTTTATAAATATAATGGGCATAACAATGAGAATTCAAAGTTATAAATACAAAATAAAACATCTTAATGTATAAAAACAATACTTATGAAGGACGGACAAATGGACTGGTATTGATACAATTTACCAAGTCTGTGTAGTATTATAAGATATTAGATCCAATGGCATTGCACGATTATAGCCCTATTCACCAACAAAAGAGACCCGGGTCAGTCATGCCAATCTAGTTTTTTTAATACCAATAACAAATATTAATTATCATATAATTGAAGAATAATTTGAATGTCTTCGTAGCATCAGATCTTTCACGATCCTTTTCACGATCTTAAAACCGGTATGTGATCTTTCACGATCCGAAATATCAATTTTGTGTAAATATTTCTTTTTACCAAGTTTCAGATTATGTTTATACAAAATAACTATTAGAACCATTTGATGCATTCAAATAGAATGCCCTTTTCAAGAAAAATAGTTTATTTTATTCGAATTTGTGAAAAAATCATGTTTGTTTACATTTTGATGTCACTGAAATGTCGAGGAGCAATATGCCTTTTGTTGTCTTGTAAAAAACTATGTACTTTTAGAACTGGATTTTCTCACATACTGATCATAATGTTGACCCATTTTGACAGACAGTTTTATTTTGTTGTAAATTTGTCCGTGTAATTAATTGAATTAGATTATTTACTGACTTTTCATATGTCTTCTCGATTAAATTTCTTTCACGATCCGTCACCAGAGATTTCACGATCGTCTCGCAATACTTGACCTCCGTTAGATATTCTTTCACGATCATTTCTCTCGATAAACCGAATGACACCCGTGTTAGCGAGTACACACACATTTTGTATTTCAGACAGTGTGCATTTATTGTTTATATCCTACAATTAATAACTGGCGCTTTAAGGTTCATGGTATATAAACTCTTATGTATTTAATTATTTTGAAAACAAAATGAAAATTATGTCTTAATATGAATAACCATGATGAAATAATTGTTTTTTCCATAATTGAATCGTGCATTATTTGTGTATTGGATTACTTAGTTGCCTTCTTTCTAGTGTTATCTATTTTGTTTACTGACAAATGATGAAATAATGCAATAGTTAAAATTAAATATTTTACAAAACTTTGTCACGATTAAAAAATTAAAACCGACTGAATAAATTAAAATATGAGAATTCAATGATTATCGATGTCGAAATTAGCCGTCGGTAATAAACAGTCAGTTTGTGTAAAAGAAATAGCTACCAAATTTGTTTATTATGTATGTACAAAGTATATGTATATTGTATATAATCAGCCCTTCTGTATATTACTTGTTTTTATAATTGATTCAACAAATTTGCTTGTCCAGGTGTCAATAACGGTGATGTTCACACCACGAGTAGTGATAAATGACACAATAACACAGCGATCGATCAATAATATAAGTAAAATTGCGTGCCCTATGCTGAATGTCACCCTCCTCTGAAAAGGACGCTAATTTTTATATAAAATCTCGCAAAATTATGACCCATATTTTGGCACATCCCGTTCACCCAATAATAGGAAGTGAATTCGTCACCATCATGGTTTCAAAGAGAAAGTAAGACGTTAAACGCCAGATTGTCGTCCAATTAAAACACTCGTTACATTTTTCTTTTGTATATTTAGAATCCGAGATAAACCTAGATTTTCTCGAGAAATGAGATAATTCATTATCTGAAATTGAGAAAATTTATTATCTGGAGATAAATTAGGATTATCTGAAAATCGCTCAGAAAAACCTAGATTTTCTTAATATTTTGAGATAAACCGGATTTTCTCCGGATAATGAATTTTCTGTATTTTCTGAGATAAACTAGGGTTTTCTCGAATTTGAATTAAGCTGAGATAATCTTAGTTTATCTGAGATAAACCAGGATTATCTGAGATAATCCTAGTTTATCTGAGATAATCTAAGATTAATTAATAAAAGTGGTTCAGGCGTGCCATACCCATCAAATGTCTTTTAACAATATTAGTCATTTGAATACAGGAAGTGTATTTTTGCAATTAAGAATGAATCCCCGTTTCAATAAAAGAAGTTTTTAAATTTGTTTACGTTGAAAAAGTACATATATTCAATGCCCTTTTCTGTAAAATATTAAATTAAAATTGAATTAAAATACACTCTACAAATTTAAACTTCATTGTCATATAATCATGAGAATTGTTTTCAAAATCAATAAGCAATTAATGATAATAATAGTATACCTATGTTTCAACTTACAAAATGCCCCCAAAACAACCTTTTTAGATTAATTTTTTGGAGACAATAAAGATCTTAGTTTCAAGTCTATCTATTGGCCCCATGTTCTACAAGGATAATTGATAAACTTTATTAGATGTATCTTTATTTGGTAATTTCTTCTGTTTCTACAAATAAAACGTAAAAGGTGAAACATGTAACAGGGAAGGTTATTTGGTTGAGATATGAAATTGCAATTTACACGAAAATTTTGTGCAAATTAGGGGACCCACTATCATTGATTCACATTTAGCTCATTTCATCTACTAAAAAGTGCTTATCCTTCCAAACCTGCAGTTAATGCAATTATTTGCAATAGTGATATTTTAATGTTCTTTTTTTGTCCACACCACCTAAATATAATTTGAAATTATTCAAACTACTCTTCTAATCTTTCCATGAGTGATTTCCATCACTTTGATTAAAGTTTACTTTGCAAAATGAAAGCAATCTTTTTACCAGAAACACTGTGATTATAATAGTGATGCAACAGAGTTTTTTATTATTTATTTTAACAACTCTTAATTTTGTTATATAGGTCATATTTACATGTAGAGTACTGTAAGTTTAGTTGACTGTTGTATCTTATTTTTGATAAAAAAAATATAGGTCAAGATCTAAGATCCCGTTCACACTAGCATTTTTTTAATCGATCTTAATTTGAATCGATCTAAAAAAAATCATTTAACGTTCACATTATCTTTTATCCTAATGATCTCTATTGGTCTAATCTGAACCACTGTGTTCACAAAAAAATGCAATCGATCTGACCTAATTACCCGGAAAATTGTAAACAATGTGTATAAATAGAAATATTTAAACAATTAATGTGTTGATACACACGCTTGCAAACAAATAATGGACGAAGTAATTGTTTCACTTGAATTACAAGATCAAATGTTGATACTGCTGTTCGTATAATTTTTGTTAATTTTTAGCCCTTTTATGTTGGTCATTCATTTTGTAATAAATTGCATGTGTAATTTTTCTGCAATACATGCACACAAATTATTTTCGATTCAATCGTACTAGTTTAGATCGATCTCTGAGTTCACATTTAAAGTTAGATCGGTTCATTTTAGATCGATTCAAACTATACTACCTCTTTTGGTGTTCTAGTTTAGACCGATTCAAGATCGATTTAAAGCATTCACATTGGGCTTGAATCGATTTAAAAGTGAACCGATCTAGTTTAAATCAATCTAAATGTCCAAGTGTGAACAGGGTTGGTAACTTGCAAGCTTAAATATTTAAAAAAAAACTTATATCACATGAATTAGTGTGTATTCATTATTATCAGAAGTCCATTACTACTCGAAGTGTGCAAGCTGTTCTGTATAGTAAGGCGATCACGATGTCCCCATTATCAGTGGAAAGCGCCATAGGTAGTCCTCCCAAATCTCGTTTTATAACTATGGAATCATGGGTAAAAATATTATCATAAAACAGATAACTACTAATTAATCTCCTTCGGTTTTTATCAGTATGTGAGAATGAATAAAACCAACAAAGATTCAAGTACACAGTGCAATACTTAATTAGATTCTTTACCAAAACAGAAGACTACAGCAACTGAATGTAAAGTGGCTTCAAAGACAACACCAACCAGACAAATAGAGTAAAATTTGAAGTTACAGCAGCTTCTGTTGAAGTATTGGACATTAATTGCGTTTTTATATCATATGTAAGAGTGGATAAGAGCAAAATTGTAAATAGTTTTAACTGTCTATGATTATTTATTTATATTTGATTGTTATATAATCAGAAATATCAACATCGTCATACATGGTAATGAATTGTGGTTAATTGTAACCTCATACTAAGCAAGATTAAAATTTTACAACATACAATTTTTTTACAGTTTTTAAAATGCATAAGATTAGATAACATCTAGAATATACGAGGATTTAGTTAAATGATTGATCGGTGTTTAACGCCACTTTCGGCACTATTGTACTATTTCATGGCGGTCAATTTAATTGGTGGAGGAAGCCGGAGTGCACAGAGAGAACCAAAGACCTTGGAAAAAGTATTTGGTTATAAACACGTACCTGTAAAATGAGCATCAAAGTACCTAAAACACAGCGGTATAATTATCCTTCTTGTAATACAAAAAAGTAGGATCTCTTTGACCTTGAGCACCTGTTTAAAAAGTTGTCAATATAAAACTTCCATGATACGAAATACCAATGAAAACATTTCGTTTAATTGAAATCTGAATACCGTAAGAATCCCGCGAACTTATTAGTTTTGCTTGTTATACATATAAAATTACACACAGTGGCATCCGTACAGCAAGATGTAAGAATTTGAATCGCAATTTTTGTTGTTGTGTAACGTAAATTGGAACATTACCTTGTCAAACTTAATAATCTAAAATTGGTATCTCCTCCTTTCTTCTATATATTGTATACGGAGGCCGTAGAAGTCAGTCAAGTATACAGAAAGGTAATCACGAAACAGTCATATGCGATCATATGCGGCACATGTAACAAAGAATTTTCCTACAATTTTAACCTATGAAATTTATATGTCGAACGCATGTGTTGTGAACTGCATTCTTTACATGTATTTTAATGGATAAATGTAACAATATCTGACTGAAATGATAACCTTTGTTCCTCCACACCATCATCCGAGGTAGTATATTACCGTCAAGATCTCAGTTACGCAGGATCGAAGATATACGGATTGAAGAAAGGGCATGCATTTATTATCCCTTCTTTTTTTCAAAATCGAGGGTTTAATTTGTTAATTTTGCTAAAAATTATTATATCTGCAGAATTCCCATGAAACTTTAAAAAAAAAACCAACTTATTTCTTTAAATTTGAAAATCGTAACATATATTCTTAGATAAATATAATAGTAGGTTTATTCCTATTAAACTCATTCCTAATCCAGTGTTAGTTGTACTGTATATGGATACACAATTTCCGACCTATTTTTTACTTGCCAACTATTAATGACAATTTTTTTTCACAATTAACTCTGAAACCAAACATTTGATGATGGTATTTTGTAAAAGTGAGCTTTTTTCATTCATTCTGACAATTTTTCTATGGTAGTTTTTAAGTTGGTGAATAATACAAATAATTTTTATTATTTAATATTAAAACCATCCATGACACTGTTACATGTATGATATGGCATCTAGGATCTGCTTTTCATTAACACGTCGATGATAAAACATTATTTTCAACTGTGTGCTAATTAAGTTATAGGGCGTTTTGCATAAATTATCTCTACCCAGAATGCATCACAAAAAATTTGGCCATTGAATTTTGTTACTATTAATAGCAATCTCGCTGAAATCCCGTTTCAATCACAGTTGGAAGTATGGGGACAACGTGATCGCCTTACTATATAGCGGGTTGCACACTTCCTCTAGTAATGGACTTCTGTTATTATTCATGAGGATACTAATTATTATACCCCCGCTTTAAAAAAGTGGAGGTATACTGTTTTACCTCTGTCGGTCTGTCCATCCGTCAGTCTGTCCATCCGTCCCATGAATATTTTTCGTTGCATCTTTCTCAGGAACTACATCACAGTTTCACTTGTTTTTGTAGATTTCATGGGTATAGCTAGGTAAATCATGAATTTAGATTTTCAAAGAAGTTCACATTTTCTATATGCTTGTGTGCAGACTTTGGCAAAACCAGGAAATCAAATATCCATGAAAATATGATTTTTCCTCAATCCATGAAAATTAGTACCCACGAAAATAAAAACAATCTACAGAAAATAAAAATCTGATACATTTGATGAAACATCAAGGGCTTTTACTTAAGTAACATTTGTGCTCTTCTTTCAGGGAATAAGCTATGATGATGCTATGAAGGTCAGGAGTGAGAACCTGACACCAGCTTTGTTGACATTCTACAAGAAACCAGTCATGATAAACCAGGGCCACATGCAATGGCTATGGGATATCAATGGCAAAAGATACCTGGACTTATTTGCTGGTATTGTTACTGTTAGTGTTGGACATTGTCACCCGTAAGTAAAAAATATTATAATCATTTGTGCATCATACTCAGTAAAAAATGTTGACAATGTTACTGTTATTACAACCACTTTGATCAGTTAGTCATGCTAAACCATCAAAGAGGGAGTTAGTTATATACTGTAATTGCAACTAATTTTCGAGAGGAATTCATTTTTTGCAAATTCGGAGAGTGAAAAAATAACGAGAATATTACAAAATAGGATCTTCTCTTATAAGAATACATTTAGCAAAGTAAGGAAATCACGAAAATAAAGCGTTTGTTGTGAATTGGACAAGAAAGGTCTAATAGATATAGGAAGATGTGGTGTGAGTGCCAATGAGACAACTCTCCATCCAAATAACAATTTATAAAAGTAAACCATTATAGGTCAATGTACGGCCTTCAACACGGAGCCTTGGCTCACACGAACAACAAGCTATAAAGGGCCCCAAAAGTACTAGTGTAAAACCATTCAAACGGTAAAACCAACGGTCTAGTATATATAAAAACGAGAAACGAGAAACACGTATAAATTACATAAACAAACGACAACTACTGTACATCAGATTCCTGACTTAGGACAGGTGCAAACATTTGCAGCGGATTAAACGTTTAATGGTACCAAACCTTCTCCCTTTTTCTGAAACAGTAGTATAACATCACAACATAGAAAACACACGATAAAACATCAATTGGAAGGCTTAACTCAATCAAAACGTAAATAAACATGAATTAACTTAATGATTCTCCACAAAAATAAGTTTGTTTACTGTAAATGCAGAGTTGAATGAAAGGTTCATCATACATTATCAGAATTGCTTTGAAATGTTTGGAAGTAATTTGACAGATATAACTGTGGCCAAATGTATAATGTTCAGTGGCATATTAACAATGTACATGTATATGTAATAACATAATCATTAATCCTTCTTTGTACTAGAACTACATGTTTAGCTAGATTTTTAATGTGCAGAAAGATATGCCACCCTACCTGAATACATTATTCTGACTCAAGCCCAGCAGTCTTTATAAAAATAAGGAGACGTGGTATGATTGCCAATGATACAACTATCCACCAAAGTTCAAATGAAGTTGATGTACAATAGGTAGTGAAGTCAAAGAATTCTAATAAAAATTGTATGTTATAATATACTAAACATCACAAAATCACCACAAACTAAGCACAAAATCACAAAAGGGGAGCATGCTACATTTGACCATGAAGGCAGTTATATGTATAATTTGAAAAATATGTCTTAAATACTGGTATTGATAGTAAAATGTTAGATACATTTTGACGTGTATTTTTATTGATAAACTTTCATTTAATCACCAGTAACTTGACATTCCCTGATTTAAATGGTTTGTTGACTGATAAAGATACAAAAAGTACATGTTTAACTGTTGTGGCAAAAAGTGCATCCAGTTTTAATGATTCTGTAGTTTATCAATCCAGAGTTTGCAAATTAAATCTAAAGTCCATATATAGCTGCAGTCAGTTATGTTATTATGGAGGTACTAATGTATATCCTCTTCTTTCTCTCTATATATTTTAAACACATGTTTAAGGTATTGAGCTGTGAATTACTGTAAATTCCGATATTTTTGAATGCTTTTATTATTGCAGTTATTGATAATGAACCAAAATGTGAGTTTATTTATTACGATTTCAGAAAATGATGCATACAATATATACTTTTAGAATTTATAATGCCATTTCTTATTTTTGCAATTACTATTTTTTGCTAAGTTGACCTTTGGTAATAAAAACATTGTTCAAGGGAGGTAATAATGTATAACTCTTTATTCTTTCTAAGTAAAGTTACAAAAGCAGCAGAGAAACAAATGAGAAAACTATGGCATACAACCAATATATATCTTCATCCTGCCATCCATGACTATGCAGAGAAACTTGTTGCAAAACTGCCAGGAGATCTGAAGGTACTGTTATTAATAAAACTAATACAGTTAAAGTGCTGTTATTTCGGACCAGTTTAGTGATCTAATTCGCTGTTTCAGAATCTAATGCATTCTGGGTTATATTCTAAAAAGTGTACTCCAAAACGTCATGATTGGTTAATAACTTTCCTAAACAATGGAAATATAACCAATGACGTGATGTATTTTCATTTTGGGGTATTAAAGAACAATTAAATTACCCATAGTCCTTTAGATTCTGAAACGGCCAATTGCTCTGACACAGTAGCATATCTTGATTTTTCCAAAATTTGGGGAGGTGGAGGCACCCATTTAAATAAGGTGTGTCTAGCAGTCACAAAGCAGAAAAATGTACCTAAAAAATAAAGAAAACAGCCATAAGATTGATTGATTTTTGGTGTTTTAACGCCACTTTTAAGCACCGTTTTGGGGCTATTTCATGGCGGCCAGTTTTTATTGGTGGAGGAAGCCGGAGTGCCCGGAGAAAACCACCGACCTTCGATAGGAAAACTGACAATCCTAGTCAATTAAGATTGGAGTCGAGTGCACCTGCACGAGCGGGGTTCGAACTCACAACCTCAGTGTTGACTGGCTAGTGATTACAGTAGTAACTACTTAGACCACTCGGCCACCGAGGCCCCTCAACCATAAGAGGGTGCCTGAGATGAACTATTAACGCTGAATTTCCTGAATGACAAAAAATGAATATTTACTGAATTTTCAGAGTATTTAGTGATGCTTTGAAAAAATAGAAATGTTGAATATAGTTGCAAAGTTTCTGATAATGACAAGCAATTGATATGTGTCAAAGTTTAAGCATTTTAATTTCATAAAAGAATAGACAATATATGTCAATTTAGAAAAAGCACTAAACACAATTTTATATTATTATTAAAGGCAACATTAACACTGGTACAAGTGAAACAGTAATAAATGATGTTAAATCAGAGAATGCCCTTAGGTAATGAACACAAGCTAAAAATTACTTAACCTGCTGATCTGAAAATCTAAAAATTGCTTACATTTCAATTGCTGCATGCCAATGTTTTCTAAACTCAGAAAATTCCTGGAGCTTAGATATTTGAACATATAAAAGTTTGGTATGAATTGTACACAGAAGCAGGTGATATATATCATTGATATCAAAATGCATTGCTGAGGTTTTGAAGATTTAATGAATCAAATTTATCTTAAATTTTTGTAGGTTGTGTATTTTACTAACAGTGGATCAGAGGCTAATGATCTCGCACTGTTAATGGCAAGGATGTATACTGGAACATTTGAAGCTCTGTCTCTCAGGTAATGCATGTTGTTAATGGCAAGGATGTATACTGGTACATTTGAAGCTCTGTCTCTCAGGTAATAAACATTGTTAATGGCAAGGATGTATACTGGTACATTTGAAGCTCTCTCTCTCTCTCAGGTAATAAACATTGTTAATGGCAAGGATGTATACTGGTACATTTGAAGCTCTGTCTCTCAGGTAATAAACATTGTTAATGGCAAGGATGTATACTGGTACATTCGAAGCTCTCTCCTTCAGGTAATAAACATTGTTAATGGCAAGGATGTATACTGGTACATTTGAAGCTCTGTCTCTCAGGTATTAAACATTGTTAATGGCAAGGATGTATACTGGTACATTCGAAGCTCTGTCTCTCAGCCTCAGGTATTAAACATTGTTAATGGTAAGGATGTATACTGGAACATTTGAAGCTCTCTTTCTCTCAGCTAATACACGTTGTTAATGCCAGGATGTTTACTGATACATTTGAAGCTCTCTCTCTCAGGTAATAAGCATTGTTAATGAACTTAATGGCTTATGTATATTGGTGTTTGAAACTATCTCTCTCAGGTAATGTCTTGTTTGGGTCCACAGGACCTGTCCATAACCAACATATCCTTTAAGTGGCAGCCCAAATTTCCAGCCCTTCAATTCCTTCTTGTCATTTTGTAGAACCTACTTTTTTATGTGTTGTTAAATTTATTCCTGTCCTGAATATACACAAAATATTTGCCACAGGACATAAAGAAAACAATCAAAATCTAGAATGTTTATAAGTGTGTTTGAAGCTTTTCAACAGGATAATCAGATGAAGGGTATCACAAGTCTAAAATGGACATCATTGCAATGTTACAATTTTTACTTTGTTGTTGAAAAGTTAAAAGAAATTTGAGGTATACATGTACATCAATATAACAGAAGGGGCCTCGGTGGCAAAGTGGCCTAAGTCCGGTCTGTGTTTTTGATAGATGTTTTTCTGCTTTGTATCGATCTGATGAGTTAAGCCCTTTTCAACTGATTTTCATTGTTTGTTCTTATGTTGTACTGTTACACTACTGTCCCAGGTTAGGGGGAGGGTTTGGCGCCAACAAACTTGTTTAACCCCGCCACATTCTGTATGTGCCTGTCCTAAGTCAGGAGCCTGTCATTCAGTGGTTGTCGTTTGTTGCTGTATATCAAATTTGTTTTTCATTTATTGTTTTGTACATAAATCAGGCTGTTAGTTTTCTCGTTTGAATTGTTTTACATTTGTCATTTCAGGGCCTTTTATAGCTAACTATGCGGTAAGGGTTTTGCTCATTGTTGAAGGCCATACGGTGACCTATAGTTGTACACTTCTATATATTTGGTCTCGGTTGGAGAGATGTGTTGTTGGCAATCATACCACAACTTCTTATTTTTATAAGTAGTTCATCTACATTAATTACTAGCCTGTCAACACTGAGGTTGTGAGTTCAACCCTGCTGTGATAGCTGCGTTTGACTCTTATCTTAACTATATATTATTGCCAGTTTTCCTGCCGCCATGATATAGGCAAGAGTGCTGAAAGTGGCGTTAAACTACAATAATCAATCAATCAATCTATATGACCACAAGGAATACAAAAGATTAAAGTTATCAGAGGTTTACATTAACAATCAATCTTCTACAAGAGAGAAGCAAGCTGACTCTGCATTCTTAGTAAGTCAAGTTCTAAATGGCTCCAAGTCCAGAAAAGTTGTTAATAAATTTAAGAGAAACTGTAAAAAATCTGCCTTCAAAATCAGGCTCTGACCTATGTTTATTTCAGTTTGATGGCATATGGATAATATTTAAAAAAATTTGAATTTTGAAATTTCAAAATTATAAAAAAATGCAATCTGAATTATGTCATACAAGAATATATTGAAACATTTTTTGATAGGTGGGGGCAATGTTTTTTGATAGGTGGGGCAATGTTTTTTTGATAGGTGGGGCAATGTTTTTTTGATAGGTGGGGCAATGTTTTTTGATAGGTGGGGCAATGTTTTTTGATAGGTGGGGCAATGTTTTTTGATAGGTGGGGCAATATTTTGCCTATCCTGTTATCATTTTGAAAAGGAATTTTTGGCTGTACAGAAAACATCTTGATAAAATAGCTTTTCAAAAGTTCCAAATTTAGATCTATCCTGTTACATGAATTGTCTATCCTGTTACATGAATTGTCTATCCTGTTACATGAATTGTCTATCCTGTTACAGATAGCAGTATTGTATGTTGTGCATGCTAAATTGTGAAGATGAAGATGTTGTATCGTTAAAATGAGTTTAAATAATAAAACAGTTTTCATTATGTTTAAAAAAAATATGTATTTATATACTATTTGGAGAAGTTTCAGTCAGATATAGTATATCCTGTTGCTTTAACCACAGAAACAAAATAGACGAAATTTATATATTATGAATCCTATTGTGGAATACCTTTTTCCTTTTTTTGCAGTGATAATGTTTTGGTTGTGTGATCTGGGTTTCCAATTGCACTTTTTACAAGTAAAATATTGTTTTCATTTATAAATTTGTTGGTAACAGCATAGACATAATAGAAGAGTAGTTGAATTTATTTTTACAAATTAAATTTTTTGAATTTTCGTTTTTTCTACACTTTTCCTACACTGTAATTCAAGAAAATTGCTGTGTAAAAATTTTCAGAAGCTTTGTACTTTTGAAATCATCACAGAATATTTCCATATGAGCGATTCTTAGGAGCCTTTTGTTATTTTGCTTCTCTGTGGCCAATTTTGTAATAATGAAGACATTTTCAGTCTCTATTTTCATTCAAAATTTATTTTTCTCCCCAGTAAGAATTAAATCTGGTAGTTATTTTCAAAATCTTATGTAAAATAAATCTGTTATCATCAAATAACCAATTTGTATTATGTTTAACAGGAATGCATACCATGGAGCCAGTCCGTACCTTATGGGACTTACAGCACTATCTACATGGAAATACAACAGTCCTACTGGGCTTGGAATACATCAGGTATTTGAAATGTGAAATTATTCCCTAACTCTAGGTAATGGGGTTTATTTTAATCACCTTGTCTGCCTGTCCATCCATTCCTCCAACAAAAATTTTGTCTAACTTTTCTATGAAACTACTTTAATTTTACAGGATTACTCATATTTCATCAGGAGCTCAAAATGTTGAGTTGTTAAGTGTGTGCTCTTTAACAAGCTCTCAGACACCTAATTCTTCATGGTTTTGATATATTGATTTACGAGTGGGATTATGCTAAGCACAACAACGTGTGACTGTTGTCCCATACAGCCACCCAATATACCACTTTCGTAATGTGTGGTAGTTTCCTTGGACATTTATTTATTTTATTTAAGAATTTTTTTTTAAAGGATGCTTAATATTGTGATTTTTGTCGAGCCTGCGACTTCTGTCGCAGAAAGCTCGACATAGGGATAGTGATCTTGAGGCGGCGGCATAAACAAACTTCTTAAAAGCTTTATATTTTAGAAGGTGGAAGACCTGGATGCTTCATTCTTTGTATAAAGATTCCGTCTGTCATATGTCCATTGTCCTTGACCTCATTTTCATGGTTCATTGACTACTTGAAAAAAAAGTTAAGATTTTTTGTAATGTTAATTTCTCTCTTATTATGAGTAAAAGGATAACTATATTTTGTATGAGTGTACCTTGCAAGGTCCTCATGCATGTCAGACAGTTTTCATTTAACCTCGACCTCATTTCATGGATCAGTGAACAAGGTTAAGTTTTCGTGGTCAAGTCCATATATCAGATACTATAATCAATAGGTCTACTATATTTGGTGTATGGAATGATTGTAAGGTGTATACGTCTGTCTGGCAGGTATCATCTGACCTAGACCTCATTTTCATGGTTCAGTGGTTTAAGTTAAGTTAAAGTTTAAGTTTTTGTTTTGGTCTTTTTGCTCACCTGGCCTAAATGGCCAAGTGAGCTTTCTCATCACTTGGCGTCCGTTGTCACTTGTCGTCTGTCGTCGTCGCTAACTTTTTAACATTTTGAACTTCTTCTAGAGAACCACTGAATGGAATGAAACCAAACATTGCATGAATATTCCTTATGAGGTGCTGACCAAGTGTTGTTACTTTGTAGCTGATCCATCATCCAAGATGGCTGCCAGCGGGGGACTTCGTTTAACATAGGACCCTATGGACAATACATACAAATGTCTTCTTTTAGAGAACCACTGAATGGAATGAAACCAAACATGGCATGAATGTTCCTTATGAGGTGCTGACTAAGTGTTGTAACTTTGTAGGCGATCAATCATCCAAGATGGCTGCCAGCGGGGGACTTAGTTTAACAAAGGACCCTATGGGAAATATATACAAATGTCTTCTTCTAGAAAACCACTGAATGGATTGAAACCAAACATGGTATGAATGTTTCTTTTGAGGTGCTGACCAAGTCTTGTTACTTTGTAGCTGATTTCTCATCCAAGATGGCTGCCAGCAGAAGGAGTAAGTTTTAACATAGGACCCCATTGGAAATACATACAAATGTTTTCTTCTAGAGAACCACTGAATAGAATGAAACCAAACATGGCATGGATGTTTCTAATGAGGTGCTGACCAAGTGTTGTTACTTTGTAGCTGAACCATCATCCAAGATGGCCACCAGCGGGGACTTAGTTTAACATAAGACCCTATGGGAAATACATACAAATGCTTTTTCTAGAGGAGTACTGAATGGAATGAAACCAAACATGGCATAAATGTTCCTTATGAGGTGCTGATGAAGACCTTAATACATGTATCTTTATAGATTGAGATATACTGTAAACTGCAAAATATCAAGAAAAGAAGATCTACACATAAGTCAACAATATTTTGTGAACTTTACATTATCTAAGGAACACGTTTTCTTGGCTTTCAAAATGAGAGTTTACTGTTGAATTTGATGATTATTATTGCAAAAACTATATATACAAATGTAAATTGTATGAAAAGAAACCGAGTATTGCAGAGCTAATAGCAAAAATAAGAAAATATCAGGAAAATGAACATTATATAGCAAAGAAAATGGTACCACACCCATTTTTCAAAAATTCTGGGCCCCAGTAGATTACATTTTACTGATTAGTAACAATTACTTTTGATTTAAATCATATAAAATAAAAATGGAACTTACAGTTTATAAAGAGCAGATCTTTACAAAGATAACATTTTTCTTTGCAATACACAAGTTGATATATGTTATGTAAACGCAAGTGCAAGAGTGTGTGTATGTGTGTGTGATTGTTGTTTTCCTTTTATATCATAATGTTGATATTCATATAATATATATTCACAGTAGTAGAAAAATGTAGTCAATTATTCAAATTTTGTTTTATTCATCAAACCCTTAACACCATCGTCAGGTGGTGATGTACATGGATTGAAAAAGCCTGACTACTGAAAAAAAAAAAAAAGTCAACATGAGCAAAATTGTCAATTGACATCTTGTTGTAGTTATTGTCCTCATAAAGTCATTTTCTACAATTTCAATGAATTTATTGGTAATTTCTGTAAACTTTACAAAAGTCTTCTGCTTTTGATTAAATTGGGGCCAATATTAAACCAAATTTGGCCTCAATCATTATTAGGGTATCAGTTATGATTTTAATATATTTTACATGATTTCCAAAACCAAAGTAGAATCAGGTGAGCGACACAGGCTCTTGAGAGCCTCTAGTTTCTAATACTATATGCAATAGGTCAACTATATTTGGTGTATGGAAATATTTTACGATGTACATGTCAGTCTGGCAGGTTTTATTTGACCTTGACCTCATTTTCACGGTTCATTGCTCAGTGTTAAGTTTTTGTGTTTTGGTCTGTTTTTCTTAAACTTTAAGCAATAGGTCAACTATATTTGGTGTATGGAATGATTGTAAGGTGTATATGTCTGTCTGGCAGGTATCATCTGACCTTGACCTCATTTTCATGGTTGATTGGTCAATGTTAAGTTTTCATGGTTAAGTTTGTTTCTTAAATACTTTAGGCAATAGGTCAACTATATTTGGTGTATGGAATGGTTGTAAGGTGTATATGTCTGTCTGGCAGGTATGATCTGACCTTGACCTCATTTTCAAAGTTCATTGGTCAATGTTTACATGGTTAAGTTTTTTAGATACTATAAGCAATAGGTCAACTATATGTAATGCATAGATTGATTGTAAGGTGTACACATCTGTCTGGCATGGTTCATCTGACCTTGACCTCATTTTCATGGTTCATTGATCAATGTTAAGTTTTCCTATCTAAGTTTGTTTCTTAGAAACTATAAGCAATAGGTCAACTATATTTGGTGTATGGAATGATTGTAAGGTGAACATATATTTCTGGTTTGGTTTATCTGACCTTGACCTCATTTTCTTGGATCATGTTAAATTTATGTGGTACTTGTAGAAAAGCTTTATATTTAGGACTAACATAAAATCAATGGTCAGTAAAGCAGGCGAGACATTTCAGCGTGTGCACTCTTGTTACAATTACATGTACTTTTATCAAAGCAAAAAAATGTAATTAGTATTTAATAAATACCTTATTTGGTAGTTTGCATCCACCCATACACTTTTGAATTACCCAAATCTACTGAAAAGTTTGTCATTGATTGACAAGATGCATATTAAAAAATGTGAACTGCTACACTTTATAAATAAATTTCATGCATCTGAAGTGCTGGATTTACCTTCATCAGGCTTTAAATTATGATTTTTTTCTAAGATATAAATGTAAAAAAGGATTTCTGTTACCTTTCCCCAATAACTTGTAAGTCAATAACTTGCAAACATGCAATGAAAATTTTCAGGAAAATATAAACCATACAGAAGCTACGACTGGGCAGGCTTTCAAATTGTCCATCAACAATCTATTGTCTGTCGCAAGCATTATGTAATGTATTTTAGATTGATTTTATAGAAAATGTCATTATTGTATATTAAACCTGTTATAGACAATGAATGCAGATCCTTACAGAGGCCCATGGGGAGGAGCAAGATGTAGAGATTCACCATCTCAGGTAATCAACTATTTACATGTAACAAGTCCATAAGGGATGAACATGTAGTCACATATTTGATAAGATTGGCAATACTGAATTCTATAGACATGTAACAGCGAACAATCTAAAGCAAACTGTAGGATATCCAATTTTTATGTGAATGTGGAGTTTTGACAATATCATTAGTGCTCTCATAGCTAGTGTAGAGTAAACCATTAGGGTTTTAAAATAATCAAATTTGAAAAATCATAATAGAAAGATGTTACACATCAAGAAAAATATTTAAATGTACATTTGTACTTTGTTAGTGAGCAATCATGTACAATGTATTATGTAAAGCAGTCTGTTGCTCTCTATCTTTTTCTATTGTTAAGGAGTACTACAAAACCATTGGAATGTTTCATGTCAACCAAACACATTTAATTTGAAATGCAATTAACCATTTGCTCGTTTCACTGAAATCTCAGCTTGAATTTTGATTTATTAGATTATTCTTTGTAGCATATCAAATGAAAAGAACCAGATTACATTTTTAAGAATAAAGAGAGAAAAATCTAAATCTTCTCTTTGATAATATTATTGTTTAATAATTTCCAGGTGGTAGGTAGATCATGTGACTGTGCTGAAGGACAGTGCCAAGCTGGAGAACATTATTTGGACCAGTTAAAAGACACAGTAGCATTCTCTATGCCGAACAAAAGATGTGGTGCCTTCTTTGCGGAATCTATTCAGGTAAAGTGTGCTTGGATAACAGTATACTTCATTGGCTTGAAGTTATATTTTATACATTGCTAGATTGTTAATATAGTGCCACAACTACGTATATTATGTACCTGTATAAATTAAAGGCAATGAAATTGAAAGATTTAGAATGATTCAAGTTTTTATAAAATACTAGGCAGTTGTGCATTACTTTTAAGTCTATATCTTCTTGTCTTAATTCTGTCATCCTAACACATATTTTTCACTGACAATTTATAAATTTGTCATACAATTCTTCTACTAATATCTACTGTATTTTCCAGTAAAAGTATTATTCAAAATGTTTTTTATGCCCCACCTACAATAGTAGAGGGGCATTATGTTTTTGGGTCTGTGCGTCCGTTCGTTTGTCTGTCCGTTCGTCCGTCCATCTGTCTGTCCCGCTTCAGGTTAAAGTTTTTGGTCAAGGTAGTTTTTGATGAAGTTGAAGTCCAATCAACTTGAAACTCAGTTCACATGTTCCCTATGATATGATCTTTCTAATTTTAATGCCGAATTAGAGTTTTGACCCCAATTTCACAGTCCACTGAACATAGAAAATGATAGTGAGAGTGGGGCATCCGTGTACTATGGACACATTCTTGTTTTTTTTTTAATTTGATTAAGAAGTATTTCTTTGAGTTAAAAACCTCACAGTTTGATGTCATTAAGTTTCTACTGGTATGTCTGATGAAATAGATGAAATAATTTTGAAGTTGAAATTAGATAACATTTGATTACTATGACAACCAAAACTAAATTATAGATTATTTGTAATTTTACACTTAACTGAACCTCAGCTGTTCCAAAGTAAAGATGGTAAAGAAATTATTAAAAGATAAAAGAGATCACTGTAATAACATTCTTCAATCAAAGACAATTTATATTAACATATTGCTTTGAATGAAATAGCTAAGATCAAATAAAATGTAACCATATGTAAGAGAAAATGACACGTTTTTGGGATTTGGGATATATGATGTAAAAAAAGGTGTGAATGTGAGATATAAGAGATAAAAAAAGTGGGGTGTGGGATAAAGGAGGTAAAAAATGTGGAATCTAGGAAAAAGAATAAAAAAGAAGGATTTGAGAAATGAGCACCCCTGTGTCACCACTCGTGGAACTGCAGGTTACTTTCCTTTTCAATGGTATGAATAAAATGATATGTTAAGTATACTTACATGAGAAAGCAACTCAATGACAAAATATCCAAAAGGTATTTAGATTTCATTATATAATCTTCAACTATAGATAGGACTAGTGTCTTAACAATATGTCAAGCTCTTATCTGTCCTCAGTTTCTGAAAGTTGAATCGGGCAAACTGGACATATAAATGCTTTCACTTGAAAATAGGCAAAGCCCTTTTTTTTTAATTTCTTTGTTTAAACTGAATAATACATCAGATTGAGACATACTTTGCAGTGTTTTCTGACAATCCATTAGAAAACTTTTAACCTGCAAACAGCTCAGCATCTTCTAAAATGCTAACTTACAAATTGGAAATCTACACAAATAAAATATCACCAAAATTTTTCTTATACTTTTTTATGCCCCACCTACGATAGTAGAGGGGCATTATGTTTTTTGGTCTGTGCGTCCGTTCGTCCGTCTGTCCAGCTTCAGGTTAAAGTTTTTGGTCAAGGTAGTTTTTGATGAAGTTGAAGTCCAATCAACTTGAAACTTAGTACACATGTTCCCTATGATATGATCTTTCTAATTTTAATGCCAAATTTGAGTTTTGACCCCAATTTCACGGTCCAATGAACATAGAAAATGATAGTGCGAGTGGGGCATCCGTGTACTATGGACACATTCTTGTTCTAATCCTAAACTGCTAAATTGTACTCCTGCAGAAAAAAAGATGCAATATGGTATATTGGGAAAGATAACATTTGTATGAATTGAATATTTTGTAGGGAGTCGGTGGTACTGTACAGTTTCCTAAGAATTTCTTGAAGCCAGCTTTTGAACATGTAAGATCACATGGAGGAGTTTGTATCTCAGATGAAGTAAGTTTAATGATCCATTATTCAAGAAGATGTCTCTAATTTGTTCCATTTGCATGAATTGTCTTTCTTTTAATGGGTTATTTTTTTTCTTCAGGTAAATTAATTGATGAGTGATAGATTTCTCTAAGGAGAAATTTAAAGGTCAGAACAATCACTATTGTATTCTTTCAATGGAACAGTACATTGTCTAAAAGTTAAATCGACACAGGTAGTGCTACTCAAAGTGGGAAAATGTTTTATTTCCTTCGCAATGACAGAATTTCGAATTGCTCAACCATTTGAACAGTTTGATTCTATGAAACATTATGCAGTTCAGTCAGAATTTTCAGTAAACTGCAATAGGTGGACAGCAACACTTACAATCCAGTCACAGTAATTGTTTGTCTCACAAATCTGCAAAAAGAGCCCTTGCTGACATGTCAGTTTTCTAGTATTGAGTAGCAAGTGTTTTATAATTAAAAAAAAGAAGAAGAAAACAAATATCTCAGATAAATAACTATATAGATGTCTTAACACAAGCACAAAACGCTGGTATTCTATATGGAAATTATATTTATAGAGGGTTTTGCGACCTACTATATATATATATACATACATGTGATGGACTGTGAAACTCAAATCAGGAGATTGGGAAATTTTGGTCAGGAGATTAGGACTCAGATCAGGAGGTTTTTATCGACATATATTTTGTTGTAAATGTAACCGTATGATGTAGAAATTGTCTTTAAAGTGTTTTTTCTTCAAATTTCCATCAGAATGTAATATGTTTATAGTACCCTTGTTGCCATTCTATTTGAATGATATTACATTATTAAAAAATATTGAGAAGAATCTGCAAATAATTCATTATGACCTTTTCTTTGTGTATAGATTTGTTCATGTCTCCATCTCCTTATCATTGGTAACTGTATAGACAAATAAGAAAGAAATATGCTATACATGTATATTGATGACATGATAAATTAATTAAAAATAACAAACAATAACAATAGTATTGCATGTTTTTAAGCATTATAAAGTCATATTTCTAGAAAACTAAAGACTCAAACAGTGTGAAATATTTTGCTATTTTTGCTAATTCACTGATAAACCTATGATATTATATACTGACAAATTTTATGTAGACATAAATGAAACTCAATGAGTGTCTTGTATGAAGTACAACTAACAAGGATTTTATTCAGTCTCTACTTTAATACTGTACATTTCATTCCTTACATTTTGAAAGGTCAGACTTACTATATAAATTTCATTTTAATTCTTAAAAGAAGTCTAGATTCCTAAAATAATTTATCAATTTATATTTTTTATTTGTCCCAAAACATTTAAATTCATTTAATTACCATCCTTATATGATTATTTGATTAAAATATGATTCATTTATATTCTTTTACAATTTACATTTTTAAAGAAAAATAACTTAAAACAGGATAAATCAAAGGAAGTAACCCCAATTATTTTTCAATACACAGTTTTATTACACAATGGCAGTTAGCCAGAGGTAAACATCGTTGATTACCAGTATGTTTGACACCCAAGTTGTCAAGTGAAGCCATATAATTATACATCTTCTTTGATTTACAGGTAAAATTTAATACAGGTGTCAATTACACCCATACGGTAGTAAAAAAACAAATATGGCGACTGAAAATTTTCATTCATGAAATATTTCATACTGGATTTTTTTCTCCTTAACGGAGGACGGAGGAGACCACTGAAACGGATTATTGTACTCCCGTCGGAGGTTCACATGTATGTATATATGTTATTAAATTATTTGGAAAATGTTCATTTGGTTTTATTGTGGAAGACAAATTATCTCAAAATAGTTATTTCTTGTAAGCAGATGTTTTATATTAAAGGTGCAGACTGGTTTTGGAAGACTTGGAACTCATTTCTGGGGATTTGAAACTCATGACGTAGTTCCTGATATAGGTATTGTATTAATCTATTAATACTTTTTAGAAAATGGACGTTGAAATTAAATAATAAAAATAATAAGCATGTATTATTTATTATAGAAAAAAGTTTTACTGAAATTTAAAAATGTATTGGATTACTCTCATTTTGAAACTCAACGTTATAGTGTTAAATTTTTATTATCCATGAGTTTACAAAGGCGATCGTTTATCAATTAAAGTTGTTCTTTTTATCAGACATTATTTGCAAGTTACATGGCTTTAATCCATCCCAAGGTCAAACCAAAGACTTCCCTAGTAAGCATGCAGCATTTAGGAGTAAGAGCAAAGACTGATGGTCTTATGGTGAGAATAATGTGTCATGGTAGGGTGACATTTCTTCCTTGGGACTGTTTTGTGAACTAGCATGTTAAAAATACAGCTAAGTGTGTTGATCTATCACAAGCAATGGTTCATATTCATAGTCATATCACATCAACTTGTTCTCATCCTGATATGCATGTAATATTTGCCACTGGACATATAAAACCTATCCTTCATCATCTCCATTATATAAAATTGTTTAGGCAAAATTATATTAATTTCTTAATTTAAATAGAATAATGTTTTTACAGTAACCATGGCCAAGGGTATTGGTAATGGCTTCCCCTTAGCTGCTGTTGTCACCACTCCAGATATAGCTAAACATATGGGAACAGCTCTCCATTTCAATACCTATGGTGGTAACCCAATGGCATCTGCTGTAGGATCAGCTGTTCTTGATGTGAGTATAGGAAAGTTGTTGTTTATATTTTGAGGTTGAAAAAGATATATCATGTGACATTTTTGTATGCATCCGCCTTGTTTTTCACACAGGCCAATTAAGCAAATGAAATGATTTTTTGAAAACCTATGGTCATACAACCATAAGTCAATGTTTTCATGCAGACAACGTTGTATTGATCCCAACACTGTTGAAATGTTTTACATTATCGAATGAATTTTGTGTATCAAATAAAATAGGGCACAGAAAAAGGAACTATCTCTAGTGTTGTTCCAATGATCGGAATAAGTCGGAAATCAGTTGGTTGGGCTTGGCGATGTTGATAATCGATTGGAATTTTGTTCAATCGATTGTCGTTCTAGTTTCGGACTTTTAGCATATCAACTTCCGGTCCGTTTCGGTTTGCATTTTACATGCGCAGTCAAACAAATTGTAAAGAACAATATCAGTAGATGACAATAACAATGTCAAACATCCTATAATCAAAGACATAAGCAATTTCTTTCTGTACAAACGTGGTAAAAGCATTGACTTTACAGATTGGTCATATGTTATTTAAATTAAAATAGAAAACTTTTATGAAATACTTTCTTTCACTTCTGGTACTTTTTACTCGAGAACGACAAATCATTCTGATTTTCGACAAAATAAATTTGTTGCTACATTAGAACGTGGTGCAAATTGCCTTTATTAATGTTTCATCCATTTGTTGCGTTAAAACGTCATATTCCTTTTCAAATTGCTTGTCAAACATCGTTTATTTTTGTAAATTTTCCGGTTTGTCCGCCATTGAAACATATACGAATCACGGATAAAATACGGACCAACTATAAAAGAATTCCGTATTCTTACAATTATAAGTACAGATGCACGAATGACACAGCTGACAGAAGAATAAAGATCACAAAAGTGAAAAATACGCATTCCACATGAATTAACAGACATTGGTTGGATCCCTTAGTTAAATGTATACATTTCAATGCAAATGCATTGTTTTATTTATTGATTAATTTTAAATTGCTTAAAGTTAAATACTTTATATATATCTTTTTTTAATGAGAAGCATTCAAATTTTGATGCAGCTATGTATTTGAAATTATAATGTTAGTGATACCATTGAAATTAAGAAATTTTAGTATCATTGTTGGTAATAAATGTTGTAATCATCAGACAAAATATGTTCAATCTGAATCTATATTCTAATTGATTCACTGTTTTAATTGCTTAATAAAATATGAAAAGGAAACTAAAGATCAAACATGAACATTTAAGACTCTGCAATGATATGGAATATATGCATTAGACATGTACAATGTGGCTGAATGCATGATTTCACATACAAAAGAGCAAGGTATAATGATGCGATTATAACCGATAGTCGGTTGGTTGCTGTCAACTGATAGAAATAGATAATCGGTTGGTAATTTCAACCAATTATCCAACACTAACTATCTCACAACTAAAGAATTGAAAAATTTTAATCTACAGTTATAAAATTTTGCCTCATTTATAGTCCATTGTTTAAATAAAACATAGGGTCACAGACTACGATTAATCAACCTGAAAGTAAATAAAAGTAGAAGTGGGGTATTACTTCAATGATACAGAAACAATAAAACAAGAAACTAAAAGGTATAGATCCAGAGGTCAACATACGGTCTTCAAAAATAAACAGGTGTCTGTGCAATATGTCAAGCATTAAATCTTCAAAATCTGAAAAGTCTGAAGTTACATATTTTTATTTTGTTGTGAGTCTCACACAAAGCATGCTTTTAAACATTGAACAGACCACCAGAAGCAACGAAAAGTTGATTGAACATAATGTGCACAGTAAAGATTCAGTGTGCCGAGTGAACTTGGTCGTAAAAATTGAAAATCTTTCATCCAATCTGCTTGACATTTTCAGTTATATTTCTTCTTTTTTACACTGCCGCTTGGTCCAGACAAAGACCTCTATCTTGTTGGAGTTGACATAGCAGAAATGATTTTCAATTACTAATAAATCGAATATAAAAACTACTGACCACAGTTTTCAAACAATCGCCGACTGTTTATTTCTTTTGACAGTAAAGAAAAATCCCGAGAAATATGAACGTGGGTCATTCGGGGTTGAAATATCCGAATGCGGGAGATTCTATACTCCCGTGCAGGAGAGTACCGGCAAGCTGAAGATTTCCAGAATTTCGTCGTTTGCGCAGGAGACTCCCCCTTAAAACGGGAGGGTTGGCAGGTTTGCCCATCTTTCTGTCCATTAACCAATTAAATTGAACAGAGTCTGATGCAGATGTAGAATACAATATTTTACATTATTTTAACAAACAATAATAAAAGACCAGCAGTCATTTTTCACAACATAAATTGCTCTTTTTAAATCATTTTGGCTATTATAAATTAATATATGCCATATAGTGAATATTTTGTAAAATTATTTGAATGAATTAGATTTGATTAAAACAGAACATTTTTATGTCTCATTTTTGCAGGCTATTGAAGAAGATGGAACACAGCAAAACTCACTTGAAGTTGGAACATATTTTATCAATAAGTTAAGAGAACTGCAGAATGAATTTGATGTTATCGGAGATGTAAGGGGCAAGGGACTTATGATTGGTCTAGAATTAGTATCAGACAGGGTAGGTGTGAATTTAATGTTATTGGAGATGTAAGGAGCAAGGGACTTATGATTGGTCTAGAATTAGTATCAGACAGGGTAGGTGTGAATTTGATGTCATCAGAGATGAAAAGGGGCAGTGGTCTTGAAAGAGTAGCAGACCCATTAATAGGGTTTCTAAAACAACCATATTTACCAGACATATACTTTTCTTTCAATAAAGGTCCAATTTCAGTAACACTGAAAAGATAATTTCATTTGATTAAGAAAAAATTCAAAATTTAGATGTCTTTTTTGGCCTGACAGTTTTCACTTCCAGTCATAAAAGTGACACAAAGAGTAATTATTGTAAAGACAAGCTCTTATAAATTTCATCAAAACAGTTATTAGCATGGGTTAATTGAAACTTGTGATTTACTTGTTCACTTGACAGTCAACAAGTACTGGACATCAATCTGTCTTTTCGAAGTTGTAATTCATGTTTGACTTGTTAGACACTAATTATTTAAGCATGATAAAAGTTCAGAATAAACAATTTTAACAATTCAAAATTCACAATTCAATGTATTCGTGTTTCATGAGTATGTTAAACAAGACCATCTAATTAACCATTGAGATGATCTCTGAAAAATGCAGAGTGTCATATCACCTGACATATACATAATTATAAATATAAATACATTGCATGTGCAATCGTTTTCTAGGTCTGTTTGATTTCATGCCATAAATTAAAAAAAAAATATGTAAATCATCCTTTTACCTGTATAAGAATGAATTTCAATGTGCTCAAATCAGTCAAGGCAATTGTTCTTTGGTATGGCTCCCTTGTTTCACTTTTCAATGTTGACATTCTTTTCTTTTTGATAACTGAAAATGCTTAGCACATGTATAACCATCTCCAGCTAAGGGTCAAGATGAAGGTGGCATGAACACAGATTCAAAATAGTTTGAATTATTGACTTCCAAGCCGATAATACATTAGCAAGGTAATTGAACTTATTTTGACAAAATTAAACAAAAGTGAATGCTTAACAGGGTAATATTATTTCAAAATTTTGCTTTTAAAAATGTTTGAAAAAAAAAAAACATTTTGATTTTTTGTCAAAATCGTAGCTGCCTCTTTCTTTGGTTGCCTTGCTTAAATCTATGATAATTTTATGATTAATGATACTGGAGGAAACAAAAGTGAAAATTGCATTTTTGTATAAATATTTATTACACAGGAAAAGAGAACACCATTGCCAGCAGATAGAGTTGGTAAGATGTGGGAAGACATGAAAGATATGGGTTTATTGGTTGGGAAAGGAGGTCTTTACGGCACAGTGAGTTTCTTTATATTCTGTTAGATGATTATTAAAACTGTTCTGAATATTTGAGAGAATGAAAGATTCAATACAAATAGTCATAGAGGATGATATTTGTCGCATTCCTATATGCCATCTGATCATTTATATCATCCATATGTATAGTGATGGTTGTGTCTATTGATCTGTTAGGGTTTTTTGTCATCTGCTTTTTGTTTGTATCTTTGATTTCCACTTTTAAAACTAGTAATTGTACAGAAAAAAGGGGGTATGAATTTCTGTACTCTGTCCTCAGGATTTCTAGTATCTAATTAACAATTATTTGTTCATGAGGTGATTGCTCATGGTTTATGGCAATTTTTTATAAAAATATTTATTTATTTAGTCCATCAAATGGCCAGGTTAAGTCATGATAGCTTACTTAGTTACTTATGTTAGAAGTCAATTCCCATCTGGGTCAAAGCAAAGACTTTACAATTGTTACTTGCTGCTTCTCTGCCATTTAGGAGTAAGACCAAAGACTGGCTGGCTTGGAATCAGAATAATGTTTTTGGGTATTGTGATATGACTTCCTGTAGACTGCTACTGTGTGAGCTAGCTTTTAACAAAACCAGATGTTATGTATCAGTCTAGTGCATAACAGGGAATATTCATATCTTGATAATAACATGATATGATCTTGATTATGCATGTAATACTGTAAATTCAGAATTTTTGGTAAATATTGCAAGAGGATATGTTTTCGCAATGATAAATACACAGGGAGACAACTCTGTAAAAATCAGCTGAACATTTTAATCACATTCTATTGTTAAGGAAATATTAAGCTTCTCAATGATCAAAATTAGTGTTTGTCAACGGCTATATATCTAATGAAATTTTTCAAATAAAGTGTGTGGTTCAAGTTTTTATACGACCGCAAAAAATTTTTTGCGGTCGTATATTGGTATCACGTCGTCGTCAGCGTCGTCTGAAGACATTTGGTTTCTGGACAATAACTTTAGTAAATATGAATAGAAATCTATGAAATTTAAACACAAGGTTTATAACCACAAAAGGAAGGTTGCGATTGATTTTGGGGGTTATAGTCCTAACAGTTAAGGAATTAGGGACCAAAAAGGGGCCCAAATAAGCATTTTTCTAGTTTCCAGACAATAACTTGTGGAACGGTGTATGGATCTCTCTATATATTATACCACAAGTTTCCAAACCACAAAGGGATGGTTAGGATTGGCTTTGGGGGTTATGGCTCAAACTGTTTAGGAATTAGGGGCAAAAAGGGGAAAAACAAGGGTTTCCTGGTTAATGGACAATTAAAAAAAAGTACAATGTTATGTTTGGATTACCTCCCTTACACTGCTTTTAAATTATGTATAAAGAAATGTTGTATTGTCTTGAGGTGATTAGCTGTCAATTTATTTTTAGAAGTTACTATTTAAAAATGCTGATTAAGGAATATTTAATTTTAGCCATGATTTTGTATGTCATTTTCTATTTTAAGACTTTTATGATGTATTTAAATGGGTAATTATGGTTGCAAACTCCATTGGAAATTTGAATTGAGATTATGACCATATCTTAAGGGAAAGAATTTTTTTTTTTGGAAAAGGGGGGGATAAAAAAGAAATTGTGCAAAAAAAAGGGGGGGTCAATTTGCAACAGCATAGTGTATTGCACAAAAGCAAAAAATTGAATATAAATTCAAATCATATAACCAATTCTATGTTCTTTGACTACAGTTATTCTGTGTCAGAAACTTATTATGTGTCAAATATTTAATTACAATCCAAATTCAGACCTGTATCAAGCGTGAATATTGTGTCCATTTTTGTTCCAACTGTTCAGGGTTGGACCTCTGCGGTTATATCCAGCTGCGGTCGGCGAAGCAATTTATTTGAAATTTTATATTTTTGTGAAAGGGTCAAAGTAAATGTTTTGTCAAAATTTTATGAAAATTAAATGAGCCAAATTAGTTTTAGTCAAGGTGTTTGGTACCACCTAAGATCAGATTTAGGAATTTATTTGTCAGATGTTCGGACTCCTTGGTTTTTTCCTACGTTACAGGGTAAAATATTTTGCCCCATAACACCCATTTTTCTTTTCATATAAGACTTCAATAGCTCATAAAAGGTCATTTACCAAAATTTAAGCAGATTCTAGATTTCTTTTCTTTCGATTTGAGACCCAAATAATACCAATACAAATATAAGGTAAAAGTCCTAGTCAGCCTTTTCCCACCATTTTTAAAAAATAAATATCTTGAAAAGGAGCTCCATAACCTATCAATATTTTTAGCTTATTTTGTTTATTAGCTAATGCTCTTCTGACATCTTGTATCAATTTTAAATTCTAGATTTTTTTAATTTCACCTAAGTACATCCTTAAGTAAAAATAAAATGCAAATTACAGGTTAGAAATCCAACATTACTTACAGCAATAGTTTATTATTATTATTTACAATTTTTTGGCTCATTTTTGAAATATTAAATATTGAAATCTTTTTTTCAGACACTAAGAATTAAACCACCCATGTGTATAACTAAAGAAGATACGGACTTTGCGATTGATGTTATGAGGAAAGCGTTTCAGAATTCCTGCCAGTGAAAAGAAAATTGGAAATAGTAACTAGAAGTATTATATGGTGCTAACTTCTGCACGATTATGATATTTAGTATATTTTGTATGTTTTATTTAAATTTTACATGAAGTTTATATAAAATTCAACCTGGTCATATGAGACAGATATAAAGCATGAAGAAATATTTGCAAGTTTTCTTTAAACCATTATTGACCAGGGTACATTTAAGTTAAGTTTTTATCTGAAGTTTTTTCATGTTTATTTTTTACGGTACAAATGATCAAGTATTCAATGCATATTATATAAAAGATCTAAAAAGAGCTACCTCCTTTTTACAAAATATGTAATTATCTCCTTTTGTTCAGATGCCAGAATCTCCAGAAAAACCATTTGACCTATTACCAGACTTACTTCATCAAAGAGTCAATGAATGGACAATTGTTTTTATATGACCACAAAAAATTTTTGCGGTCGTATATTGGTATCACGTCGTCGTTGTCTTCGGCGTCAGCGTCGTCCCAAGACATTTGGTTTCTGGACAATAACTTTAGTTTAAGTGTATGGAACTCTGAAATTTAACCAAAAGGTTCAAATACACTAAAGGAAGGTTGGGATTGTTTTTGGGGGTGATGGTCCGAACCATCTAGGAATTAGGGGCCAAAAAGGGGCCAAAACAAGCATTTTTCTAGTTTCAGGACAATAACTTGTGTATAAGTATTTTGATTGCTCTGAAATTGTACCACAAGGTTCAATACCACAAGTAGAAGGTTGGGATTCATTTTAAGGGTAATTGCCCAAACCGTTCAGGAATTAGGGGCCAAAAAGGGTCTAAAACAAGCATTTTTCTAGTTTTCAGACAATAACTTGGGTTTAAGTGTATGGATGTCTCTTAATTTGTACCACATTTTACAAAAAGAAAATTTCTTCAAAATTAATTTTTTGGAAGGGGAGGGGTAAAAAAAATCTTTTGAGGGGGCAATTTTTTTTCCTCAACAGAAAATTCTCTTCAAATATTATTTTTTTGGAGGGGGGTAAACAAAAATTTTTTTGGGGGGAGTCAATTTTTTTTCCCTCAAGATTTAAGAAATTGTCAATTTTCCAAAGAAAAACTGGGGGTCACAATTTATTTTGCTAATTCTTATAATGTGTCAAATATTTAATTACAATCCAAATTCAGACCTGTATCAAGCGTGAATATTGTGTCCATTTTTGCCCCAACTGTTCAGGGTTGGACCTCTGCGGTCGTATCCAGCTGCGCTCGGCGAAGCAGTTTATTTTGTATACATTTTTAAAAATTATTTACCGAATTGAATGAAAATCATGATTTTTATTTACCTAAACTCAATTAAGTCTCTATTTTAGTTTGTGGATTTTCCATTAACCACTTATGTTTAAAATATTACAAAAATTCATCATTTTAATTGAAATTATTGCAGATAATGGATATACTAGTTCATCAGTTTTATTCCAACAAAAATTAAAAATGAATATATTTACATTCGCTAGAGAATTTTTATATCAGGATAATTTGTCATACAATTAGAATCAAATAGATTTCTGCGCTGATTGATATAAACTTTTTTGTGAGAATGGTGTCAGTGGTCTTGGGATGATGTGTAGCATCCAGTGTTAAAAGCATCTTTTAGAGAATATGTATATTAGGATAATTTGCTATACAATCAGAACTAGATAATCAGATTTCATTGCCGATTGACAGTAATTTATTTTCTTCTAAGAAGAATGGTTTTATTAGTCTTGTAGTGCAAGCTGGTATCCAGTGTTTAAGGTTGTAGGTGTCCAGGTCTTATTTTGGTTTTATAATTCTTTTTTGTTTTGGTATGATAGATATTGATATGTCTAATTACTTTTTTTATACGACTGGACAAATTTTTTTGGGTTCGTATAATGCTATGATGTCGTTGTCGTCTGCCTCTGCGTCTCTGTCGTCGTAGTCCGAAGACACATTTGGTTTCCGGACAATAACTTTAGTTTAAGTGAATGGATCTCTATGAAATTTTACAACAAAAGGAAGGTTGGGATTGATTTTGGGGGTAATGGTACCAACAGTTTAGGAATTAGGGGTCAAAAAGGGGCAAAAAACAAGCATTTTTGTAGTTTCCGGACAATAACTTGTGTGTAAGTGTATAGATCTCTCTGACATTGTACCACAAGGTTCCATATCTCAAAGGGAAGGCTGGGATTGAGTTTGTGGGTAATTGCCCCAAACATGCAGGAATCAGGGGCAAAAGGGCCAAAACAAGCATTTTCTAGTTTCAGACAATAACTTTTGTTTAATTGTATGGATCTCTAAAATTGTACTACAAGGTTCCATACTACAAAAGGAAGGCTGGGATTGAGTTTGGGGTAATTGCTCCTGGTGGGGTGTAAAAAAGTTTGGGGGGGATTTCCAATTTTTTGAAGGGGCTCATATTTTTTTTCTTCAAAATTTTTCAAATTTCAATAGATTTTTAAGATCTTTGACCACATTTATTTTGTGTCAGAAACCTATATTATGTGAAAAATTTCCAAATTTAGACAGTATCAAGCTTGAATATTGTGTCCAAATTTGCCCCAACTTCAAACTACAACAAGCAAAATATGAATCAAAGGAAAGGAATCTTTTCGTTTGATGCATGTTAATATTTTCTAACAGTTCAAACATAAATGACGTCATAGGAACTCAATTTAGAATTTTGTTTGCAAAGCTATTAACCAAACTAGTTGGAAAAAATAAAGAAAAAAAGGGTATACTGTTGGTTAGCTTATTTTAAGCTGTTTTAAATTAATTTTTTGTTATGAAATTTTTTTTATCAGATTTCGGGGATAATAAAATTTTGCATGAAGTCATACTGAAAGAAGATTATGAATATAATAAATGAAATTTAAATGTTTTAATCTGTTGATGCTGTGCAGTCAACAGTAGTATATGTATTTTAGCATGGGGTTAATTAGACACTTTTGTATATAGTATATAGGGCATATATCAGTCTTTTAGTTGAAAATGTGCACTGCTTTTTCTAGTCATAGTTATTATAAGGAAGTCATTATTAGTTGCAATATTAACAAGTAATATAAGTATATATATATATATACATCTCATGGATATGTCTGATAAACTGTGTATGAAACTGGTGGAGTATTCCATTATTATAAATACAGTGTATGTTTTGGTGATAATTGACAGGGTGAAAAGAGTGGATTATCATTAGAAATTACATTACATATTTATAATTATGAAAATTTGATGTAATTTAAATACAACCCAAAAATATCTAGTCTACATTTAAATTATTTATGCATATTATATTACATTAAATTGCACATTCTCAATATTTTCATCATATAGATGACCTTTGAAATACATGCACTTTCCCGTATATTTCGTCTGAATGATTATGTTATAACGTCACAGTTAGAACTCAATGTTCAATGAAGTCGTTTATGCCGAATTACCTTGGGTCAACAGGTGTAACTCAATCATAAAAAATATGGCGAGATGATAAGTCTATTGCTGTCACATGTATTTACAAAATAAACATTAAGTTTATCTTATTATGGCTGTTTATTTGAATGTGTATTCAGTCAGTGAACAAAATTATCTACCATTATGCCACGAAATATTGATAACCTAATGAACTATAATGAAACCAAGCCACATATATCTAAAGTAAATGTTTTTTCTGCATTACTTGCCATTTTATTTTTATAATACTTTTTCATACAATTTTGTTGCATATTTTACCAGAAAATATCATAAACAATAGTTGTAAAACTTTTACAACTGTTTCATTGGCTGATATTCAGTGCATATCTATATTGTTTTTTTATATATATATTTATACACGAATGTTTTTGTTTTTATATCTAACTGTTGATGGCTTTGTATTACTTCACTGCAATTATAAACTGGGTATATTGATATTATATATAAATAAATACATTTACAAATTATATTTTGAACTTTTGTCTTACTTTATTTATATTAATTTCTACAATCAGAGATTCTGACACAAACCATTCACTCAACTGTCTTGAATCCTTAAAGTAAAAGCTAATCAAGTCAATCACAATTATTTATATAAAAGTAGAAAAAGAAGAGAACATACCAATTTCCTGCAGAATATTCATTATCATCCTATCTGGTGCAAAGTTATTTTTTTCCAGTTGTTGCCAGAATTTTTATTTCCAAACACCTCCCCCCATTGCAGAATATCAAAGGGTTCATAATATATAATAAATAAATGGAGAATGTGTCCATGGGACCCAGATGATGCCCCGCTTATATATATTGTTATAAAAGGGCGTAACTCGAGAACGGTAAAAGTGACGCCACCCAAATTCGTACTTGATCTGTATTTTGTGGTAATAAGCATTGTGTATAAGTTTCATAACATTTGGTTGAGGTAAACAAAAGTAAGAGAATGGAAACCAATTTTGGGGGGGGACGTACAGACGGACAAGGGTAACACTTAATGCCCCCTCCGATGACGGCGGGGGAATAAAAGGGATGGACCAATGGACAGACAAAAAACGGAACGGACAAGGTCATTTCAATATGTCACCCATTCTGTGAGTAGGGGTATACTAATTGAGCTATTACTTACAGTTAACCATTAAACTGAAAAACTAGCTTTATCACAAAAATGTTAATCAAGTATTAACCAAAAAATGAGGTCAGGTGACAGATAGGCAGTTATCAAACCAACTTTAGTGTGCTACTACTGCCAGTAGTAACTGAGAAACTTGACCTAATAAGCACAAAAAGTTTGACTGATCAACAAACTATGAAAATGGGGGTAAGAAAAAAAAGAGGTGGTAGACAACATATATTTAGGTATTACTTACAGTAACTCAGAAACTGACATAGTAAAAAAAACTTTATGTTGATCAAAAATTTGTTAAGAAGTAAAAGTCTGACCGTCAGATGATCCAACAACATTGACAATGTTTCTATAAACCTAATATAGCAGACCAAGAATTTACTTTACATCAGATTTCTGAAGCAGGTAGTGTATAGAGATGTTGGAGTCCATCCATCAGTTACTCTGTCCTTCAGTTTTTCTGTCCCTCCCTATTAAATTTTCTGACCTTGAACCGCTTGACAGAACTTTGTGAACATTGTGAATCTTACTGCATGGTGTACTTTTGGACCTCTTATTTCATTTGTTCATGTGAATGATTTTTAGTTTTTATATGACTGCAAAAATTTTGTGGTCGATATTGGTAGCACGTCGTCATCGTCCTCGTCGTCCAAAGACATTTGGTTTCGGACAATAACTTTAGTAAATGTAAATAGAAATCTATGAATTTAAACACAAGGTTTATAACCACAAAGGAAGATTGGGATTGATTTTGGGGTTATAGTCCTAACAGTTTAGGAATTAAGGGCCAAAAGGGCCCAAATAAGCATTTTCTAGTTTCAGACAATAACTTGTGGAATGGTGTATGGATCTCTGAAATTATACCACAAGTTTCCATACCACAAAGGGATGGTTAGGATTGGCTTTGGGGATTTATGGCTCAAACCGTTTAGGAATTAGGGGCAAAAAGTGGGAAAACAAGGGTTTCTGGTTAATGGACAATTAAAAAAGCACAATGTTATGTTTGGATTACCTCCTTACACTGCTTTAAAATTATGTATATAGAAATGTTGTATTGTCTTGAGGTGATTAGATGTCAATTTATTTTTAGAAGTTACTATTTAAAATGCTGATTAAGGAATATTAATTTTAGCCATAATTATGTATGTCATTTTCTATTTTAAGACTTTTATGATGTATTTTTTTTTTGGGAGGGGTCAATTCGCAACAGCATAATGTATTGCACAAAAGCAAAAATTGAATATAAATTCAAATCATATAACCAATTCTAAGTTCTTTGACTACAGTTATTCTGTGTCAGAAACTATTATGTGTCAAATATTTAATTACAATCCAAATTCAGACCTGTATCAAGTGCAAATATTGTGTCCATTTTGCCCCAACTGTTCAGGGTTGGACCTCTGCGGTTGTATCAAGCTGCGTTTGGGAACCAATTTTTTTGTTTGAAATGGACTTTGTCATATACTGCAGTACACATTTGTATCCCAGAATTAAAAGAAACTCTCTCAGAATAATCATCATATAATGCCATTGTGCACCCATATTTCATTATTTTTTTATATTATTTTTCAGGGTTTTCATTAGCATGCCATGAACTTTGCCATTTGTTTTTTGGGGGTCAGTTCACTTGGTTGGATTGAAACTTTCTCAGAATCTTAACCATATAATGCTATTATGCATCTATTTAGTTAATTTATCTGGAAATTTTTTTTGAGTTTCCCCTTTACTTTACAAGGGTTGGTTATCATTTGTGAGCTTTGCTTGCTGTACCTCTAGGTATTTTTATTGTAACTGAGAAACTGGCCTTACTACAATGACATTTGGTCTCTGGTGGAACAGTATCTCATTGGCAATCATGCCACATCTTATTTCTATACTATTTACAGAAACTTAACATTGAATAAACTGTTGGCCCCTTTAAACTGACTTAATTACAAACTTTAACATGTAAACTTTGCAAAAGTTTCAATGTCAACAGACCTTGACTGAGGGGGCAGGGCAAACTAATCTCCATGGTACTGAGATGTGCCAAAGCATAAACAAGTCCATACCAAATATCATTGACTTGTCATAAGTGGTTCACCTTAAACTGACATAATCAGAAACTATGTTGTGGCAACAATGCAAAAGTTGCAAGTCAATAGACCATGACTGAGATGGCAGGGCACTGGTTCCTAGTAGTTAGCTAGTACAAAAAGAGGTACTCCTGATCTGAGCAGCAGGGCATATATGCCCTCACATTTAAATTTCATTTCTCTTATGGTTGTGGCCTGTTATCTATTTCTTGCATGAAGAGATATATCTCGTATCACACTGCACTGAGTGTGATACGAAAAAGTGATATGAAAATATGGGTTAATTTGATTGGCTTATTCAGTATCATGAAACGATATTACGACATTTCCTAATAAGCACATTGATAACTTTCAAAGGTTAAAACGATGTACATTTCGTTCATGGCAACGGACATATGTGATTTCTTCAATAATATACAAAATAGTCACACTTTTCACCTGAAAATCTTCTTTTTATCAAATTTTATTACATTCTGAAGCGTACAAAAAGTTTTAAAATGTCTGATGTTAAAGTTTGACATCGGAACAGGACATATGACGTCATATCGATATGTGCAAAAGACTAGATCAACGATTCACGGAATTTTTAATTTAACACAATGAAAGTGTTCACCATAAGAGAAATAGGTTTAACAACTGAGAATTGGATATCGCTGATATCAACTCTCGTTATTTAATTTAAATAGTAATAATAAACTCGCCAAAGGCTCGTTTATTATTATATTGAAATTAAATAACTTGAGTTGATATCAAGCGATATCCAATTCTCACTCGTTATGAAACCTATAAATATTTGCTTTATTATTCAAGAAAACTTTTAACACTGGACACTCATTAGTGGTTCTATACCTGTAACCTTTCTTCGCACTGGTGGGATTATTAAAAACGAAAAGGATTTATAAGAAAGCATTGTCACATCATTTATTAACTTAGTTTCAAAATTTAATTATGAACTTCTGAGAAAAACAAAATATACATGCATATAAAAACATATTTGAAATACAGGTAAAATAAGTTTTTGAATTATACCGGTAATACAATAAGCTAATGTTACAATTTTTCATTGAATGTTTCAAAAAATAAAAAATTTGAGTATTTACTATGTGGGAAATGAAGACAAATGAAGAGTTTTTTTCAATAGATATTCTTCTCCATTGAATGAATATCATGTAGTACAGTAAAGATTTTATTACTGTGAATTCTGTCTTATTTTTCTTTACAGAACTTTTTTGTTAGTCTACTATTTTCTAAAACTGCTTTTGATGTGATGAAAAAAACAAAAAATGAATCACTTCTATCATGTATAGTTTAATGGATACCAATAAACAACTACATGTTCTGTTAATTCAGAAACTAATGTGTGCGTTTATTGTTGCAAATCACCGATTACTGATAAAAATGTGAGATCTAATTTAAAATGTGATTGCAAACATTTTGTGAAAGAAAATCACCACTGAAATTAGAGTTAGAAAGTTTTCATTATTGCAAACCTAATACTGTCTCATTCTTGCATTTATGTAAACATTGCAATAATTTTTGAATTTACAGTATATAAATCATAAATCATAACCTATTAAATGAAATTGTACAAACAACCTAAGACTATAAGATGATGGATAGTTAAAAGTGAAAAAGCTCTGAAGTAGGTAATTAGATTAAACATTGCACCTAAAAATCACAGATAAATCATAGCACTTTATTAATATAACACAATAATTCTACAAGCTTTAAGAATCAGTCCATAAAACAAACATACAATTTTCAGAAATAAAAGTGAAACCAAACCAAACCTGTCATTCCATATCTCTTTACACATAATAAGAATTTTGACAGATGCAGCTTTTTTAATTGAAGTTGTGACATAATTTTTCAAAGCATGAACACCTATTATCCTTGCAGTCTAAATATACATCAGAAAAGCTTAATCATTGAATATTCAAATTCATATTACACAACAAACTAATATAATAACTAATTTGAAAATGAAAAAAAAAATTATTTCTACACAGAGAAATTTTCAATTCAAATGCTTTGTTATGAGAAAAAATACAAAATGTCAGTGGAGATTGAAAGGAACAAAACAGAAGAAAAAGAGAGCAGCAGCTATATATTAAAAGGTCCTGATGAACTGTATTTTACCACCAGCCCCTTCTGGAAAATATCCCTTATAAAAAGAAATTTGGAATGTCAAAGCTTAATTGATAGTCTTTCATCATTTATGCTTCTACAAATTAAAAAAAAAATCTAATAATCATATCACAGTAAAATAAAAAAATATATGACTTATACTGTTAGCTGTGTATATACATTAAATCAAAAATCAATCACTAAGTAACCAAAACTAAAAACAGTAGAGAGCAATATGATAATAAACCACTAGTTGTTGTATAAATAAAAGAACCATGTTCCAATGTCCCCCGCATTGCACATATTTTATCTATCCAGGGGCAATAACTAAAAAAAAACACATTTTTTTGTTGTTCTTTAAAACAATTTATAAATAAAAAGCGTGCCCGGGGGACAAAAAAGTTTTCTTTATTGTATACTAAATATTTCAAACAGACCTTCAAGGGCATTACTTATAGTGTACTATAAGTTTTATAAAAAATTGTACCTGTGAGAGTGCTAACGAGGCCATTTTCCATGATTTTAATATTTCCAAGGGGCATAACTCTTTTTAAAAAAGTCGATCGGCCACCATTATAGATCTTGTCTGAGATATTGCTGATATTAACCTATAGTATAAGTTTTATAAAAATCTGGCAAGAATTGTACCTGTGAGAGCGCTAATAAGACCGGACAGACACACAGACGGATGGACACACGGACGGACGCCTGGTATTTCCATGTCCACCACAAAGCGTTACGCGGGGGACAAAAAAATGTATGGTAACAAATTAGACTGAATATGTCGAGTTTAAGCAATAAGTAGCATTACCCTGATAGTATGGTGAAATTAATATGATAGACACAGAGCTAGCAAATTATTTTCTTAATGTGGAAACCTTAATTCCACCTTGAAAAGTAAATGAAACTTTGAAGTAGTGCCATACACTTGTACACAAACTATGTATCAAACAGTACATATATATATGCTTGGTATTAACAGTCCTTTAAACAAAAAATAGACTTGAACATTCAAAATAGCATAGTTAGACATCCTTCATGAACAGACTTGTCTCTAAGGGAATAATGGACTAATCTAAGTTGTATTATTTTGAAATGTGTTGTATATATATTATTTATTTTCTAGTGGATTGTCCACACTGTATTAACATTTAAAAAAGTGAATACATTATACAGAAACTGAAACACTGAAGTAGATCAATCAAAATGGATTTCACAGTTATTCCAATTTATTGAATTTTATTTTTCTCATATAAAATAATGCCTTTATATTATTATAGCCATTAATTTTCTAAAATCCCTTTGCATTCAATATCTATTTCTTTGATTCCTTACCAACCTCATATGATAACAAACAAGAATGTGTCCATAGTACATGGATGCCCCACTCGTTCTATCATTTTCTTTGTTCAGTGGACCATGAAATTGGGGTAAAAACTCCAATTTGGCATTAAAATTAGAAAGATCATATCATAGGGAACATGTGTACTAAGTTTCAAGTTGATTGGACTTAACTTCATCAAAAACTACCTTGACCAAAAACTTTAACCTGAAGCGGGACAGACAGACGGACGAACAGACCGAAAAACATAATGCCCCTCTACTAACGTAGGTGGGGCATTAAAATGAGGGTGAACAGTATTATAAAAATACATTTTTTCATCTATCATGTAATAAGTTCTTGAGCACATTGAGAATTGTCTCTTCTATGTCTTTATAGTGGAATGTAATGCTAGAACCTTATCACATTTACTGGAAAGGTATGTCTTGTAAATAATTGGTGATCATAATCAGTGCTGGTTGTGGTTTGTCTGTAGGAACCATGTGACCTGCTCCCTAAAAATAATGAAATTACACAATGTACAATTGAATATAGTTATCTCAAACAAAATTAAGATAGAATTCAAATATTTCATTCATTAAAACAAAAAAATACTGTCACACAAGAGTGAGGATTAGGGTACCATAAAACCTTGCCAACTTCATTTGCAAAGTACCTGTACCAAATTAAGACTATGACATACAATATAGTTGTTCTAATGGTGGCCTTTGAAGACATTTTCCATAAAATTATCCAGTACATTCAGAAACAGATAATTTTGGGAGATTTTTTTATTAAGTACGTTTGCTATTCCAAAAGGTTTGATATGCAAGAGTTACCAAATTGCAAGCATATTTACAGTCACCCTTCTAAAGCATCTTATCTGAACTAATATAACAAATACAGATATAATGTTCTCTAATATTGTATTGTTTTTTTATTTATCTTTCTTTGTTTTCTTTTATTGCCATGTACTTGTATTGTCTATTTTATTTCTGATATTTCTGTTGTCTTTGTTGCTTTAAAAGGTCTTTATTCCTTCTGTAATACCAGTATGTAATAAATTTAATTATTTTCACTGCCTTTTTATGCACTTGTTCATTTTAGGAATTTGGTGCTGAGGTCAGATTTTTCGTCATTCCTGTTGAAATGCATCATATGTTTAGAGTGAAGTGTTTGTCTATTTCTGAACACATAATAAACAAAAATGTGTAATAATGGTGTATTTGTGCTTTGGGGTTGCTACCTCTCTTGTGTTTAATCTTCCTTACAACTCTTCTTTCATTCATTCATACATACTTTAAAATATTTTACATAAACTTGATAATTTCTCATACTTTACTTTCAAGTCTTAAGAATGACTTACCCTGACAGTAACAAATGTTAAATCTTCAAAATGTTTTACAAATCCTGCTACTTGTTTACTGGAGGTGCCCTCTGGTGTATAATGCCAAGCTTTTCTTTCTGTCACCAACTAAAACATAAATATATATGTACATGTATAAACCTGTCTCATCCTCATAAGATGCCAAATTAAGATGCCCCAAAATCATGTCTAAATGTTGTTCATTTCAATGTTTTTCCTCATAATTTTTTTTATTTCTTCCTTATATCATAATTTATTTTAACCAATTTCATTCTTTTTCTAATCCCACAATGTTATGTGTTTAACCAATTTATCATACCTGTCAACCCATGACAATGAAAATGCAGGTCATCTCCTGCATAGAAGAATGAAATCTCAGGTCATAACGTAACGAACTTTTCGAGCTGAATTTCAGTATCTAGGGACATTTTCTTATAATTTATATCATAGTTTCAAAACATGTCCACATGGTTAAGTAATTTAAATTTGTACATATTATTATTTCATTGCACTTGAAGGCCATTGATAGATTTGTGTTACATTGCCTTAATTCCTTTTCATATTCATTCATGACATACAATATGTGTTTTCTTTTCATACATTTGTGCAGCTTTTATACATAGACCATATCAAACAAATGGAAGTTTTAACGACCTTGACTGGCTATACAGCCCTTGCACGGTCGGTAGACCATATCATATGTTGATATTAGAGTATAATAAAATAAAGTTAAACAAATAAAGGAGGTATAGATGAAAAAGTAATTTTCAAAATTTTATTGTTGAATTGTTCTAAGGTAGAAAGATAAGTAAAAGTATTATTCTGATATGTTTTGCATTCAATTCATTTTAGATTTAATATTTTACAAAAAAACATAAGTTTAAGGAGTACATTGTAAAATGACAAAAAGGGAAGTAACTCAAATTGTTTTTAAAACAACTTTGAAATACACAAATTATTTACGACCTAAAGCTAAGGTAATTTGTGATAATTAACAGTGTGTTTGACACCAAAAGCTGTCAAGTGAAGCCATGCACTGAAATGGGTCACTTGATTTGAGTTTACACAGCTAGTTGAATTTCTTGTCCAGGAAGAATTACGAATTTGCCGCTTTTAATTTCAAAGGAAAATCACTTTATATGAAATCAGTCTGAAGGCTTAGGAATCCAGGTGAAAACGGGTTATTTTCCAATTCCCGGTTATTTGGACACCGGGTGTTCCTGGATGACCCTCAGAATTGGGAAAATCTCGGTCACACCCGCAGGATCTGGGTCAGTTGACAGGTATGAATCTATCAGTTAATACAATAAAACATTTATTCAAATATTATCAATCAAATTATTTTGAAACAAAAGGTTATGAATACTTATTATAGTCATAGGTGTTAATCCAAACCATTTAATTAAGACTGTCCACAAACCACTCACCTTTTGATTGAGACTGTCCACAAACCACTCACCTTTTGACTGAGACTGTCCACAAACCACTCACCTTTTGATTGAGACTGTCCACAAACCACTCATCTTTTGATTGAGACTGTCCACAAACCCTCACCTTTTGATTGAGACTGTCCACAAACCACTCACCTTTTGATTGAGACTGTCCACAAACCACTCATCTCCAAGGAAATTACAAGCCATGTCTATATCTCCATTATACACCATTACTTTTTTCTGTAAGGGAAATCAAGCATAAAATTATCTCTTCTATAAAACATAAAAATATCTATCCTACTCGTCTAAACTCGACCAATTAAAATCCTTCAGAAGGAGAGTAGCAAATTCACCTGAGGATTGCCGATTGATATCTGCTCGATATTCTTTCATTTGATCTACTTACTGAGAAATGAATTTTTTGTGAATAAAGAATAATTTACCATCAGAATATGCAAGCACATTAAGGAACAAATGGGGACCTATATTTGCTTACATTCAAGTTAATATGAGTTTTATGACTATGGTTGATATCTAATATCTAATCAAAATACATTTTAAATAAGTTAGGATTTATTGCATTCATGTGATATTCAAATACTTTTTGAAAGTTTCAGAAAAAAAACAAGATTTTTATCGCTTGTGTGTTTGCATGCAAGAAAAATATTTCAATTCAGAAGTCTAATGCTATATGTGTGAGAGTTGTTAGTACTGTAGAAGTCCTTTACAGTTTTCTGAAAACTAGCTTTAGTACATGGGTTAACTGATATAGTAGTATACTTAAATGTAAAATTCCTACGAATCAATGTAGTAAGTTTTACCAACCAAACAACATTAATCTGTAAATTACATTAAAACAACTAAGACTGTCCTCTTATCATAGACTTTTTCATAGTAAAGAATTTTAATAGCAAAAAGCAACAAGAAAGTACAGTGTACAGAGGATAGACTGGCAACTACACATGATCTGTACTAAACATGTAAGCAGTAAAGTTCCTGAGTTAGTAAATTAATAATTTAAAATTGCAATGCACATGCCTACAACCCATGCTATATTAAAAAAAACATGCACACTTTCACTTGCCTTAGCTAACAAGACCTTCTGATATAGTTTATCCACTGAGGAATATATATGCTTATATCCCATTCCTACAACCGCACTGGAAAAAAATCAAAATAGAAATTTTTATAAAACAATAATTGCTCATACAGCATTTATAATACAGTTAATATGCTCACCTTGGCCAATAGCACTTTGTTATATTGATCCTTCATTGAATCATATTTTCTGCCATAATTTAAATTTATGTCTGCACTGCAAATAAAACATTTATAGATAAATTTTATAACAGTATTACTTTTTAATATTCAACTATTTTTTGAACGTATAGTGCTTACATGAACAGTATGGAGTATTTAGAAGGTCAAGGACTGTGGTTTCAATTAAAGGTTTTGTTATTTAGAAGCACAAAGTGTAAAACAGATATTATATGCATGGATATAACAGAAAAATAACTATTTTATAAAATCTCTTTTGCATTGTAAAAGAATCAACAAGTTACTTTTACAAATCTCAGGAATACAGCTGAATGCCATAGTAGGGTGACCTGATAGAAATCCTACCAAACATGTTACAAGAAAGCTCATTTACTGATTTTAAATCTTCATACCTGCAGATATCCCACTTTTGTACAGAAGCAGGTATGTGTAATTGTTTCCTAACTTCAGCAGTGTTCATGTACATGACCACATTGCTATAGTTCAGACATGGAGGTGTTAGTCTGAGGTGATTTTCCACATCTGTGAAGTCTTGGATAAACTATAAAATAAAAGTGTTTATCATTTTTTCAGTATATACAAAGACATCTTAGACTGTTCGACTAATTGTCTGAGGTGATGTTCCAGAATTTTTTTGGAACTTATTTACTATGCAGAACATATGAACATATACCAAAGATATACATATTGTAACGAAATTGGTTTTTGAAATGTTTCTATAAATTCATAGTTTAATATTGAAAAGAGTAAATTTTTGTAAAATGTACAACATATAGCACATGGTTTGACGGTTGAACTGTAGAAAAACTTTTTTTTTATTTTCTAAAATTTGTCATAAAATAACAGATTTAATCAATTTCTGTGAAATAATTAGCATATAAGGCACATGAAATACATATCTTAATTGGTGTACATGACAGAACTTATGGATGTGTCATATGTGTATTACATACAGAACAATTTTATGAGCAACAAATCATTGCTTGGTTCTTTATCTCCTGTGTCCAAGTGCTGTGTGGGGACATGCTTCAGTCGAGTTACAAGTTGTGCTCTTAATGTCTAATTTCAAGCAATTTCCTCATAAGCTATAAATAATCCCTATTAATAAATTACTATTAAATAAATTGCTTCGCCAAGGGCAGCTGGATACGACCGCAGAGGTCAAACCCTGAACAGTTGGGGCAAAAATGGACACAATATTCGTGCTTGATACAGGTCTGAATTTGGATTGTAATTAAATATTTGACACATAATAGGTTTCTGACACAGAAGAACTGTAGTCAAAGAACTTAGAATTGGTTATATGATTTGAATTTATATTCAAGTTCTTGCTTTTATGCAATACACTGTGCTGTTGCGCAATACTTAGTAAATCTGTTTTCAAAGGATATACAAAGAATTAACAATTGTGACACACAATTTTTCTTTGGAAAATAGACAATTTCTTAAATCTTGAAGAATTAAACCCCCTTTTTTTTTGAAGAAATTTTGTTTGAATTTCTGAAATCTTGATAAACAATTGTCCCCATCCCTAAATTTTTTTTACCCTCCAATTTCTTTTTTAACCTTGTCGCATTTTTCCAAATTCTTTCCCTCATGATTTGGTCATAATCTCAATTCAAATTTCCAATAGAGTTTGCAACCATAAAACCCATTTAAATACATCATAAAAGTATTAAAATAGAAAATGACATACATAATCATGGCTAAAATTAATATACCTTCATCAGCATTTAATAGTAACTTCTAAAAATAAATTGACAGCTAATCACCTCAAGACAATACAACATTTCTTTATAACAAAACCATTGTAAGGGAGGTAACTCTTAATGCTAAAAAAACCCAAACAAATGATATTGATCACAAATAAACAATTCTGAATATGAAAATTTATTACCACTGAACCCTTTGATATACACTATTATTATATTATATATACTTCCATCACAGTATTTGATGTTTCTAGAAACAGCTAAAAAATAATTCATACTAGAACTAGCTGACAACTTTACATAAAATTTAAAAGCAATGTAAGGGAGGTAATTCAAATATAACATTGTAATTATTATCTTTTAAATTTTATTTAATGTTTATTAAATCAAACAAAACAAATTTTATAGCCTTACGACCAAAATTTGGACCAATTAGAAAATGGGCCCAACAACCAAATACACAGTTAGATTCAGCATATGAAAAAAAATGTAATACTAATAGCATGAAAAATTGTAATACTTATAGCAAAAAGTCCCAACATAAAGAATCAAAGCTTTCTCAAAATCAAAATCCAAAAATATTGTTCTCTTCTATATACTGTAAAATATCATGAATCATTGTATCCCTTATATAATGCTTAATGGTCCAATAGCTATTTCATAGAGATCCAAAGACCAATACTTAAGTAATTATCCATTAACCAGGAAACCCTTGTTTTCCCCCTTTTTTGCCCCTAATTCCTAAACGGTTTGAGTCATAACCCCCAAAGCCAATCCTAACCATCCCTTTGTGGTATGGAAACTTGTGGTATAATTTCAGAGAAATCCATACACTGTTCCACAAGTTATTGTCTGGAAACTAGAAAAATGCTTATTTGGGCCCCTTTTTGGCCCCTAATTCCTAAACTGTTGGGACCATAACCCCCAAAATCAATCCCAACTTTCCTTTTGTGGTTTCAAACCTTGTGTTAAAGTTTCATAGATTTCTATTTACTTATACTAAAGTTATTGTCCGGAAACCAAATGTCTTCAGTTGACGCTGACGACGTGATACCAATATATGAGTCTTATAAAAAGCTGTATATTATTTTTTTAAGTAATGAAAAATGTTTGCATGTATTCCTAGACATTGATATAGATTATAGAATGAAGTCTATATGGGTCTGGTCAATACTGTTTGTTGCAAACATTGATTTGGTACTGTTACTACAGTACATTCCTAAATAACTTGACTGATCAAGCTCATCAAAACAAACACTAAACAATATTACTTTACCTTCATTTTCTTAGAAAGATATAAATTATTTTTCATTTGCCACTTCTGATGTGTGAATGCCACTTTGTTCGTCTCTTCATCAAAATAGATGCCAATGCCACCTTCACATTTACCATACAAGTTATACTCATTTAAACCACTGCCATACACAACCTCATTTACTGTACTTAACTGTTAAATAAATACAAACATAACATTAACACATGTACCATACAAGTTATACTGGACATATGTATGAAGGCTTTGATGAGTGTTTAATAAGAAGATGTGGTATGATTGCCAATGAGACAACACTCCACAAGAGACCAAATGACACAGAAATTAAGATTGGAATTATACAGATGACATATACATGAAATGGAACTAGTTTGTGTAAATAGATTATAAAGACACAATATGTTTTGGAATGCTTGTGCATGTATAATGTTATTCGGGAGAACCTGGTTATCAATTTATCCAATCAGCATTGGGGTTTCCCAGTCACTGCTGCATAGGCTTCTTGTTTAATAATTGTTTTTCAATTCTGAAATTCAAAAGGCCATCCTAAGTTTCCTGGTAATAACTTACAGCTTTGCCACATTCCTCCTTTCCTCTGTTTTGTGAAAATGCACACCTTGTCATGTTACCCTGACAACAGTACTTTGATAAATTATCCCACAAACTGAAAGTAAATACAAAATACTCACATTCACAGCGGAAGTGTTAACAAGAGAATTAAATAAGATAACATGGTGGATGTATTATGTTCAACTTTCTTGTTTTCTAGGTTATTGCACAAGTACTCACAGCTGATTGCAATTAACATGTAAAACTTTGTAGATTTTTTCCTGTCAAAGAGATTTTGGCAGCGTAAAGCAAACATCAATCCAAACTTAATTGCACACACTTATTGTTAACTTTTCTTCAAAAATTCTTTTTGAGAGGGACTTCAATATGATAGTTTGGATAGATGGATGGAAAAGAATAAATCTGTATGTACACACCACCATTGTTAACAAAGCACAGAAATAACAAATCACAATTTACCTGTCCCCTATCAATCCATGATAATAGGCGAAGTAGACGAGAGAATCAGAATTCATACTGTCATCAGATAATCCATTTCCTACAACAAAGCCTTTGAAGTTGATAGCAGTATCATCAACAACTCTGGCAGACAGTGTCGGAACATAAATACCGCCATAGCTTTCACCAGTTATATAGAAATCGCTTTTGGCATATTCAGGAAACTTTTTGAAGAAATTTTTCAATGCCATGTGATTGTCTAGTGCCACTTGATCATCATCCGTAGTGTAGTTTTTATCCTGTGAGTAAGAGAATCCTACCCCTGCTGGAGCCTCTAGATACATCATATTGGCTACCTATAAAGATAATCCAATATCAACAAGAATGCACATGTTGTCCTGCTAAGAATACCACCCATAGGAAGTATCAGGAAACAGGAAGCAGGTGTCTGAGAGTTCCATAAAGTGCAAAACCCTTTAACTCATCACAGTTGAGCTGCTGACCAAATATGTAGTCATTCGGTTCAGCAGTACCGGAGAAAAGTGTGACAAAATTATTTAAGTTCGTTCAACATATTTAAAACATCTAAGTATCTGCAAACAGGAAGTAGATGTCTGACAGATTTGAAATGGGCTCACACATTGCAACTCATCACTGTCAAGCTACTGACCAATTATGAAGTCATTCTGTTCATCAGTTTCTGGGAAAACTGTGAGGATAATATTTGTTCGACGAAAGGAGGGACAGAAGGGCAAGGTGATTGCAGTATAATAACTATTACCTTTATGTAAATGTTTGAAATGGAATGTATTTTGAGCTAGAATTTTGGTTGATGAAGAATAATGCCTTACTGTTTTCAACATGTGCATTCATACAAAACTAATATAAATATCATGACAAATTAACCTCTATGCCCATGCCCCCCCCCCCCGCCCTTTTTCTCCTGAAACCACCTCTGACTACAAATATCCATAAACATGTATTGTGATAAATCCCTAACCAACTATATTATATCTTTATTTTTTGTTATGATTTTGTCTTATGCAGTACGATATTGTCTTATGTGGTACGATATTGTCTTATGTGGTACGATATTGTCTTATGGGGTATGATATTTTTATGGATCTGATTTTTTTCTCTTCACAAAGTTTAGAGATTTTCAAATAAATCTGTCATCTAATACCATGTTGTTAAAGAGTAAACACTGTTGGACAGTGTCACAAGACCTATGAAAATCTTCCAGGTTTATAGACCCTGTTGACTTGTAAATCTTCTAATTAGTTAAAGTTGCAAGATATTTATGACTCATAATAAAAGTATATTCTTCAATTTTTTATGTCCATCTTTGTAATATATAATAGCTCCGATTTTGGCTGGACAAACTTTTGGCTTTGAGCATTTTTGTTGAGGATTAATCAAGAAATATACATTGAACAAAGCAAGCTTTAGTATGAATCAATGATAGTCTGGTGGTAAGCTTAAGTCTTGCAGTGACTGAATCATGTATCAGAAGTAAAAAAAAATTCTGAACTGCGAATCATAAAATTTTCAACTCTGAGTTGCTTTAAATGGTGCAAGACACCCTAATAAATACATTCAAGTATCAATATTTTTGACAAAACTAGTGTTAATTATCCTTTTTCATGGTTTAAAAAATTCATTAAAATCAAAATGCCTTTGATTAATCAGCTACCAGCTGTATGTAATATTGAAAAAAAAAAAAACTCTTTTTTCCACTTATAACATGTATAATTGATCAATAGCAATACAAACATTGATCCCATGATATATGGTTATTTTTTTTATCATCTTTTTGGAGACCTATTTAACTAGAGATTCTTACAAATACACAAAACTTAATAGTGTATTTAGTGTTTACTTAAATCACATTTCAGAATAAATAATTTTCAACTTACATTATTCCAGCTGTGTGGATTGTATGTAACACTGGCTCCATCTTTCCCAATCTACAAATAAAAATCCTTCATATATCAAATCTTTACCCCTTGATATTATCATATAAGTTTGTTATAACTATAACTATATGTTTTTTTTAATCAGGCCAAAATACTACAAATTTCATTTATTAATAGTTGTGATATAACTATCAATACAAAATAATCTCTTTTTGGCACATCACTTTAAAAATGATGAAGAAATGATCCCTCAAGTATGCGTTATATGTGTTGTAACGTCAGTTTTGGTCAAATTTTCAGGAATTCTTAACAGTTTTTAACATAAATTACTTTGGCCGCCACACCTATTCCAGAAAGTTTTTGTGTCTAGGGATTCAATATCATCATTGGAAACTTTTGGCTACAGAACATTTTGGATCCTAGGTTGCGGCCAAGAGTTTCCTCAAGATTTTATGTTCGAAAAAAGCACAAAATTATTGTTTTTTGACAATATACCCAAAATGTGCCGACTTTGAAGCCTAGAATGTACTCTTATGACGAGATTTGTTTAACCTGATAGTACGGCTTTTGAAAAAGATCAATTCAAGAACCAAGTTATGGCCATTTTGAAATTTTATGATAAAGTTGAAATCCAATGCCATATTTGGCCTAATGTGAACCTTGTCCTTTAATACAGCAGTTCTGAGAAAGTCTATTTCTCTGAGTCCATTCTGATTTTATATACACCAGTCATATGATAATGCAGAAAAAATAGACAAAATTTAGGAGTAAGGGGCAAAAATGAGAGATGGTCAAATATTTTAAGTGGAATTAAATCATGTTAATGCTTAGAAAAAATCCTATGATACGACTTTTTCAACCTCCCACTTGAAATAACCACTATTTCTGAACTCCTGTATTGCATCAGGGTATCAAATATTTTAAGTGGAATTAAATCATGTTAATGCTTAGAAAAATTCCTATGATACGACTTTTTCAACCTCCCACTTGAAATAACCACTATTTCTGAACTCCTGTATTGCATCAGGGTATCTATGTTAAGTTTCATTAGACCAGACAAAAGGAATAATCAATTTCTTCTATAGAGCATACAAGATTGAGCCAAAAAAAATTAGGGTGAACAAATGTTGGAAGGTGCTATTGGTTATTTTTCTTGGTTATCGCTTCAACTTATTTATTTCTGTCCATGCTCTTATCAGACACATCAGTTTTATTACTATGACCCTAGGTTAAGAAACTTTTTGCTTGTGTACCAACAATGCATACATGTATAAGATTATATGATTTTGACAACAGAAGTATTTTGAAAACATTAAATAATGTTTAATAATATTGGCAATTTAATTTATATATGTATAAAAAACTTTCCATCATATATATAATAGCAATGGATTATGCAGCTGCCTAAAATATGTATCAATTTCAAACATGCACATTGTATGCTAAGTTATTTTACCCTAAAAGGTCCATGTTCTGAGAGTAAACCTAAATCAGAACTACATCCTGGTCCCCCATTCATCCACAGAACCAGAGGATCTTCTGATGGTTTATTAGCTGACTGTATGAACCTAGCAAAGATAAAGAAAATATTGTATCTACTATATATATTGCTTTATTGTATTGCATCATCAATATTCATCTAAACAATGTCAAGTATGAAAACCAAAATTGCTAAGGTAAAAATTTGGTAGATCTAAGGTAAAGGAAAATTAATAAATTAACAATGTATTACTGTGGATTCATTATTATTCATAGGATACCAATTTTCGTTGATTTCATGGATAAAGGTGATCCACAAATTTAAATGTTCAACAAAGTTCAAATTTTCGTAAGGTTTGTGTGCAGCCATTAGTAAAACCGTGAAATTAAATATCCAGAAAAATGCAATTTTTCCTTAATCCATGAAAATTGGTACCCACGAAAATAAATGAATTCGTTGTATGATTTAACAGTTCCTGGCATTGTATTCAGATGAAAACAGTTTACAGTAACCAATATCCATGTCCTCTGAGATAAACAATTTGTTAACGGAGTTGAAAAAGATAAAATCATCTCTCTTTGCGTTTAATAATCAGGAAAACCTGTGCTATTATTTTCTTTCAGATCCTATCAGAATTTTCTTTTAAATGTTTTATAAGGAAGTTTGAGAAACCTGATGCTTCAAATTTAACAACATATTCTGTTTTCTTAAAAAATATGATTTTTTCCTTACCAGTAATGTAACTGTTTTGTTCCAGTAGCATTCAAATACCCAGAATATTGTTTCCAATATGGCTGCTTGTGTAGTCCTGGCATGTATTTAATTTCATCTGCAGGTGGCGCTCCATAACTAATATGAAGTATCAAACTAATTGTCAAAACTACTGCAGTCCACATGTTGGTGATCTGAAACAAAAGTGTTGTCTGTTATTGGTGCTGAATAATAACTATCAGCAACGATGTGTCTATGGGGATTGAGATCTAGCTGATATGTGTGAACAATTGTACATGCAGTACACATAAAGACATACTGAGATAAAAGACAAACATGGTCTGATGTCTGTCCTCTCATGACAGACCATGTGTCTGTCTTTTGCCCTTTAGATATATGTATTAGGTAAAAAAAATAAAAATCATTTAACACCTTGGTCATGTGGAATCATAAGGTTATACCTTGCACAATCTTACCAGGTGACTGATACACATGTTACCCCTTCTACTTACTGATAATACAAATGATAAAAATTGACCTTTTTCAAAGATAAACTTGATATATATACAAGTATATTTTTATGTTCTTCTTCTTATTAACAAATAAATATTGCAAAATGACTCTTATCTGTCATTTTAGCTAAAAATATAACTTTAATCTATATACAGTTTGACATTTTTTAATATAAAGCAATTTCAAAGCAAATGTCTTACAATAACTCCAAATGACAAATATATATACATTTGTACTCTAAAATGTAAGGTATGAAACACTTTCAAATAGTAATAAATACGTTTCTTTCAATACAGCCATAGGGCTATAGGACTCCTCAGTCTGAATTGGGCAGCTATATAGATCTACTGAGAGAGATCAAAGAATATACAGAAAACCTTAAGCCAAAAAGCTTATCATGGTTATCTGATATCATGGACACCAGAACATGCTAACATATCAGTTAATGATGAGGCTGACATCCTTGCAAAACCAGCAGCATAGGAAGCAAAAGATTTACAACCATAGTGCTACAACATAACCTCCTTATATAATTACAGGATGTCAAACAAGGGCATACAAGAGCACTGTAATGAAATGGGAGAAAAGATTAAAGATATCAGAAAAAGGCCCCTAGGGATCTATATCAAAAGATACTGACCATCAATCATACAATCTTTCATGACTTCCTGACCAAAATATATCATACCATATTTGCTCAGCTGAGAATTGGATACTCAGAACTCAATCACAACAAGAATCAAGTAGGCCAAACTAATTCCAATGAATCATGCAAATGTGGAGCACAAGAAACACCTCACCACCTTATCCTTCAGTGTCCCTGCTATGAATTGAAAATGAAATTATGTATCACAAAATTACTGAAGAGGTCTAGAATAATCGGGATATGTGAAGTCATCTTAGCCACTTTACTTACTATCCCCCTTAAGACAGGTCTTAAGACTAAGGATTGAGGAACCCCTTGATGGTTTGGAAAGGAATCCGAGTCAATGTAAACATGTTTTAAAAACTTTCCAGATACAGGCATACCATAGTGAAATATTTGCCATTATTTGACTTTTATTGCTTAGTTCAGATGGTTCAAAACATTGCCATTTTGTACAAAAATGCCTGACTGAATCTTATTTTTAATTGTTGTTGGGCAAAATGAAATACTTTCCATATTTCTGTTCCCTGTAATTATAAGAGATCAACATCATTGATAACAAATGTTGATGTCAGTTTGATTTTAAATGGTGAGCGATTTCAAGTAATGACCAATTTTAGGGAACAGGAATTACAAAAAAGTATAAATTGGAAGAAAAAAAGAATATACATGTTTTATTTAATGACCTGAACACATACATGTATGGTTCTAACAAGCGAATTCAGAACTGACTAACACTTTATTAATACTGTTAACAATTTTATGATACATTTGTAAAATCATTGAGAAATATGTAGGCATCCCAACTATATTTTTAAAAGTTCAAAAAGGAATTACAAATTAAAGTTAATAAAAATACACCTGTAGCAATCTGCATCAAAATACAAAGTACAAAAACCATATTGTATTCTTTTCTTTTATGGAGATTTTGAATATCATAAAGACATCCCTTTTTTTCATTTTTCCTATTGGTTACCTGTCATGCCTGTATCAAAGCTTGGGTACAACCATTTTAGTAAAATTCATACAGTTGTTTTACCTATTTAGCTCTGTGTTAGGCGTCTTTCTTTGAAGAACATCACTTTTAACAACTAAAACTGATGCAAATGGAATATCAATATACAATTATTGACTTTTGATGAGGTTGATACAATGATTTATCAACCCCAGATATATGATATTCAGCCAAACAAAATCATTGTATCAACTGATATCAAAAGTAAAAAATTGTTATATTATATGACTTCTTTTTTATTCATCTCTAATTTTCTAGTATTTGTTCAAGAGATTTAACTGCTCCTTGTTTTTATAACTAAATACAAATGTATTATCTGCTTTGGCAGTTGTTATCTTTTATAAGTTGAAATGTTCAATAAAATTTACTAAAATAATCAATTTCAAGAAAAGAAAACAAGAATTTGCATGAATTCATAAACCTACCACATTGATGTTGCCTATAAAAATAACTATTTAGGTACATGTAGATGTTAACTGTTCTGTTGAAGTGTTTCAAATATTATATTAACCACTCATGATTTTTCCTGTGTTCATGGTCATGATGGTGTTGAATATAATATTTTACTAAAGTAGATTCACTATCCTTTTAGCCGATGGGAAAACAGAAATTTTATAGTCATATAAAGGGAAGACCATTTGATATTCTGGGGGGATAGGGACTATTTATTTTCATCTGTTGTCACACATGCTTATTTTTTCCACTGCTTCACTGCAGGAAAATTTATTTTCGCTATTGCACAACTGTTTCCTGCACTCAAGTCTGATTTTAACGTTGACCGCAAGCCACCTCTACAAAACTTAATTCAATTCAAAAGATTTTATTGTTCAAATATCAAACGTACATTTAAACAAAGGGATTGGACAAAAGCCAATGCCTATACAAATCCTTTCCCATACAAGATGGATTGAATAATCTGATAGTATATAATATATTTCTGATAATTCATAGATCATTCATTATTGCAGTGAGTCAGGGGAGGCAATCCCCCACTTCTTGAAATATTTTATTGGGTATGCATATATATAAATAATAATCATCAGTGAACCCTTGCAAGTTTGCTATTGAAAACAATTATGTCAAATTTTATACCACATAAATATGGGGACAAAGTCCCCAATTACAGTAGAAATATCAGTATAAAAAAAAAAGTAACTTTTATATTTTCCCACATTTGCACAGAAATCTCTTTTTTCTTCCTGTCTTGTTTGTCACTGGACTTGTAAAATATTGGAAGGAGCAGCCTATTGTTTCCTGTAAATTTGTTGTTTTTGATAATTCTTTGATATGAAAAAAAAGCTGCCTGATGATAGCGTTTCTTTGTTTACATTGAAAATGACGTCACAACTAAAATTCTTAACAACAGGACCAAAGTCGGAAACGTTTCTGTATTTCCGTTTCTTTTTTAAAAGATTCTGAAGTTAAAATATGCTTGACTTAAAAAAATAATGTATACAGACTTCGTCCCCTTTCACAGGTAACGCCTGCCTCATATTAAGTAATGATAAAGAATATATGTATATGGATGGGTACATCAGATTCCTTTCGGCTACTGTGTGAAGGGTTGGTCTGAATCAAATAAATCTTTTAAGTGATATTTACTCAAATTCACTAACTCATTGCAACAAAGTTGTTCTATTCATTTAAATAATAAGAATTATTGCCCCTTATTTTGCAAAACTTAAAACACTGTAAGTACATGATATATATATATGTATCTAAAACATTTTCAAGAAGATTGCCTTTTAATCCCAAAACTTGCAAAAGGGGATTAGATTGCTTTTCACCATTGCAACATTAAATTTGACATAAAACATACACACATCAGTAAAGAACGTTAGATATGATTCTTCTCTCATACACTCAGAGGCGGATTTGGGCGAGGGAGGGGATCCCAGGGTGCCCGGCCCCCTTTTAGGGAAAAATTTGGTTGATTATATAGGGAATCACTGAAGCATGATTAGAGCGGGCCCTCTTAGGCAATCAGTGGGCCCCCTTATGAAAATGTCTGGATCCGCCACTGACACTGTCCACATCCAATGTAGTCAATTTTCTATTGGATTGGAATGTCAAAAATAAGGAAATCTTTGAAGATAGACCAGGAAGAAATAAATAGGAAAGTTATTATTCTTTGACAATAACGATTAAAGTTATGGTATGTCTATGGTTAGGATTAGGAGTAAACATATTTTTATATATACCTCATACAATGACAACCTACCAGAGAAATATTATTATTCAGTCATGAGATTCTTTCAAAGTTTGATCACGTGAATATTTTTTCACGTGATATGGGATACATCTGATACCCAACTATAGGAGCTTTTAAATACTACATTCTTTTCGTTATCTTTTCTGTTCATTATTTTTTATCATTATTTTGTTTGTTTGAAATTGCAAAAAAATACGATTGATGTTAAGGTGATACCTGGAGATATGTATTTTTTGTCTTGAATTTGAAATAGTCATTTGGTTATCTCCTACTTTATGGTTGGTGATTGGCCTTACAAACGTTCCAGCCGAAATGTTAATTCTACGCATCATTTTAAATACAGCATAATGTAGTGAAAATTTTGAAATAACAACGCACCTCAAGGGACACTATTTAAATTTGTCAAACTTTGATGGATCCTTAGTTTCCGACTTTGTATGACCCTCTTGGGAAGTCAAGTAGTTAAACAGTAGTTATAAAAGATAAATACAGAGTGTCGTTTTAGCATACGTAAATAAGATACTTGGTTGTTTATTATATATTGAGGGTGCAAAGGGTTCATTGTTATATTTAAAATGATTTTGAGTGACAAGAGTCTTAAAAGAACCTTGGTTACCTGTCAGCAAGGGGAAGTAATCTCAACATGTGCTAAATTTAAAACGAAAAGCAGACGATTTTACAGGTTTGGAGATGATCATATGGGAAGATGAGCCTATTTTCTCGAAAATTCTGGAAACCAGGTACATGATCATTTCACTCTGCGTTTTTTTGTTCTTTTACTTAAAATTCAAGACAAAACAGTTCGACATAACTATAAGCGCTTGTTATGAAAGTGAATTTGTTTCTGCAGTGTACCCTTTCCTTTTAGCTGTTTAGAAGAAATACATCAATGTAAAAACAAAAACCATGACATATTTTCCGTAGTTTTTTTTTATTTCCTGCTGAATAAAGGCATGCAGATTTGCCCCATTAATCATAGGGTTTAATCCTGCTGTATTTACAGACTAAGAGTAAGACCAACCATAGTATCGTCGTGTCATATGTTTTCGTACGTTATATGTTTTCGTATCAACCACATTTCGTCGGTTTCGACTGCACATGCGTACATTGTGGCGTGTTTTTTGGTTTCTATATTTTGAACAACAACACTACAACGTGACAAATGTATGACATATTGAAAGTCGCTTTTAAAGACGTAAGAACTAATTAAATTAAACTTACCTGTTCAGCCATTTTTATTTAATGTCAAAAATACGCATCACTAGAATAGTTGTTGAGAAAAATTCTGAGGGGTTACATGAAGTATAGCTATATCGTCTGCCTGTCAGACACCGGATCTTCAAGACATGTGACTGTCATGTGGTTTTTGGTCATTTTATTACAAACCAACGACTTAAAATTATCATGGTTCTTATAAAAATGGTTGTTCAAAATCCATTTATTCAATATTCTATTGACAATTCTTTTATACATCCTTGATACATAAAGATGAAAACAGTTTTCATAGTGTGTTAATTTACGTTTTTGATTGAGTTAAGCCTTCCAATTGATATTTTATCGTGTGTTTTCTATGTTGTGATGTTATACTATTGTTTCAGAAAAAGGGAGAAGGTTTGGTACCATGAAAAACGTTTAATCCCGCTGCAAATGTTTGCACCTGTCCTAAGTAAGGAATCTGATGTACAGTAGTTGTCGTTTGTTTATGTAATTTATCGTGTTTCTCGTTTCGCTTTTTATATAGACTAGACCGTTGGTTTTCCGTTTGAATGGTTTTACACAAGTAATTTTGGGGCCCTCTATAGCTTGTTGTTCGTGTGAGCCAAGGCTCCATGTTGAAGGCCGTACATTGACCTATAATGGTTTACTTTTATAAATTGTTATTTGGATGGAGAGTTGTCTCATTGGCACTCACACCACATCTTCCTATATCTATTAACTTTTTACATTTAATCCCAAATTTTGAAAACTGCATTTTATTTTCAAAAAAATAATGTCCTTTGTAGAAATCCAGTGCAATCTGAAATAAATCACAATGTTACAATTTCAGCACATGAAACACCAACCTAAAACTATTTACTAATTATTTTTAGTACTGAAAAGTATTCAGTAACTTTTTTTATGATTCAAGCTATCATCAGAACCACGACTTTAGAAAATACTCATTTCCGGATTTTATAGTTATTTCGTGTCCGTGTACTGATCCAATTTTTAATTCATACAAAAACATATGACGCCGTTTTTTTTTACATACGAAAATCGTAGTAAGCCTTGACAAAAAATCTAGATACCTAAAAACATTCGACAGAACATGCTTTTAAAATTTGAGTACACACGTGAATAAAAACTCAACAGTGAAAACAGTAAGCAGTGAAAATTGTTATTAGTACAAAAACACATCACACGAGGATACAAGCTGCGGAACCGTAGCTGGTCTGCAAATTGTCAAAAAATATCATAAGGACCTAAGAGCAACGGTTCCGCAGCTACCATTGTTACAACTTGACCCACTAATGAAAAGAAGTCATATCCCACTTACTACTTTTAATTGGTGGGGCAAGATGGCAGGCTTGATTTAACGAGATTAAACACCATTTCTTAAGCAGTTGGCAGGCCTTTCTTCAGCAGGATAAAACTACTTTTCATTTAAATTAGTGGGACAAGTCGGCAGTACTTTATTCAGGGATAAAAGACTAAAAAGTCCTTTTCAAAATTGGTAGAAAGAATAAAAAAGATTAAAAACTATCAATTTGTTAATATTTTATTAGTTACTTTAGAATTTGTATTTGCTGTTTGACATATTAAGAATGACCTGACAATAGCAATATTAAACATGTTAAAATGAAATGAAAGAGAAAATATGTGAATGTATCTATTTGATTTTGATTTGATTTTTTGGTGTTTTAACGCCACTTTTAAGCACCGCTTTTGGGCTATTTCGTGGCGGCCAGTTTTTATTGGTGGAGGAAGCCAGAGTGCCCGGAGAAAACCATCGACCATCGATAGGAAAACTGACAATCCTAGTCAATTAAGATTGGAGTCGAGTGCACCCACACGAGCGGGGTTCGAACTCACAACCTCAGTGTTGACTGGCTAGTGATTACAGTAGTAACTACCTAGACCACTCGGCCACCAAGGCCCCGTGAATGTATCTAAAGTTCTTTGTTATTTCTTGGTAGCTAAATGTAAATGTGCTCGCATTTTTATCAATTTTCACATTAATTATCACAAGAATGATCACCTTGCAATATAAAATGAAAATAATGACACACATTCTAATAAAGCTTCTTATAGATTTACATTTGTCATGTTTGTTCACAGCAGAAGCAGTTTGAGTTAGAATTTGTTGCATTGTCACTTTTGTGGAGTAAACAATAAATATCTTCTTCTTTTTAATCATTTTGAATTATTCCTTAGGCTTATCAAACCATTTATGACAGGTTGACTAGAGACTTACTTGCACATAATTTTCAGAATTTTGTTAGATGAAAGCATGTTCTTGCCTAGCTACTGTTTGGTAGGCTGGTCTTCAACTAATATTGGCTACTTCGTGTGGTATTTTACAAACTTATATATTGTCTTGGATATGAGATATAAGTCAATATTATTAAGAATATGTTTTTTGTTTTGCTTTAGGGACAGAGGCACCAGATTCTGCTTTAAATGAGGAAAGGAAATCTACAAATGAGGATTCAGGGGCCACAGTGATTTATAATCCTAACAGATCATTATCTATAGAACAGCAAAGACAAAGACTTCCAGTGTTCAAAGTATTGACATTACTTGATAAAGCAAATAATATTTCTTATCTAATTGCTATTTATTGCAAGCTTCGATTTTCATACCACCTATGTTATTAAGCTTTTAAGTTGCAGAAATCTGTACAATAAACATTTTATTCCTTTGATAAATTTCAAAGAAAAAATGGCAACAATTAGTCCAGTACATAATTCAACTTCCACAGACTTTCATAAGTATATAGTTTATTGTATTTTGCAACTGGATCTTTGGATTGTAGTACCTGCTAAATTGATTTTTGGTAATTTACAGGGTTAAAGTTACACCTAAGCATTCTTCTCCCTGGAACTATATAAATAGTTGTTGTAATTAGATTTAAATTGATAAAATTGAAATTAGGAACTTGATCTATATGCATTTAATTTTAAATCCTCAGGTATATGTTGTCTAAACATGCCGATGCATTCAATCATATCACTTATCAGTATAAATATTTGACTTTATTTAATTCTGGACAATCCACAACTAAAAGTCCTTGTCAAATATTTAGTGGCCAGAAATACTTTAGTTGCACCATATGTGCATACACATACTCGTTAGTTTGAAGCTTAGTTTCAACAAAAAAGTGTATATTAGAATGTTGTCTCATTTTCATCCATCCACTCCCTTTGTGTTGTTGGCCTAATCTGACTATAGATATAATTATAAGACTGGAAGGAAGGTAGTTTGGAGAAGAACCTTAGTTGCTACACAATTGTTTTGAATAAATGTATCATATCTCAGTAGTTATTAGAGAAAATGAGATCAGCAAATAAAACATTGAACTATACATTACCCTTTTATTTTTGCAGTTAAGAAATCACATTTTATATTTACTGGAGAAATATCAAACAGTTGTGATTGTTGGTGAAACTGGATGTGGAAAAAGTACACAGATTCCACAGGTAAATCATGTTATACAACATCTTTATGTAAGATTTCTAAATATAAAAATAAGGAGATGTGGTATGATTGCCAATGAGTCATCTATGCACCAGAGTTCAAATCACCTGGATGTAAGCAATTGAGTATGCCATTATAACATTTTTAGCTCACCTGGTCCAAAGGGCCAAGTGAGCTTTTCTCATCACTTGGAGTCCGTTGTCGTCATCCGTCGTCGTCTGTTAACTTTTACAAAAATCTTGTCCTCTGAAACTACTAGGCCAAATTTAACCAAACTGGGCCACAATCATCATTGGGGTATCTAGTTTAAAAAATGGTCCGATGATCCTGCCTGCCTACCAAGATGGCCGACATGGCTAAAATCAGAACATAGGGGTAAAATGCAAGTTTTTTCTATTATTTTGAAGACCGTTATAAATGGAGAAAATCTGACAGAAAGCAGAAATGTTCTGAATGTTGAGCTCTACCAATTGTCTATATACTTGAAACTTGAAACTTGAAACTTTTATTTCACTAAAAGCCTCACATGAGGCATGATAGTACAAACAATACAATATATATACGTCAACACTGTCAGACGACTTCTTATAGGAGTTATTGCCCTTAAATGACAAATTTTACCATTTTTTTTCATTTTTGCCTATTATATTGAAAACTAACATAGATAGATAGAAACTTTAAATTGCAAAAATGATCAGCATGACAAGTTCTACAAATAAGTCTCATGGTCGAAATCGTCAGGCGACTCCTATTATAGTTATTGCCCTTTGATGACGATTTTTACCAATTTTTTGCTTTTTGCCTTATATCTTAAAAAATATAATAGATAGATAGAAACTCAAATTTGCAATAATGATCAGCAAGACAAGATCTACAATTAAGACAAATATGAAGGAAATCGTCCAACGACTCCTTATTGGAGTTTTTGCCCTTTAATGACGATTTTTACCATTTTTTTTGCATTTTGCCTTATTCATGTATGATAAACATTATAATAGATAAATAGACACTTTAAATCACAAAAATGATCAGCAAGGCAAGATCTACTAACAAGTCAAATTTTGCTGATATAGTTAGTAGACTATTTATAGGAGTGATTGCCCTTAATGAGGATTTTTTTTTACCCTCTTTTGTGTTTTGAGCAAAAACTAAAGAAGATAGAGAAAAACTAAACAGACTAAATGATCAACAATACAAGATCAACAAAACAGAGATTTTTTACCCTCTTTGTGTTTTGAGCAAAACTAAAGAAGATAGAGAAAACTAAACAGACTAAATGATCAACAATACAAGATCAACAAAACAGAGATTTTTGTCATGAATTCTTTTCTTGTCTTTGAAATAATTTTCAAACGATGTTGTATTGTGTCCTTTGTTGAATATGCACATTTGCTAGCGCTCGTCATTTTCGTATTTTACTAAACGGTTTTCAAATTGACGAAAGTATTTTATATCAATTTCGTCATTTAAATTTGGAAAGTGTAAAAATATTTTCGCATTAAATTACTATAATTCTACCTGTCTACATGTTTTGACAAGTTTATGACGCTCAGCCATTTAACGTTTACAAACAATGTTAAAAGTTGTGATGATAAGTAATCCGCTTATCGCCATCCGATAGGTCACTAATCCTTTAATTATTATTGAACCTCAATTGCCCGTCATAATATTCTATTCCAGTTAAATCAGTCAAAATTTCATTTTCAAAATGTCTCAACCGCCACAATTGGCAGTTCTTTATCGTATTTTGTCATTTGAACACAATTGATCCCCGGACAATTTCCATCATAATTTCAATATTTCACCAACCATAAATTTATATTATTGACCATGGACGTATAACTAATGTTCAGATCTACGTCCTGTTTTGACTGATAAAACATAAAAATCAAATAGCCAAAGAAGATGTGTTCTCGTTTATTCGGAAAAAAATATATTTTAGATTCAGGTTAATCAATTGTAAAAGGACCTTCTAGAGCCTCAATAAGTACGCACAAAAATTTCGTTCTGCATCTTTAAAAGCTTAATGAATTTTCCCACGGTCGTCCAGAAAGGTCACCTGAGTTTACTGGTGCGTGATATTATTTCCGCCCTTTAAAAATCTCGTGCTGTGGATAAAATTAATGTTAACTATTTTTAGCATTTAACATTGTTAAGTAAGTCAAGTTCAAGTTCAACCCAAACTGTTGATAACTGACATGTGTATCGTGGAATTGTCTTCGCACGGCAAATAATTTTTTTTAAATCTTTTAAGATCACTGTTCAAAATACACAAATTTACATTCATTGTGCGAAAATAAATATTATACAAAGACGAGTTAATGCAGCTGTGGAAGTATTCCTGTTGTAACCGAAATGTATTATTATCCTAAAGTAATGCCAACAAATCGTAAAACGAAAATGCCGTAAATAGTAAGCATAACGAATGGTGAATAATATTTTCTTTTTACTTGCATATACAAAACTTTGTGGCACGTAATTTTATGATTTTCTTTAAACTGCTCTCATTAATTTAGCGGAAGTTTCGGATATTTTTACACAAGTATGTCCATTTCGTAAATAAAATATTAATTTACTGGTGAAAACATCGAGGTCAAAATTAAGTACAATTTTATTTTTATAAAATTTTAATGCAATTGAAAGAATTAATAACAACATTTTGCTTTTTAATCTTTTATTCATTCAAGCAATGAGATAATCCAGGAACATATATATTGACATACTGTTCCCAGGATAATCGTAAAAAGAAAATGCTGTAGACTTACATAATTATTATGCCTAACGAATGGTGAATAAATTTTTACTTTTACTTGCATATACAAAACTTTGAGACACATAATTTTCAAATAAAGACTTTAACTTTGAAGTAGAATATTGCGTTTTTTCACATTTTCGTAGACCAAGGTGAGCGACACAGGCACTTTAGGGCCTCTAGTTATATTCAGATTCTTTAGTTGAATCTTACTTTAAGACATTTATACCCATATTCTTCAGGTATATTAAAATAAGGAGATGTTGTATGATTTCAAATGCAACAACTGTCCACCAGAGTTTAAATGATATTGATGTAAGCAACTATAGGTGACTAAGGTCACCATATGGCTATCAACAATGACCAGAACCAATACCCTATAGTAAGCTATAAAAAGCCCTGACATGACAAAATTTAAAACAATTCAACCAATTCAACTAAAACAAACCCCAACAATCTGATTTATGATCAAACAAAAAATTAAAAATAAATCGGACAGACAACAACCACTGAATTACAGGCTCCTGAATTATTTTATGATTTCTGTACATCCAGATACCTCATGTAAATCTTATTATGTGACAACCATAGACCTGTTACATCTTTCTAGAAATTTGATAAAAACAAATTGCTGTTTAATTGATTTTTTAAAATGATGATTCTGTTTACTTTCAGTATTTATTAGAATCAGGATGGGCAGAGAAAGGTTATCTGATTGGAGTTACCCAGCCCAGGAGAGTAGCTGCTGTTACAGTAAGAATTGGCCAGAAATTTTATAGTGTTAATTCATATCTCAAAAGCAATGTTCAAGTCTCACTTTGGTCATTTTTACAGTGACTATGTGCACTTGATTGTATATGTATGTGGTAGAGTGTCAGTTACTTACCTAAAGTCAAGGGTTTACCATAGACTTTATAGTTTTTTTCCATCTGTAACACAGACTGTTGTAAAGCTGCGCTTCACAATCGCGCCAAATAATCTCTCATGTACACCACAAACCATATTTCATTGAGCTAATAATACATGTAAATAGTATGAATAATAGTATTACAGTTTTACTATTAAGTTTATAGTATTTTCTTGTGTTAGACTTGTCTATGCTTCAAAATATTGATTGGAAAATATACATAAATGCTGTCATAAAAAATATAGACATATTTCCTCTGTTAGTCTCAGTTTGAATTATGTCGAACTTGTCACCTCTGTACTGTGAACATTGTACTATTTTAAACCTAAGAGACTATCAGTAATGTTACTAATGTATGAGAAATGAGTATGAACTAACTTACAATCCCAGGAGTATTCTAAAAAATTTCTTATACAAGCCTCGTATTTGGAATACAACATACATTGAAACTTTAGTTTGCCATGAATGTTACCTGCAAAATAAGTATTTGTTTTTGGTTACAAATGAATTATAACCTTGTGGCACAAATAAAATAATGCATTTTTTCAAAAATTAATGCAAATGCAATTCTATCTCTTAAAGTAACATCATATGTGTATATTTTTAAAACTTCAAAATTGGGAGATCTTCGTGGATCCCAAAACATGGAAATGTGGTAGAGTGAATAGGGCATGAAGTCCACTGGACACATTTTTATGCCCCCTCCGCAGTGGAGGGGGCATTAAGTGTTACCCTTGTCCGTCTATACGTCCATACATCCGTCCTGAAATTGGTTTCCATCTCTAACTTTAGTTTGCCTCAACCAAATGTTATGAAACTTATACACAATGTTTATTACCATAAAACACAGATCAAGTTTGAATTTGGGTGGCATCACTTTTATCTTTCTAGAGTTATTTCCCTTTACAAATGGAAAAATTGCTGAATTTTTCTTTTCCATTCCCTAACTTAAGTTTGCCTCAACCAAATGTTATGAGACTTATACACAATGCATATTACCACAAAACTCAGATCAAGTTCAAATTTGTGTGGTGTCACTTTTACAGTTCTTAATTTATGTCCCTTTATAAAGTTTTATGCAAGTGGGGGTATCATCTGTGTCCCATGGACACATTCTCCATTTATTTTTTCTTCATTTAAGTTAGTAATGAGATGCAATTTGTTCTTGACAGGTAGCAAGCAGAGTAGCAGAAGAAAGGGGCTCAATATTAGGGGCTGAAGTAGGCTATACCATTAGATTTGAGGATTGCTCAGAGGAAAAAGTTACCAAAGTTAAGGTATGTTATGCAACTGAAACTTGACAAGATAATGAGAAAAGGCAATATGCTAGTATTCTTTGCTGTTTTTCAAAGTTTGATAAATAGAACAGATAATAAATAAATCTTAAGGCAAGGGTGTTTGTGTTTTATGGCTGGTTTGCTGTCTCATGTTGTATACCTTATATCTACTTTTGTTTATATTTAAGGTCTTAAATAGCAGTATTATTGAAATAATAAAAATGTTCTATTTTCAGTTTCTAACTGATGGATTGTTGATTAGAGAGATCATGGGAGATCCACTTCTGAAAAAGTACAGGTAAAATGATTTAGTGTAGTTTCATATAACATCAGTTTGAAAACAAATAGCATGATAAGTTTGAAGCTAGTAAAAAGTTTTCTGGCTTGTCCATTTAAAGTTACAATACACCATTCAGTATCATTGGCGCAGCCATTTTATGAAGTTGACACAGTATTTAAAATTAAGAGTATGGTAATCCTGATTGGTTGTTGTGTGCAGCCGATATTTTTTATTACTAGATACTCTGTGCACTCTGTATTTTACCAAAGGCAAAATTATATATTTTCCTTAGCCCTAAATAAGAAGTCTTTTTCGCTGTGACGAGACACATATATTTTAAAGTGCAAAATTGATAGGCAAGGGAGATAAGTACACACTGTGGTAAGAAAAGCAATGAGAACCCATACTTTTTTTTACTAAAACTACTGTCACATTAATTTTCATTTAATTCTAGCAAGGTTTTATTTTTAAAATTAACTTTTAAAGTCTGTATCTCGAAAAAGGTTACTATTGTTGCCTATGGGGAAACTAATGGAATTTGGCACACTTGAATTAGAATTGAATGATCTACCTTGAGATAGTATTTTCTGGTGTGAAATGATTTCATTCTTAATCTTAGTGGCATGCAGATGTAGCTCAATTATCTGCAGAGTTTGTTTAGTTGTTGTCATGTGAAAGGTATTTTTGTCACTATTTATGACCAGGTTAAAAGGATGAAGTTAAGGTAACATGATCATTGCCTTTTAGCTAGGCAATAAAATATGAAACTTTAGATTGACAGTTTAGATGTTTGTGGACTATTGTTTGTCTTTTTATGTTCAATTCTTTAATTTTAGTCTTTTCTGTCTTTTGACTATTAAACAATTTTTTCTTGTCCATTTTGAAACTTCTTTGTTTTTTTTTGGTTATTTTTTTTGTCAATTTAAGTTATTATTTTGTATTACAGTGTGATAATGTTAGATGAAGCACATGAGAGGTCTTTGAATACGGATATTATCCTTGGACTGCTGAGAAAGGTAACAAAATTGACTCCACAATATAAAAATAAGGGAATGTGGTATGATTGTCAATGAGACAACTATCCACCAAAGTTCAAATGAAGTGGATGTAAGCAATTATAGGCAACCATACGGCCTTCAACAATAAAAAAAGCAATACAGTATAGTTGGCTATAAAAGCCCTGACATGAAAAATATGAAAGAATTCAATTGAGAAAACTAACGGCCTAATTTATAACAAAACAATTTACGAAAAACAAATATGACAGACATGAATCAATGACAACCACTGAACTACAGGCTCCTGACTTGGGACAGGCACATAAAGAATGTGGCAGGGTTAAACATGTTTGAAGGCGCCAACAAGTATGCCTGGGAAAATGAGTTGGGTTAGTTCCTAAATAAATCAACTCAACACAGTATATTTGTTATATTATGTGATAAAACCTCCACTGATTGCTAATTTCTCCAAGTTTTTTCAAACATTGGTGTTTGTGGGTGTTTTTATTATTATTGCTTTGGCTAGGCCTTATCTATGGTATCTCATAACCCAACAATAACATGAAAGAGATATGTGCCTGTTAGAAATTATCCCCTTCCCAAAAGAGGTTGTTTTGAAGACAATTCTCACTTGCACAACATCAGAATGGTCCTATTTGTGTGAACTTTATGAACCTGATGAATTTGAGCACTCAAATAATACCATCTGACATTTTAATTCTTCAATGGTAATAACTTCTCTGGTGCTTTTGGTAAAATGTGTTGCGGATTTTCAAGCAAACCATTTTTTTTAAAACAAATGTTTCAACAATGGCTAATGTGCTGCAACCCTAGCTAGGCTTGATATACATATTTTTAATGGCTTTACTTGCAGAACATTGTATTAGTTGATATGAAAATATTTTATAATGCAAATGTTTTCTTTACATCTAGATCTGTATGTGTCATAAAAGATCTGTCCAGAAGTTAAAGAGTTATTTGTTTCTAGAAGCACTAGCTTTTCATTTTCACTTTGATAAGTAATTAATAAAATTTTCAGTGAAATATAGGTTTAGATTAAATTCAGCTAGATTAATTAAGCAAAAGACATTTTGATTTAAAATAAAATATGATTTGTCATACAATTAAGCATATCTCCTTAGCTTAGATTTTGCACAGCATTGAACAGATCTGCCATCCCCCTTTAATCAAAAATAGAAAAAAACAAACAAAACAACAAAAATCAGAAAATTGAAATAATCATGTTTATAGTTATTTTACTCTTTATTGTTAAATAAAATTATCTCCTAAATTGTACATGTAGAATACTGTAAATTTAGAAATTATTGCAATGTTTTAGTAAATATGGAAACAGGAGTCAGTTTCACAAAAAAACTTACAACTAAGATTAATCGTAAGTATACTGAATTGTTCATGACTTACGACCAATCTTAGTCGTAAGTTTTTTTGTGAAACTGACTCCAGGACTTTCTTCACTTAAATAAAACTTGAAATTTATATTGTTCTGTACATTTTCAATACAGTTTTTAATCACATTAACTAATCTTGTGGTTTGGATGGTTGTCAAAGATGGGAAGTGAATGAATGTGCACATTAATTTCAATGTTTACATTAGTAGAAATATATATTTGTTACTTGGTTTATGTGTGATAGTATTAAATTATGTGTTATAATTTATATCACTTACATAATTAGAATATATTTTAAGGAATAAAAACGCTTACTTTCAGATTCAGAAGAAAAGGATAGACTTGAGAATAATTATTGCATCAGCCACATTAGATGCAGAGGTATATTATGAAATTCAATAAGGAAAAAACAAATATTCAAAATACAAAGTTATTAAGTTAAACCATCAAACAAGATTCATAGATAATTTTTTGGAAGACTTTTTATAAGTATTGAAATCAATGCTTGATTGCTCAGTTGATTTTACATCATGCTGAATGTTATACGTTTTACTTCAGAGAATTTTTAACCATGTAATAGGCATTTCGTCAATGTGTTTTTAGCAAAGACTTCTAGGTTTCTTCTCTAGTGGTTCAAAATTCTCTTCTTCTTGTGTTAAACATGATTAAAGTTCAACAATTTTACTACTGTTCAGTACAACCCTGCTATTATATTTACAGAAGAAGAACTTTTATTCATTATGTAGCAGTTTCAAGAATTTTGTGGTTAATATAATCCAGGGTTCGACATTAACTAGCTTTTATACCAACTTGTCCAATTGGGCAAGTGCCCTATTACTTTTACTTGTCCAAAAGTGAAATCTACATGCCCTAACTTTTACATGTTATTGACAACTGGTTGTTGGGTTGCTGCCCTGAATTGGTAATTTTAAGGAAATTTTGCGTTTTGGTTATTATCTTGAAAATTATTACAGATAGAGATAAACTGTAAACAGCAATAATGTTCAGCAAAGTAAGATCTTCAAATAAGTCAAACATGATCAAAATGGTCAGTTGACCCTTAAGGAGTTATTGCCCTTTAAAGTAATTTTTACCAATTTTTGTAAATTTTGTAATCTTTACAAAATCTTCTCCTCTGAAACTACTGGACCAAATTCAACCAAACTTAGCCACAATCATTATTAGGGTATTTAGTTTAAAAATGTGTGCGGTGACCCAGCCAACCAACCAAGATGGCTGCCATGGCTAAAAATAGAACATAGGGGTAAAATGTAGATTTTGGCTTGTAACTCTGAAACCAAAGCATTTAAAGCAAATCTTACAGGGATTAACTTGTTTATCAAGTAAATATCTATCTGCCCTCAAATTTTCAGATGAATTGGACAACTGGTTGTTGGGTTGCTGCCCTGAATTGGTAATTTTAAGGTAATTTTGCTGTTTTGGTTATTATCTTGAAAATTATTACAGATAGAGATAAACTGTAAACAGCAATAATGTTCACCAAAGTAAGATCTTCAAATAAGTCAACATGACCAAAATGGTCAGTTGACCCCTTAAGGAGTTATTGCCCTTTATAGTCAATTTTTAACAATTTTCATTAATTTGGTAAATTTTGGTAAGTTTTTACAAAATGTTTTCCTTTTGTAATCTTCTTTTCTGAAACTGCAGTAGAAAATCAATATAGAAAACAATCTACTAATGTAGTGGCAATAAAAATAATTGATAATTCTATAACATGAAAAAAAAAACCACATTAATACCTGATGATGGTGTTTCTTTCTTTACATTGAAAATGATGTCACAACTATAATCCCGAACAATAGGTTAAATGTCAGATATGTTTCAGTACTTTGGCTTCATTTTTTACAGATTCCGAAGTGCAAATGATGCTTGAATTCCTACACTAATTTATACAGACTTCATCCCTTTCACAGGTAATGCCTGCCTCATATTATATTTAAAACTTTAATAGAATATCAGAAATTTGAGAGAAAATTAATCAACCATGCAAGATCTAAAACTTAATTAATATTGTTCAAATTATCAATTAACTATTAAAAAAAAATTCTCATTAAAAAATATAGTTCTTCATTTTATATTTTATCAGAAATTTAGGGAAAAAATTGAATTTAATTGTGTCCCTTGTTCTCATTTCCTGGGATAAATCCAATACAAATTAAAGTATTGGTATTGAATAAATATTTAAGAAATATTTCAAACCTTACCATTTTCTTCACAAGAATGAAGACCATATTTTCAGTGTCATGAGTATCAGTCATCATATTTGTTGTACTTTGTTGTTTAAAGTTGAATACAAAAAGATCAACAAAGCAATTCAAAATCCACTTGAATTTTGCAACAACAAATGAGAGTTTTAACGACCTCAGCTGGTTTGTGGTTGTAATGTAGTACATGCAGATAAAATATAGTTATCATGTATATGAGGAATTCCACTGAAAAACTTGCCAGGGTTGATTGTTGTGCCATGATGGCAGCAACTAGACTTGACCACTGAGATACTATGAGGCATATATGAGCTGAGGTGGGAAGGAAAAGATCAACGAATATACCAGGGCTTCCAAAAAATTTTTTGAGCCAGCCGGACATTTCATATCTTATCCCGATTTTAAATCCCTTTAGACTTAGTAAATTAGGCAACTATGATAATCAGTTGGCCATCATATATGATATAACCAATGATTGACATTAAAACGATATTAAACTTTACTTTGATATAAATTCGATGTTCAGACGTAAAGTGTTAAATTGAAAGTGCAGCATTCGAAGTGTGCAACATCAGCGTACTAATTCTGCCTAAAATCCGCTTTAGACTCTTTATTTGTGCAAAATAACGTTGTCAAAAACTTTACTTTCGTTTTAAAATCACATTTTCCTAATGCCGTATGTCGACTTGACAATGGTAAATCATGGATCAGAGACGGATATGTAATATCCATGTAAGTTTCTGATTGAGTTAAGTAGCCTTTTCAAGTTATTTCTTCAAGAAAATACTTGAAATGAACGTTAGATAAAGTTTTCAATGATAATTTTAGCATTATTGAAGAATTAGGATGCATAATTAAATTTCCAACCAGCGCACAATAGACAATAGACACATGCACACGTGTACTAGTTCAAACAACGTGGTTCTGACGATTATTCGTTTAAAACCTTTTCAAATTTTTCATCAAATCATATTTATTAATGTATTTCTTATAATTTCAATCTTTTAGACTAAATTATTTAGATGCAACCCGCTGAAATGTAAGAAAATAACTTTGAATACCCTTTAGTGATCCCAGTATTAAACACGATGTACAGTGTTTTTAAATATAATAATGAATATCATACAAATTCGAATTTATTTATAAATATTCTTATTTGAATAATTATCTTAAAATCTAAGGATACTTTTTTTTTAAATTGAATGCTCATTTACAATAATATCTACAAAGCGTAATTAAATAGGATGTTGTTCCATACACGCTTACATGATTGACCTCGTTTACCTGGTCACCTTTATGTCCATTGTTATGCATCATCAATTCTATTGATTAAGACAAGCTAAGGTCTCTCATCAAAGGTAATGACCCGTAATCAGTGAATGATTTATGGCTTCAATATTACTTATTGAAGGGATAATTGTTTGACAGCTTGTTGTTTTTTAAATAAAAGAACAAATATTTTTTCTACTTTTAATTGATGTACCAAGCCGTGCATTTATGTACCCAGAGGATTAGACTAACTGAGACACTTCAAAGTATGAAATATGTTGCATCTGTTTAATTAAACCCAAATATGACCGAAATATCTTTGTGAAATAGATTGCCACAATTATAAACTATAATGCCCAAACGGAATTTTTACCGATCGATAGTTTGTAAAAAAGTAAAATGACCGTTTTATGAAAATGCCTTGAATAACAAAAAGTGACAAACCTATGATATTTGACCGTTTGAGGCTGAGAGCAGCCGGACTTTTTATATAAATTTCCGTCAAGTCCGGAATATATGACCGTTTTGGAAGCCATGGAATATACGAGAATTGGATCATTTACATAAAGATACTTATTTCATAATAATTTATCTAAGAAATGCCATTTCAAAAAACCCTTCTTGATAAACTGACAACAACTGACAAATTTGTTAAAGTTTAATTTCATTTTCTCTTTCAAGCTTTTATGTTTTTCCATCTTAGGGAAATACACATCCGATGTCAAATTCTAAAGTTAGAACAACAAAAATAGACCTCCGCTTTCCATTGGTCAGTGGGAATAACACGTGCGTCGGAAACGCCCGAGTGGTGTCCCGATTGATAACGATAATGACGAAGCAACGCCGCGGCCGCCTGATTGGCCAATATTTTTAAACGTGATCTATTTTTGGTAAAATGGGGAATTCAGTGCAAACAAATGACGAAATATACGCATTGAAGGGGGGTTAAGACCACTTTACTCGACTGTGCGGTGTTATCACTGAGTAATCTATGGACAAAACAACAGACACTATTGATTTTGTGAAATTTTAATCATATAACACTTTTTTTTCACTTGCCCGATCGGACAACCAAGATGATGTTTTTACTTGTCCGAATACGGCATTAACTTGCCCCGGGCATTTGGACAACCGTTAGTGTCGGACCCTGTAATCCACACATTTTAAAACACAATAGTACAATTACTTAGCAAAGTTCAGTTTTTTGGCATTGATTTATCAATTATCATTATTTTAAGCCTCACATTCTAAACCATTTTTACTGTCCCTATTGTAAAATAGGTACTGAATGTCAAATATTTGTCTGTCTGTCTATATATTTACCCAATTTGAATAATATTTATGGAATTGGCTATTTAGTTGCTATATAATATTTATACTTCAGGAAATGAGAGATTTCTTCAACAACAATGAAACTGGGGATAAAAGGTAAGAGTAATACACCAATAATTAGCAATATCTTTAGGAGTTCAAGATATTCCATATTTTTATGTGTGATGAGTGTACAAATTACAATGTTTGTTCATGTTTGAAAGGTTTATTCTGACCTTTACTTCATTTGCCAGCAAAGCAAGGCCACACTTGTTATCCTTACCTTTAGGGAATTGGCGGGATATTCTTTGCTATTAGACATACAATATTTGGTTATTTTCAGATAGGTTTTTGTTCATGGTTTTGACCTTAGTAGGATTAGACAATACTGTGTTTATTTTTTTTTAATTTTACAGCCTTGAAGAATGCATTTAAATGGACAGTAAAATGTTTTTGTAGGTTAAATTCCATTGTTAAATGTTTATCCTCAACCTAGCGAAAAATTAGACACGCATGAAAATTCTGGATATACGATGGTACATTAAGTTTCAGATAATCTTAGCAACCAACATGACCAAGAAAAACAGAAACCAGATAGATACTTGATAAAGTATTTAAAGGTTTTGAATTTTGTTGTATATGCACTACGGGTAAACAATTGATGTCAACTTAGTGAAAATGTTCAGTGTAGAAAGTTAAATTTGAATTAAGTCACATTTAAAGCTCTAGATGTATCCAGACAGGTGATTCTTCCTGCAGGAGTCAAAATCTCACGATTTTTAAGCCCTCTTCCGTCCCTCCTGTTAATAATTCAAATCTTCCGTTTTTTTCAAAATTTCAACCCCAAAAAAATTGTCAGTTTCTATTTTTTATTACCATTGATGTCAACATTAATTACGTTTTTGTGTCACTGATGAAGGTAATTTTTACCTGTAAATCAAAAACTTGTATAATTATATGGCTTCACTTGACAGCTTGGGTGTCAAACATACTATTAATCAACGATGTTTACCTCAGGCTAACTGCCGTTATGTAATAAAAACTTTGTGTATTTGAAAACACTTAAAAGAAATTCAGGTTACTTCCCTTGTTTTCTCATGTGTTAAGTTACCCTCCTTAAAATAATGTAAATTGATAAAAGAATATAAATGAAATACAAATTGAACAAAGAATCATATAAGGATGGTAATTTAAAGATTTTAAATGTCTTAGGACAAATAAGAAAATATTATTTTGAAAATTATTTGAGAAATCTGTACTTCTTTTCAATGCTTAAATTGAAATTTATAAGATATGTATTGACCTTATATATGTTTGACCATCACAATCCATTCATCTCATCACATCACTCATTACTTCGCTTGCCATCGTCGAGTCAACACGCACGCGCCTATTTCAAAGCAATTACAGGAGAAGATTACGGTCTGTTGTTTTGTTCAATTGTTTAGTTAGCATTTAAAATAATTTCTATTTTCACTTAAGATCATTTTCATTTCTTTCTATTATTTTTTGTAAGTTTATAAATTTTATTTTTAATCTTTAGGTTTTAAACTTTATTTTGCTAAATAAGTTTATTTAAATAAGCTAAACAAAGTTTAATTTATTTTTGCCTTAATAAAAATTAAACCAAAATCTTAAATAAATTAAATTAAATTAAAAGTTCAGATAAATAGAAATATGACCAAAAATAAAAGGAAAATTGACTCAAGAAGTCCACAACAAGGGAATCACCTGATTCCAAAATTTACAAACAAAGTGAAGGCAATTTGCCACAAATACAATATGCAAAAGGGCAAGGGTTAAGCCCAACTAAAACTAAAAGCCCTGTGTCACTCAATGATAAGGGCAAAAAATGTTTCCCTAGTGAAACACTAATTATTACATCAAGGGCTAAAAGTTCCTGCTACTGACCCTTAACTCACTTCATTACTTGATAATAACTATGATAGGAAGTGTCAATGACCAAGCCATAGAGATAAAACCTCTTGAAAACAGTGTGCTGGTTTACGCTCCATCTGAAACCATAAGGAGAAAAATACTTGGCTTGACTAAACTGGGTAAATTTCAAATAAAAGTGTCTAAATTTGATATGGACCACAAAAGAAAATAACTATTGAAGCAGCTGCTACAAAAGAAATAAACGAAAATAAGGTTACTAAAATAGAGTCTATAAAGTTATACCTAAACCTGTTGATACTGAAATCCTAAATATTAAAAAGCAGGAAAATATGCTAAGGCAAACAGGGGTAGATATCAAAATTGTAAAACAATTAGGTAAAGCTGGTTATCTTTTAGTAACTCTATCTGATAAAGACTCAAAACTTAAATCTATTTCCTTAACCAGTCGGGGACAAGACTTAGAGTATGATTTACTGCCATATAAGCCTAACCCTAAATTTTGTACTAAATGCGCAAGTCTAGGGCACTATGCCAAACAATGCAGAAAAACTATTAATACATGTATTAAATGTGCTGGTAAACATGCCACCAAAAACTGGAATGGAAAAATTTAAAATGTAACAACTGTGGTGGTAAACATCAGGCAATACATAAATCATGCCCCAAATATATATTCCAAAAACAGGTGTTGGAAAATATGTATAGTTATAAAATGTCATTTGATCAAGCTAAACAAAAGGCACAACAAAAGGTGAAACCATACCTAAAATAATTAATTCCCCAGTGTCAGAAGATGAAACCATACCTAAAATAATTAGTACATCAAATGTCACACCTGGTAAATCATACGCTGACAGTGTTAAATCAAAAGTAATTAATAATGACAGGATATAATTAGCGACAATGAAGCCAATATGCCACCTGTAGATAATCCGAAATAAACATAGATCAAAATTTAAATATTGAAACAGAGAATACACAAATAGAAGATCAAACACCCAGTATTCCTAACAAAGATAGAAAAACATTTCAGATATACGCAAAACTATAATTGAACGACCAAGTAAAGACGTAACTGATCTCAAAAACTGGGAAACCCTAATCACAGAAATACGGAATATTGCGGACTATCAAGGTGATATCTCTGTTCCCATCATGCGCCTCTTTCAAAACTTTATCAGAGAGCAATTTAGCAAAGAAATAACGATCGACTTCATTTAAAGATATAATAAGCAACAATTATTTTAAAAATTAATTAACTGTAATGGGGTTACACATTTTACAGTGGAATGCGCGATCACTTTATGCGAACGCAAATTCCTCAAACATTACTTAGACACACATAATAACCCAGAAATTATTTGTGTACAAGAAACTCATTTTAAAGATAATAGGTATGTAAAACTACAAGGCTACCATCCACCAATCATTCAAATAGAAAGACACCGATTCATCCTAAAGGTAAAATAAAAGAAACCTCAAATAGGAGGAGGAGTAGCAATTTATGTTTCGATTCAAGTTAATTTCTCACAACTTAATTTTAATACTGATAACATAGAAGTAGTAGGCGTATCTGTAAACTGTCAAAATAATAAGATAAATATAGTTAATGTGTATAGACCCCCTAATCAAGATATTAAATTTAATGACTATCAAGAAGTTCTGCATAACTTATCAGATAATATAGTGCTACTTGTAGATTTTAATAGTAGATCCTCGATGTGGGGTCTAGCACAACAGATAGCAACGGTAACATAATTGAAAAGGTCATAGACCAAAACAACATGATAATTTTAAACGACGGTACAGGTACATTTCAAACTGTAACAGGCAACCGAACACAAATAGACCTAACATTAGTCTCCGCCTCACTAGCCAATGACAGTCAATGGTCAGTTTTAGATGATCAACTAGGTTCTGATCACTTCCCAGTACTCACCGTATTAAATGCAAAACCGGTAAAAAATAAAGTCTGCACTCCACAAAGATGGATTTACGATAAAGCCGACTGGCACAGGTTCACTACTCTTTGTAACGAAATAAATATAGATAATACAAAACATGACGATATTGAAATCTTTAATCAAAATCTTTGTGAAGTTGTGACTAAAATCGCAGATGAAACAATCCCAAAAACTAGTGGTACAGTACATACAAGAAAAACTGTCCCTGGTGGAACGATGATTGTACAAATGCAAAAAAATAAGCGTCATAAACATAGAGTATATGATAAAACAAAATCAGAAGAAAATCATGAATTATATAAAACTGCAGTCAAGGAGTTTAAACGTATCACTGATAAGGCAAAACTGACTACTGGCAAAATTTCTGTAACAAACTAAATTATAAAACTAACGTAAAACAGTTTGGAACACAGTTAAAGGTATTAAAGGGCAAAATCATCCACCCTACCTACACTTATTAATGACACCAAACAAGCGGTTTCTAATGTAGATAAAGCAAACATGCTCGCGGAAATTTTTCCAAGCATCCAGTGACAATAACTTAGATCCTAAATTCAGAACTCATAAAATAAAACCGAAATTGAAAATCCGATAAATAGGGACGATGACGAGCAACATAATAGGTCAAAGTTTAATATACCATTCAACAAAACGAACTTTATAAGGTGCTTAAGACCAAAAGACAACTGCGCCCGGTGATGACCGTATAACATATGAAATGTTCAAACATATGCCTGAAAGTATGATCGATACTATGTTGCAATTAATAAATAAAGTGTGGATAACTGGTCAACTACCACACAGCTGGAAACATGCAAATGTAATCCCTATACTAAACCTAATAAAAATAAATCGGACCCTAAATCCTACAGACCGATTTCTCTTACATCAGATTTTGTAAACTAATGGAAAGCATGGTTAATGTTAGACTTAAACATCTTCTCATGGAGAAAAATATAATAAATGAACCACAAAGTGGGTTTCGTGAAGGTCGCTCCACATTAGACCACTTACTGCGACTTGAAACAGACATTAAAAAGCTAAAGTACGTAAACAATTTCTACTAGCCATATTTCTCGATATTGAAAAGGCATTTGACTTAGTATGGCGTTCTGGTCTACTAAAAAAGTGCAAAGATTACGGTATAAATGGAAGGTTATTTAACTTCATAAAAGACTTTCTGCAAGGTAGAAAAATTCAAGTAAAAGTAAATCAAGAATCCTCAGACGAATATGATCTTAACAATGGTATCCTGCAAGGTAGTGTCATCAGCCGCACATTATTTAATATCATGATTAATGATCTAGTAGGTCTGGCAAAAAAACCCGCAGTAATGTCACAATTTGCTGATGACAGTGCTATGTGGTACCGAGGTGGAAATATTAAATATTTAACAAAAAAAATGCAAGAAACCCTTAATAACATAAGTGCATGGTCTAAAAAATGGGGTTTTAAAATATCTAAAACCAAAACAATAGGAGTTATATTTGGAGATCGTCATGTTTATTCAGTTAACCTAATGCTAGATAACCAACCAATCAAATTCCAGAATCATGTCAAATTTCTTGGTCTCATATTTGATAGAAAGCTAACATGGAATAAACACGTAAACTATTTACAAGAAAGATCTAAAGCAATATTAAACGTTCTCAGGTATGTTCAAGCAAACAATTATGGCATGGGTACTGATTCTCTTCTCATGCTATATAAATCACTACTTACATCGGTACTTGACTATGGATGTCAAGCATTTAATTCAGCATCAATAACTGTAAAATCTAAATTAGATATAATACAAGCTAAAGGTCTTCAGATAGTGTTAGGGGCCCATAAATCGACCCGTTAGAAACAATACTAGCCAAGTCTGGCGAAATGCCATTACAATTAAGAAGGGACCACCTTTCTCTTAAATATTATGCTCGTACTAAACAAAATCCATCAAATCCAGCCAATAAATTAGTAGATGACTGTATTGAATATCAAATTTATAATCATAAATGGAATGACCATAACATACCCTATGGATTCAGAGTCCAAAATCTACTTAAAGATAACGACCTAGACAAAATAAAGTTGGTAACTAAAAATATTCAAGATCCACCACCATGGATTATAGGTCAAGCAAAAACATCCAGTAACATAAAAACAGCATCAGTAAAAAGAAAATCCATATCATTAAGACTAAAGCGTTAGAGTACATCGACAATGCTTATAAAAATCATTTAAAATTTACACCGATGGCTCAAAAGACCCAGCTTCGGGTAAAACTGAATATGCCTTTCTAATACCATCAAGGTTGATTGCAAGCTATAAACGAACGTCGGACAATCTTTCCGTTTATACCACAGAAATGACGGCCATTTATCAATCATTAAAGTGGCTATTCTCCAATCAACAGCCAGGGCAAAAGTTGTTATTCTAACTGATTCATATAGTGCAATCCAATCTATACAAAATAATGTATCAAGTAGACCCGATATCCTAGAACCAATTCAAATACTAGCTTGCCGACTAAAACAAAAAAATATAGAAGTAACCATAGAATGGATACCAGCGCATGTTGGTATCCTAGGTAATGAACAGGTTGACAAACTAGCTAAATTAGCGCTAAGTAATGATAAGATTGACCTTAACTTGAGTCTAAGTGCAAACAAATTCATTGCAATAACAACAGCATTATATAAGAAAAAGTGGCAAGCTAGATGGGATAACACATGCTCCCTATGGAGTCATTCTATAAATAATACAGTAAATAAAAACCCAATTTTATCAAGGTAATCGATATCATGCAAAAACAATAACTAGACTTAGGTTGGGCACTACTTTATTACCTGGTCAGCTAGGACAGTACATTCGCAATGTATCTCCAATATGCAATACATGCGGCAATAAAGAGGATATAGAACACGTACTAGTTAACTGTATTAATCATTCACAAGCCAGACAAAATTTACAATCAAACTTGGATAAGGTTCAAATACAAAATATTAATACCAAAATATTACTAGATCCTCCTAAAGATAAACAACAATATGTCTGGTCGTGCTTGGTTCAGTATTTAACAGAAATTGATTACCATAAATTTATATAAGTATTAAAAAAAAAAAGTAATATAAATAAAATAATTAAAATACACTGCAAGAGTTATCCGGGTCAGTGACTCAGAAATGGAGTCAGGCCGTAACCGGCAGTAATAATTCAATTTTTACTACAAGAACAGTACGTAATATAGAATATATCGTTAAGAAGACCAACTACACTGCAAGAGTTATCCGGGTCAGTGACTCAGAAATGGAGTCAGGCCGTAACCGGCAGTACAGAAGGCTCTTCAAGACGGCTCAACAAAACATCGTTAAGAAGATCAACTACACTGCAAGAGTTATCCGGGTCAGTGACTCAGAAATGGAGTCAGGCCGTAACCGCAGTACAGCAAGCTCTTCAAGACAATTAAAATCCAAATAAATTATAATCTAAAAAATTTTTCCTTTGAAATAATTTAACGTATTTAAAATTAGTTAAAATATATGTAGTGATAAGTTAATTAAACTATTGAAATTATGCTAACTAAACAAGAACTCATTATAACCTTTGGCTTTTTTATTTTTTCCAAATTCGCGGCACCCAAATTATTTTTGTATCTACTTTTGGTCCTTATATAAATTTTCATAACATTAAGCCATAAGTCAAATCTAAGACTTAAAAATGGTACTTCAGAAGATCTGGTTTGCGCTAACCCAGTTTTAATTAGCGTGGGCGCTGTCTTCCTGCGGATAGCGTCCCAGTGTACTAGCACTATAAAGTCCTGCAACTACGGTAGGCTAGCACAAAGCAGTAAAAATTAACATACACCCTTTGGTTTTTATTTATTTTATTTTATTTTACTTCTCTTTTATTTTTTTTTAGTACATACAAAACATCTCACTAATTATTTTTGCAAAACTCACATACACAAATTTAGGCTTATTTCGGTTTATTCAAAATATTTGGCATATAAATTCACATACACAATTTGGCATATCAAAATTATCCGCTCTTTACTTGGCTGCTGGTGTACCAGGACAACGTTGCTGCCGTTCACTGCTGTTTGCTTGGCCTAGCTTTCCTCCTGTTCCTACTTCTGGTGGCTCCGTGTTTATTAATTACGTATATATTGTTTTTTTTTCTTTATAGTATTTTATTATATTTACTTTTATATTCTTTTCCTTTTATTTATTTATTTATTTACTTATACATCAATTTATTTATTCATTTATTTATTTAAATTTTGCTCAATTAATTTTTATTAAATTTTATCTTATCATTCCAAATTATGTCAATTACCATATGGTAAAATTAAATTATTTAATGCCCAAAAGGCGCAAGCCAGGGCCGACCGTGCAAGGGCTGTATAGCCAGTCAAGGTTTGTTAAAACTTCCATTTGTTTGTTTGTTGTATGTTTGACCAACCGACCGTGCGAGGGCTGAACAGCCAGTCAAGGTCGTTAAACACTCCCAGTAGATATGTTTGACCGACCGTGCAAGGGCTGTATAGAAAGTCAAAGTCGTTAAAAATTTCCATTTGTTGATATGTTTGAGTGAGTGATAATGCTAAATCTGGCTAAATCAAAATAATCTAGGAAATGGAATGACACTGTACAACACATAAATAATTATTGGATGATAGAACTGAGAAACACACTTATGGTGACAAAGATGAGGAAAGGAATAAAAATCACATACAAGGGGTATAGCTTTAGTGTTGACAAATATTTCACATGGTAACAATACAGAGAGAGAATACATTAATAGTAATACTGTTATCTTAAAAAAAAGGGGAAATATGTAACTTAATTATCACCAAAATGAACACTAAAAACGGCGATAGATATGTCGATAAAAAATCTCCAGTTATGAGGCCCAAACTCCAGCTGAAAATTTTCAAATCTCCAGTTGTGACTTGACAACCCTGTCACATGTATGTGTATCTCAACATGAATTTTTAACTACCTCCCTAAAAGGAGGTGAAGGCATGGTTTGATACAGTTATTTGGTCGGTCAATATAACATAATTTCATTTCTTTATCAATTCAAGTACTGGTATTTAGTTTTACATCTTCAGCTTAAAGTCAACACCAATGAATGTTAGTACATTTGTACCTGAAAACTTGTCTGATGAATATAGGCAACTTGAGAAATAAAGTCTGAAATGAAAACATGAATAATATCACAGGGGAAACAAAGCTACTAAAGTGAGACTGAACTTTAGATTTTGATTACCAGATATTTTTTTGAGATAATTTAGTTTAATGCTTATTTGATTAACTGTTAATTTCCTTGAATGTTTTCTTTGTTGGAACAAAATGTTTTAAATATAAACAAAATTTAAGTTGTTATACAGAAGATACATTTTCAATCAAGTTTGTTTATAAATCTTATCAATGGGTTTGTGTAATGTAAATATATCACAAACCATAAAATAAATGTTTAATTCGTAACACCTGTATAGTAGAAAAATACAACTAATGACATTTCTAAAACTTAATTCTCATTTCTGTATGATAGAAATGCACTACAAATCATTAAGTTTTGATTTGCTTGAAATAATTTGATTTATTACATTGGTTGCAATGAATTACATTGATTTCCCAGTGAAATAAAAACCGATAATTTCACATGTGAAATAAACGTGGTTATTTCACTCCTCTGACGTCATGCAACAATAGGCGTTGTCAAGACGTCGATAACATAGCTATGCGCATTCGTGAATTAATGTGTTGTTTGGTCACTTGTTGAATATTTTTCTCTATTTGAATTCTTCGATTAGTTATTCTATAATTATCTCATATTTCAGTTAAAATCAGTATGTTTAAACATTAATATATTGATTATATTTTCAGTAAAGATACAGCATCAATAATGACTATAGAAGGCAGAAATTATCCAGTAGATGTACATTATTCATTGGAGTAAGTTTTACAGCTGAACAACTCATTTACAATGCAAATCAAATAGTGTTTACACCTAGTAGAATTCTTATGGGTTTGTGTCGTTTGGTTGCTGTCTCTTTGACCTATATCTCAGACTTCTCTTTAGCTGAGTTGTGATGAAGTCAAACTCAAAGTTGTGATTTTCAGATGTTATATTTTGTACCATATGTCCAGCTTTTAACAAACTAATTTTGATTGGAGAAAACTCCAATGGATGTTGGAGTCCAAGATCAAACTCATTGAAGCTATTGATAGGCTGAATTTTGGTTGATTTCCAGAGGGTTTATTTTTTAATCAAATGACCAATTTGACAGAACTTCATTTAATTATGCTCCTTTGGATGAAATAGACCCTTTTGATTTTTTGGTCAAATGTCAAGGGTACAGGGCCTTTAAATCAGTAGGTCAAAGGTCAAAGTCACAGCAGCAGTTGATGAACTGAAATTTCAGCAATATTTTAGTTGCCTGATAATATCTTTTGAACTATATGTCCAACCTTCACCAAACTAAGGTTGAAAATACACTGGGAAAGAACTTGATCACTATTGATTTTTGGGTCAGTAGGTCAAGGTCACAGTTCCTATGAATAAATTGAAATGCCCTGAAAAGTTTTGTTTCAGGACATTGTCTTTTGAGCCATAAATCAGATCTTTACAAATATTTACTGGATAAAGTTGCTTTAGGTAAAAAAAAACTGATCAAACGATTTTGAGGTCAAGTCATGGTCACAAGATCTATTAATGGTCTGAAATGGATAATTCCTTTTAAACCATACATCTAATAATTACAAAAGTTTGTTTGATTGTGTCTCTAAAGAAAAAAATTAGGCAATGTTTTATTCTTATACTACAAATCCATAAAGCTTACAACTCTGCTTTTGAACTCATAGCACTTGTGTAGATAGAAACTATAAACTACAAAAACAAGTAGTAAAATAAGATCTAAAAATAAATCAAATGAAAATTGCAAGTTGACTCTTTTAAAAGAATCATTGTCCTTCACAATAAGATATTGACTAAAAGTTAATCAAAGCTATATTTTTAATTTATAATATGTTACAGATTGTTTTATTCTTTTTCAGTCCTGTTCCAGATTACTTGAAGTGTACAGTTGAAACAGTTATGAAAGTTCATAAATCAGAAAAAGAGGGTGATGTTTTGGCCTTCCTGACTGGTCAGGTAATAGAAATGATAAAACTTCATTGAAAAATTGTATGTATTGTTGAGTCATCACTTGTTTTTTCTTTTTTTTTGTTTTTTTTGTTTTTTTTTTGTTAATAAAATTTTTCATCATATCAATAAATTTGACTACTTAAGAAAACACCCTTCTTAATGTTCATTGAAATTAAGTGCTCATTGAAATGATGTATGATTTTCAAGCTTTTGTTTGCCAATGCACTTAAATATGACAAATAAATATATCTGTTAATTATAAAAAATTATGTTCAGTTCAACTTTATTAAACAGGATGAAGTTGAAGCAGTTGTGAGGATGCTTATGTAAGTAATTTTTCTCAAGTTCTAAGAAATATGTAAGTTCAGTAGAAATCAATTTAATACAAAATGGCAATTTGGATATGCAAGCTCAAACAAAGTGATAGTCAACACAGATAAAGCAAGTTAGGGTTTTTATACCTTTTTTGTTAGGATTGCTTTGCCCTCTTGAAAATTTTGTGATTGTAATTAGCATTAATTATTTAATGTGGCTGTTCATCCCTGTTTGTATTTTCTGATAATAAGGCATGGAGTTATGATATGCTGCCTATGGAATGACTTTGTGTTTTACTATGAGCTGTGATGGTTGATGCTTGTTTGCCTACATTTTACACATCCATGACTTTTGGTTACCAAGGGACATATTTTAGATCGGTCTTAACAGTATTTTTTTCAATTTTCACTTCAAATTAATCTATCTTATTGCAGAGATGAGGCAAAGAAGATACCCAGAGATGGACATAAGATGAAAGTTTTACCTATGTATGGTACATTACCATCCTCAGAACAGGTTTGTATTTTATTAATTACCAGTGAATTAAAATACTGGGAAAAAAAACTTTCGGTTGTAGCTGTTTAAAATTGAAAATAACACTTAATAGACAGTGCGAAAGAAGGGCTTTTCTGGATTAATCTTCATCGGAATGCTCAAACCCAAAAAGCCAACGATGCATAAATACTTGAATTCTTGATGAGCTATATTACCAAAAGGCCCCTAAAAATGATAGCCAAAGTTCTGTTTTGCCTGAAATAACTGAAGTTGCTTTTAAGGCTAAATTTATGTATTTTATAAAACAAAAATATTTGATCCCATATTTAGGTGCCAAGTTGAAAATTAAAGCAAATACACCTAAAGTTTTCAACATTAGTTTTGTCACCACCATCATTTTTATTCAACTTTAAATATTGTATCCACTAATCTTTTCTGTTAAAATTCTTTATTTATACTATAAAAATTGAGAATTCTTTGAAAACATTACAATTTTGTGTCTATTTTCGCTGAGCCTGTGGTAGTTACCATATATGGAGTGTAAATCTGAAAAATAAAGTCTGAGTAATTGACATGGTTATGCAAGATATAGGTGTTTTTTGTGGTGTAGGTGCACACTTTTGAAGATGCAACAAATCATGCACATAAAATTAGCACTGAATAGTAAATGACATTTTGTAGATGAAAGTATTTGAGAGAACATCAAGAAATATAAGGAAGATAGTGATAGCTACAAATATAGCAGAAGCTTCTATTACAATTAATGGTATTGTATACAGTAAGTATATTGATACTCTGTTTTTTTTTATACAGTGGAATCTTTGTATTCAGAATAGCAATAAGACTGCAGAGTAGACATATGTTTGGTTTAACATGGGACAAATTACCAAAGAATGTTTATGTCCTGATATCTGTGAGAGGTCACATATGACATGTTTTCAACCAGTTTATATAAAGGTTTCAATCACTACTAATACATTTTAATCGATAAGTGTTTTTTTTCACCATGACATACTTCACCACTCATATTTGTCATTTCACACCTCAAAACTCCTTTTCAAATACACTTCTATTTCATGACGGCCAGTTTTTATTGGTGGAGGAAGCCAGAGTGCCCGGAGAGAACCACTGACATCTGTAGGAAAACTGACAATCCTAGTCAATTAAGATTGGTGTCTAACGAACTTGCCATGTGTGGGATTCAAACTAAAAACCTACAGGTTTGTGTTTATGATGTGCTGTTACACCAATGTCCCAAGTTAGGGAAGTGTTGAGTGCTTACAAACATGTTTACATCCTCTACCACCATATTCTTATATTCAAGACTTCAAGTGGTTGAAGGGCCTCGGTGGCCGAGTGGTCTAAGTACTGTAATCACTAGCCAGTCAACACTGAGGTTGTGAGTTCGAACCCCACTCGTTTGGGTGGGTGCACTCGACTCCAATCTTAATTGACTAGGATTGTCAGTTTTCCTATCGAAGATCGGTGGTTTTCTCCGGGCACTCCGGCTTCCTCCACCAATTAAAACTGGCCGCCACGAAATAGCCCAAAGCGGTGCTTAAAAGTTACGTTAAAACACAAAACATCAAATCAAATCAAATCAAGTGGTTGATGTTGGTTGCTGTCTCTCATAATTGTTTTTTTTTATGTTGTTAGCTTAATTCAGGCTGTTTATTTTTCTTTCAAATTGTGTCACATTCATGATTGTGTTAGCCTGGGGCCTATTATAGTTTAAGTTATGGGTTTTCTCATTTTTAAAGGCTGTATTGTTACCTGTAGTTGTAACCATCCTTGTCCTTTGAACCTCAATGGCTAGTTGTCTCATTTGGGTATCATTTCACATCTCATACTTGGTCGAAGAAAGACAACTCATTTCTCAAAAATGAGCAGATGCCTTTTACAAAAGTATTTTGTGTATATGTTTGCCAAACACCAAAGTAAATTAAAAGATGCTAGATTACTTCTGTGGAAGTCTCTATTAACACTTAAGAAATATATGAAGTGTTTTTTCAGACTTTACTTATACTTCTCAATAATCTGTAAGTTAAAATTTTGTTTTCAGTATTTTTATATCAATTTGTAATTTTTCAGTAATTGATTGTGGTTTTGTGAAGATTAAAGCTTACAATCCAACAACAGGAATAGGTAACAGTTTACTAATACACAAAATATAATACTTTAATTATTATTATACAAATTATTTACTGGATTTCTTGCAGTGGTTAAATTTTTATGTTGAGTTTTACCCTTTGAATAGACAGATGCATTTGTTAACTAGGAAATATTATAAGGGAAAGAATTTTTTTTTTTTATGAATAAATAATTAATCCTCAAAATTTTACATTTTTCATGTAAAAATGCTATACTTACAGACACATAAACCAGCCAGATTAAACAACACAAAACATTTTCTTGAAGTAGTCATCCCTAACATTGATAAGGATTGCAATCAGATATGGAGATGTTTTAGTCAGTGTTCTCCCCAGGCGGTTTTAGCGCTGCAGTATTCAGCGCTATCGCAATTTTCCGCTGTTCTATTGAACTGAGCGCAGCGCTATCCAAATCAATCGTGTCGCTATATTTTTTCGATTTTTTTTTTTTTTTTTTTTAAATTTCCCGCTTATCTTTTACTACGATCACATGATCGTCTGGTTAACTATTTCTGAATGTGTTATTTGCATTGTATAGGATAACATCGCGGGACCAGTTTAATAAATTTTACAAAATGGTGACTTTGAAATATCAAAATAAAAGAAGAAATCAACATTATCATCCATTTTTTGAATTGTAGAAAATATGAATGGAATAAGATGAAATAAATTGACCGCATTTACCAACAATACTCACAAATTTGTTTTACGAACTTTAATTAAACAACTAGATTAAACAACTAATTTAAACAACGTTCAAATTGGCTTCAATGTGCAGGTGTCAGACCACCAATTACTCCCTCTAATTTAGAACGTATGTAAAAGTAGCCCTACTCTGACACAAAATAGTGCTTTTGATGTCCTTGTTTACTTAAACTAACCATCAAATTTGCAGAAATGAAACTTTTGGTGAAAGAGAAATATATTTAGACCATTTTGAGCCAAAATTTACTTGTCTATGAGTTTGCATTAAAATTGAGGATTAATGCACTCCATAGTATACTAATTTAAGATTTCAGAAAACCAGGGTTATTTTTGAGTACCTCTTTTGAAGGTCAGTTTTTTGTTAGAAGGCTTTAAAGGTATGTTGAAAATTGGCATGCAGAAAGCTGATACATGTACAATTCAGGATATACCTGGTTTCTATGAAGTTAAACTTAAGGTAAAATATTTAGAAAGCTGTGAAAATTGCAAAATTTGGTTGAACAGATAGGGATATTTAATTGGTGGTCTGACACCTTTAAGTGAAATGCGGTGAAACCCCAAAATCAGAAAACGATTGATTTTTTTGTCTTAACTGATCAATTGAAATGACAGTAGCCACATTTCAATCTTTTTTTGGGCAAAAAGTCAGATATTGCAAATTTAGAGCCTTAAACCTGAATTTGTGCTATTTTTAGCTTTTCCCACCCTGACAATATGCTTTCATATAAAAAAATGTCCTAAATTGTTATAAATGGACAGTAAGCTGTTTCTGTGGTGTTAAACATTAAAACATAGGTTGTTTACTACCCCAAAAAAAATGTCGTCATGAAGATTTAATGAAATTATTTGATTTTTACCCCTTATATCATTGCGTCATACCATGTATTTGGCAGATAACATAGCCTGATGTAAACACTGCATAAACTCACAAAAATCCTATTTATAATCTCAAATGAAAGTTTTATACCTTAAATTTTATTGACTGATAGTAAATAAAAACAGTTAAATGACCATGACCGCACTTTTGATCAGTTAATAGTCTCATTATTGACACCAGGTGAAAAAAAGGGGGGTCAATATTCCTTGACTCTTCAATACCTTGGATTTTTTACTAGACTCATTGTAAAAATTGCGGAAAGTCTTTAAAGTAGAATAACAAACAAGGAAAAATCAACAAAAACTGATCTTGATATTGAAAGTTTATGTTCCTGTAGTCCAAAATGAAATTTTCAAGTATTATCTATCAAAGTCATACATTACAGTCAGTTTAAATTGAGCTGTGAAATTTGTAATATAAGTCGCATTATGCTCAGATAGGCTGTTTTTAACTACAAATTGACTAAGGATTAAGAATAAAGCAAGACAAAAGATTTCTGATCAATTTTTGGTCTCTTTAGGTGTCAGACCACCAATTACTCCCTCTAATTTAGAACGTATGTAAAAGTAGCCCTACTCTGACACAAAATAGTGCTTTTGATGTCCTTGTTTACTTAAACTAACCATCAAATTTGCAGAAATGAAACTTTTGGTGAAAGAGAAATATATTTAGACCATTTTGAGCCAAAATTTACTTGTCTATGAGTTTGCATTAAAAATTGAGGATTAATGCGCTCCATAGTATACTAATTTAAGATTTCCAGAAAACCAGGGGTTATTTTTGGAGTACCTCTTTTTGAAGGTCAGTTTTTGTTAGAAGGCTTTAAAGGTATGTTGAAAATTGGCATGCAGAAAGCTGATACATGTACAATTCAGGATATACCTGGTTTCTATGAAGTTAAACTTAAGGTAAAATATTAAGAAAGCTGTGAAAATTGCAAAATTTGGTTGAACAGATAGGGATATTTAATTGGTGGTCTGACACCTGCAAGTCTTTGAAGCATTAATTATCACCTTATCGAATTAATAATTGTTTAATCAGCAATACTACAGTAATGAATTTTCCCATTTGAAAACAATTAGGAGGATATGATTAGAAAAACAAACCTTAAGCTGATACTAGACTTGAGAAATTCACTTTTCCCGATGTCCAGCACAGGCACTTGTTTCTATCCATGGGAAGGTGGACTATCCATGGGACGTTGACTATCCATCTGTAATAACATATGGATAGTCGACCTTCCCGTGGATAGAAACAAGTGCCTGTAATGTCCAGCTTGGGAGAAGCCATACAAATGTAATAAAATGGTGATCAGAAAAATGAGAAATCATTATGTTCCAAAATGTCAACTCCTGTCAAACGTCGTAAGGTTAATAGTACACTGCTCCAGTGGGTTACGCAGAAAATGACAATGACATGATTGTGAGTCCTACATGTTCTACAGCATCACCTGTTGAGAAATCTTCACATCACCAGTCTGGTGTTGACATGTAATTTATTTCTGTACTTATTTTTGCTTGCTTATCTGAATTTACAATGGAGATAACAAATGATTCTTCATCTATTTTCAAACAATAACATTTACTAGCAAATGGATACTTACATCAGGACAACATTACAAGAGGAGCGAACATCAGCAGCATATTGTATAAAAACATCATAACAAACCCATTACAAACAAACAGTGCGCCGCAACAAAGTTACTGAGAATAGTCGAAAATCACGCACTTACCACAGCGCTATCTAAAAATCCTGGGGAGAACACTGTTAGTGCATGGCAAACAAACACTTTATGAACACTTATGGAAAACAGATTAATATAATAAGCAAAGCATTTGTTTGTATGTGGGAAATATTTAGTTACACATTTTCATAGGTATAAAGCTAAAACACCCTTTCATTTGGTAATATAGGTGCAGGTTTACCTGAATGTGAAGTTTCTTTTTTTTTAAAAGTGGCTGAATAAAAAATAAAAGTTTGTGTGTTTTTTTTAGAATCTCTTGTAATTATCCCAGTATCCCAGGCTTCTGCCAACCAGAGGGCTGGTAGAGCTGGTAGAGTCAGAGCTGGCAAAGCTTATAGGCTTTACACAGGTAAGCTTCAGCTAATTAGAAAAGTGAAAGACCTGGGAGATGGCTATTATTTTGGTAACAAGGCCAAATATGATATTAAGAACACACACACACACAACAAAACTGTACAGATCAACCTGGCGGCTGAGTAATTCTTGAAAACAACATGTTTACACAGAGAAATTAGCAGAAAACGATCTTATCTATTTCTGCCTCCGTCATGTTGGGATCCTGGTAAGTGTAGTTACTATGTTCAGTTTAACAACAGTGCAGCATTTAATGCCATAAAAGTTACTTTACTCCTGTCATTGATCTTTTCTACAAAGGGTCTTGATTGTTAGATATCTAACTGATTTTTGTTTTTACAGAGGAGAGCTTCCAGAAGTTGCCTCTAGCTACAGTACCAGAGATGCAAAGATCAGACCTGGCACCAGTTGTTTTACAGCTGAAGGCACTAGGAATTATTAATATCATCAAGTTTCATTTTCTGTCTGTAAGGAAATTATGTGTATTTGATGAACTTTATTTTATTATTCCATGGTTTTGTCTCGCCTTGACGGAGTCAAAAGCGAGACATAGGTATGCTGTTGTCGGCGGCGGCGACGGCGACGGCGGCGTCAACAATGTATTAGTTTGTGATTAGGTCTAGTTCATGGTGAACCACTAGTGGTAGGTCAATGATATTTGGTATGCAGTTGTATTAGCATTGGCACATCTCATTACCATGGAGATTATTTGGCCCCGGCCCCTCAGTCAAGGTCTATTGACTTTGAAACTTTTCATAGTTAACATGTATTAGTTTGTGATTAGGTCAATTTATGGGGAACCACTAGTGGTAGGTCAATGATATTTAGTATGCAGTTGTATAAGCATGGGCATATCTCATTTCCATGGAGATTATTTGGCTCCGCCCCCTTAGTCATGGTCTATAGACTTTGAAAATTTTGCTAAGTTTACATGTATTAGTTTGTGATTAGGTCAGTTCAATGGGAACCATTAGTGGTAGGCCAATGTTAATTGGTGTTCAGTTGTATAAGCATTAGCACATCTCATTTCCATGGAGAATATTTGACCCCGCCCCCTCAGTCATGGTCTATTTACTTTGAAACTTTTGCTTAGTTTACATGTATTAGTTTGTGATTAGATCAGTGTAAGATGAACTGCTAATGTTAAGTCATTGATATTTGGTATGCAAATTTATTTCCATGGAGATTATATAGCCCCACCCTGATCATGGTTCATTGACTTTGAAACTTTTACATAGTTTACAAGTTAATGTTTGTGTTTAGGTTTGTTTAAAGGAACGACTTGTAATAAGTCAATGGTATTTGGTATGCAGTTGTATTAGCATTGGCACATCTCATTCCATGGAGATTGTTTAGCCATGTACCTTCAGTCATGGTTCATTGACTTTGAATATTTGCATAACAGTTTATTTATAGAACCGCAAAAATTTTGCGGTCGTATATTGGTATCACATCATCGTTGTCAGCATTTGGTTTCCGGACAATAACTTTAGTATAAGTAAATAGAAATCTATGGAACTTAAACACAAGGTTTATAACCACAAAAGGAAGATTGGGATTGTTTTGGGGGTTATGGTCCCAACAGTTTAGGAATTAGGGGCCAAAAAGGGGCCCAAATAAGCATTTTTCTAGTTTCAAGACAATAACTTGTGGAACGGTGTATGGATCTCTCTGAAATTATACCACAAGTTTCCATACCACAAAGGGTGGTTAGGATTAGCATTGGGGTTATGGCTCAAACCGTTTAGGAATTAGGGGCAAAAAAAGGGGAAAAACAAGGGTTTCTTGGTTCATGGACAATAACTTAAGTACAATACATAATTTAAAAGATAAAGAAATGGTGTATTGTCTTGAGGTGATTAGCTGTCAATTTATTTTTAGAAGTTACTATTAAAAATGCTGATTAAGGTATATTAATGATTATGTATGTCATTTTCTATTTGAAGACTTTTATGATGTATTTAAATGGGTAATTATGGTTGCAAACTCCATTGGAAATTTGAATTGAGATTATGACCATATCTTGAGGGAAAGAATCTTTTTTTTTGGAAAAAGGGAGAGGGAAGTTTAAAAAAAAAAAATTGTTGGGGGACAATCTTTTCTCCTCAAGATTTCAGAAATTAAAAGAAAATTTTTCAAATATTTTTTTTTGCCAAAAAAGGGGTGTAAAAAAAATTTTATTTTGGGAGGGATTGGTCAATTCGCAACAGTGTAGTGTATTGCATAAAAGCCAAAAAACAAGGGGTAATTTTTTTTTTTTTTTGGGGTGGGGGTTCAATTCGCAACAGCATAGTGTATTGCACAAAAGAAAAAGTTCAAATCAAAATTCAGACCTGTATCAAGCGCGAATATTGTGTCCATTTTTGCCCCAACTGTTCAGGGTTGGACCTCTGCGGTCCTATCCAGCTACGCTTGACAACAATTTATTTCTGAGTAAAGAGATGAACTATCAGCTTAAGATTCTTATGAATAGTACTCACTATTTATAGCATATTCAAAACTTGATTGTTTAAATACATCCTACACAATGGTGAGGGTACGATTTTTGGGCCAAATAAGTCATTAACATTACCTAATTTGCAAATTAGAAGTTGAATTTGTAGACTTTGATGAGATATTGCAGTTTTGGTTTGAATTTTACCCATTTCATTAGTTTTGTCTCGCCTTGATGGAGTAAAAAAGCAAGACATAGGTATGCTGTTGTTCACGGCGGCAGTGTCAACAATGTATTAGTTTGTGATTAGGTCTAGTTTAAGGTGAACCACTAGTGGTTGGTCAATGATATTTGGTATGCAGTTGTATAAGCACTGGCACATCTCATTTCCATGGAGATTATTTGGCCCTGCCCCCTCATTCATGGTCTATTGACTTTTGCTTAGTTTACATGTATTAGTTTGTGATAAGGTCAGTTCAAGGTGAACAATTAGTGGTAGGCCAATGTTAATTGGTATGCAATTGTATAAGCATTTGCACATCTCATTTCCATGGAGAATATTTGGTCCCGCCCCCTCAGTCATGGTCTAATGACTTTGAAACTTTTGCTTAGTTTACATGTATTAGTTTGTGACTAGATCAGTTTAAGATGAACAGCTAATGTTAAGTCAATGATATTTGGTATGCAAATTTATTGGCATTTGCAAGTCTCGTTTCCATGGAGATTATATAGCCCCACCCCCTCATCATGGTTCATTGACTTTGAAACTTTTACATAGTTTACAAGTCAATGTTTATGTTTAGGTTTGTTGAAAGGGAACGACTTATGATAAGTCTATGGTATTTGGTATGCAGTTGTATTAGCATTGGCACATCTCATTTCCATGGTGATTGTTTTGCCATGTACCTTCAGTCATGGTTCATTAACTTTGAATATTTGCATAACTTACATGTTAAAGTATTGCTATTTTGATTTCAACATTTGCATTATCAAAATAACAAAAGGCGAGACATATCTCTGTGTTAACAGTTTATTAAAACCATAAAATTTACATTGATTATGAAAAAAAGTAAAATTACGCAAAGTTGTGACTATTTGATGCTTAAATGCTTAGGGCTTTTTAATTAAAACATACATGGTATACATGGAAGGCACCTTGAAAATATGGTAACCACCTATAGAAGCAATTTCAGTATCCTGCATAGATTTTGAAGGCACTTTTAGACCCACCCATTGTTGTTTCCCCTGGGTTCCATGTATGTTTTTATGGAACATTCCTTAGCAATGATGTAGAGTACAAAAGTCGCCAAAAGACATTCTCACATGGGGACATGCATGCGCTATATTTTAACTAAGCTATATTTATTATGCAAATCTGAAAAATTCTCCCAGGACACACAGTAAATTTTTGTCAACAAGGCATCACTTATATTTACATTTTCCGAAAGCTCTTCACATGATTGATGTCACAATTAAAATGGCAACATCATTTGTATTTTGAACACAAAAGATCAAAATGAACATTTGTGCTGGTCAAAAAGAGATTTGGTGATATTGATGATTATTTTAATCACAATCAATCAATTTTAGGATTAAAAGTAAAATACTTTACTGTTTAAACTTGAAATTTTTGAACTGTTAACAAGTTTTGGTAATTTTATTTTTAAATGGTCAAAACAATGATCAAACTGTATAACCAGGTTAATCATTAATGATAAATTAACCATTTTATTTCAGCCACCGCCTGCACAGAATATGGTCAGAGGTCTGGAGTTGTTGTATGCATTAGATGGTAAGGTTTATTACTAACTACAGGGAAAAGGCAGATATTGAATGTATACACAGGAGATAAATTTGATAATAGAGAACTATATACCTAGGGAATGAATTTATTGCTGTTCTTCATCAAAACGTTTCTTGAAGACCTTGTAACAAATGAGGGTATACAAAATCAAGCTGGTCATATCATCACTATCAATCCTTTTTTTACCTTTACTGGTAGTTTAGCTTTTTGATGATATAAAACTATAAAACCAAAAAATTTAAAGAAAGAAAATTTATAATAGAATTTGTACTTGTATCTTTAATACCATCTTCTTGGAGGCCTTTGGTTGTTTTGGCTTTCTTTGAAAGCTGTCTTTTATTTGATGCTTCAAATACCTTTTATACATTTTTAAATTTTCAAGTTTTGAACCATCAGCATACCTGTTTCATGCAGTGTGATTGGTACATACTTTTACACATTTTTAGTTCACCTGGGCCAAAGGGCCAAGTGAGCTTTTCTGATCACTTGGCGTCTGTTGTCCGTTGCCGTATGTTAACTTTTACCAAAATTTTCTCCTCTGAAACTACTGGACCAAATTTAACAAAACTTGGCCACAATCATCATTGGGGTGTCTAGTTTTAAAAATGTGTCCGATGACACTGCCCGCCAACCAAGATGGCCAACATGACTATAAATAGAACGTAGTGGTAAAATGCAAGTTTTCTCTATTATTTTGAAAATCGTTATAAATAGAGAAAATCTTACATGGGCAAAAATGTTCATATTGCTGAGCTCCACCAATTGTTCATTGATGTCAAAACTGTCAGGCAACTTCTAATAGGAGTTATTGCCCTTAAATGACAAATTTTACCAATTTTTATCATTTTTGCCTTTTATCTTAAAAGCTATTATAAATAGATAGAAACTTTAGTTTGCAAAAATGATCAGCAAGGCGAGATCTACAAATAAGTATGCATTGTCAAAAATCATCAGTCGACTTCTTATTAGAGTTATTGCTCTTTGATGACAATTTTTACCCACTTTTTGCATTTTTGCCTTATATCTTAAAAATTATAATAGATAGATAGAAACTTAAATAAGCAAAAATGATCAGCAAGACAAGATCTACATTTCAGACAACGTGGAGGAAATTTTACAACAACTCCTTATTGGAGTTATTGCCCTTTAATGACAATTTTTACCATTTTTGTGTTTTGCCTTATGTGATAAAAACTATAATAGATAAGTAGAAACTTTAAATAACAAAAATGATCAGCAAGGCAAGAACCACAAACAAGTCAAATTTTGCCGATATCGTTAAGTAGACTGTCACTTTTCATAGGAGTGATTGCCCTTAAATGAGGATTTGTTTGCCCTCTTTTCTGTTTTGAGCAAAAACTAAAGAAGATAGAGAGAAACTAAACAGACAAAATGATCAGCAATACAAGATCAACAAAAAAGAAATTTTTGTCATGAATTCTATTCTTGTCTACAATGTTGGAGAGTCCATTGTTGATTATGCACATAGACCTAGGTGAGCGACACAGGCTCTTTAGAGCCTCTAGTTTTCCTTCATTACAGTGTAAATCAACAGTGTGTGTACCAATGTTCTTTCAGCTGGTCAATACTATTTTACTTTCAATTCAAAGTTGTCTGAAAAATTGTTGGGAATTGAAACCCAAATTGTCCAATAAAATACAGGTAAATCTATGGTAATGTCAGTTGATTCAATCTGTTTACCCGAGCAATTGCAGTTTTAACCAGGATGATTGTTGTTTTTTATAAGATCTATATAGAATTTACTGGCAATAAGTTAGTTAACACATGAATGGCAAATAATTTAATATACATAAAAAAGCACTTGTTGATGAAATATTCTGTATATTTCCACTTAATTCTGTTCACAGTATTGGGATAAAGTGAGGAAAGTATGTTGAAAATTTTAAAACTTTTAGTTGTTTTATTAAATTGAGCATAATTAGTTTGCATGCAATGTTTTGCATAATACTTGAAAACAATTTTAATAACTTTCTTCAACTAACCTGGATTTCTACCAAACTTGGACAGTAGCTTGTTTATGATCATAAGATAGTATCCAGAAGTAAATTTGTAAAAACAAAATTCTATTTTTCTGTATTTAACTTATAAATGGACTTTTTTCTGCCAGTTAACATTACATTCACTCTGTGGTTAAAGTTTTAAAATTATAATAACTTTCTTAAACTATCCTGGATTTGTACCAAACTTGGTCAGAAGCTTGTTTATGATCAAAAGCTAGTATCTAGAAGGAAATTTTGTTAAAATTTTGTACATGTTTATCTGTATTTTACTTATAAATGGACTTAGTTTTCTTCCAGTTAACATTACATACAGTCTGCAGTTAAAGATTTAAAACATTTATTAGATTAATAAACTATCCTGGATTTTTACCAAACTTGGACAGAAGCTTCTTACAATCAAAAGATTGTATCGAAAGGAATATTGGTATTATTTTTTTCCTCATTTTTGTTGAGCCCTTCTTTGTGCATATCATTTGATACAATTTATTTTAAAGCCCTCAAATAAAATATAATGAGAAAAACTATACCATGTGAGACTTCTTTGGAAATACATGGGTTGTATTGAAATATATGAACTTTTTGTTTTGGCATTGTTAACATGATGCAGTTCACGTTTGTATTTAGATTTTTTAGTTCACCTGGCCCGAAGGGTCAAGTGAGCTTTTCTCATCACTTGGCGTCCGTCGTCGTGAACTTTTACAAAATTCTTTTCCTCTGAAAATACTGGGCCAAATTTAACGAAACTTGGCCACAATCATCATTGGGGTATCTAGTTTAAAAAATGTGTCTGATGACCCCTCCTGCCAACCAAGATGGCCAACCAAAGCTTTTCAAATTTTAATATGTTGTTACTGATGACAAAATGGAGGTCAAGTTCAATATTGACTATTTTCACTTTCACTGTTCAGGAGTTATGGTTCTTGAAAGATTGAAAAATGGTCTTTCCAGTTGTGTCCGTACTTTAACTCATGAACCTTTCAACCAAAGCTTTTCAAATTTTAATATGTTGTTACTGATGACAAAATGGAGGTCAAGTTCAATATTGATGATTGTCACTTTGTCTGTTCAGGAGTTATGGTCCTTGTGATATTGAAAAATGCAGGACACAAATAAATGTCGAAAAATCCGGTTTGCTGTCTCTCTGACAGCCTCTTGTTGCCTATTATCTTGAAAATTATAAATAGATATTGAGAAACTTTAAATTGGAAAATGATCAGCAAGACCTGTTCTACAATTAAGTCCAGTGGTCGAAATTGTCAGTCGACTCCTTATTAGAGTTATTGCCCTTTGATGACGATTTTCACCAATGTTTTGCGTTTTTGCCTTATATTTTAAAAATTATAATAGATAGATAGAAACTGAAATAAGCAAAATGATCAGCAAGACAAGATCTACAATTAAGAGATATGGACGAAATCGTCCGACGACTCCTTATTGGAGTTATTGCCCTTTAATGACCATTTCTACCATTTATTTGGCGTTTTGCCTTATATGATAAAACTATAATAGATAAATAGACACTTTAAATCACAAAATTTATCAGCAAGGCAAGATCTACTAACAAGTCAAATTTTTCTGAAAAACTTAGTAGACTGTCACTCTTTATAGGAGTGATTGCCCTTAAATGAGGATTTTTTTTACCCTCTTTTTTGTTTTGAGCATAAACTAAAGAAGATAGAGAGAAACTAAACAGACTAAATGATCAGCAATACAAGGTCAACAAAACAGAGATTTTTGTCATGAATTCTATTCCCGTCTACAATGTTGGAGAGTGTCCTTTGTTAAATATGCACATAGACCTAGGTGAGGGACAGGCTCTTTAGAGCCTCTGGTTTTATAGAGGTCTATAATTGTTGGTATTGTTTATATATCTTCAGAAGATTTTTCTTCTTTCATGGCAAAAATTTACAGATTTTGATTTAAAAAGTACAATTATCAACCACAAGATATGCTCAAGTTATATTTTCACTGATAACAATTGGCTCCTGATAAGCTTTGTGCTGTTGAAAAACAATTGTGTATCTGAATTTAGTTTATTTTTTTGTTGCTTTTATTTCATGTTTTGAGATATTGTTATGTATTTATAAACATGTTCAAGAGTTTCTTCTTAAAAAAGAAATACCTGTAAGAATTTTCTGGTGCTTTGATATTAAATATTAATGGCTTTTAATAAAATGTACATATATAAACATTTCACCAGAAAATCTTACATTAATATAGACCATGTTGAATTATTGAATGATGTGTTTCCTGCGATTACTTTCTCCTTTCCTTTACAGCTATAGATGAAGACTGTAACTTGACCTCTCCACTGGGTTTACAAATGGCAGAATTTCCACTCACACCAATGTTTTCTAAAATGTTGCTTGAGTCTGGTAAGTTAGACTATAAATCATATATTCTGCTGTCACCCACAGTTGAATTCAAGTTATATTGATATGTTTAAAGGTGCATTGACCAAAGTTATAGAATAACTAATTGAAGAATTCAAATATAGAAAAATATTCCATGAGTGACCGAACAACACATTAATTCACGAATGCGCTACGCGAATGAGTAATTTATCAGTGTTGTTCTGTCACGAGTTGGATGTTTTTTTCCGATATTTGAATTCTTTGATTAGTTATTCTTTTTATTACATTGACAACTGGCTTTAAATATTAAAGTAGAAAATGTAAGGAACTATATCTTTTTCTACACATTCACAATTTGCTTTGATAAGACGTCATCGACAATGTCTTGACAACACCTATTGTTGTATGACGTCAGAGGAGTGAAATAACCGAGTTTTTTTCACATGAGAAATTATCGGTTTTTATTTCACTGGGAAATCAGGGTAATTCATTGCAACCAATGTAATTAATAATTCATTTTATTTTATTTCTAAATAGGATACTGCTAATTCAGAAACTTTTGTGCACATTTAATTTACGTGATTGTTGAACAACTTACACAAATGCCAGATTTAATATTGAGATTTCAGGAAATACTGCATACCAATTATGCTTTTAAAACTCATAATGCATGTTTTCATTTTTGCAAAATTCTGTCGCAACTCTCACAATAATAAAAACATCTAAAAAATATATTGAGTTTTCAGTATCTCTATCTATTAACCCACATCTGGATTTCTGACACTTAAACAGACTATTTGACAATTATTTCGGTGCATGTGGACATGATTTTAATTTTTGCTCTATTATTTTATAAAATTACCAGTTGATGATCTTAGACTGTTTCAATCTGAACAATTTTTTTTTACAAAATAATATATTTATTCAATCAGTATTTGCATAATTTTTGGCTAGGTTGGATGAAGTCCAAAACTGGCTTATAGTATGGTGGTGTCAGGCAGGTGTGGGTGGGCAGGAGTTTTTTCAGGGAAAATTGGGTGATCAATTTGTGTAATAAAGTTCTACAATTTTCAATCCAGATCCTTGAAACTTCACAGGAAGATTGCACATATGTTGGAAGTTTTGCATCTGCTATAATGAAATTGTTTTAGGATTTTTTTCTCATTTTTCCAGACTTGGAAACTTAGTCATTTTTTCTTAAAATTTGTGAAAGAGGGTACACCTATTCTGTAATCCACTCCTCCTACAGTAATAAACCCAGATCCCTGAAACTTCAAAGGAAGATTGCACATACATTGAAGTAGTGCACTTGCTATTATGGAATTGTTTGAGGAATTTTTACTTTTCATATTTTTTAATATTTAATGTTCAGTATAGAGCTTTCTCCATTGTTTAAAAAACATTCTATGCCATCCAGCCAGTTGAGTGTTTCCTTTATTTTTTGTACAATATATATATTCTTTGCCACTTTTCAAGTCTAAAATGCATATTTCCCACTTTTAAGTACTGCTACGAGTTTTGTTATTCATCAAGTACAGGAAGTTCAATAGTTTTATCTTGTAAAACTCTTAAAGAAAGAGGTAAAAACAGTAATTAGGCATCCCATTATTGAAACAATGATGAATTTCTAATTATCCTGTTAAATGTACCTTGACTAGGGTTAGACTTAAAAAGGAAGAAGCCAAGGTCATTTTAAAATTGTTGTTGACAGAATACATGATACCTCAAGAAAATACTTTTGATAGGTATTTTAACAATATACATGACAGGTGATCAGAGAGAACTTCAAAAAACATTATTTATCCATTTTATTTTTATTTCCATTTATACTTGCAACTTGCACTTACTCAGCCATGTATAAAAGAGAGCAAAACGTATGGGAGACTACTGTAGTGTAAACAGTCTACAAAATACCACACATAAAACAAAAAACTAAGGTTAATGTCCTCCCTGAAGGGTAAGAAGATCCTGCTTCACATGTGGTACCCCTTGTGTGGCTCATGTCAAGTACAAATTTGGTAATAAGAAAAGAGGACAGAATTTAGGCTATGACAGTTGAAAATATTCATAGTCAGTGTAATAATCTAATTACATGATCTGGAAAAATACCTTGAAAATTTTTTTTTAAATCTTTATTAACAATTCAAATTTTAATATTTTTGGCAGTAGATAAATTATCATTTGATTTAAAATGAAAAAATGTGAATATAAAATTTCAGCAGACTTTTCAAGCATTACGACAGAATATTTTTGGTCCATTCAGTTCATGTTATGATCTGTATTTTCTCTCCCAGAGGTTCACATGCATGAAAAAAAGGTTTATGCATGGGCTATAACTAAGACTGTTTGTTTAACTGATTTCTTGTTTTATATTTTCAGGTAATTTTGGTTGTTCAGAAGAAGCAATAACAGTGGCTGCCATGACACAAATACAAAATGTCTTTGTTACTCCCTCTGGCAATAAATCTTCTGCTGTAAGTCAAATATTTTCATGTCCAAATTGATAAAAAGTTTGTCTGGCCCATTGAATGTTATTCTTAAATTTAAAAATTGAATAAATGATGAATCAGGGGTTAACCTTTGTAGTATCAGAGCTTAATAAGAATTCTGTGATGTAAAGTTTGATGTCAGGGATAGATTTTGATTACTTGATCATACATGAGATTTGTATATCTTATGAAGAATGTTCCAGCCATCTTAGTTTAAAAAATTTACCAAAATCACAAAGCTTTATGTTACAGCAATGCATAAAGTAACAGGTTAAATTCTAAGTAAGTATATTTTAAGTGTGGATCTACATGTCAAAGTATACAATTAATACACATATAAAATCATTGCAGTTTATGCTTCGCTAATTCAGCACATGCTTACTTAATTCAGGTCACGTAAGCTCTGGAATTGTTATAAATGTTATCCTGCATCTTAACACCTTGCAATAGGATCCCAGGGTAGAGATTTATTATAGGATGAAACACATTTTTTAAACACAGTGTAAACTGGACAGATTAACTAAAGTAACACAAACTGAATAAAAGTCCTAGGGTTAGGAAAGTAGTTTCTGCTACATGTTCAATCGAAGTGTTGACCAAGGATACACAATCATATTCAAGTATTTGTAGATATGCAAATCATAATTAAAAAATAATGATAGCATGTTTTAAATTTCCTTTGTAGGCCAGGTCAAGAAGGAAATTTGCCGTAGAAGAAGGTGACCATGTGACCTTAATTAATGTGTTTAATTCATTCATCAAGGTAAATAATGGCTTTTGTTTATTTGATTTTACATGAAGCTCCTCTTTACATTTTTACATGAAGCTCCACTTTACAATTTTACATGAAGCTCCACTTTACAATTTTACATGAAGCTCCACTTTACAATTTTACATAAAGCTCCACTTTACAATTTTACATGAAGCTCCACTTTACAATTTTACTTGAAGCTCCACTTTACAATTTTACATGAAGCTCCTCTTTACAATTTTACATGAAGCTCCTCTTTACATTGAAAATGTATGACAAATGACACATATCTCAGTTATTTGCTGTTTAATTTTAGTGAATTTGTGGTTTTTCAAATATTCTGTAACATAGGAGTTTTCTTTTACAATTTTAAATGATTGCTGTGATTTTGAGAAGAAAATACCATATAGTGGCTTCAAAAGAATTGCATAAACTCCAAGAAATTGAAGTAATATAAACCACCCTATATCTCTACCGTCTATCTGTCTTAAAAATCTGGTTAGACGTTCTTTCAACTTCTTTGACTATTTTATAGCATGGATCACTGCTTTTTTTCTGGTTGGCAATGCACTAGTGTCCACTAGTTGATACTTCAACTAAATTTATACATATATTTTTATTTGTATACCCTGCCTATGATAGTAGGAGGGCACAATGTTTTCTAGTCTGTGTCCATCCCATCTTGTGTATGTTCTGCCATTCCGTATAAAGTTTAAGAGTATGGTTAAGGTAGCTATCCATTCAGTTCTCGTCACACCAACTAGAAACCTAGTACACATAATGATGTAATGATATGAGATTTTATAATTATATACCAAATTAAGGTTTTGACACCAATTTCACAGTTCATTAAACATTGAAATGTGATGGAGTTGAATCAGTTCATTCTCAGGTTGAATTTTATGGTTACTGTAGTTTACAATGAAATTGTGGTCTCATCAACTTGAAACATAGTACAAATGAGTACATAGTACATAGAGACAAGAAGTTAGTAACTATAGGTCACCATACAGCCTTCAACAATCAGCAAAACCCATACTGTATAGCAAGCTGGTTATGTAACATTTATCAAATAACTGATAATTATTTCCCACTGGTGTCCCATGCTACTGTTTACAATTTAGTTTTTTGAAGCTTTGCAGATTGTTGACACAAATAATAAATATGTGCATTTGTTTCTATGAGACAGTTTAAAATTCCTGTCTGATTACTAGACTTTATAACAGATATTTTTCATCAGAAAGATTTTACATAAATAAATATAGTACGATTGCATGTCATTAGTGCTTTTTCAGTTTTTACACCACCTCAATATGATAACCAATATTTTGCAAGGCTTTAATTTTATTCTGATTTTATAAAGTGCAATGCTAAAATATAGTAGGTGTTGAAACTAAAATTGCTCAGATGAAACTGGGGTAAATGCATAGATGATGTTTCCTGAAGTATGCTGTTTCTAGTAAGCACATAAGCACAGTTGGCAGAGGCCTATTAATGCTGGGATGTAGCTGGCTTAGTTCCCCAAATTACAAAAATGTATTTTGATGTAGAAAAACATTTAAAAAATCAATAGGGTCATACTACCTTTGACCTCAAAATCTTGTATAAACCCCAATTGATTTCAATTACAGGCCTTCAGCAAGCAAGAACAGCAAAAAAAAAACTGCTTCATTTAATATATTAATTGTTTCATTGCATTTCATGAGATCTTTCGCTCATAAGCATGAGGGTCTGGATGGGTATTTCTTTTTTCCTATTTTTTTTTTACTGATCATTATTTTTTCTTTATATTGAAGCATCCCGTTATAATATATTCTCTAGTTTTTGCCTATTTCTGTATTCTTTTTTGGGGGGCTCTTTAATTTTCTATTTTTTGTCTAATACTCTCTATTCTGTAAACCCCAGCCATACCATCATGCATCCATCCCATTATCCTTACATTTTTTATTTGGTATTTGTTAACATTAAGTTCAAAATTGACAGTAGGTTTGCATTTTATTTTTAATCTTAGTTTACAGTTTTTTGTCTCTCCTTGACGGAGCCAAAAAGCGAGACATAGGTATGCTGTATCCGGTGGCGGCTTCATCAATGATATTTGGTATGCAGTTGTATTAGCATTGGCACATCTCATTTCCATGGAGATTATTTGGGCCTGCCCCCTCAGTCATAGTCTGTTGACTTTGAAACTTTTGCTAAGTTTACATGTATTAGTTTGTGATTTGGTCAGTTTATGGGGAACCACTAGCGGTAGGTCAATGATTTTGGTATGCAGTTGTATAAGCATTGGCATATCTCATTGCCATGGAGATTATTTGGCTCCACCCTCTCAGTCATGTTCTATATTGACTTTGAGACTTTTGCTTAGTTTACATGTATTAGTTTGTGATTAGGTCAGTTTATGGGGAACCACTAGTGGTATTTCAATGATATTTGGTATGCAGTTGTATAAGCATTGGCATATCTCATTTCCATGGAGATTACTTGGCTCCGCTTCATCAGTCATGGTCTATTGACTTTGAAACTTTTGCTACGTTTACATGTATTAGTTTGCGATCAGGTCAGTTTATGGGGAACCACTAGTGGTAGATCAATGATATTTGGTATGCAGTTGTATAAGCATTGGCATATCTCATTCCCATGGAGATTATTTGGCTCTGCTTCCTCAGTCATGGTCTATTGACTTTGAAACTTTTGCCTAGTTTACATGTATAAGTTTGTGATTAGGTCAGTTTAAGGGGAACCGCTAGTGGTAGGTCAGTGATATTTGGTATGCAGTTGTATAAGCATTTCCATATCTCATTTCCATGGAGATTATTTATCTTCACCCCCTCAGTCAGGGTATATTGGCTTTGAACTTTTTGCTTAGTTTACATGTATTAGTTTGTGATTAGATCAGTTTAAGATGAACTGCTAATGTTAAGTAAATGATATTTGGTATGCAAATTAATTGGCATTTGCAAGTCTTGTTTCCATGGAGATTATATAGCCCCCACCCCTCATCATGGTTCATTGACTTTGAAACTTTTACATAGTTTACAAGTTAATGTTTGTGTTTAGGTTTGTTTAAAGGGAACAAACGACTTATGATAAGTCAGTGGTTTTTGGTATGCAGATGTATTAGCATTGGCACATCTCATTTCCATGGAGATTGTTTAACCATGTTCCTTCAGTCATGCTTCATTGACTTTGAATATTTGCATAACTTACATGTTAAAGTATTGCTATTTTAATTTCAACATTTTCATTATCAAAATAACAAAAAGGCGAGACATATCTCTGTGTTAACAGGTTATTATTAACTAAAGCATATACCATGTGGTAATGTCACAGCCTTCAATATCATATGAAAACCAGTATTCATTTTAAAGCATGTGGCACCATCAACACATGGTAACCATAGGAAAAAATAATCAGTACAATAGATTATTCTCTTTAGTTATTTATTTATAATCATTCTATTTAGTTATTTATTGATAATCATTCTATTTAGATATTTTCTATTACAGTAATATAAAATTAAGGAGATGTGTTGTGATTGCTAATGAGACAACAATCCACTAGAGACCAAAGGACGAGGACGTAAACAACTTAAAGGCACTATATGACCTTCAACAATGAGCAAAATCCATACTGAGTTTTGATTTATATGTAATATGTTATATTTCTTCATATTTAAAGTGAATATAAGAATTGAATGCCTTTATTGTAATCCTTAAGGGATTAAAAAGGCAAGTAACATAGCACATTTTTAAGAAAAAATTGCATACATGCTGCATACAGTAAATACCTAGCATTCATGTTGTTTAAAACTTTCAATAGAGGCATTCAATTTTTGAAATTGGTATAGCATTCTTAACTGAATTTGTATTTTGGACTGTACTTGACTGGTACTGGTACTTTGTTCAAGTTTTTAAATAAGATTTTACTCAAATCTGTAAAACCTGATGAAATATTAAACAAGTTATAATTTCTTCAGTATAAGAAGAGTTCCAAATGGTGCCATGAATATTTCCTCAACTATAAAGGATTATGTAGAGCTGTAGAGATTAGACATCAGTTATCCAGAATCCTGAAAAAGTTTAATGTACCACTGGTCTCTTGTGGAGGTAGGTGAAACGTAGTGTATTTTATTGGTAAATATCATGAATTTCTTTCACAGGGTAAGAGTTATACATATTCATGGACTCTGTTTAGCTCTGTTTAGCTGAGAAAACTAACAATGTACCTATATTTTTTTTTAAGTACAAAAGACTTACAAAATTCATCAGAATTGGTAGAAAAATCTGTCAATGAAAAGAGTAGACCCCTATTTATATTAATTCAGAGATCAGAAGTTTGGCTTGGTTTCAGAATGCTGATAATGGTGATGAATTTGATGAGGATAAGAAAATTAATTACAAAAAATGACTTACTGCTACTCAAGGTTAGAGGTCAGTAAAATGTTACACTATATTTATTAGATATTTATAGTTTCACAATGAAAATCACTATGATCCCTCAGTATGTTTTCTTTCTGTTATATATAAGTAAATCTGTATATAAAGTTCACTCTTGGACCCAGAGCAAACTGACCTTCTAAGGGATGTGGGGCAATAATAAGGTGACCTGACAAGACAGATATTGCTTAATAGAGTTGACCTTTATAGTAATGTTTGACTGTATTTCAAAGTATGAAAAAAGGTACCCACTCATATGTTATTTTGCCCTCGTATATCAATCAGATTGCAGGTGAGTATTTAATCTGTAGCTCTCTAGTTATCATTCATTGCCTAAAAATGCACAGATAGCTTTTTTTTTCAAGAATTCCGGAAATACATCAATTCACTTTAGCTGTTGTGACATGAATGATAATTTTTTCTGCAAACTTCAGGTGTTGCAGAAATTTGTTTTGACACAATAGATAATATTTCTGACATCTTTTAATCAGTTAAGAAATAGGCCTTAGGTCATATAGGGTGTATTCTTAATTTGAAAGTTTTGTAAATTGTATTAAATTCCAAAGATGTTCTTTTTCTTAGCACAAAAATTTGTTATCTTCAAATTGAAGAAGTAGCAAATCAACAAGACAAGTTTTGTTTTTGAAGAAAGTAAGACACATAGCCGAAGTTAACCTTTCTTGGTTCTTACAAGTGCATCAGTATCACATGGAACGTACATGCAGATTCAAATGTAATACAGAATATTGTTGTACTGATGTGAAATGATTACAGAATACCGTTGGGTACACATTTTGATTAAAATTCTGTACATCATCAAGGAGAATCTTGATCTATGTTTAATTTGGTTTTTGATATCTGTTCCTTGATGTTGATTTATTGATTGTTGCTTGTTTAATGTCCAGTGGCAAATATATCATTCATTTTCAAAACAAGAACAGATAATTAATTCTAATACAATAAGTAAGCTTTGTATAGTTGGTTGACCAGGATGAAAGTGTGGGAAATTTGGACTGCCACTGGAAATTAAAAGTCATGTTTGATTAAGACTTAGACCAAGCTTTTGACCAGATTTTGACTGTCTTTTTCCTTTAAAAAAAAAACTCAAATCTCTGAGATTTTTTCCAAAAAAAAAATCAATGGCATGATTTTTTTTAATATTTTATGTAATTTGTTGTCAGGTTCAGGGTTGGTTAGATATTAAAGGAAAATTAAAGTTGCATTTGTTAATATAAAATTAGAATAGATACTTGTGAACTTTCATATTCTTCCCTAAAGTACTGAGCAATAAATTGAAACACTGAATAAACTTGAAATAGGAAAATAAATTATTTGTAGGAAACAAGTTTTTTGTAAAAATGGCAATAATTTATTAATTTGTTCTGTAACTTCATCACTCATATGCAGATGATAGCCAGAGTTAAACAGTTTTAAATGAATTATTGAATTACAACATCATTTTGAGAAAATTATGTTTTACAACAGATAACAATTGATAAACCTGGTTGACATTCATCAGAAACCCTGCAAGGCATCACTCAGTGAAAACTGTCGTCAATTTCCCTATTAAAATAAACAAGAGTGTGGGTATTAGGTATAAATTAATTAGATATTATGTAAATGATGTGCAGATGAAGGACAATTAACAACTCCAGTTGTTAAGTACGAAACATACATTAATTTTGCATTGTGTGAGTTGGTGGAGGGCTGATTGATAAGGAAAGTTCAACGGAACACGGAATAAGAAAAGATTGTAGATTGTTTGATGGGGGATCTTGTTGTAAAAGGTCAATGGAAACTTCTTGATGATTTTAGCTATAGATTTATCTTTCAAATTAATTTTGGTGCAATACATTATATAACCGAGATTTCATTGCCAGTTTTTAAGATTATATAGAAGAGGATGTTAGGTACATAAGATGTTTGAGAAGATGGCCTGCTAACCTGAAGTTTTGTCCATTTTTTGTAGGACATAATTGAATCACATCAACAAAAAAATTCAACTTAGTAACACTATTCCTTGAACTTAGTTGTGTTGACTTCTATGTGTCTTTGTGTTTTGTTTGTGTTGTAGGGTTGCTGTATAATTGATGTATACCTTACAATTAATGCAAAATTACAGATATTCCATGGCAAAAATAGTTGCATAGTATTTCCTTTTATTACGATGTAGTGAGTGTACAGTAAATTGAAATGTCTCTTTTGCTGCTATAGTTTCTCCTAATGATAGTTTTTGACATTTATGATCACTATGATGGAAGGCCATCGTGCACCTGTAATCCATTATTTATTATTTAAAGGTATATTTACTGCAGTAAGTTTTAAGTACTTTTTACTTAACATTCCTTATCTAATGAGAAGAATTTGTCTGTAGATATTACATCAATAATTCTGTAACATTTTTAAAAAGTTTTATGACCAGTGTAAATTATGATTAGATTAGATCATAGTGACCTACTTAATTAGTGTTACTTGCAATGAGTATGTATAATGTAGGAAACATGAAGCTGTGAACTTGTTGTCCTGATGTATAATATTGTTTTTTCAAAAAACCCATGAATCTCCTTATGTCTATACACTGTAGATATTTAACTAATATGATTGTTGATCAAGAAGAGATATCTGGTTTGACTCAATTTGAATTCATAGGGATTAATTTTCAGTGGTTTCCAGTATGAAAAAGCAATATTCTAATGCAATTTTTATGTAACCACTTTTTTCATTGGCTAAAAGTTGCCGTCAAATCCACAGTTGACCAGTCGTAACTAAGGAGGGACCCGCCATTTTGAATTGATTGAATCAACAAATGTTCGATTTCTACAATATAATTGCAAATTAAATAACACCAACCTCAAAATCGCCGTTTTAATGTGATTTCATCCAAATTTGAATCGTAAAGGTAACATAATAACCTCCAGTTTGTAAGTTTTCATTTGTATGACGTCAAGTTTAGCCATAACGTCTTTGTGCAAAAATCATTCATAAAGTTTCGCGGATTTTGTTTTTATTTCAAATTTATACATTTTTTCAAGCTCTAACGTATTATTTCTTTTTGTAATGCATTAGAATCGGAATAACAGTACTGTAGTTGAAGAGTTGCCACCGTCAATTTTGATTTGACGGTCGCAAATTGACGTTTTACTGTCTCCGCTACGCGTCGCCAGTAAAACTGCATTTGCGACCGTCAAATCGCCAATTGACGGTGGCAACTCTTCAACTACAGTACTGTTATTCCTTAATTCTTTGTAGGTTAAAATTTAATTGGTTTTTAATTTTAATTGTAAAAACCCAACAAAAATTTCTGCTCTTACCGTACATAAAGTTAGATGAAACCGTATGTTATTGTAGGCCTAAAGCATGTATGGCATTTACCAATCAGTACTTAGATATGAAGCTGTTCTTCTCACATGTCTATGTCATGTCTATATCAATATGCTTGTAACTAGGATAAATACTTCTTGAACTAATATTTCATAACAAGTATAGTTAGAGTTATATAATTTTGCGTAAATAAAAATAGTGGTGGAGTTTGTGGGGATCAATCTTTAGTGTTCTGTGTGGTCTTCTGTAGATAGTGGGGGAGTTTGTGGGGTTCAATCTTTAGTTTTCTGTGTGGTCTTCTGTAGATAGAGGTGGAGTTTGTGGGGTTCAATCTTTAGTGTTCTGTGTGGTCTTCTGTAGATAGTGGTGGAGTTTGTGGGGTTCAATCTTTAGTGTTCTGTGTGGTCTTCTGTAGATAGTGGTGGAGTTTGTGGGGTTCAATCTTTAGTTTTCTGTGTGGTCTTCTGTAGATAGTGGTGGAGTTTGTGGGGTTCAATCTTTAGTTTTCTGTGTGGTCGTCTGTAGATAGAGGTGGAGTTTGTGGGGTTCAATCTTTAGTGTTCTGTAGATAGTGGTGGAGTTTGTGGGGTTCAATCTTTAGTGTTCTGTGTGGTCTTCTGTAGATAGTGGAGGAGTTTGTGGGGTTCAATCTTTAGTTTTCTGTGTGGTCTTCTGTAGATAGTAGTGGAGTTTGTGGGGTTCAATCTTTAGTGTTCTGTGTGGTCTTCTGTAGATAGTGGGGGATTTGTGGGGTTCAATCTTTAGTGTTCTGTGTGGTCTTCTATAGATAGTGGTGGAGTTTGTGGGGTTCAATCTTTAGTGTTCTGTGTGGTCTTCTGTAGATAGTGGGGGAGTTTGTGGGGTTCAATCTTTAGTGTTCTGTGTGGTCTTCTGTAGATAGTGGTGGAGTTTGTAGGGTTCAATCTTTAGTGTTCTGTGTGGTCTTCTGTAGATAGTGGTGGAGTTTGTAGGGTTTAATCTTTAGTGTTCTGTGTGGTCTTCTGTAGATAGTGGTGGAGTTTGTAGGGTTCAATCTTTAGTGTTCTGTGTGGTCTTCTGTAGATAGTGGTGGAGTTTGTGGGGTTCAATCTTTAGTGTTCTGTGTGGTCTTCTGTAGATAGTGGTGGAGTTTGTGGGGTTCAATCTTTAGTGTTCTGTGTGGTCTTCTGTAGATAGTGGTGGAGTTTGTAGGGTTCAATCTTTAGTGTTTTGTGTGGTCTTCTGTAGATAGTGGTGGAGTTTGTGGGGTTCAATCTTTAGTGTTCTGTGTGGTCTTCTGTAGATAGTGGTGGCGTTTGTGGGGTTCAATCTTTAGTGTTCTGTGTGGTCTTCTGTAGATAGTGGTGGAGTTTGTGGGGTTCAATCTTTAGTGTTCTGTGTGGTCTTCTGTAGATAGTGGAGGAGTTTGTGGGGTTCAATCTTTAGTGTTCTGTGTGGTCTTCTGTAGATAGTGGAGGAGTTTGTGGGGTTCAATCTTTAGTGTTCTGTGTGGTCTTCTGTAGATAGTGGAGGAGTTTGTGTGGGGTTCAATCTTTAGTTTTCTGTGTGGTCTTCTGTAGATAGTGGTGGAGTTTGTGGGGTTCAATCTTTAGTTTTCTGTGTGGTCTTCTGTAGATAGTGGTGGAGTTTGTGGGGTTCAATCTTTAGTGTTCTGTGTGGTCTTCTGTAGATAGTGGTGGAGTTTGTGGGGTTCAATCTTTAGTGTTCTGTGTGGTCTTCTGTAGATAGTGGAGGAGTTTGTGGGGTTCAATCTTTAGTTTTCTGTGTGGTCTTCTGTAGATAGTGGAGGAGTTTGTGTGGGGTTTAATCTTAGTTTTCTGTGTGGTCTTCTGTAGATAGTGGTGGAGTTTGTGGGGTTCAATCTTAAGTTTTCTGTGTGGTCTTCTGTAGATAGTGGGGAGTTTGTGGGGTTCAATCTTTAGTTTTCTGTGTGGTCTTCTGTAGGTAGTGGGGGAGTTTGTGGGATTCAATCTTTAGTTTTCTTGTGGTCATTTGTAGATTGTTGTTTAAGGATGTTCGCTACTCTGTTTCAAAATAACAAGCTTTTTAAAAGACTGTTATAAATTGATAGTATATATTAAAACTTATAAAAGGAACTTAAAAAGCAGAAAAAAATGAAGGGTCCGTGTGCTTGTTTTCGAGATATAAGCCATTGAAAATTTGGCGGGAAATACTTCTCTCTAGATTTTTCTTACATTTAGCATTGGCATCTTTTTTCTTTCAAAAACGATGAAAAAATAACAAGGATTTTATAAGATTTTCAAAAATGACATTTTAAACTATATGTAATCAAATTATGGAAGGAAAAGTAGGTGTTAGTGGGGAAAATTTTTAATGGCTCTACATGGATAAAACCAGAGGATTCCTAATACCTGGCAAAAATTCAAAAACAAGAGGAGCGAACATCCTTAAATGCTTTTGTTGCCCCTTTTGTAGCTTCTTCCTGATTCATATAACAAACCATGTATTTTTCTTGGTAAAAGAATTATGGTAAGCAAGATTTGTTTTGAAGAGAAAAAGTCTTTCTCAAATATAGATAAGCACAGGGCATGGTAACTTCATGTATTTATTGTTAAAGTCAGATGAAGGTGTGATGAAGGATTTAATTTCCTACTTGTTACGTCAGATATTAAAGAGAAAATTACAACATATGAATTTAGAATCATTTTGGGAATTAGACAATTTCTGCAAATGTGCAATTCATCAGCAGTGATAAAAAGGAATAAACTGTTTGTAGAATTAATCTTGGTTACGCCAGACTATATGATATAAACACTTCATGATATTTTTGGTTAATACCCACAGGTACATATAACAACTATTAATGTAATTATTCTTGTGTGCTGAAATTAGACAAATAAATCTGACATGCAATAGAATTAATGAGAATTCAAGTTATGGAAATGAATAAATAAATCGTAATACATCATTCAAGATTAAATAATATATATTGATATTGAAGTAGCATTAATATGTCCAAGTGTAACAACCTCTTTATTAGATCACAGCAGCATAATCCCTGTAACTTTTTGTACTTTTACTACCTCCTGCAGGAGAGTAAATTGTTCTTCATGCCTGAGGGATTTTCTAGCTGAAATGATGCGCCCAATTACTTTTCAATCAACTGAAACACTAATGCAATATACATCTGTCAGTCATACTTGTTTACATATCTTATTTAAAATGAATTTTAAAAGGGTTGCTCTTCAAATAAATGTACTTAGAATGGACAATTGTTGTTTTCTAAGTTCACGGTGTTAGAGAAATTATTAACTTAAGAACGGGTATTGAACTGCAGCTAGCAAAAGTACATTATACTACTTTGACTTATTGCTTATTTTATACATTGAATAAATAATGTTTGTTACATTACAAAATCCTGCCCCCCCCACCCCTCAAAAAAAAAAAAAAAAAGAAGAGATGTGCATTTGTAAGTCAACTGACAATACTAAAACTTAATTTGTTATCAGGTGGTCTGGAAGGGTTATAATCATCATCATAGTAACAGCAAGGGATTCAGTGGCATAGCTTGCAGCATAGCATTGTAAGCATGTCCTTACAAATAATTTTAGTAATATTGTTTTTTTCAATAATAATTTAAGAATAATCTTTTTCCAGTGGCTATGTCACTGGATGTGTTCAGAAGAAAGGGAAGAATTCAGTCGAAAGTGGTAACTATCTAATAAACAAAATACAGTAGGGTGGTTTTGGATGTTTCTAAGGAATAGAAAGGGTCCTTCTCATAATTTTAACTCCAAAATTTCAGTCACATTTTTCTCAGGAACTGCAAATCAGAGGTTCTTGAATTTCAGTATCAGGCTTAATGTGAGCATTCTGTTACTGTGTGAGGAGTTTTCATATTTATCGTTCCTCAACTTTCTGTATCACAAATGGCCGGCCATGTTTGAATTTGTACCATTTTTATCGAGAGCATCAAATAAGAACCTCCTAAGATTTTTTATCAAGCTTCATGTGAACATGTTTTACCCTGTAATGCGTTTTCAGATTCATCAATCATCAACTTCCTGTTTATGGAATACATGTACTCGTATATTCTAACACATAATGGGTATGTATGAATATTTGTTCGGATTTCTAGGGAACAACAAATAAGAGCTCCATGAAATTTGTTCATATCCATTGATCTTCAACTTCCTCTTTACCAAACACTTAAAGTTGGGGTATCAATAGTAAGCAATAACTCACATTTCTACTCTTATGAAGCAGGTGTTCATTGCTCATCTGCAACACATTCTTCATCCCTCAAAACATTTAGTTTGAAGTGTTTATATGAAGTACCATCATCTCCATTTTCATGTTTTATCTAAATTGATAATCCTAATTAACCAGCGGGACACTGCCTTTACCATATTTGAATAGTGAATAGACAGATAGAATACATACTCATATGGTTGAATTCAAGGTACTTATCAAGTTAACATTTATGTAACATTTAAAAAGTACTTGACCAAGTTACATTTGAAAAATTCATCAATTAGACCATATGCTACTGTGTTTTTATCTGTGTCGTTTCCGTTTGTTTGATCATGATGTATCAGTAATATAGTCCATTATCACCTCCCGACAGTGTTGACTTAGATGTGCAAAGTACAATGACCTTAATATTCTCATACTGAATTACAAGTCTTACTATGTAAATAAAAGTTGGTATTTCAGATCTTTAGTGTTTCTGCCTATGGTCTTTTTTTGAAAGCTAGAACAGTTTGATTTGATAAAACAAACTGCAATTTGATCAGAATTTTTGAATGAATTGCAATTGGTGGAGAGAAACACTTATATTCAAGTCACAGTAAGGCCAATGTTTTCTTATTATTTGTTTTACCAGATTTGTTTTGAAAATTTAGGGTCGGGGGGTCGAAATAAAAATAAAAATAAAAGAATGGATTTGTTTGAGTTGACAAAAAAAATAAAAATAAAAGCGGTTTTATTTATTTCTTTTTTTTATTTTGAATATAATTATCCCCTTCTTGCATTTACTTTTTTCTTGTTTTAATAGGTTTATAAGGAATTTGCTTCACAATAATTGAGTTTTACTCCTTGATTTATATGTATAAAAATGTTTATCATGCCTTTATTAAACTATATCAAAATTATAAAAAGTTGTGCTGTTAAAAATTTTCTTCTTTTTCAAGGCACTATAAACAGAGCTTTCAGTATAAAATAAGAAGATGTGGTATGATTGCCAATGAAATAACACTCCACCTTAGGACAAAATGTCGTTGATGTAAAGATTTTTTGACATTGTGCTGTACCATACACTTAATAAACTGCTTTTGGCATATTTGATTCAGCTACTCAGAGCTTTCTGCATAAGAAATTTCAATTTGAAAGACCATAGGTGAACTTTGCAAATGTGTTTTTTAATCTGGTTTCCTATGCAAAATATTCATATCAGATGCATATTCAGGACAAACATTTGAATGTAATATGATTACTAACCCTCCTTTGCACTAGACCCATACTCTGAGCAAGATTTTTTTCTAACATGCTAGTTCACAAGGTAACAGTCTGCAGGAATACATGTCACCCTACCCGGACACATTATTCTGACTCTGAGCCGACCTGTTTTTGCTCTTACTCCTTAATGCCACGTGCTATGGGGAGAAGCAGCAAATTTCAATTTTAAAATCTTTTGTTTGACCTGCTCGGTTCAATCCCTCAACCTTTGTTTTGTATTTTTAATAGGGGTCAATAAAAAGATTGCTGTTCAACGGATGTTGCTCCCTTTTTAGAAGCTGGGGAACATTTGCATGTTTCCAGTCTATTGGAGTTTGCCCAGTGTCAGATGACTTTTTGAATATAAGATGTAATATTGTTGCTATTTGTTCATGTAGTTCTTTAAGACCATTAATGTTGTCTGTGGCTTTGTGAGGGTTTATGTTCTTTAGGAGTTGGTAATACCAGGTGTAGATATGGTTAGATGTGAAATATTTGGATGTTCGCTAGGTCCTTTATCTGGTATGGTGTCATTGGATTCTGACGTGAAAACAGACTGAAATTGATCGTTCAAGATGTTGGCTTTTTCAGTGGTGTCAGTTATGTGGTTATCATCTTTTTTGAGAGCCAAGATACATGATTTGTCTGTTCTTATGGATTTTAGATACTGGAAAAGTTTTTTTTGGCCTTGCCTGATTGTTTGAAGGTTAGTCTGGTTCATTTAAAGGTAGGTCACAAATTATTGTTTTAATGTAATTCCAGTAATCTTCTCTTTGTTCTTTTTACTTTCCTTTTAAGTTTTATATATTTGTCAGAGAAGTTGCTGTCTTTGCGTTTCTTATATAGTCTGTTTTTCTTGTTTATAAGTTTTCTAAGTGAATTAGTTATCCAGGGTAGTCTATGCTTGTATGCTAGCATTTTTGATGGAATGTTTTCAACAGTCTTCAAATGGTTCAATAGGGTCCTGGTCTCATAGGGATCTTCCCCACATCCTAATATCTATTATATGTGTATACATTTTAATAAGTAGGCTGATTCTAGTGGCTATTCTATTAAAACATTTTACAAGAAGACAACTCATACAAAAATCTAATCTGGATTTAAACAAATTAGTGTTTTACACCTGAGATTGGCAGCATTAAAAATTGTAGTCAAAGGGGTATATAATTGTTCACGTTTTATTTTTGAGGGCGATAGGAACTTGTCATTCAGTTCAAGTTTATCAGCACAGAAAACTGAAGAGTGCACTCTAGATGGTTGGATGTCAGAAAGTTGGTTTAGGGTTTATTTCTTACCCGAACTCTTTAAGTACCCACAGTTGGGTGTTAGTTGTGGTTTCTGCCTCGTTGGCAAAGCACTTTTTAACAGATAGTGCTAATGCCAATTCATCAGCATAATCCGAACAAATACCCTCCACTGTTCGGCTGAGTCTGCAATTTCGTATTTTCGTGGTCTCTTTTCCATCAATCACTGATTTTATTTTAAAAAAGCAGCAAGGGCCTTCCAGTGTTCAGCCTCAGCAGCCATGCTAAATATTATCGACTGGTACCCTGCACATTTCTACACGAGCAAACTTACCAGGGGAAAAAAAATCAGAAACCAGATTTGGCTTCTGGCAAGAATAGTGTGGTAAAGTGTTGATATTTTTATTATTTTCACAACCGCAAAATTTTGTAGATCGGTGATAATAAAAAAAAAAAATTTAACAGCATTCTCTTTTATTTTTATTTCCATTTTCAGGAATATACGGCCGGCAAATTTGTAAAACAGATAATTAAAAAATATTGGCCTAACAGGAAATTTGCAGAAAATGGCAGCAGACAATAATCATTAAGTCAGTCTATTAGTCTGTCAGTCCATCAGTCACTTTGGGTTCTGGGGAAGGCTAACTCTAATACTATATATCTGATTGGAACCTTACTTGGATATATAGTCACACATAATGAGAGGAAAATCCCTATTGATTTGTAGGTTACCACATCAATGGTCAAGGTCATAATTACAAAAAATAGACAGAATCGTTAATAAGTGGTTTCCAGATGCTAAATCAAATACTGCATATGGGATGGCAACCTTCACTTGCAGATATGGTTGCAATAATGAGTTGAGGATCCCTCTTTATTTTATATGTCACTATATCTAAGGTCAAGGTTATAGTTACTAAAAATAGACTTAATTTTTAATTTTGCCAAAAAGTGGTATCAGATCCTAAACCAAATACTACATAAGTTTACTTGAATATATGGCCACTGAAAATGAGAGGAAATTCACTTTTGATTTTGAGGTCAATACATCAAAGGTCAAGGTCGTAGTAACTTAATAAAGACTGAACTTTGTGCAGAAAGTGATTTCCAGTTGCTAAATCAATAATGGAACTCTTACTGTGATACATGGTTGTATAGAATGAGAGGAATATCCCAATTGCTTTTGAGGTCACTTTGTCTAAGGTCAAGGTCATATTGACTAAAATAGATTTGTTTGAGACAACATTATTTTCTGAAATCAAAACAGAAAAGAATCATTTAAGTAATCAGGAAAAAAAAATTATGCAGTCAGCTCCCTATAAACTATTCCCCTTTATATGGGGATTGAAGGTATATGAGCTTGCAAACTAAAAGTAATCTTCAATTGATTTTAAATCAAAAATCTAAAAATTAATGAACTAAATATTTTGATTTAATTGTTCAGTAAGACATTGATTATGCTTAAATACAAAGTCACAGTTGATGATACTATATATCAAGAATGTTATTAGTGACAATTATCAATCTTTGTACAACTTCTCAATTGGTGTTATTTATGGTGATTAGGTATAAAATTAGGGGAAGTTTTGAAGACAAATTGCATCATGTTCTATGGCTGCTTCAACCTTGTTGTTAGTTTAGGATAAATATGCCATTTTAGGCCATGCAGAAACAGTTCATAGATATTCCCGGAGTTAGGCTTACAATGATTTATGAATGGACCAAATCTTTTTTTTATCATATCAATAGTCTTTACCAATAAGCCAATGACTATACATAAGATAAGGTAAGTTACAATAAACAAATGACCAAACATAAGTGAAAGAAGCTACAATAAACAAATGACTATACATAAGATAAGGTAAGCTACAATAAACAAATGACTATACATAAGATAAGGTAAGCTACAATAAACAAATGACTATACATAAGATAAGGTAAGCTACAATAAACAAATGACCAAACATAAGTGAAAGAAGCTACAATAAACAAATGACTATACATAAGATAAGGTAAGCTACAATAAACAAATGACTATACATAAGATAAGGTAAGCTACAATAAACAAATGACTATACATAAGATAAGGTAAGCTACAATAAACAAAAAACCAAACATAAGTGAAAGAAGCTACAATAAACAAATGGCTATTCATATGATTACTTCAATAAGGAAATGACTATTCATAAGCTACAATAAACAAATGACTATTCATAAGCTACAATAAACAAATGACTATTCATAAGCTACAATAAACAAATGACTATTCATAAGATACTATTCATAAACAAATGACTATTCATAAGCTACAATAAACAAATGACTATTCATAAGATTAATTCAATAAGGAAATGACTATTCATAAGCTACAATAAACAAATGACTATTCATAAGATTAATTCAATAAGGAAATGACTATTCATAAGCTACAATAAACAATTCATATGATTACTTCAATAAGGAAAATACTAAACATACGCTACAATAATCAAATGACTACATAAGATGACAAATAAATGATCTCAAATAAGATGAGCTACAACAAGCAAATGACTACATAGGTTAAGCTACATTTAATAATTGACCATACATAATATAAGCTATAACAAACCAGTCACTGCAGATAAGATAAGCTACAAAAAGCAAATACTAGATAAGATAAGCTACAATATGGATAAGCAAATGACTGTACAAAAGATAAGCTATAATAAGCAAGTGACTATACATGAGATAATCTACAATAAGCAAATGACTAGCTTTTAATGTAGTATTTTATAAAGTGCTGTTTGTGGGTTTTTTTTATTGTTTGGCCATAGAGCTGTCTGTCTGCAACTTTTTTTTACCTCGTTGGTATATTCCCTCCCTCTTTTTCTAAAGCAAAAATATATTTCAGACACATTTATTGTGCATCACTAGTGTCTTACCTATGGATGATGGGAGTTTACTGCAGTAGATTGGTCAAAATATGTATGTGTTTCAATTTGTATGTAAAAGAAATTAATGTTTTAAAGAAGTATCAAGTAGTGTGCTGATAGTTTTATATGTGTGCCTAGTTTTAACAATGGTGAAAAAATCTTTACTGTATACATTGAAATTTGAGGCATAAATGCATATGGAGGTCACAAGAGGCTTTTTAGCATGGCCTAGTGAAAGTTGAAAGTAAATGCAGACAATAAAAATACTTACATAGAAAATAAAGGCGATAAGTAGATTAATGCAGGACAATATATTTATATTGAATTATAAGATTTGTACGGCTGAGAAACGTTATATTCCAATTAAGCAGTGTGACTTGCAATGTTATTGGTTGTGACCAAGGACTTTTGAGTTTACAGATAGAATGAATTGGATGTAGACGAGACGAGACAATTACAAATAGCAGAAAGTTGATATGGTTTTCATTTAAGGACAACATAGGGACATTGCAAGCATTTTTCCTGTGGGAAATTGTAGAAAATCTGTCAGTAGAAATTACATTGTTTTGTTTTGAAAGATTTATAGATAGATTATTTGCTGAGTTTGAAGTATTTTTCTTAATTAACTTTCTTAGAAATTCAGAGGTGGAAATTTTAATGTCCAAGATGTATGATTAAAAAAGGAAACTTATGTATTTGAAGAAATGTTTGATGAATTGTCATAACTTATAAAATTAATGTAGATTACTTCTTTGTATTCGATTTGGTTTTTATTCCTGCAAAGGAATTTCTGTGATAGATCAACTTGGTAATTTTCTATTTTCTCCTATTAAAGCAAATGGGCCATTGTATAATGTGTCAGTAAATATCCACTAAAATCAATATCAGATATGATCGAAAAAGAATTAATCTACAGTATCAAAGATTGTTTTAATGTTCCTCCTTGGTTGAAATTTTTCATAGGCCAAAATCAAAATGAATTGGTAACCCTCCATGAACCCAGTTACCCTTTAGTAGAAATAGTGAGTAAGATGAGAAAAATTGCCAGCAAAAAAGGTCATGTACATATATGAGTTTTCCTGACTCAATCATATATTTACTGGCTTCAGGTGTATCAGGGCAGTCAGTGAATTTGAGTTATAGGATCAATCTAGGAAGTTCATTCCTAGTTCTTATAATTATTTTCCTGTAAGCAATTTCAGTAAAGGGAAGGAGAAAGATAGTTAATTGATATATCATGAAAAAGAAATTTAGGTGAACAATACTTAGACCACACCTTAGAAGAGACACTCTTAATTGATAAATCATGAAAAGGTAGTTGGAAAATACTAAGGCCATACTTTGGTTTTTATCCTACGCAAAGATGCTTTTTGTTTTATATCATGAAGCTGTAATGCTTACATAAAAATATTTGTTCGTAGGTAGAACGTCATCAAGGTGTACTGGTTTGTTTTAAGATGTAGACTCCTTTATTTAATTAAAAAAGTATTATTCTTGTTTGATCTTGAAACATTAAGACATGATCACGATAATATCATAGCAAACTAAAATAGCTATTTTCATGTAACAGTTCTGTTGCAGCACTCAATGTGAAAATAATAGAAGTTTTGTATTTTATTGGTTTGTTTATTTAATTTATGTTTTAATTAAGACGTAATTACTTTTTACATAGTTATCACAAGACTCGGTATGATTTTATATTTTAATGGTGTACTGTGTCAGGAACTATGGGTACTTTTACTGTCATAACAGTGTGAGTAGCTACATATGTCTGGGCAGATGAATTTAAGAAATTTCTTGAATTATTCCATGTAGCTTATGTTTTGTTTGAAATTTTAATAGCTGCACTTGTTGAAGCAGATTAATTGAAGAAATTTGTAAAATTAGTGCTTGCATAGCATGTGTTTTGAATCTTTTGTGAACTTTTAATTTACCATAAATACCTATAAATAGAAAAAAGGATATGAAAGTCATGCAATGAGACTGCACTCCAACAATACAATAAACCCATAAATGACACCTAAATGTTAGTATATATGATCTTCATCAATAGTCAAATGTCTACATCATATGTCCTTATAAAAAAGCACCATATACAAAGTGGGAACAAAGATATAAACGTCAATGAGATCACACTTCAGCAATACAATAAAACCATAAATGACACTGTGATCTTCATCAATAGCCAAATGTCTTTGCAGTGTCATACCAGTGTCTAGACAAGATGTGAAGAAATTTAACAGAGATTGTTGTCAACACAAATATCTTAAATAGCATAAAACAAAGTGGGAACAGACATGACATACAAATATCCAAACTAAGATTTCTTCTTTATAATGAAATGAATATACTTTCAGCACTGGTACAGATTGATAAAAGCAGTTCTTATATAAATTTTAATTTTACTGTGCATAATCAAAAGCTTTGTCCTTAAAATCATAATACATGGGCCAAAATATTTGACCATTAAGTTGCAGTTTGAAATCGTCTCTTCAAACTGATCAGCTTGTAGAAAGTTTTAGCCTATAAAAATCTTTACTGTATACATTGAAATTTGAGGCATAAATGCATATGGAGGTCACAAGAGGCTTTTAGCATGGCCTAGTGAAAGTTGAAAGTAAATGCAGACAATAAAAATACTTACATAGAAAATAAAGGCGATAAGTAGATTAATGCAGGACAATATATTTATATTGAATTATAAGATTTGTACGGCTGAGAAACGTTATATTCCAATTAAGCATTGTGACTTGCAATGTTATTGGTTGTGACCAAGGACTTTTGAGTTGACAGATAGAATGAATTGGATGTAGACGAGACGAGACGATTACAAATAGCAGAAAGTTGATATGGTTTTCATTTAAGGACAACATAGGGACATTGCAAGCATTTTTCCTGTGGGAAATTGTAGAAAATCTGTCAGTAGAAATTACATTGTTTTGTTTTGAAAGATTTATAGATAGATTATTTGCTGAGTTTGAAGTATTTTTCTTAATTAACTTTCTTAGAAATTCAGAGGTGGAAATTTTAATGTCCAAGATGTATGATTAAAAAAGGAAACTTATGTATTTGAAGAAATGTTTGATGAATTGTCATAACTTATAAAATTAATGTAGATTACTTCTTTGTATTCGATTTGGTTTTTATTCCTGCAAAGGAATTTCTGTGATAGATCAACTTGGTAATTTTCTATTTTCTCCTATTAAAGCAAATGGGCCATTGTATAATGTGTCAGTAAATATCCACTAAAATCAATATCAGATATGATCGAAAAAGAATTAATCTACAGTATCAAAGATTGTTTTAATGTTCCTCCTTGGTTGAAATTTTTCATAGGCCTGCCAAAATCAAAATGAATTGGTAACCCTCCATGAACCCAGTTACCCTTTAGTAGAAAAAGTGAGTAAGATGAGAAAAATTGCCAGCAAAAAGGTCATGTATATATATGAGTTTTCCTGACTCAATCATATATTTACTGGCTTCAGGTGTATCAGGGCAGTCAGTGAATTTGAGTTATAGGATCAATCTAGGAAGTTCATTCCTAGTTCTTATAATTATTTTCCTGTAAGCAATTTCAGTAAAGGGAAGGAGAAAGATAGTTAATTGATATATCATGAAAAGAAATTTAGGTGAACAATACTTAGACCACACCTTAGAAGAGACACTCTTAATTGATAAATCATGAAAAGGTAGTTGGAAAATACTAAGGCCATACTTTGGTTTTATCCTACGCAAAGATGCTTTTGTTTTATATCATGAAGCTGTAATGCTTACATAAAAATATTTGTTCGTAGGTAGAACGTCATCAAGGTGTACTGGTTTGTTTTAAGATGTAGACTCCTTTATTTAATTAAAAAAGTATTATTCTTGTTTGATCTTGAAACATTAAGACATGATCACGATAATATCATAGCAAACTAAAATAGCTATTTTCATGTAACAGTTCTGTTGCAGCACTCAATGTGAAAATAATAGAAGTTTTGTATTTTATTGGTTTGTTTATTTAATTTATGTTTTTAATTAAGACGTAATTACTTTTTTACATAGTTATCACAAGACTCGGTATGATTTTATATTTTAATGGTGTACTGTGTCAGGAACTATGGGTACTTTTACTGTCATAACAGTGTGAGTAGCTACATATGTCTGGGCAGATGAATTTAAGAAATTTCTTGAATTATTCCATGTAGCTTATGTTTTGTTTGAAATTTTAATAGCTGCACTTGTTGAAGCAGATTAATTGAAGAAATTTGTAAAATTAGTGCTTGCATAGCATGTGTTTTGAATCTTTTGTGAACTTTTAATTTACCATAAATACCTATAAATAGAAAAAAGGATATGAAAGTCATGCAATGAGACTGCACTCCAACAATACAATAAACCCATAAATGACACCTAAATGTTAGTATATATGATCTTCATCAATAGTCAAATGTCTACATCATATGTCCTTATAAAAAAGCACCATATACAAAGTGGGAACAAAGATATAAACGTCAATGAGATCACACTTCAGCAATACAATAAAACCATAAATGACACTGTGATCTTCATCAATAGCCAAATGTCTTTGCAGTGTCATACCAGTGTCTAGACAAGATGTGAAGAAATTTAACAGAGATTGTTGTCAACACAAATATCTTAAATAGCATAAAACACAAAGTGGGAACAGACACGACATACAAATATCCAAACTAAGATTTCTTCTTTATAATGAAATGAATATACTTTCAGCACTGGTACAGATTGATAAAAGCAGTTCTTATATAAATTTTAATTTTACTGTGCATAATCAAAAAGCTTTGTCCTTAAAATCATAATACATGGGCCAAAATATTTGACCATTAAGTTGCAGTTTGAAATCGTCTCTTCAAACTGATCAGCTTGTAGAAAGTTTTAGCCTATTATTGTAAAAGGTTGTTAGTATAGAGCAAGTGCAGTGTAAACAAATATTTTTTTACCATCCAATTCCAGTAATTTACATTCACAATATGCACAGTAATTTTTTTCTTCTAAGATAGCTTTAGAAATGTTTAATAAGAAATAATTTGGGTTTTATTAACTGACGTAAGGCTTTAAACAAATGAGCTATTCTGACCTCTTACACACATTACAAAGTGGTAGACCAGACAAAGACAATTTAGTATCAAGATTGTAGTATTAATCTTTCTATTTTATGTATTAGAAGATGTATTGTATTGTCTGTCTCAGTCATGTTATAGTTTCTCTTCATTTATTCTTTCATTCATTTACTGTGTAAGTACTAACTATAAATCAAGACGTAGAGTACATTCCTGTCTACTGGCATTAGTACATTGTACTAGAATGCTAACTAAGATAGTATTTATTTGAACAGACTTATTATTCCTCATATACAATATTTACCTAGACAACTGATGCAGCAATTACTTTCCAATAATTCACCCTGTCATTAAAGTTTTTCAAGAACTTTCCATTATGGTGAAATTTATGTCTTAATATTGAAGCTAAAATAAAAGTACCCGGTAGAAACTTGTATGTAAATCATGCCTGGTTGTGTTGTTTTAACATTTTTGACTCCTTTGAAGTTAGTTGAAAGTAAATGTAGGACAGTTTGTAGGCCCTTTACCAATTGTTTTCATATCAGACCTTTGGCATCAGGACATATATTGCATACAGGTGAGGTGTAAATCAATTTTTTCTTGCATTATTTCATTTTTCGGAAGAGCTTTAAAAAAAAATATCAGGTGTTAAAATGAAAGTTGTGTAGGTGAAACGCATGTAAATCTTATGTCAAGTCACATGAAGCAAGCTGTTGTACCAGGGCATTGTTGATACAAATGTTCAGATATCTCTAGGAAAAACTTAAATTAACTGCCCTCAGTGCCCTGTAAAGAGGGAAATTTGTGATTGGAGAAAATAAGATACTTATTATTTTAGCTCCATAATTTGCTCCTATCCAAGTGTCTACAAATTGGTATTTTGTTGAGTGGTAAAATAGTTTTTTTCCCTCCTTTATACAAAGCATACTTCTTGAATTTGTTATTCCTATAACTTGTTGTTTATGCTATCTTTCCTAGTTTGTCCATTCATGACTGGACATCATGTCCATTCATATCTATTTAACACATTGTATGTACAAAGAGGTACCACATGTATTCTGTCTCTAGAAAACTATTTACAATGGTTCCTTTGACATAAATACATGTAAAATCAATGTGTAGTTTTTACATCCTTTTAATGGAGAATTGTCTAACTGGCATTTACACCACATCTAATTATTTACAAAGGTTAAGATTAAGCTCAACTGTTTCGGCATTATGAAAAAAGCTTGTAAGCGCTATAAAACTATCATCTTGCATCGTGTCAATATTGAATTGTGTGCATTGGTTTTAGAAAAGGAGTGAAGAATCCTATTCCATTTGAAGATCAAAGTCACTCAATAGTTAACACATCTTCATTGACAAGGACCTTATTGTGGTGTGTATATAATGTACTAATTTGACTGAAAGAAGTCATGCAGCTGTATTCAATTAATGAAATAACTGAAGGTGTGATCATTCAATACTAAAATATTTTCACAGTTATGTTTTTGAATTTAATTATATTTTCAATCAAATTCCTAGTATGATGTTAGGCATTTATGCTTTTTTGAAAGCAAGTAATAGTACTTCGACCTGCTCTGGTTCTATTTTATCATAAAAATGAGGATTGAGAGAAAACTGGTAAATGTTAATGTAGTGTGTCTTAAATAGTAGAAATCTGATCAGAACTACTTCCAATAACATGATGGATGCTGTATTTCTGTCAAAATTATGTATCTGCACTGAAAATGCAAGATATTATAAAATCACTTTTGATTAATAACAAAACTGTCAGAAAAACTTTGGTTAATACGTTGCATATTTTTTGTAGAAATAAAGTAAATCTAAAGTTTTTAACATGTTGTTAAAATTGGTCAAGGTAATATCTATTTGATTTTTGTAACTTTCAACCTTGTCATCCTCATACATGTTGAAAAAGAAATGTTTAGGTTTGTAAAGGATGAAATTTAAATGTATCTTATGCAGGAAGAATAAACAACATCCCTTTCATTTTTAATTATTTTCAAATTAAAAAAAATAACCTTTTTCTTTGAAATGTGTTTTTTATGGTTTCTTTTGGAAGAATTTTCCTTTGCATTTTAAATAATGTGTCAATTGAAGTCATTTGCTTTTGAATCAGTTTGTGTTCTCTGTTTACAGTTATTTTGGTGTTTAAGATTAGTCTTTGCTGTCATTTCCTGCTCGTCATATCTGTCTGGTATTCTTTTTAGAAAGCACTCAATCCTTATCATAAAAGTACATCACCAACCTCTGATCAATAATTTTGTTAATAAGCAGAAACCCACACAGGTGTCAGCACTTTTAAAACTTAAATTCTTAGAGAAGAATGTATATAATTCTTAATAAATACCACAGTATGTCATGCATATGTATATTCTTCCTCATTTAAAACACATTTTTGTTACGTTTTTGTACGTTTTGACCCATTAGTGAACCAATTTTCAAAGAATCCATCCTACCTTACTTTCTCTGCCAACATGCTTCTGAAGTTGTTATGTTCAGTTTACCAAATTGTGACAGTACTGATGAGCTAATTATTAGTTTAACATGAATAAGTAAGAAATATCTTTATGTTTTAATCATGTTTATTTTGTTAAAGTTGTTATTAACAGAACTGTATACATTCTGTGGGTAGATCTTAGGTTTGAAGTGCTCTTGTTGAACTTTGTGCTCAAAATCAAATATTTTTTTTAGTGTAAATAACAGAATAGGACAGGTGAAACAGATATATTGAGGTCATTAAACTTTAGATTTACGCCTTAGAAATTTGGGTTTCAACAAGGCCTACAATTTTTTATGGAATTGGTCTTGAGAAAATTAAAAAAAAAAATGAAACATTTTCAAGAAAATTGCTTACATTAACAAGGGTCATAAAACAGGGGTTTATAAATATTAGAAGGGAAATAAAATGACCACTTAACGATGATTGTAAACAATTTAGCTTTAACATTGCTTTTTTCAATGATTTGCATGAAACATGAATACTGAGCTTCAAATCTGAATACACCTGAAATGACAATTGCTGCATGACACTTCACATGTACATAACCCTGTACCACCCATTCTGCTGAGGAACAATGAATAAATCATGTTGGTCAAACTATTTCAAAATTTCAAGATGTTGATCTACATATTAAGAATACACCAAGCAAAGAATATGTCTGTGACCATCAATAAAACCTGACAGGTATACATACTAACTTAATGACAACACATACTCCATGTAATTGTGGTAGATTACCACATGACTAGAGTTTTGCTACTTGTTATTCATATCTGCATAACTGAATCAATTTTGATATTTCACTCTGACATTGTTTGCTTATAGATATATGGATGGAGAACCAATCTTTGACAGTCATATTATATAACTTACACCAGACTCCCCAAGTTTACAATAGAAAATTGTCTGCGGCTTTCTGTTTAAAAGTACAACAATTGTAACGAATCGTAATCAATTATGTAATTCATTTGTTAAGTTAATTATCCAAAACTTTGTGAGTTTGATGCCAATCCAGACGGATTTGTATAGACCTAAAAATCTTTATTTTTTTTGCACTAACTGTTATTCTTTTTTGTAAAGCTTTTATAGCTTTTGCATAAATTTCATCAAATAAGTTTTAAATCTTTTAGAACTTTTGATTATTTATGGATTTTATCCATTGATTTGATTATCAAGTTTCCAATTGTCTGCAAATTCAGGAAGTTTGACAGTAAAATTAGTTAAAACAACATTACTAATTGCTTTAGGTGACATTTGTTATGTAAACAGTTGATTTTCACTATATATAGCTATAAAATGAACTGTGATGATTTTGTTAAAAAAAAAAGCAATTACAGTTTAGATAAACAAAAATTGGATGATTTGGGCGATTTAGTTTTATTAATTAACTTTTTTCCATAGAAGAAGATATAATTTGTGGTGGAAATCAGTGCAGAGAAGGAGCTAACAATGGTACTTGTTTAAATATTTTACTAGAATTTACCGGTAGTAAGGTTCAGAACAGCATATAAGACTCTATACTAGGAGTAAGATATATGACAAATCAGATCATGTACATTGTCAGAATATGTCTGAGTTGGGTGATGTATCTTCCTGCTGTGCTGTAATTTAAAAATTAGATCCAGAGCCCGATCTAGAACAAGGCAGAGTTTTGCCTATCTATTTTGTTTAGTAATCCTCCTGATAAGAGTGTTTAAAAAACAACCAATCTGAACCAGCAAATTTACTACATGTAAAAGGTATTGGATCTCCTGGAAATGACAATGCTATACAAAGACAGGAAAAACTGTACTATATTTGTCTTAAGATTTGTGCAGCAATACTGATAAAGATATATACAAATCTGATACTTTTATATTTCCTTGTACAGTGTTACATGAATATGAGTACATAAACATTGTATAATGGGATACAAATAATTTTCATTTTTGATAAAGATTGACAATTAGGAAGGCCCTTTGTTGTGCCAAAATATTTGTCTCTCTAAAGATATGATTGAATCTTTCTCCTATATATCATGTCTATCATATATATATCGTAGAATTTATAACATGGTTATAGCTTCATATGATAACATGTAAATACTGTCAAAAAGGTAAAGTACAGAAAAACTGTAACAAAAAGACTACTGTAAATTCAGAAATTATTGCGTGCATTTATTATTGCGATTTTTGAAGAATGGACAAAAATGCGAGATTTATTATTGGGATGTCAGGAAATTTTGCATACAGATATATGTATAAGATATCATAATGCGAGTTCTTATTATTGTGATACTCACCTAGTCGCATTATTCACATTAATAAAAACCTCGCAATAATTTCTGAATTTACAGTAAAATAATACCTGAACAACTCTTTATTTTTAATAAAAGGATTTTTCCTGGCTTACAACTGAAATGTCATTCCCCATTTAAAGCTTAATGTTTTTTTTCTGAGTGTTAATGACCTTTTTACACTAAATCTATTGGATGTTGGACATGTACTGATTGGTAATGTAGTCTTACATACATGGTTTTTTATTAGTTGTTATTGGCTATGAATAAGCTTTCAGTAACTGGGAATACTCTCAGATCTGTACTTTTTGTTTTTATTGTTTTTGTGTATCATTCTGATGATACTCTTTAACTGATTTTTATAGTTTGTTCTTATGTTGTGCTGTTTCACCACTGTCCCAGGTAAGGGGAAGGTAACGGTGCCCATAAACATGTGTAAAATATTTATATAAGAATCTCTAGGTGAACTTTAAATTGAACTCCTGTTGCAACAGAAATAGGGAATTAATAATTGCATTAGTTTGGGTGTAACTTTATCAATATACATCTACTGTTGTAATCACCATTCAGTAGCAGTTCAGAATTGCAAAGTAAAAGTCATTGTTCAAAAATACCAAAACATATATGATAAATACATTTTTGGAGCAATTTAAGCATTGCAGCAGAAAGTTTATGATCATATTCACCTTAAATGCTTCACATAAAATCATTGTAAAAAAAACCTAACTTCTGTGGATTCATTATTACTCGTGGGATACCAATTTTCGTGGATTACGTTGGTATAGGGAAACCATGAATTTAGATGTTCAGCATAGTATAAAATTTCTAAAGATTTGTATGCAGACTTTGGCAAGACCACAAAATCAAACATTAATGATTTCTTAAATGTTCGCGACGTTGGCGACATTGGCGAACAGTAATGATTTCGTAAATGTTGGCAATGTTGGTGAACAGTAATGATTTCGTAATTGTTGGCGATGTTGGCGAACATTAATGATTTCTTAAATGTTGGCGATGTTGGTGATGTTGGCGAACAATAATGATTTCGTAAATGTTGGCGACGTTGGCAACGTTGGCGAACAGTAATGATTTCGTAAATGTTGGCGACGTTGGCGAACATTTACATAATCCTGTACCAGAATGCATTAATGGTCATGCTCTGATAGTCAATTAGACGTACATTTTATGTCTTTTAGTATAAACTGACATGATAATCAAGAAACATATAAAGCAAAACTGCATTCAATAATAAACCTTTTATAAAGGCTTAATGAAACAAAAGAAATGTTTAAATTGGATTGTGGCATTTGAAGATTTGAACAACGTGACATCTTTAGTCCTGATATAGATGGTATAAAAGAAATAATATCATTAGATCTAGGTTGATATTGTAAAATGTCAAAATATTCTTTTTTAAGTCCTAAAAGGATGAATATTGAAAAATGTACTTATTACAAAAAATAGAGTAAAGAAATATTTCTGACAACCTATGGTTTGTTGGATATTTTACCAACAGGGTAAGCTTAATGGCTATTCAAATGTTACTCTGAACTCAGCACGGATTAATATTGCTTAATTGCATGTGCACCTGGCTATTGTTGAAGACCTTGAGGGTTAATATTGCTTAATTGCATGTGCACCTGGCTATTGTTGAAGACCTTAAGGGTTAATATTGCTTAATTGCATGTGCACCTGGCTATTGTTGAAGACCTTAATGGTTAATATTGCTTAATTGCATGTGCACCTGGCTATTGTTGAAGACCTTAAGTTGCCGTCTGGATGTCTTTGGTTATTTTTGTTGTTGGTGGTACTGTGTCACAGACTTAAACCCTATCCTTTTATTCACAGTTAAAATAATTTATGATTCTTTGTTAAGGTTATTTATTTATGATATTAAATATGTTCCAATTTCTATTTTTTTTCTTCTTCCCTTTTTCCAACTTTCACATACTGTATAATAGTAAAAAGAATGTTGAATAAAGAGAAAACTCTAAAAGCATTTTCTTGGTCATTAAAAAGAACAGAATTAAAAAAAACAAGTTAGAAAAAAAGTACAAAGGAACAAAAGCAATATTATCACTTGAGAAACTGTATTTTCATCAAATTAGTAAAAAAGTTAGTGTTACAACAAAACTTGTCTATTTCCTAATGTGAACTTAATCAGAAAGTCAATTTATAACTCAGAAAATGGATTGTATCTTACATCATTTATTTCATTCATTTTGTTATACATCAACAGATAACTTACAATTAGAAGTATTTTAAAATTCATTAAAATTATTCTGGTACAACAATTGGATTTAAAAAAATGGGATCATGTGCTTCAAACACGGTGAAGAGGGAAACAATGTTTTGCATTTTTATACTATATTGTGTAATAATAAGATTTTCATCCAGTTCTGGTTGTGGTAAAATGTTGTTGAGAAGATGACATTTGGCAATTAAAACTTGGAAATAGTTGAAAGGTACTTCAACAATGGGATGTTTCATTTTGTTGTATGCCAATCTGAACAAGGAAGTTGTAGGGCTATTGTGTTTAATGGAAACAAAATGTGTTACAATTTAAGGAGAATTTGTATAATGATGCTTGACTCCGAAACAAAATTTGTCCTAATATACGGATAATGGAGAATAGTTGGTCATGTATAATTTTTGTAATATGAGTGTTGGATTTATTTTATAGTAGCATTTTGATTCAACCTGGCTAATCCTGTTAACATTTTCTTGATGAGAAGTTTTGAATGTTAAAGTTAAACGACCAGTACAACTGAAAACTGATTGGTCTACCCTAGGAAGATAATTGACCATTTATCAATAATTTTGATTTCTGAAACAGTTGCGATAAAAGTAATATATACTAGTCATTGACTAAAAAGGGACAGAGTTGTTGTGTACTGTCATATAGAACCACAACCTTAAGATTGAGGTGATGTAATAAAAACACCAAATAATAAGAATAAAAATAAGTATTTAACAGTATATTGATCTGCTCATGAACAACTCTATTAATGGATATCCTGTTTTTATCTTGCCTGCAACTAGTGTCATGGAATTGGAGACATAGGGATTACAATCCAGCAGCGGTGGTTCACCATATATTATTTCTTGTTAGATTGATATTTTCAGAGGTTAGAAGACCTGGAATTACATACATATGTTAAGAAGTTTTCATCTGTCATATGACCATTGTCCTTGACCTTATCATCATGTTCATTGATTGCTTAAAAAAATGGATAGTTTTTTATCATGTGAATTTCTCACTTATTAAGTAATAAGAGGACTATAATTAGTATATGAGTTCCTTTCAAAGTCTACATGTCTGTCAGACAGGGTTCACCTGACCTCAACCTCATTTCATTGATCTGTGATCAAGGTTAAAGCTATGTGATGAGGTACGTTTCTCAGAAACTATTAGCAGTAGGTCAACTATATTTGGTGTATTGAATGATTGTAATGTGTACATGGCAGTCTGGCAGGTTTCATCGGACTTTGACCTCATTTTCTTGGTTCACTGATCAATGTTGAGGTTTTGTGTTTTGCTCAGTTTTTCAAATACTGTAAGCAATAAGTCAACTATAATTGGTGTATGAAATGATTGTTAGGACCCCTGATCAGGGGTACATGTCATTGTCATGGATCACTGATAATGTTTGAAGACCGTCAACAGGAAACCTTAACATTTGAAAGCCATGGATCGGTGATAATGTTTGAAGAATGACTACAGGAAACCTTAACATTTGAAAGTCATGGATCAGTGATAATGTTTGAAGACCATCAACAGGAAACCTTAACATTTGAAAGTCAGGGATCAGTGATAATGTTTGGAGACGGTCAACAGGAAACCTTAACATTTGAAAGTCATGGATCAGTGATAATGTTTGAAGACCGTCAACAGGAAACCTTAACATTTTAAAGTCATGGATCAGTGATAATGTTTGGAGACGTTCAACAGGAAACCTTAACATTTGAAAGCCAGGGATGTATAAACATGATAAATATGTAGAAACATTAGGAGCTATAATGACCAAAAGGAAGCTAAAACAAATAGACAAATTTATAAAGGTTAACTTTACCTGAGAGAGGAACCTAAATCTATGTTTCTTACCATATTTATTTCTTAATCTGCCAATTATAGAAAAATGTGTTTTTTGAAGCACAGACTTACGGTGACTGAGCTGATGATACCCTGGATGCCATAAAATAGTAAAAATTCTGCGTTGAAAATAATACAAAAATTGGAATTACCAAAAAGATAAGACAGTACAACAGACAACTTCAACCACCAACATAACCCTATTCCTCTGAGAACAAAGATATATATACAGCAGAAACAGCAAATAGACTAGACCATTCTAACTTGTAAAATCATGAAAATTTATAACATTTACAGTATGCATGTAAACTGAAAAAAAGTTTTCTTTTTATTTATAATTATCACAAATTAAGGAGCAGATTGTTGAAGTCAGATTTTAATGAGAAAAGAAGTATTCTTTTTATTTATAACTGTCACAAATTAAGGAGCAGATTGTTGAAGTGAGATTTGGATACCAGCACTGTAATAATTTTTCAATATTTGAACCAACCACTGATTACCTTTCAATTAATGGTATGATACTGTTAGTTTTTGATAATTTTATCTGTTTTAGCAAATTTCTCTTGGGAGACTCTAGTTCTTTAAGCAGTTATTCTAATTAGTAGAAGTCAGTATGTATTACCTTTCCTTACTAGATGCTCCAATAATTTAAGCATGTACAATAGTTATAGTGCCATTACCATTTATATTGCCTTTGATATTTCAAACCAAAAGCATATCAACCATGCCATCTAAGTAAATAACCCAATTTTTCTCATTTTTCGTTTTTTCTAGAAGTACTGCAAGCTAAGTAGACAGACCACAACCTAGCACCATTAATCTTGATATATTTGTAAAATTTCATTTCAGGGTGAAAATAAGGCAATTGTCCATACACTTAATTGTTTTTTACTTTCTTGAAGACATAGCACAAGGATAAACAGATTTCTGAGATGAAATTTACAAAAAATAGACAATCTTATGTCACTTTCTTGGAGATCATCTCTATAATTCTAGTTTTATTGGCTGTATATCATCCATAATTCTGATTCCCATATAAATTGTGACCATTCCCAGATATCACTGATAAAATATAAAGATTTATAAATGGTTTTATGGAGAAGATGTTATTACAAATTATTGTTTTGTTATGTTCTGAAGTAAATGGATTATGTGCAGTGGAATATATTAAACAGATAAACTAACTCTTTAATACAAATAATTAGTTTAATGACTTTGTTAAGAAGAGTTAAATTGTAATTGTAAGCACAATCTTATTAAGAATGGGTGATATATTGTTCTAACTTGCTGACTAAAATCTGAAATTAGCTCTAAGCTTTTATGCTGCTGAAAAAATTTTGTGAGCATATAGTTTATTGCTTTTCTTTCCTTCCTTACATCCATGCTTGATTGGTATGAAACTTAAACAGATGGAAGATATAGTTATGGGAAAGTAGCCTTTTTTTTTGCTGACAATAAGGTCAAGTGTCAAGATCACTTACTGAAAACTGATAATCTTTTAAAAAATTGGTTATTGATGGTAACTTAAGTTTCCCTTGCTTAAATGGAGTGGAAGTTATGCAGATAGCAGCTATATGATAGGGAAGGAGAGGCCTTTAAATTTTGGGGGCAATAAGTCTAAGTCAAGGTCACTGCTACCAAAAATGGAAAAATGGTTTTCACATAATAGCTTGAATTTTTTTTCTAATTTGATTGGAGTAAAACTTATATGGATGGAAGATATAGGAAAGGAGGAAAAGCCTTTTGATTTTAGGGTCAATACTTTCAAAGGTCAATGTCACTCTTTCTATAAAAAAAACAAAAATTCTTAGTGAAAAATGTTTAAGGGATGATTACTTGAGTTTCCCTTGCTTGATTAGAGTGAAGTTAATACAGATGGAAGATAACAGGAAGGGGAAGTAATTCTTTTGATTTTGAAGGGAATAGGTCAAAGGTCAATATCACTATTACTTAACATAGAAAATTTTGGGACAAATAGTTTCTAGATGATAGGTTGATATAAATAAAAAGATGTGGTATGAGTGCCAATGAGACAACTCTCCATGAGTTCACCTTGCTTAATTGGTATGAAACCAATGCATATTGAAGATAAAGGGAACGGAAGAAGTCTTTTGATATGGGGGTCAATAGTCAAAGGTCAAGGTCAATGTTACCCAAAAGACACAAATAAAATTGAAAGTTGATGGTATCCCACTATGAACTTTAACACATTAATTCAGGTGAAAAATAGCATTGATAGTACATGTTTATTTGCCCCTCCAAGGAAACTTGTATTTTGAACCCTTGAAATAAAAATGTTTACTCTCAATGGGAGTATCAGATTGCAGTGCCAGCGTTTGACCTGTATTACCTATATGCTCATTTTTAAAGAGGTCACCTTTCTTATCATTTGTTCAATTTCATAACAGTTTGAAGGTACCAGAGTTTTGGACCTTATCATGGATATTCTGCTAATAACTGCATTACATGCCAGTGGATTGAATAAAGGTCCTTGTGTAGTAAAGAAGTTCATCCAAATGTTGGAGAAATGAGATATAATGTAGTTGAAAAATATACAAAAATTAAGACAAAAGAGACGATTTTTCGTTCCTGGTTGTTTAATTTTCCGTTTTTGGATGAGGATGTTCCTTTGTCCCCTTCTTAATGTAGTGTATATTTCACAACTTGTTTGTAATGCCCGTGTCTCTAGTTGTGTTTTAGATTTCAATGAACATTATTTATGTATAACTGATAAATCATCAAGTCGGGATTTCATTACCACAAATTAATTAAAACCTTTACCAAATTCTTTCATAGATAACAAAGATTTGGTTAGGGAGTTTGGCTGTACCTGTAGAAACGGGATATCACATCCATATTTTTATGGCGATGTTGTTTATAATGCCCATAAATTTAGATACAATCCATGTAAACTAATTTTATCCTTTGAATAAACTTATTTTTAAAGGTTATCAATTTAACAAAGTAGTAAAATCTTTAAATATTGTTTTTATTGGTATTAATATTGATTTTGTTTTTGAAAAATTAAAACATAACTAAAATATATATATATCGCTGTTTATGTACAGTTATGTAAACTCATGATCCTACATCCTGTTGATACTGTTTATACTTATATTTTGGCATTGCTCAAGGTCATGCATTTCTCAGACTGTTTATGACATCTTTACACTAAACCCATTGGATGAATAATGATTGATACCTTAATCTGGGAGAACATGATTTATTTATTAGTTGTAATTGGCTTTGAACTAGCTTTCAGTAACTGTGAGTACTCTTATTTGGGTGCTTTTTGTCTATTGTTTTTATGGTAGTTATTTTAGTGCCTTGTTGTACTGATCTTTTGTTTTAAGCCAATTGCAACTGATTTTTAGTTTGTTCTTATGTTGTGCTGTAACACAACTGTCCAAGGTGAGGGGAGGGTTGAGTGCTCACAAACATGTTCAACCCTGCCACTGCATTCTTTATGTGCCTGTCCCAAGTCAGGAGCCTGTAGTTTAGTGGTTTTCATTGGTTCATTTCTGTCATATTTGTAATTTTTTTCATAATTGTTTTGTTATAAATAAGGCTGTTAGTTTTCTCAATTGAATTATTTCACATTTTTCATGTTGGGACCTTCTATAGCTGACTATACAGTATGGGTTTTTCTCATTGTTGAAGGCAGTATGGTTGCCTGTAATTGCCTAAATCCACTTCATTTGAACTTTCGGGATAGTTGTCTTATTGGCAATCATACCACATCTTCTTATTTTTATATGGCATGATTTTTATGCCCCACCTACGATAGTAGAGGGTCATTATGTTTTCTGGTCTGTGCGTCTGTCCATCCGTTCGTCCGTCTGTTCATCCCGCTTCAGGTTAAAGTTTTTGGTCGAGGTAGTTTTTGATGAAGTTGAAGTCCAATCAACTTGAAACTTAGAATACATGTTCCCTATGATATGATCGTTCTAATTTTATTGCCAATTTAGAGATTTTCCCCCATTTTCACGGTCCACTGAACATAGAAAATGATAGTGCGAGTGGGGCATCCGTGTACTATGGACACATTCTTGTTATAATTTTGTTTGATATTGTTAGGCTGGTTCAAGTCATATGTAAAGCTATGTAGACAAAACACAATCAAGTACATTTTGCACTATCAACCTTGATATTCTAGCAAAATTACATTTCTGTGTGTGAATAAGGCAATTGGATGGACACAAATTGCGTTTTCTCCTTCAAGGCATACAAAAAGACTAAACATATTTCTGAGATGAAATTAACAAGGAAATAGACAATCATTTGTCAGTTCCTTTGAGGTCATAATATTATATATCTATTATTCCATTTTTATTGGCTGTATATCATCCATAATTCTGATACCCATATAGATTGTGACCATTCCCAGATATCACTGATAAAATGTGAAGATTTATAAATGGTTTAATGGAGAAGATGTTATTATGAATTATTGTTTTGTTATGATCATAGAAGAAGATTGGTTGTGTGCAACGGAATAAATTAGATAAATAAGCTAACAATTTATTATTGTTAATGAGGTTACTGACTTAGGAGTTATATGGTAATATTAAGCAGGACTATATTTGACAATAGTTTGCCATGTTATCATATCTGAGGTTTAGTGTTGTCTAACTTCGGTAGTTTACTTAATTGATTTTACCTCATAATGTTTATTTGATAGAGCTTTAGGTAACTTTTTTAACATTTATACAATTTTATAACAAACAGATTTATTTGTGGAGAATCCCAGAGTTCTTGGCTAATTATATAATATAAACCATGGGCATTCAACAATTAATGGTGTTACACTCCAGTAGAATCGTGTATAGAAAGCCCATATATTTTTAAGAATCTTTGCAACAGTTAGCCTGTCGCAGCACAGCAAAATGGTGTTTTTTAACAGGGTGTAAACGGTTGAATCTGAAGTTTTGTAATATGATATGATAATGCAATTGGATTACAATGTGTTAAAGCCTCTAATCTGATACTAGACTATCTTCATATTTCTTATAGATTAGCAGGTACATAAATGTCAACTAAAGCAGAGGTTTCAATTTCAAAAGATGTAATTGTGTTATGACTTAAAGGGTGTAGTTGCCATAAAAATGTTATAAAATAAATAAGATAACATTAAAAAGAAACATTTTTCATAATTGAAGATGTACCATGATTAAAATAATTGTCTTGCAAATGGTCTTATTTCTTCTATTTATGGTTTACGATTTTCTGTATTAATTATTAACAATTTGTCATTATAAATTGCTATAATCTTATGTGTCTGGAATCTGGAGCATATTTCTAGATTTTCTGTATGAATGTTTCATCTTATCAGATTTTAGATCCAATTGTCTTACATGGACTAGACTACTCCCTTTTTATATATATTTTTTAATGACTAGACATTTCAGATATTGTAAATGGGGGTGTGTTGTCTTTTTGAGTTTTGGTGCAAAATTTCTTATCAGATGCTATTTCAAGGATACCTTACCAAACCGTCTGCCCGTTCGTCCAAAAGTTTTCTTGACTTCTATAGGGTAACCAAAATGCATTGGCTATCAGATGAACAAAATTATACAAGACTTGATTACATCTTATGAATGTTAACCTTATGTCTTTTCATCTTTCAATCCTCATACTTTTTTCTTAGTCTGAGGTAGTAGTGTATTGCATATGAATAAGAAAAGTCATCCATATTCTATATGTAAAAGAGACAACTGTACTTTTCCTGATTATTTACTGAAGAAAAAAATCCCAGACGCAATAAATGTCAATTTACATGTTTGCATCTCAATGTCATAGGACTACGAAAATGTATTAATTCAATAATGGCTATGAAATAATTTCCAAACCTGGAAATATAATCCATTAATTTCCGAGCTTTGAATGAAAATATCAATTTGAATTAAAAGAATATAAATTTGACAATAATGACGTGAACGCTGTTTCCTCATATCCGTTATTGTATGTGAAGATATTTCCTTTGTAATGAAGTCTTGAGGTGGTCTTTTAATGACAATACACATGCAATTCTATAATTAGTTGACTATTTAATTCCCTTAATACATTTATAATTACCTTATTAATTTTCATGTTGTCAGAGTGCATTCTTAACATTCATGTGATCATTTGCACATTTTTAAAAATTGGTAAATGTTCCATTAGAAAATCAGAAATTTACTAGATATCCTAGGTACTCTGTTGGATAGTTGTCTCATTGGCCATCGTACCACATCTCCTTATTTTATACTGCAGAGACTAAGATTGTCTTAGAAATTGGACAGTGTTATTTCAGTTCATACAGTTCATACGAAAATTGAGAAAAAAAATTTGTTATTATGGCATGCTGATCTGCCTTTATCAATATGAATAACTATAGTGTATATGACAGTAGAATATTATTCATTGGTGTCCTTAAATATAACCATTCAACTTTTCTATATCATATTGGCTTATCTATATTGGTAGTTAGACAGCATTCTGTCTCATAAAGTCTAAGGCAAACTGCTGGAAAATTCTAATTCTAAAACATCTGCAGATTTCAATCCTATCAAATAGTTTTTGATAGGTAGTTCTTAAATGATATCTATGTCAATGATTTCATTGATTACGCAGTCAATTTCTTGATATATGTACTTAAAAAGTTCGCTGAACTATATTTGGAAACAGTAGTTTTAGAAATGAAATTTTCCAGTTGATTACAATGAGCTGTAAATGTCTTGGCCCATAGTACTTAATTGTTTGATAAAGAAGTCATGCCTTCTCATACTGTAATATCGACTACTGTATTTAGTACTATGTAAGTAAGTATAACAGCAGAAAACATTTTATTAATCCTTACCAAATTACCATACCAAGTTGACCTGAGGTTTTTTCATGAAGATTTAAAGAAATGGAGGGAAAATGCCTTGCATAAAGAAAAGTAGGCTAACTGGCCATATATTAAATACAAAATGGAAACTTGCCCTTGTCACATTTCTTATAAATAATTATAATATAAATAACAGAAGATGTGGGATACTGGTCAACAAGAAAACCACGCAATGACACAAAAAAAAAGAACTCTCAAAAGACATCTAGAGCTCATTATACAGTCTCCAATTTGGCAAATATTTTAGGTCTTTTTGGTCATATAGCTCTCCAACTGTTTCGGTTCTTATACATCCTTGTCTTTCAAATATTAGGCTTCGATCGTTTCTGATAAAGGTAAAATACTGTAAATCCAGAAAAGCGCTTCAGACGCTTAAAATTTTAAAAATTGTGTTTTTTTTTTTTCTCCAACTATTAGTACTAAAGGAACTTGAGATATTACACCAGGATGCACACGCTATCCCTATGATTGCATGACAATTCCACATTACAAGACATATATACACAGTAATTGTTCCATTTGAAGTCGGATCAAGTGTTCTTTGTGTCATTACCCGAACATAAAACATTTAATCTGATTCCTATTACTTCCTGTCCAACCATTTCCATCATCGGAAATTGTCATCAATTGTCATCGTAGACAACCAGACAAGGTACTAGAATAAGCAATGATGTATAATATTTACTGAAAACTGGAAACAGTTTTATATTACTTCATGCAGTATGATCAGAATGTTAATTAACAATTAACATTTTTAAAACATGGAAATGGATTGGATTATTATGTTAAAAAGGCAATAAAATGTGTTCACACTGTCTATAACTGAGGGATTATGTAATACATGTAATATTAATTTTGTTTGTTCTCATTGTTAAAGGTTTCATGCAGTGCAGTTTGAATTTACTCTAAGAATACTAAAGTGCATTGGTATACTTTTAGTTGGGTTTTCCTACAGAAAAATTTGGTTGGGGTTGTATGATGAGCAAGAAGCTCTAGTTATTTTAGTGCCATAACTTGAAGACCTGTTTGATCAATTCTTTAAAATATTTGATATGCTGTTATTGTTGATGACAAAATGGAGGTCAAGATGATTTTCACTTTTGCCATTCCTGAGTTATTTATGATCCTAGAATGATTGGGAAATTGGCACTTTATGTGGTAGCTTGCCATAACATGAGATGGGTTCAAATAATGCTATAAAAAATTTACAAAATTGAGGTCACATTCCATATTGACAATTTTCACTTTTGTTGTTCAGGAGTTATGGTTCTTAATTGATTGGAAAATAGCATTTCATGTTGATTCCATGCAAATTAATATATGTTTTTTTAATTTTTTTCATTTATATGTTTCAGAGTTTAGTGTGACTTCCATTTTCGCTGAACTGGTATACATTATTGTTTAGGGGCCAGCTGAAGCCCGCCTTGGTGCAGGATTTTCTCGCTGTGTTGAAGACCCTTTGCTGGCCTTGGGCTGTTTTATGCTCTTTGGGTGGGTTGTGTCTCTTTGACACTTTCCTTATTTCCATTCTCAATTTTAAAAACTTACTGATGTTTGGTACAATCCTTTTCAAATTTCAATATGTTGTTTCTCTTGACAAGTTGAGGTCAATACTGGTTGACAATTTTTATTTTTGCCATTCAGGACTGACAGGAGTTATGCCTCTTGATTGCCTTAACTATGACACTAATAAATGTATAAAATAATTTTATCATTTGACAGCCTCTTGTTTTAATTTATTTTACCTTTTAATATTACAAAGAGATAAACAAACATTTTTAAATTAAAATGCAATTTTGTTCTTTGTTAGATCATCTATTATCCAGTCCTTTGCCTGACTCCCATTTATGAAATGGTATTGATATTTATTTCAAAGGACAATAAGGGCTATAGTTTGCCAACTTTTAGTTTATTATGAACTATAGGAGATGTTTGGTGACAAGTCAATAAGACAGCTACTATACAACACAAAAATGGAACAATTTGATCCCAAGTTGAGATTTTAATAATAGACTTATACCTACCTTGCTTGGTATTCCTAATTATTGGAAGATTTTATATAGACAGAAAAGTATACCTAAAACGACAAAGTTATTTTTCATTTACCTGTATATATTATGAAAACCGGTTTTTCAAAAGTGATTATTTTCCAAGGGTTTAATATTTGCGGTAGTGTTTTGCCATGGCTTTATTTGGACTTGTTTGTTTGCTTTTTGGCCTTGAATGTTTGTCCCTAATATTTTATTAACTATGTATTTACTTTCAGGTATCACAGATCAATTTATTCGTTCATAGTGTGTTAATTTACGTTTTGATTGAGTTAAGCCTTCCAATTGATGTTTTATCGTGTGTTTTCTATGTTGTGATGTTATACTATTGTTTCAGAAAAGGGAGAAGGTTTGGTACCATTAAAACGTTTAATCCCGCTGCAAATGTTTGCACCTGTCCTAAGTCAGGAATCTGATGTACAGTAGTTGTCGTTTGTTTATGTAATTTATCGTGTTTCTCGTTCTCGTTAATATATATACTAGACCGTTGGTTTTACCGTTTGAATGGTTTTACACTAGTACTTTTGGGGCCCTTTATAGCTTGTTGTTCGGTGTGAGCCAAGGTTCCGTGTTGAAGGCCGTACATTGACCTATAATGGTTTACTTTTATAAATTATTTGGATGGAGAGTTGTCTCATTGGCACTCACACCACATCTTCGTATATCTACCAGTGAAAATTTGACATTTATTTAATTAGAATATAATTCGCGTTAACTAGTTCTCATCGCAAACATTTAGGTGATCTAGAATTAAAAACATCCCTAGGATGTCCGATCACCCTACCTGTGTTACACACCTCAATACAGGTAAATATATAGATATTCTAATCAGTTTTGATTTTTGTCGTGTTCCTTAAATATACACATATCTAGAAATTCATCTAGGGGATGGTGGTGGCCCCTTCACTGGTAGGTATAACTCTGTTATTAAAAATCTCAACTTGGGAACAATTTGTTCCATTTTGAGCTCACCGTTCTGAAGGAACAGTGAGCTTTAGCCATCACTTGGTGTCCCTCGTCGTCCGTCGTCGTCGTCGTCCGTCTGGTGTAAACTATTTCAAACATCTTCTCCTCTGAAACTACTGAACCAATTCCAACCAAACTTAAGCTGAATGATCCTTAGGGTATCTAGAATAAAGTTTGTGTTTTATTTTCAGTTTCGTCAAAAAACATGGCCGCCATGGCTAAAAATAGAACATAGGGGTAAAATGCAGTTTTTGGCTTATATCTCAAAAACCAAAGCAGTTAGAGCAAATCTGACATGGGGTAATAGTGTTCAATAGGTAAAGTTCTATCGGCCCTGAAATTTTCAGATGAATCTTATAACCCATTGTTGGGTTGCTGCCACTAAATTGGTAGTTTTAAGGAAATTTTGCAGTTTTTGGTTATTATCTTGAATAGTATTAATGATAAAGATAAACTGTAACCAGCAAATATTTTCAGCAAAGTAAGATCTACAAATAAGTTTATATGACCAAAATTGTCAATTGACCCCTTAAGGAGTATTGCCCTTTGAGGACAATTTTACACAATTTGTTTATCATGTTTTCTAACTTTAAAAAATCTTCTCCTTTGAAAATACTGAACCAATTCCAACCAAACTTAAGCTGAATGATCCTTAGGGTATCTAGAATAAAGTTTGTGTTTTATTTTCTGTTTCATCAAAAAACATGGCCGCCATGGCTAAAATTAGAACACAGTAGTAAAATGCAGTTTTTGGCTCATATCTCAAACACTTAAGCAATTAGAGCAAATCTGATGAGAGGTTAAAATGTTCATTAGGCCAAGTTCTATCAGCCATGAAATTTTCAGATGAATCTAACAGTCCATTGTTGGGTTGCTGCCACTAAATTGGTAATTTTAAGGAATTTTGCAGTTTTTATACGACCGCAAAATATTTTGCGGTTGTATATTGGTATGACGTTGGCGTCGTCGTCGTTGTCCGAAGACACATTGGTTTTCGCACTCTACATTGAGTTTAAGTGAATGGATCTCTATGAAATTTTACCATAAGGTTCAATACCACAAAAAGAAGGTTGGAATTGATTTTGGGGTTATGGTACCAACAGTTAAGGAATTAGGGGCCAAAAAAGCATTTTGTAACTTCCAGACAATAACTTGTGTGTAAGTGTATGGATCTCTCTGACATTGTACCACAAGGTTCCATATCACAAAGGGAAGGCTGGAATTGATTTTGGGGTAATTGCCTCAAAATTTTAGGAATTAGGGGCAAAAACAAGCATTTTCTAGTTTCATGACAATAACTTGTGTGTAAGTGTTTGGATATTTCTGAAATTGTACTACAAGGTTCCATATCACAAAGGAAAGCTGGAATTGAGTTTGGGATAATTGCCCAAAACATTTAGGAATTGGGAGCCAAAAGGGCCAAAATAAGCATTTTCTAGTTTCAGACAATAACTTGTGTTCAAGTGTATGGATCTCTCTGAAATTGTATTGCAAGGTACCATACCACAAAGGGAAGGCTGGGATTGACGATGGGGTAATTGCCTCAATATTTTAGGAATTAGGGGCCAAAAGGGCAAAAACAAGCATTTTTCTAGTTTCAGGACAATAACTTGTGTGTAAATGTATGGATCTTTCTGAAATTGTACTACAATGTTCCATATCACAAAGGGAAAGCTGGGTTTGAGTTTGGGGTAATTGCCCTAAATGTTTAGGAATTTGGGGCCAAAAGGGCCAAAAACACATTTTCTAGTTTCAGACAATAACTTGTGTTCAAGTGTATGGATCTCTCTGAAATTGTACTGCAAGGTATCATACCACAAAGGAAGGCTGAGATTGAGTTTGGGGTGATGAATCATAAGGGGTTCAAAAATTTGGAGGGGATTTTTTTTTTCATTTTTTCTTTTAAAATTTTCCATTTTAAGTTGGTTATTTCTGATTTATATTTAAAAGGAAATAATAATGATATGGTAGGAGATACACACCAAACAGGATGTGTAAATTATTATATAATAAGTATTGTGCAATAGCAAGAAATTTTCAATTGGACAGTATTGCACAATAGCAAGAAATCTTCAATTGCACAGTATTGCAATAGCAAGAAATCTTCAATTGCACAGTATTGCGCAATAGCAAGAAATATCAATAGCACAATATTGCACAATAGCAAGAAATTGTCAATTGTACAGTATTGTGCAATAGCAAGAAATATTCAATTGCACAGTATTGTGCAAAGAAGATACCATTATAAATTGCTTATTTCTTGACCAATTTCAATGGGGTTTTATTCTTGAATTCTTGGGGTTCTTTAATATGCTGAATCTAACCGTGTATTAAGTTTTTGGATTTTGGGCCCCGTTTTTAAATTGGTCCACATTGAGGTCCAAAGGGTCCAAAATTAAACTTTGTTTGATTTCAACAAAAATTGAATATATGGGGTTCTTTGATATGCTGAATCTAAACATGTATTTAGATTATTGATTTTTGGGCCCCGTTATCAACTTTGTCCACATTGAGGTCAAAAGGGTCCAAAATTAAACTTTGTTTGATTTCATCAAAAATTGAATTCTTGGGGTTCTTTGATATGCTGAATCTAACCATGTATTTAGATTTTGGATATTGGACCATAATAGGTGACTGTCCAATTTAAAATTTTTAAGTTCTTAGACCACATTCATTCTGTGTCAGAAACCTATGCTGTGTCAAATATTTAATCACAATCCAAATTCAGAGCTGTATCAAGCTTGAATGTTGTGTCCATACTTGCCCCAACTGTTCAGGGTTCGACCTCTGCGGTCGTATCAAGCTGCGCTCTGCGGAGCATTTTATTTGTTATTATCTTGAATATTATTAATGATAAAGATAAACTGTGAACAGCAAAAATGTTCAGCAAAGTAAGATCTACAAATAAGTTAATATGACCCAAATTGTCAAATGTGTCCTTAAGGAGTTATTGCCCTTTAAAGACAATTTTCACAATTTGTTCATCTAGTTTGCTTACTTTAAAAAATCTTCTCCTTGAAACTGCTGAATCAATTTCAGCCAAACTTGGGCTGAATGAGTTTCAGAGTATCTAGTATAAATTTTGTATTTTATTTTCTTGTATGTCAAGAAACATAGCCACTATGGCTAAAATGGAACATAAGGGTAAAATGTATTTCTTTGCTTTTGAAGAAAATATGACAGGTACAAAGAACATTTCAATGGAATTTTTAAGCCACTCATTAATATATATATTAAAAAGCAAAAATAATCATTGATGAAAGATTTAAGCAAAAAATTACAGGTGAGCGATTCAGGCTCTTGAGAGCCTCTTGTTAATAATATTCATTATACCTACCAGTGAAAATTGGCATTTATTTAATTAGAATATACTCACTGATTTAAAAGCAGTGTTGAATTCATTGAAAGTTGGTGGATGAATTTCCTTCTCTTCAAGAAAAAATCCACAAACAAAATTTCTATCGAACAGGATAAAATACTATCACCATAACAAAAAACCCACTATTTACATCTATATACAGCTACATGTTATACTGCAAATAAACAGACAAAAAACCATACAAATAAATGAATTTGTATGCTTACATCCTATTCTAAAACTTTAGTAGCATCAAAATCTCGCAAATAAAACCTTGGGAATGTTGATTCAACTGCCCAGTTGACAGAATCTAAAATTGATTTCAAAGAAGCTCCCTTGTACAAAGCCCAACTTGGAGCTATAGCACGTGTTGAATGTACATTTACTTTCGTATTGTCATCATCATAAGCTATTCTAATAGCCTGAACAATCCAACTTCAAATAGTTGCTGTTGACACCGGTTTGTGTGGTTCATTTATTCCCAGAAAAGTTTAATTCTTCTGATTCACTTAACTTTTTCCGAAAATTCTTAGTTTTATCCAAATAAACCGAAAGAGCTCTTTTTGGATCTATCAAAGTTTTCTCTGGAAAATTTGGAACAAATAATTTTTCTCCAAAATGCTTTTGTCGATCTTGCTTGGCTAAGCCATGTCTTACAAAAGTAATACCCTTACACTGATCTCTCATTGACTTGTCATCAATACGGAGACTTTGCAAATCACTACATCTTCTGAATGTAGTTATGGCAACTAAAAACACTGTTTTTAAAGTTACATGCTTTAAATCAACTTCCTGCATAGGCTCGAATGGTTTCTTTTCAAGAGCCTGTAATAACAATTCTAAGTTCCATTCAGGTCTAGAATTAAATACACCTTTAATAATCCTAACTATGTTAGGGTGTTGGGCGACAGGTAAATTTTGCACTGGAGGTAACACTGCAGATAACATAGATCTATAACCTGCTATTGTCCTATATTGCAAACCAGAATGAAATAAATAAGCCAAAAAATCGGCAACCTGATTAAAATTTGCTGAATATGGATCAGTTTGTCTCTCACCACACCAGCTATTAAACTTTTGAATTTTGAGGAAAAGTCCTTTTTGTACCATCTCGCCATGAAGCTGAGATAAAAAGCAAAATAATCATTGATGAAAGATTTAAGCAAAAATTACAGGTGAGCGATTCAGGCTCTTGAGAGCCTCTTGTTAATAATATTCATTATACCTACCAGTGAAAATTGACATTTATTTAATTAGAATATACTCACTGATTTAAAAGCAGTGTTGAATTCATTCAAAGTTGGTGGATGAATTTCCTTCTCTTCATGAAAAATCCACAAACAAAATTTCTATTGAACAGGATAAAATACTATCACCATAACAAAAACCCACTATTTACATCTATATACAGCTACATGTTATACTGCAAATAAACAGACAAAAACCATACAAATAAATGAATTTGTATGCTTACATCCTATTCTAAAACTTTAGTAGCATCAAAATCTATAAATAAAACCTTGGGAATGTTGATTCAATTGCCCAGTTGTCAGAATCTAAAATTGATTTCAAAGAAGCTCCCTTGTACAAAGCCCAACTTGGAGCTATAGCACGTGTTGAATGTACATTTACTTTCGTATTGTCATCATCATAAGCTATTCTAATAGCCTGAACAATCCAACTTCAAATAGGTGCTGTTGACACGGTTTGTGTGGTTCATTTATTCCCAGAAAAGTTTAATTCTTCTGTTTCACTTAACTTTTCCGAAAATTCTTAGTTTTATCCAAATAAACGGAAAGAGCTCTTTTTGGATCTATCAAAGTTTTCTCTGGAAAACTTGGAACAAATAATTTTTCTCCAAAATGCTTTTGTCGATCTTGCTTGGCTAAGCCATGTCTTACAAAAGTAATACCCTTACACTGATCTCTCATTGACTTGTCATCAATACCGAGACTTTGCAAATCACTACATCTTCTGAATGTAGTTATGGCAACTAAAAACACTGTTTTTAAAGTTACATGCTTTAAATCAACTTCCTGCATAGGCTCGAATGGTTTCTTTTCAAGAGCCTGTAATAACAATTCTAAGTTCCATTCAGGTAGAATTTTTACCTTTGGAGGTCTAGAATTAAATACACCTTTAATAATCCTAACTATGTAAGGGTGTTGGGCGACAGGAAAATTTTGCACTGGAGGTAACACTGCAGATAACATAGATCTATAACCTGCTATTGTCCTATATTGCAAACCAGAATGCAATAAATAAGCCAAAAAATCGTCAACCGGATTAAAATTTGCTGAATATGGATCAATTTGTCTCTCACCACACCAGCTATTAAACTTTTCGATTTTTTGAGGAAAAGTCCTTTTTTGTACCATCTCGCCGTGAAGCTGAGAGCAATGTTCTTGCTGATTGAGAAAATCCCTCTGTTTTAAAACGTCTGTTGAAAGAAGCCATGCTGTCAGATTTAATATTTCTGGATTTGGATGAAAAATTTTCATTTTGGCCTGAGACAACAAATTGTCCATTACTGGTAGTCTTATTGGACAAGCTATCAGTAACTGCAAAATCTCGGTGTACCAGTGTCTCCTTGGCCACTGGGGTGCAATCAAAATTATCTGACAGTGGAACTGCCTCATATATTGCAATATCCTTGAATCAGACAAATTGGGGGGAACACATACGCGTACATGTTCTCCCAAGGAATTGTCAGAGCATCCAAGGCCAAAGCATTGGGATGAGGAATCCAAGTGCAAAATATTTCTGTCTGGCGATTTTCCCATGATGCAAACAAATCTATCAATGGGGTTCCCCATATCTGAAAAAGCTGCTGCACTATAGACTTGTTCAGAGACCATTCTGTCGGACAAACCTTTTCCCGACTCAAATGATCCGCTAATACATTCTTCTTGCCCATAATGTGGGCTGCTTTCAAGACTATGTTTTGAATTGCTATCTGCCATAGCTCCCAAGTCAAGTAACATAAATTTGGTGACTTCGTCCCCCTTGACAATTTATGTATTGTACTACGCTTGTGTTGTCGCTCCTTATCAGAACACATTTTCCCTTCAAAATTTTCAGAAAATGCTGAACTCAAAATTACAGCTTTCATTTCCAAACAATTTATGTACAAAAGTTTCTGTTCCGAATTCCAAACTCCCTGAAAAATCTGTTTTCCCATATGACCCCCATAACCTGTCATTGAAGCATCTGTCGTTATGGTCACATTGATTTTTGGCAATTGCAAATATCGGCCTTTCATTTTTTCCACCATAAAAGATGGGATTTCAGATGTTGTGTCAATGGAACATGTGCCAACATATTTTTGCTGACTGGCCTCCAAAAACTTAACAAATGAAGTTGAATGGGTTGGGAATCAACTCGATGCATGATGCCATCATCCCCAAAATTTTCCAAAAATCTAGGGCCAAATTCTGACCTGAAAGCATTTTTCTAGTAATATCTGTTACCTCTATCCTTTCCATTGTTGGATAAACTAAGGGTCATCCATAATTGTCAACCATTTTCCAAAGTGTACAAAACATACACTTTTTCAGACCCCCCACCCTCCCTCAAAAAGTGTACATCAACCATTTTCAGATTTCAAGACAAGAATCAATCATTCTTAATAAAAAGAAGATCCTGTCTATTATAGTTTAGTTTAATATAGAAATTTGCATTGAAAATAAACTGAAACATATCTGACTGTTATATTTGATGACATCTATCTGTGATGCTTGTGTTTTGTCAGAATAAAGAGTATAAAGATACCATTTTGTTGTTTTGTTTGTTTTAATGAATGGGATAGATGCATTTACACGCAGATTATACACAAAGAAATAACACTGAAAGCAAGCAATCAAGCATTCCGGAAATTAAAAAAAAGCGTCACGGTAAAATGTTGATTTTTTAACCCCCTCCCCCCAAGTGTACGTTTTGTACACTTTGGAAAATGGTTCACAATTATGGATGACCCTAAGCCCTTGTCTAAATGAAAAACTCCCCTTAATATGTTATCACTTGACTTGGAACTAGGCTTGATTTGTCTGTGTTTATCATAAAGCCTAGTGAAACCAACAGATTGAGACATTTCAGGCGATCCTGAACTAATTGCTGCTGGTCCTGATTGACTATCAACCAATCGTCTAAATATACTGACATCCTGATATTTTGAGTTCTCAGATATGCAGCTACCACTGACACAGTTTTAATAAGAAGCTGCTGAACCAACGCCTTTGTGGTGAAGTGAAGGTAGAGTCACTAAAGAGGATACCCGATGGTATGCAGGGTTGTCAATAAAAATAAATTAATAAAATACCGCTGTATTGACAACAACACTTGTTGTCAATACAGCGGTATTTTATGACATCAGTTTTGTAAAAAGTCGAGGAGCACATTTTGGGCCGAAGCACATTGTTTTCCATTGATAACATTGATTTGCTATGCAAAACCTCATGTACAGACGATGTTTCTGAAATATTGGTACATGGAAATATGCATTGCTCAGATCTATTGAAATTGCCCAATCTTTTGGTTTCACTAGATTTATGACTTTGCTCATTGTGTCCATCGTGAAATGGACTTTCTTTAGATGTGCATTTAAAGGTTTTAAATTTGTCACAAATCTCATTTTCCCATTTTTCTTTGGCACCAGAAATAGTGTACAGTAAAAACCTGTGAGAGATTCCAGAAAATTCACTTTTTCTATAGCATCCTTTTCTAATAAAGAATTTATTTCTGCCAAAAATATATCTGTGTTTTTGTGAGATATTATTGTTTTCTTGATGCCTGTCCATGCAGGTCTTTGAAGAAATTCCAATTTGTAACCTTCCACTATTATTGAAAGTACCCACTGATCTGTTGTTATCATTTTCCAATTTTGAAGAAAATATTTTAGACGCCCCTCCGTTCGGAATCTCTGTACACATCATCAAACTTGAACCTACCTTTGAGTCAACTGTTGTTCTTTCTGGGGATCCGAAAAGACCCCACGCTACTCTGACCAGTCTTGTTGGTCTTGTCCTTATTTGACTCTTTAGCAGGACCCTTATAGCCTTGATTGTCTCTTTGTGGCTGTCTCCCACTATTTGATGTTTTAGGCACATTGAACATATTGTTATTTGAGCCTCGAGTCTTACTGGCATTAACAGCATTATGCTCAACATTGAACTTGGGATTCTTATTTTGCCAATCTCGGTCAAAATCTGCCCTTCTTTTCCTACCCTGACCTAATTCAGGTAATAAATCATTCAACTGATCCTTTTGTTCCTTGCGCTTTTCAAGGTATGACTTAAGACCATTCCCAAAACACCTTCACCCGATTAAGGCAAATATTGTGTTTTGTCTTTAATATCGGACAAAGTCACAAGACCTGAATCATATGATGCAGCCTTACGTCAGACTAAATGAAAAATGCACCAGTCCGACCTGACTGATCTAAAGACTTTGTAGACATTGCGAACAAATCTTTAACAATTTGGCAACATGATTCTTTCTCCTAGTGTTCCAAAGACGGAGAATTTTCAAGCTTCCCAAGCAGTGTACCCATTGTCTGTTGCATATACATGCCAGAAATCACATTCATACGAGACGCCATTTGCCCTTGAAATGAAAGCTTCTCTATTTGTTTTAAAGATTGTGTATGCAATTGCCTATGGCCAGTATCCCACGACTTTACTGCCTTTGGCCCATGGTTCTTTCTCATCATTGGCTCTAGCAAGTCGTCCAAACTAGGAACCTGCAAGAACTCTATAGCACTATCATGTACAGGAAAACAACTCCTGTATTCCTCTCTATAAGCAGAAAGTTTCTCTGGGTGCTGACACCGCCAGAAATTTTCCAAAATAGTAACTTGTGCTTGATCCATAATCAAACCAACACTACCTTTATCATTGTTTGAGGCAATATCCTCGCTAAACAATTCTGACAAAACATTATGTCTAGTATCTGAGCTTAACTCACTATCTTTGTTTACCTCATTTGAAACAGATTTTAACTGTACATGTTTCATAAACCTTTCCCCTTTTCTAGCAACACTACCTGTTGACTGTTCAGCTCTAGCTTCGCTCTCATTGTCTGACTCATTATCAGAGCAAATATCTCCGAGCATATCCCTTTCACATGTATAGATATTTCAGACCTTGCATCGAAATCTGTGTTCCTAGACACTCTAGGAGAACCCAAATCCTCGTCTAGATTCGAAACTATTCGAATAATGGGTCTAAGGGTGTCAGATCTGAGCAAACCTTGCGTATCTCTATTCTGACCCCTTGAATCTGCATTAGTTTCAGATATGGGCATACCTTGTGTATCCCTATTCTGAACTACATTATCGTTATTTGCCCTCTAACATTGGCCAACGATTGCATCATGTTTAAGTCTCAAACTTTTCTAGCAACACTACCTGTTGACTGTTCAACTCTAGCTTGGCTCTCATTGTCTGACTCATTATCAGAGCGAATATCTCCGAGTATATCCCTTTCTATAGGGTTCACATGTATAGATATTTCAGACCTTGCGTCGAAATCTGTGTTTTAGACACTCTAGGAGAACCCAAATCCTCGTCTAGATTCGAAACTAGCGGAATAATGGGTCTAAGGGTGTCAGATCTGAGCAAACCTTGCATATCTCTATTCTGACCCCTTGAATCTGCATTTGTTTCAGATATGGGCATACCTTGTGTATCCCTATTCTGAACTACATTATCGTTATTTGCCCTCTAACATTGGTGATTGCATCATGTTTAAGTCTCAAACTTATTATCAAAATTGTCTTGCAAACCTTTTAGCCTTTGGTCATACTCTTGGTGTAATACCGTCGACTTAGAAGGCTTTTTCTTAGCTTTACCATTCTTGTCATTTCTGGACATTGAACAATCTTTTTTCTCATTTGCAGGTAAAGATGGCATATCTTTGTTTACTTCCGAATTCTCGTGCATCTCGAGATCGGAATCCATACTCAAATAATTTTAAATTTTCAAATTTAACGATATAGTAATAATACTATGTTATTTAAAGAAGTCTTCAATAGAAAAAACTAAATTACTAATTTTGTTGAAAACTTTGCAGCGACGAGAATATCTGTTCGCTAGCTCGCAAAAATTAAAACTGATTAGAATACCTGTATATTTACCTGTATTGGGGTGTGTAACACAGGTAGGGTGATCGGACATCCTAGGGATGGTTTTAATTCTAGATCGCCTAGATGTTTGCGATGAGAACTAGTTAACACGAATTATATTCTAATTAAATAAATGTCAATTTTCACTGGTAGGTATAATGAATATTATTAAAAATCCAAAACACATGAAGAGATCAACTTGCTGTCTTCAACATTAGATTAGTGTCTATGTAATGTGTCCAGATCTAAATCACTGCAGTCTAGAAAAGTTGTGAATACATTTAACATAGACTATCAAGGATCTGAGTGCCATCACCCCCAAAATGACAAAAATGTTAAGGTATAACTATAACTGATCACACTGATGAGGTTCCTCACAAGACTTGCAACAGGCACATGAACAATAGTTTGTCAGATTTAAAAATTTCAGATTTTTAAGTTTCCAGTTAATATGCTTTTTTTGTTTAATACTTAAGTTGAGATAATTACAAAACTAGAAACTGATGGTTAAAGGTCCATGACTTCACAATGAAAGTAGTTATCACATCATAGAAAAACCAATTTTGAGGAATATATTAAAAAGACATAGATTTTGTTTGATTTTCAATTGGTTTTTAGACCTAGAAATGCCTTACAGTTAAACTTTACAATACCGATTATGTTCTTGCAGAAATCACATAATTTTGAAATATTTCAAATTTTTGGTGAAAAAGGACCCTACGCACTTACCTCCTTTTAATTTTAGAATAAATACAGTGGATTTTTGACAAGGTTTAATCTCATAAGTGAAAAGAAATTTTGATTTATTCTAAGAAAAAGAAAAGAGTCTTCCTTTCAAATCCTTCTTATGAGTTGCAGTATATGTTGCCTGTGTAATGCAAAGCAATTTATCAAAAAACATTACAGTTTAGTATTCTTTTTTTGTTTAGAAGATGAAAGTGATATGGTAGATTAAGGTTACATTTTAACTAGCATAATGACTATAAAATGTGCTAATTACTAATTATAAGTCTACGTCTGTATCATATTTTGTTTGAAGGTTATAACTGGTGGTTAAATCTAGTGATTTGGCATCCTCTAGTATAAGTAAGTGTTTTGCATAACAAAAATTTACAGAATTTTAACATAGTATATTAGCAAAGTGACACTAACTTGGTCACAACCATCTTATAATTGTTAAAGTTTGAATTTTTCTCTGGTGTTCATCTCAATCAACCAGAAGATAACCATAACAAATGATAGAATAGAGAAATAAACCTTTCTTACGGCTTTCTTTTAAATATTTATCATATTTTTATTTTATAGTTGTGTAATTATTAGTTAAAGATTAACTGAATATTGTTCCAGTTGACATTTTTGATCTAATTTTTAAGTGCCCTTGGACTTAGAAAATTTTTATTTTAATATCAGTTTTCTTCTAGTTCAGCATGAGGTTTATCAAAATAAACTCTTGAAAGGCTATGCATCTGTACTGGATTACGTTTTTGGTGAAAGAAAGACCTGTTATATCAAACAATTGTCCATAAGTACGTCAATTGGCAAACCCTGTGAATTATCGATGTTAACATATCAGGGTCAATTGACAATTTTGGTCATGTTGACTTATTTGTAGATCTTACTTTGCTGTACATTATTGCTGTTTACAGTTTATCTCTATCTATAATAATATTCAAGATAATAACCAAAAGCTGCAAAATTTCTTAAAATTACTAATTCAGGGCAACAACAACAACGTGTTGCCTGATTGGTCTGAAAATTTAAGGGCAGATAGATCTTGACCTAATGAACAATTTTATCCTCGTCAGATTTGCTCTAAATGCTTTGGTTTCAGAGATATGAGCCAAAAACTGCATTTTACCCTATGTACTATTTTTTAACCATATCGGCCATCTTGGTTCAGAGGAGGGTCATCGGACACATTTTTAAACTAGATACCCTAATGATGATTGTGGACAAGTTTGGTTAATTTTGTCTTAGTAGTTTCAGAGGAAAGATTTTTGTAAAGATTACAAAAATTTACAAAAATGGTTAAAATTGACTATAAAGGGCAATAACTCCATAAAGGGTCAACTGACCATTTTGGTCAAGTTGACTTATTTATAGATCTTACTTTGTTGAACATTATTGCTGTTTACAGTTTATCTCTATCTATAATAATATTCAAGATAATAACCAAAAGCTTCAAAATTTTCTTAAAATTACCAATTTAGTGGCAGCAACCAAACAACAGGTTCTCCGATTCATCTGAAAATTTCAGGGCAGATAGATCTTGACCTAATAAACAATTTTACCCCATGTCAGATTTTCTCTAAATGCTTTGGTTTCAGAGTTATAAGCCAAAATATACATTTTACCCTATGTTCTATTTTTAGCCATGGTGGCCATCTTGGTTGGTTTGGCAGGTCACGGACACAATTTTAAACTAGATACCCCAATGATGATTGTGGTGGCCAAGTTTGGTTAAATTTGGCCCAGTAGTTTCAGAGGAGAAGATTTTTGTAAAAGTTAGACGACAGACTGACGGCAGACGCCAGTGATGAGAAAAGCTCACTTGGCTCTTGGGCCAGGTGTAAAAATTAGGTTAAGATATTCAGATTTGCACATCGCCAAGTTCAAATTAATTTTAAAATGCTATATTGATTCTGTAAGTTTTATAATCTTGGTCAATTTTGGTTCCTTACTCTTGGGATCATTACTCGACAATGGTATGTGTAATTATCAGCATGTTTTGATTCTTCAGGGAAGATAGGTACATTCAAAACACTTATTTATTTGCGATACGTTTCCAATGATTGATTCTTGAAGAGTAATATTTGATCGGGTATAAAAGACTTTAATGAGAGAGAGACTGGTTCAAACAAGACGATTTATAAACTAATTCTTGATTGTTTATTGAGGAAAAACAACTTTAATTACGAATTGTCATGAAGTATAATTTTTCAGACATCCACTTAAAAAAATGTGTTGGAAATAGATGGATATTGAATAGAGCTTGTTTGACGTCAAAGCACATTTGAGATTAAGTATATTGTGCGTTAAAACCCTTTTTTTACTCATTAATCTATTATTGATGCTGATGAATGTGAAAAGAACATGATAATTTGTGGTTGTATTGAATTCTTAAAGGACTCTATGACCTTTATTATTTCCATTCTGGGCTATCATGCCAGTTAGTATGCCAGCTGTGGGACCTTTCCCCATATCAAACATATATCAGTATTATTCTAATCATACAAAAAATGTCAATAAAGTTATGGCATATTCCCCCTTCCACGAAAAGATTTATATTCTGTACTGTCAAACCTCTCTTTACAACGGAAGCAATTCATCTTTTAATCAGTTTTTTTATTTAAATGTTTAGCTATTGATAATATAAAGACATGCAATATTATATATAAGTTAAATACTATCTTAAAAATCATTTATCATTCCTTTAGAATAGACTCTATGGTTCACTCTGTGGTTAAAGTTTTGAAATTTTAATAATTTTCTTAAACTATCCTGGATTTGTACCAAACTTGGACAGAAGCTTGTTTGTGATCATAAGATAGTATCCAGAAGTAAATTTTGTAAAAAAAAGTCCTGTTTTCTGTATTTTACTTATAAATGGACAGTTTTCTACCAGTTAACATTACATTCACTCTGTGGTTAAAGTTTTTAAAATTTTAATAACTTTCTTAAACTATCCTAGTTTCTACCAAACTTGGACAGAAGCTTGTTTGTGATCATAAATAGTATCCAGAGTAAATTTTGTAAAAAAATCCTGTTTTCCGTGTTTACTTATAAATGGACTTAGTTTTCTGCCAGTTAACATTACATTCACTCTGTGGTCAAAGGTTTTAAAATTTTAATAACTTTCTTAAACTATCCTGGATTTGTACCAGACTTGGACAGAAGCTTGTTTCCTGTTTTTCCGTATATAACATAAATGGATTTATTATTGATTATTCGGGCGGTGAGCTTTAGCCATCACTGGTGTCTGTGGTCATCGTCTGGTGTAAAATTATTCAAACATCTTCTCCTCTGAAACTACTGAACCAATTCCAACCAAACTTAAGCTGAATGATCCTTAGGGTATGTAGAATAAAGATTATGTTTTATTTTCTGTTTCATCAAAAACATAGCTGCCATGGCTAAAATTAGAACACAGGGTAAAATGCAGTTTTGGCTTATATCTCAAACACTTAAGCAATTAGAGCAAATCTGATGAGAGGTTAAAATGTTCATTAGGCCAAGTTCTATCAGCCATGAAATTTTCAGATGAATCTAACAGTCCATTGTTGGGTTGCTGCCACTAAATTGGTAATTTTAAGGAATTTTGCAGTTTTTGGTTATAATCTTGAATATTATTAATGATAAAGATAAACTGTGAACAGCAAAAATGTTCAGCAAAGTAAGATCTACAAATAAGTTTAATATGACCAAAATTGTCAATTGTTATAAAGTTATTGCCCTTTAGGACAATTTTACACAATTTGTTTATCATGTTTTCTAACTTTAAAAATCTTCTCTGAACTACTGAACCAATTCAACCAAACTTAAGCTGAATGATCCTTAGGGTATCTATAATAAAGTTGTGTTTTATTTTCTGTTTCGTCAAAAAACATGGCCACCATGGCTAAAAATAGAACATAGGGGTAAAATGCAGTTTTTGGCTTATATCTCAAAAACCAAAGCAGTTTGAGCAAATCGGACACGGAGTAAAAGTGTTCATTAGGTGAAGTTCTATCAGCCCTGAAATTTTCAGATGAATCTGATAACCCATTGTTGGGTTGCTGCCACTAAATTGGTAATTTTAAGGAAATTTTGCAGTTTTTGGTTATTATCTTGAATAGTATTAATGATAAAAATCAACTGTAAACAGCAAATATGTTCAGCAAAGTAAGATCCACAAATAAGTTTATATGACCAAAATTGTCAATTGACCCATTAAGGAGTATTGCCCTTTGAGGACAATTTTACACAATTTGCTTATCATGTTTTCTAACTTTAAAAAATCTTCTCCTCTGAAACCACTGAACCAATTCCAACCAAACTTAAGCTGAATGATCCTTAGGGTATGTAGAATAAAGATTATGTTTTATTTTCTGTTTCGTCAAAAAACATGGCTGCCATGGCTAAAATTAGAACACAGGGGTAAAATGCAGTTTTTGGCTTATATCTCAAACACTTAAGCAATTAGAGCAAATCTGATGAGAGGTTAAAATGTTCATTAGGCCAAGTTCTATCAGCCATGAAATTTTCAGATGAATCTAACAGTCCATTGTTGGGTTGCTGCCACTAAATTGGTAATTTTAAGGAATTTTGCAGTTTTGGTTATAATCTTGAATATTATTAATGATAAAGATAAACTGTGAACAGCAAAATATTCAGCAAAGTAAGATCTACAAATAAGTTTATATGACCCAAATTGTCAAAATGTGTCCTTAGAAGTTATTCCTGCTTAAAGACAATTTTTCACAATTTGTTCATCTAGTTTGCTTACTTTAAAAATCTTCTCCTTGAAACTGCTGAATCAATTTCAGCCAAACTTGGGCTGAATGAGTTTCAGTCTGTGGTTAAAGTTTTGAAATTTTAATAATTTTCTTAAACTATCCTGGATTTGTACCAAACTTGGACAGAAGCTTGTTTGTGATCATAAGATAGTATCCAGAAGTAAATTTTGTAAAAAAAAGTCCTGTTTTCTGTATTTTACTTATAAATGGACTTAGTTTTCAGTTAAAAAGCGAGACATAGCGATTACACAGCGTTTCCACAAATATTCACTCTGTGGTTAAAGTTTTTGAAATTTTAATAACTTTCTTAAACTATCCTGGATTTCTACCAAACTTGGACAGAAGCTTGTTTGTGATCATAAGATAGTATCCAGAAGTAAATTTTGTAAAAAAAAAAATCCTGTTTTTCCGTATTTTACTTATAAATGGACTTAGTTTTTCTGCCAGTTAACATTACATTCACTCTGTGGTCAAAATTTTAAAAAATTTTAATAACTTTCTTAAACTATCCTGGATTTGTACCAGACTTGGACAGAAGCTTGTTTATGATCAAAAGCTATTATCTAGAAGGAAATTTGGTAAAAATTTATTTCCTGTTTTTCCGTATATAACTCATAAATGGATTTATTATTAATTATTCGGAACGGTGAGCTTTAGCCATCACTTGGTGTCTGTGGTCGTCCGTCTGGTGTAAACTATTTCAAACATCTTCTACTCTGAAACTACTGAACTAATTCCAACCAAACTTAAGCTTAATGATCCTTAGGGTATCTAGAATAAAGTTTGTGTTTTATTTTCTGTTTCGTCAAAAAACATGGCCTCTATGGCTAAAATAGAACATAGGGGTAAAATGCAGTTTTTGGCTTTTATCTCAAAAACCAAAGCAGTTAAAGCAAATCTGACATGGGGTCAAAGTGTTCATTAGGTAAAGTTCTATCAGCCCTGAAATTTTCAGATGAATCTAATAACCCATTGTTGGGTTGCTGACACTAAATTGGTAATTTTAAGGAAATTTTGCAGTTTTTGGTTATTATCTTGAATAGTATTAATGATAAAGATAAACTGTAAACAGCAAATATGTTCAGCAAAGTAAGATCTACAAATAAGTTTAATATGACCAAAATTGTCAATTGACCCCTTAAAGTTATTGCCCTTTAAGGACAATTTTACACATTTTGTTTATCATGTTTTCTAACTTTAAAAAATCTTCTCTGAAACCACTGAACCAATTCCAACCAAACTTAAGCTGAATGATCCTTAGGGTATCTATAATAAAGTTGTGTTTTATTTTCTGTTTCGTCAAAAAACATGGCCACCATGGCTAAAAATAGAACATAGGGGTAAAATGCAGTTTTTGGCTTATATCTCAAAAACCAAAGCAGTTTGAGCAAATCGGACACGGAGTAAAAGTGTTCATTAGGTGAAGTTCTATCAGCCCTGAAATTTTCAGATGAATCTGATAACCCATTGTTGGGTTGCTGCCACTAAATTGGTAATTTTAAGGAAATTTTGCAGTTTTGGTTATTATCTTGAATAGTATTAATGATAAAAATAAACTGTAAACAGCAAATATGTTCAGCAAAGTAAGATCCACAAATAAGTTTATATGACCAAAATTGTCAATTGACCCATTAAGGAGTATTGCCCTTTGAGGACAATTTTACACAATTTGCTTATCATGTTTTCTAACTTTAAAAATCTTCTCCTCTGAAACTACTGAACCAATTCCAACCAAACTTAAGCTGAATGATCCTTAGGGTATCTAGAATAAAGATTATGTTTTATTTTCTGTTCCATCAAAAACATGGCTGCCATGGCTAAAATTAGAACACAGGGTAAAATGCAGTTTTGGCTTATATCTCAAACACTTAAGCAATTAGAGCAAATCTGATGAGAGGTTAAAATGTTCATTAGGCCAAGTTCTATCAGCCATGAAATTTTCAGATGAATCTAACAGTCCATTGTTGGGTTGCTGCCACTAAATTGGTAATTTTAAGGAATTTTGCAGTTTTGGTTATTATCTTGAATATTATTAATGATAAAGATAATTTGTGAACAGCAAAATGTTCAGCAAAGTAAGATCTACAAATAAGTTAATATGACCCAAATTGTCAAATGTGTCCTTAAGAAGTTATTGCCCTTTAAAGACAATTTTCACAATTTGTTCATCTAGTTTGCTTACTTTAAAAATCTTCTCCTTGAAACTGCTGAATCAATTTCAGCCAAACTTGGGCTGAATGAGTTTCAGAGTATCTTGTATAAGTTTTGTATTTTATTTTCATGTACGTCAAGAAACATAGCCGCTATGGCTAAAATGGAACATAAGGGTAAAATGTATTTCTTTGCTTTTGAAGAAAATATGACAGATACAAAGAACATTTCAAAGGAATTTTTAAGCCACTCATTAATATATATTAAAAAGCAAAAATAATCATTGATGAAAGATTTAAGCAAAAAATTACAGGTGAGCGATTCAGGCTCTTGAGAGCCTCTTGTTCTTCCAGTTAACATTACATACAGTCTGTAGTTAAAGTTTTTAAAATTTTAATAACTTTCTTAAACTATCCTGGATTTGTACCAAACTTGGACAGAAGCTTGTTTATGATCTAAAGCTAGTATCTAGAAGGAAATTTTGTAAAAATTTATTTCCTGTTTTTCTGTATATAACTTATAAATGGACTTAGTTTTTCTTCCAGTTAACATTACATACAGTCTGTAGTTAAAGTTTTTAAAGCATGTATTAGATTCATAAACCATTCTGGATTTTTACCAAACTTGGACAGAAGTTTCTTACAATCAAAAGATAGTACCTATAGGAAAATTTTTGATAAATTTTTCCCCATTTTTGTTGAGCCTGTGACTAGCAGCAAAAGTAGGCGAGACATTGGGTTCTGCGGAACCCTTACGAATTTTTACCAAACTTGGACAGAAGCTTCTTACAATCAAAAGATAGCGTCTAGAGGAAAATTTTTAATAATTTTTTCCCCATTTTTGTTGAGCCTGCGACAAAAAAAGCGAGACATAGTGATCCTACATTCCGTCGGCGGCAGCGGCGGCGTCCACAAATATTCACTCTGTGGTTTTTCTTAAACTATCCTGGATTTTTAACAAACTTGGACAGCAGCTTGTTTATGATCATAAGATAGTATCCAGAAGTAGATTTTGTAAAAAAAAAATCCAGTTTTCCATATATTACTTATTAATGGACTTAGTTTTTCTGCCAGTTATAGATTTGATTGCATACTGTATTCATTTTAGCTCACCTGGCCCAAAGGGCCAAGTGAGCTTTTCTCATCACTTGGCGTCCGTCGTCCGTCGTCGTCCGTCGTCGTCCGTCGTCGTCCGTCGTCCGTTAACTTTTACAAAAATCTTCTCCTCTGAAACTACTTGGCCAAATTTAACCAAACTTGGCCACAATCATCATTGGGGTATCTAGTTTAAAATTGTGTCCGTGACCCGTCAACCAACCAAGATGGCCGCCATGGCTAAAAATAGAACATAGGGTAAAATGTAGATTTTGGCTTATATCTCTGAAACCAAAGCATTTAGAGCAAATCTGACATGGGGTAAAATTGTTGATCAAGTCAAGATCTATCTGCCCTGAAATTTTCAGATGAATCGGACAATGGGTTGTTGGGTTGCTGCCCCTGAATTAGTAATTTTAAGGATTTTTTTCCGTTTTCGGTTATTATCTTGAAAATTATTATAGATAGAGATAAACTGTAAACAGCAATAATGTTCAGCAAAGTAAGATCTACAAATAAGTCAACATGATCAAAATGGTCAGTTGACCCTTAAGGAGTTATTGCCCTTTAAAGTAATTTTTACCAATTTTTGTAAATTTTGTAATCTTTACAAAATCTTCTCCTCTGAAACTACTGGACCAAATTCAACCAAACTTAGCCACAATCATTATTAGGGTATTTAGTTTAAAAAATGTGTGCGGTGACCCAGCCAACCAACCAAGATGGCTGCCATGGCTAAAAATAGAACATAGGGGTAAAATGTAGATTTTGGCTTGTAACTCTGAAACCAAAGCATTTAAAGCAAATCTTACAGGGATTAACTTGTTTATCAAATAAATATCTATCTGCCCTCAAATTTTCAGATGAATTGGACAACTGGTTGTTGGGTTGCTGCCCCTGAATTGGTAATTTTAAGGAAATTTTGCCGTTTTGGTTATTATCTTGAAAATTATTACAGATAGAGATAAACTGTAAACAGCAATAATGTTCAGCAAAGTAAGATCTTCAAATAAGTCAACATGATCAAAATGGTCAGTTGACCCTTAAGGAGTTATTGCCCTTTAAAGTAATTTTTCCCAATTTTTGTAAATTTTGTAATCTTTACAAAATCTTCTCCTCTGAAACTACTGGACCAAATTCAACCAAACTTAGCCACAATCATTATTAGGGTATTTAGTTTAAAAATGTGTGCGGTGACCCAGCCAACCAACCAAGATGGCTGCCATGGCTAAAAATAGAACATAGGGGTAAAATGTAGATTTTGGCTTGTAACTCTGAAACCAAAGCATTTAAAGCAAATCTTACAGGGATTAACTTGTTTATCAAGTAAATATCTATCTGCCCTCAAATTTTCAGATGAATTGGACAACTGGTTGTTGGGTTGCTGCCCTGAATTGGTAATTTTAAGGAAATTTTGCCGTTTTGGTTATTATCTTGAAAATTATTACAGATAGAGATAAACTGTAAACAGCAATAATGTTCAGCAAAGTAAGATCTTCAAATAAGTCAACATGATCAAAATGGTCAGTTGACCCTTAAGGAGTTATTGCCCTTTAAAGTAATTTTTCCCAATTTTTGTAAATTTTGTAATCTTTACAAAATCTTCTCCTCTGAAACTACTGGACCAAATTCAACCAAACTTAGCCACAATCATTATTAGGGTATTTAGTTTAAAAATGTGTGCGGTGACCCAGCCAACCAACCAAGATGGCTGCCATGGCTAAAAATAGAACATAGGGTAAAATGTAGATTTTGGCTTGTAACTCTGAAACCAAAGCATTTAAAGCAAATCTTACAGGGATTAACTTGTTTATCAAGTAAATATCTATCTGCCCTCAAATTTTCAGATGAATTGGACAACTGGTTGTTGGGTTGCTGCCCTGAATTGGTAATTTTAAGGAAATTTTGCCGTTTTGGTTATTATCTTGAAAATTATTACAGATAGAGATAAACTGTAAACAGCAATAATGTTCAGCAAAGTAAGATCTTCAAATAAGTCAACAAGACCAAAATGGTCAGTTGACCCTTAAGGAGTTATTGCCCTTTATAATCAATTTTAACAATTTTCATTAATTTCGTAAATTTTGGTAAGTTTTACAAAATGTTTTCCTTTTGTAATCTTCTTTTCTGAAACTGCAGTAGAAAATCAATATAGAAAACAATCTACTAATGTACTGGCAATAAAAATAATTGATAATTCTATAACATGAAAAAAAACCACATTAATACCTGATGATGGTGTTTCTTTCTTTACATTGAAAATGATGTCACAACTATAATCCCGAACAATAGGTCGAATGTCAGATATGTTTCAGTACTTTGGCTTCATTTTCTACAGATTCAAGTGCAAATGATGCTTGAATTCCTACACTAATTTATACAGACTTCATCCCCTTTCACAGGTAATGCCTGCCTCATATTATATTTAAAACTTTAATAGAATATCAGAAATTTTGAGAGAAAATTAATCAACGATGCAAGATCTAAAACTTAATTAATATTGTTCAAATTATCAATTAACTATTAAAAAAAAATTCTCATTAAAAAATATAGTTCTTCATTTTATATTTTATCAGAAATTTAGGGAAAAAATTGAATTTAATTGTGTCCCTTGTTCTCATTTCCTGGGATAAATCCAATACAAATTAAAGTATTGGTATTGAATTAATAATTAAGAAATATTTCAAACCTTACCATTTTCTTCACAAGAATGAAGACCATATTTTCAGTGTCATGAGTATCAGTCATCATATTTGTTGTACTTTGTTGTTTAAAAGTTGAATACAAAAAGATCAACAAAGCAATTCAAAACCACTTGAATTTTGCAACAACAAATGAGAGTTTTAACGACCTCAGCTGGCTATACAACCCTTGCACAATCAACTGAATTTTGCAGAAATTATTAATAGGAAAGATTGCCCTTAAATGATAATTTTTATTACCTTTTTGTTTTTGGGGTTAGCAACAACAAAACTTCACAACAAACTTTCTCATCACTTGCATTTCTCGTTAGATAAATTTTACAAAAATTCTCCCCTGAAACTACTGTCAAATTAAACCAAACTTGGTTTAAATCACCACTAGGATATCCAGGGACCACTGTGTATGATGACCCTCCTGCCAACATGGCACACATGGCTGAAATAAAATGCACTTTTTAGTCTTATATCTCTGAAACTAAACGACAGTACAACAGTTGCATTTATCATGCATCAATTGTAAATAAAAATATCAGGTGAGCGACACAGGGTCCTTGGAGCCTCTAGTTTACAAGCATAACTTTTTCATACATTTCAAACATTTTATTTCATTAACTGTAAACCTATTATGTGCATTCCCCTATCACACTGAAAACATAGACAACAGCAAAAGTAGGGGAGACTCTGGGTTCCGCGGAACCCTTACAAATTTTTTATTTAAGATTTATATCTAAGGTTTATATCATTAATATCTTGGACATATTTCAAAATTGGTGCAGATCAACTATTTTTAAAAGAGTTCAGTTCCTTGAAATATTGATTTTATGGTAAATTGCATTGTAAGCATTCTCACGTGTACAATTCTTGCCAGATTTTTCTCAAACTTATCAGTTGTTTATAAAAGCAATGTTTGGGACAAGTTCGAAAATAAGTCCAAATATTAATTATATGGAAAATTGCATTGTATTAAGTGCTTAAACCTACATTTCTCTAAGATATTTATAAAATGTTTTAAAGAACCAAAAAGGAATTAACTTCTTTTAGTTGTTGCCCTTGAACAGATTAAATATATGCAATGCTCGGGATATTGGAAGTCTGTTCTTTAATTGTAGATCTTATGAAATCATCCATTATATAAGAGTAGATTTAATCAGAAAGACATGATGGTATTGTAGATCTTGTGAGAACATACATGGTGAAGGTGTTAATTTCATGAGATCATCCATGATGTAAGTGTAGATCTTGTAATTACATCCATTTTGTAAGTGAAGATCTCATGAGATCATCCATGATGTACGTGTAGATTTTGTGAGAAGATCCATGGTTTAAGTGTAGATCTCATAAGATCATCCATGATGTAAGCGTAGATTTTGTGAGATCATACATGGTGTAAGTGTAGATCTCATAAGATCATCAATGATGTAAGTGTAGATCTTGTGAGAACATACATGGTGTAAGTGTAGATCTATGAGAACATCCCTGGTGTAAGTTTAGATCTTGTGAGAAGATCCATGGTTTAAGTGTAGATCTAATAAGATCATCCATGATGTAAGTGTAGATCTTTTGAGAACATCCATGGTGTAAGTGTAGATCTTGTGAGAACATCCATGATGTAAGTGTAGATCTTGTGAGAACATCCATGATGTAAGTGTAGATCTCATGAAAACATCCATGGTGTAAGTATAGATCTCACCAGAACATCCATGATGTAAGTATAGATCTCACCAGAACATCCATGATGTGAGTGTAGATCTTGTGAGAAAATCCATGGTGTGAGTGTAGATCTTGTGAGAACATCCATGGTGTAAGTGTAGATCTTGTGAGAACATCCATGGTGTGAGTGTAGATCTTGTGAGAACATCCATGTTGTGAGTGTAGATCTTGTGAGAACATCCATGGTGTAAGTGTATATCTTGTGAGAACATACATGTTGTGAGTGTAGCTTTTACAAGACAAAGATTTGATTTAATTATAGATCTTGAGACAACATCAATGATGTAAGTGTAAATCTCATAAAATGGAAAGACATAAAGTAATTGTAGATCTCGCAAACATCCATACTGTGCGATGCGTTTTTAGTTCTTTCAATGTTTACTCTCTGTTTACCGAAATCACATATATTAAAAATTTGTAAGGGTTCCACGGAACCCAGTGTCTCGCCTACTTTGTCTATGTTTTCAGTGTGATAGGGGAATGCACATAATAGATGTTTTTAAAACTTTAACTGCAGACTGTATGTTATGTTAACTGGAAAAAAAACTAAGTCCATTTATAATTTATATATGGAAAAACAGGAAATAAATTTTTACAAAATTTCCTTCTAGATACTAGCGTTTGATCATAGACAAGCTTCTGCTCAAGTTTGATACAAATCCAGGATAGTAAGAAAGTTATTAAAATTTTAAAAACTTTAACCACAGAGTAAATGTAATGTTAACTGGCAGAAAAACTAAGTCCATTTATAAGTAAAAATACGGAAAAACAGGATTTTTTTTTTACAAAATTTATTTCTAGATACTATCTAATGATCATAAACAAGCTTCTGCTCAAGTTTGATACAAATCCAGGATAGTAAGAAAGTTATTAAAATTTTAAAAACTTTAACCACAGAGTAAATGTAATGTTAACTGGCAGAAAAACTAAGTCCATTTAGAAGTAAAATATGGAAAAACAGGATTTTTTTTTTACAAAATTTATTTCTAGATACTATCTTATGATCATAAACAAGCTTCTGTCCAAGTTTGGTAGAAATCCAGGGTAGTTGAAGAAAGTTATTAAAATTTCAAAAACTTTAACCACAGAGTGAATATTTGTGGATGCCGCCGACGCTGACGCCGACGACTGAATGTAGGATCACTATGTCTTGCTTTTGCAACAAAAGTCGCAGGCTCGACAAAAATGTAATGTACATATATGGTTCACATTTTTGCTTTATATGACATCAAGCTTAAATATCTGGTTGTCCCATACTGTTAGATATGTTTTCAGTTCCTTGATGTTCTACCTCCTGTTTAGCAAATGGAAATATGATCTGTCATCTATATTTGAGGTAGGGGATAATTGTAAGGTGTAGCTTATCCATTAGAACTTTCATGGTTCTTTGGTTAATGTGTTAAGTTTTTGTGATTAGGTCTGTTTTTTAAGATACTATAAGCCATAGGTCAGCTATATTTCGTGTATGAAATGATTGTTAGGTGACTGACTACATGTCTGTCTGGCATGGTTGTCTGACCTTTACCTTATTTTCATGGTTCATGGTGAATTTTATGTTTTTGTGGTTTGGTCTTTTTTCAGGTACTATTACCAATAGGTCAACTATATGTTTGATATGGAATGATTACAAAATGTACATGTGCATCTGGCATTGTTCCTATAACCTTGACCTCATTGTTATTGTCTGTTGGTTATGTTAAGTTTTTGTGGTTATGACTCTATTTCTAAGATATTATAAGCAATATTTGAACTATACTTTGTGTATGGAATGATTGTGAGGTTTACATGTCCACTTGGCAAGTTTCATCTTAACTTGATCACATTTTCATGCATCACTGATATTTTTTCTTCACAGGAGTATATCATAAAGGGTTGCAAATGACATATAATGCAGTGCAAATGTTTGTCTTTGGACTGTTTTATTTGGTGAACAAGGCTTGACAGGGTATGGGAAGCCATCAAACAGCTCAAACTTTTTGAAGTTTCAAAATAGATTTTCTGCATTTTATAGCTCGTTTAGCTGCCAAAGCGCCATCTTCTTTTCAAATCTGACCGAAACATTAGTTAATTTTATGCATTAACACAAGGTGAGCAATACATTGCGCCACACAAACATATTTAACCCTGCCACATTCTCTATGTGCTTGTCCCATGTCAGGAGCCTGTAATGACCGCAAAAAATTTGTGTTCGTATATTGCTTTCAATTCATCGTCCGCATCATTGTCAGCATCCGAAGACATTTATAACTCTAGTTTAATTGAATGGATCTCTATGAAATTTAACCAAAAGGTTCAATACCACAAAAGGAAGGTTGGGATTGTATTTGGGGGTGATGGTCCCAACCGTTTAGGAATTAGGGGCCAAAAAGGGGCCCAAAACAAGCACTTTTGTCTTGCCTTGACGGAGTCAAAAAGCAAGACATAGGTATGCTGTTTCCGGTGTCGGCAGCATCAACAATGTATTAGTTTGTGATTAGGTCTAGTTCATGGTGAACCACTAGTGGTAGGTCAATGATATTTGGTATGCAGTTGTATTAGCATTGGCACATCTCATTACCATGGAGATTATTTGGCCCCGCCCCCTCAGTCAAGGTCTGTTGACTTTGAAACTTTTCATAGTTTACATGTATTAGTTTGTGATTAGGTCAGTGATATTTGGTATGCAGTTGTATAAGCATTGTCATATCTCATTTCCATGGAGATTATTTGGCTCCGCCCCCTTAGTCATGGTCTATAGACTTTGAACATTTTGCTAAGTTAACATGTATTAGTTTGCGATTAGGTCAGTTCAAGGGGAACCATTAGTGGTAGGCCAATGTTAATTGGTGTTCAGTTGTATAAGCATTAGCACATCTCATTTCCATGGAGAATATTTGACCCCGCCCCCTCAGTCATGGTCTATTGACTTTGAAACTTTTGCTTAGTTTACATGTATTAGTTTGTGATTAGATCAGTTTAAGATGAACTGCTAATGTTAAGTCAATGATATTTGGTATGCAAATGTATTGGCATTTGCAAGTATCGTTCCATGGAGATTATATAGCCCCACCCTGATCATGGTTCATTGACTTTGAAACTTTTACATAGTTTACAAGTTAATGTTTGTGTTTAGGTTTGTTTAAAGGGAACAACATATAATAAGTCAATGGTATTTGGTATGCAGTTGTATTAGCATTGGCACATCTCATTCCATGGAGATTGTTTAGCCATGTACCTTCAGTCATGGTTCATCGACTTTGAATATTTGCATAACTTACATGTTAAAGTATTGCTATTTTAATTTCAACAATTGCATTATCAAAATAACAAAATGGCGAGACATATCTCTGTGATAACAGTTTATTCTAGTTTCAGAACAATAACTTGTGTATTAGTATTTTGATTGCTCTGAAATTGTACCACAAGGTTCAATACCACAAGTAGAAGGTTGGGATTCATTTTGGGGGTAATTGCCCAAACCGTTCAGGAATTAGGGGCCAAAACAAGCATTTTTTCTAGTTTTCAGACAATAACTTGTGTTTTAGTGTATGGATGTCTCTTAAATTGTACCACATTTTACAAAAAGAAAATTTTTTTGGAGGGGGGAGGGAGGGGGTCAATTTCTTTTTCCTCAAGATTTAAGAAATTATCAATTTTCCCCCCAAAAAATTGGGGGTCACAATTTATTTTGCTAATTCTTTGTGAATAGTCTGAAAACAGATTTACTAAGTATTGCGCAACAGCACAGTGTATTGCACAACAGCAAGAAATCTTCAATTGAATATAAATTCAAATCATATAACCAATTTCAATTTCTGTGACTACATTTATTTTGTGTCAGAAACCTATAATGTGTCAAATATTTAATTACAATCCAAATTCAGACCTGTATCAAGCTTGAATATTGTGTCCATTTTTGCCCCAACTGTTCAGGGTTGGACCTCTGCGGTCGTATCCAGCTACGCTCGGTGAAGCACATTTATTTCCTTATAGTTTTGTATATGAATCAGATCATTAGTTTTCATGTTGAATTGTTTTACATTTGTCATTTTGCCTTCGGGCCCTTTATATAGATATAGGAAGATGTGGTGTGAGTGCCAATGAGACAACTCTCCATCCAAATAACAATTTATAAAAGTAAACCATTATAGGTCAATTTACGGCCTTCAACACGGAGCCTTGGCTCACACGAACAACAAGCTATAAAGGGCCCCAAAAGTACTAGTGTAAAACCATTCAAGCGGTAAAACCAACGGTCTAGTCTATATGAAAACGAAACGAGAAACACGTATAAATTACATAAACAAACGACAACTACTGTACATCAGATTCCTGACATAGGACAGGTGCAAACATTTGCAGCGGATTAAACGTTTAATGGTACCAAACCTTCTCCTTTTTCTGAAACAATAGCATAACATCACAACATAGAAAACACAAGATAAAACATCAATTGGAAGGCTTAACTCAATCAAAACGTAAATTAACACACTATGAACCAATAAATTGATCTGTGACACCTGAAAGTAAATACATAGCTTGTTTTGTGTTATTGGTTTTGCTCATTGTTGAAGGCTGTACGGTGACCTATAGTTGCTTACTTCTACGTCATTTGGTCTCTGATGGAGAGTTGTCTCATTGGCAATCATACCACATCTTCTGATTTTTATAATACATGCTCCTTTGATTTTTCATCACCTGGTGTAGTAATGAAATGTTTTAGTGATGATGAAAATGAACATTTTTTTTGAATGACTGAAATGTAAAAGAAAAAATATGTGAGACCAGATTTGGAAAGTAAACAAGATGTGTTTCAAGTGGCTATGACCATAAACTACCATAAACCAAAACTTTAACCTACATATCTATGTTCAAGGAACCATAAAATCTGGTTCAAAACCCTAATTTGGCATAAATATTTAATACAGTTCACTTCATCATTAACATATGTACATATGTACTAAGTTTCAAGTTGATGTGACCAAAAACTACACCTTAAACTAAAACTTTAACCTGATATAGAACCTACAAACACACAGACCAGACAACATAATGTCCCTCTACTATCATAGATTGGACATAAAAAACAATAAGTTTCCATTTCACTGTAAAAAGTCTGTGCTCAAATATAAGCTTTGGAACTGTGTGTGAAGTTACCTTATGTCTAAGAATAAATAAGAGTCAACATTGGTAGGATGGACATTTATTTACAACATGATCACATTATGGTTGTATCACAGGGACTGAAGTTTAAAATGACAATATTTAAATATCTATATATAAACTATATATACATCTAATATGTTCTATAACAGTGACAATGTATTTAGTGGTCAGATGGGATATTATACATCAAAAGTTCATTTTAGATGAGAAGTTTTCAACTTTTTTTCTATTTACAATACATGTAGTAGAGCTTCTCACACAGAATTCAGAGGCAAAATGTACAAAGATAACAGCATGTTGTATTTTAGAAATCTGTAGGCATGAGTAAAGGATCTACATGTATGTAATTCAGAGAATCCTTGCATTGGTGAATATTTACTGTTGTTAAAATTTTGGTCACATTTTGTAAATTTTTGATAATCAAATTCAGTTTAGAAGCTACTCCTTCTTTATAAAATGTAGATGAAGTTAGAGGTGTTTAATTACACCTTCCTAAATTCCTATACATTTTCATATTATTACAGAGTTTGCTGAATGTTAGCTGAATTTTGTTCACATGACATAAGAAAATATAGCTATAGCTTCTGTCAGCAAGATGTCAGGTTTTTTCACTAAAATATATAGTATCTTACAGAGTTTTAGTGTAATCAAATCAATGTAAATAATATACATTTTTAATGATATGTATAAAAGAATTTTTTTTAAATAACAGTGTTATGAACCAAAAAATTTCTCAGTGAGATTAATATCTGAATTATTTCCTTGATAAAGATAGATTTATTTCCCTTGAATTATAAGTTGACCTAAACACAGGTTTTTAGGGGATACAGAATCAAACAAATACATTTCAGTGTTATTTTTAACAAAAGTTTCCCTATAATTTTCCTTACGAAGGGTTAATATTTTATTTGTACATGAAAATCAATCAATCGTAATTTGCAATGTTCTCATACTAAAGTTTTTCATTTAAAAGATTAATAAAACATTTAGTGTACTTGTACGAACATTACTATAACTTTCTGCAAAATGAGCAGTTGCCTATAACAAGTCTGCTATTATAAGGGGTGAATTTGGTGCCCATAGGAATACCTACAGCCTATCAATAAACTTCATTGCCAAAACATTCATAGATATTGTCAAGGAGAAAATTTACAGCTTCAATCATCTATAGTAGGCAAAATGAGCAGTTGCCTAGAATGACTTTTTGTTTATATCCTGCCACAGATATTTTTAGATATAGTCTCAATTAAATTTTGACTTGAAAATTTGAAGGATTCACTTTTGACAAGTATCTAATTATTTGAAATAAAGCTAAATTTAAGAGAATCCGAAAGTAAGGAAATAACATAGATCCCAAGTGGAAATCATTGTCAGTATTACCACTTTAATGTCTCATAAGGAGATACCAAGCATACAGTTTTTTTTTTTTTCCCTTCCATGTTAGCAGGCAAATACACATATATATTACATCTCGGCTTTGTTATATTTCAGTGTTACTGATATACTGTGTATATATTCATTATTATTCATTGGATACCAATTTTTGTTGATTTCATTTTTAGAGACAAACCAGAATTTAAAAGTTCAAAGGAATATGAATTTCCTATAGGCTTGTATGGAAACTTGTATGCAAATCCATGAAATCAAGTTACCATGAAAATACGATTTTTCTTAAATTCATGAAAATTGGTACCCACCAAAATAAATGAATGCACAGCTTAAGTGATTATTGTTGTATTACAAAATGTTCCTTATTCATACTTTTTTTTTAAACTTAATAATCCCATTTTATGTAACGATTCAACAATATAGGTTACCCCAGATTCTTGAAACAAAAGCAAAATTTAAATGCAACAGACAACAGTATCACATATTTAAGAGGTACATAAAAAAGATAGCAACTTTTAAAGTTTCACTCCCTGAAATCTTTCACAATAAGCAAATGAAATGATAATCGCCTCAACGTTTTTTTTCCCCTTAGGTTTCATTTTCAGTTTCCTTTTCGCAATCTTCTATAAGTGCTGTTTTATGGTTGCCGTTATGGTTGCTTCTGTCGGTCTTTAACAGTAAATCTGGTGGGTTTGTCTTAGACGTCATTGTAATGCTGTTTGTCTGACTGCTGCTGTTACGGGTAATGGAATGTCCAGATTTAAAGTTAACCAGAAGCAAGACGTTGCCGTTTCTTCTTCGGAGATTCTTGATCCAACGTTGTACCATCCAACGCATAACGTAGCGAAACTTCTTGTTGATGGCACAGTAAAATACAAAGTTCAAAGACAAATTACACCAGACAAGAACATTGGCTACATATTGCAGAATTAAGTAAAAGTTTGACAAGGCAAATTGATTTAATGGTTGGTTCCCACCAAACAATGCATATGCAATTCTTTTGTTGGAGAATGCTGATGGTATTATGCAGACGATAAAGAGACAGACTATACTGATGAGAGTTACGGTTAGTCTGACTTGTTCTCTGTACCATGTGGCCTCTTTGTTGTTACGGATCTGTAGGATTTCTCTTTCTTTCCGTGCCCTCATTACGGCATAGACAAGATATGCATTGGCCGTGCTGAGAATTATAAGTGGAACAAAGTGAATGATGATGCTATAGAACCAGCGGATTCTATAGTAGTGTTCACTGTGTCTGAAATCCGTAGAAACTCTTGTGTACTGATCTGTTGTGTTTGCTATTGGTTCTACTCTCAATAAAAGAAAGTGCGGAATGTTTATGACAAACATAATGCTAATAATTAATGCATTTTTCATTTTTGCACTGGCTCGATCACACATGGCTTTCGCCCACAGTGGATACCGTACAAAGAGAAAACGTTCAATAGTTAGAACCACAGTTATCCAGACGCTGGAATTGGTACAAACATTTACCAATGGAAGATAAATATAGGCATCATAAAACTTCCAGAAGTATTCTTTTCTCTGGTAAGAACCCACCATGAAAATGAATGAAAATGACAGTGCTCCCAAATCGGTCAGAGCTAGTCCAGTTAAATATGTATATGGGGACTCTTTGAGTTGACGCTGTGTCAAAACTAACAAGTTCATAATGTTGCACAAGATACCTATTGCACAAATGGTTGGTCCAATATATTTATAGCATATTTTGCCAACTTTGAGAGCCAGCGCTATATCTGGTACCCAGACTGTTTCATTGCTGACCATAGATGGCGTTGTAAAGTTTCCCATAACATGATGTGTATCGTTAGCCTCTGAGATGAACTGGTACAGAGGGGTAACAGTGTCTAAATGACTAGTTAAAGTTGTATTCAACATTTTTGAAAATAGTGGATTTATCTTCTATTCAGTCAATGGCAACCATTGAATACCATCTCAAATCTGTGAATAGAAAATAAAAATATCAGTAAAGAGTATTAAAATACTAGATTTTAAAAGGTACTCTTGCAGACTGTAGTAAACTGTACTCTCTGATTCTTCACATTTTACCTACAAAATGATTATGAAGGACTCACTGAATTATTTTATGTATGTCCCTGCCATATGCTTGAAGCTGAAGTTTTTCTGTTTTTTGTTATATAACCACAATTGTCAGGATAATATAAAAGAAATTTTATCTGCATTTTCCTTGCCTCACTTGGTACATGTACAAGTAAAAAGTGTTGTGATCCTGGTTTTGTCATCTTAGACACATAAAAGCATTGAACAAAAAATTGCCATTGTCTGCAATCCTGCAATAGTTTTTATCTCTTCTGTTTACTGTTGTTATATTACAAACATCATCAGTTATAATAGATGTTAATTGTTCTGACAATTGCATTTTTTCCTAATGTGTTGCACACATACAATTATAATATGCCAAACAAAACTGTCAAGCCTCAGTTGCCTGCATATGTTATTAAAACTGTTGCATAACTTAATGGCTGAAATACAATAAATAAAATGCATGTAATTTTCTGTTCAGTATTGCATTTCAGTTAAGATGCCTTCATCACATTGTATGTCACATTGATTATGTAAAAGTATGTCTACATGTGAGAACTCTAAAAGTTATGACACAAAACATTTAACTTTGGCATACAATCTTAAGCTTTCAAATTTCAAAAGCATTGCCAAAAAAGATTTCAAATATGCAAGCACAGCATTTTAATTCTGATTTGAACATAAGTCATTATTGTATTCAAAATAATTAATTCCTGTTGCTAGTATCCATATGTTCACCTAAGATTACATCTTTAAAAGTAACACAGGTTGGAAAAAAGCTTTAATACCCATTAAACCAAGATTTAGCTTAACTTCTGTATCTGAAAGAACATAACAGACTTGTTTATTCTTTAATAATCTTTCATGTTAAATTATGTGCGAGGCTTAAGGTATGTTTGTTTATATAACTTAATTTCCACAGGAAAAAAAAATTACCACAAAATAGCAGGAAACCAGATAAGAATTACATGCCTAATTATCTGAATTGCTGTAAGAACGTTACATGAACTCCTTTAAAAAGTTACCTGGCTTTTTATAACAGATAGTAAATGGCATCCTTAATTTAATTACATGAACTAGTTATAATATGTTCCCAGTCACATCTGGAATGTATTCTGTTTATTGAACTTCTTCACTGTTTATTGTTATTTAGTTTGATCATTCTGATGTATCTGTAGTTTTTAAAAGCAGCACTATTATTCCTTAATTAATAGAGAAAATGCAGAATTTTTCCTGAGAATTTTTGGACATTTACATTACAGTTACATAGGTGTTAAATAACAATGAAACATTCAGGGAGGGGGTATAGAGGATGTTCCTCCCCCCTTTTTTATCCGAAAAAAATAACAATTTCTATTGCATAAAATAATCCAAAATTTTTTCACATTGTTAATGTTCAATTTTAGGGAATTACTATCCCTCCTTTTCAAAATTCCTATATTTGCCCCTGAATGATGTTCTTGCTACAGGTCAGTTCAATATATGTCTTTAAAATAACAAATTTTTATTTTTTGTATAAACGACTTGTTGGAGCTATGTGTTGTAAATGGTTCATTGGTGCCATCTTTCAAAGGCAATTGGATATTTCATGACCCTGACTACCCATGATGCTCTAGTATGAGGATCAGTTTGAGAGCACATATATCCCTCATAGTAAATTGCTGCAATAGATAAAGGTTTAGTCAAAAAATTTTATAGCTTTGCTTAGGTCTATAGAGATTTTGCTTTATTTGTTTAATACATTCCTAAGTCTCAGCTGTGTAATGAAGGTTTTAAAATGTAAGTTTTATGTATGACATGGACTTGATGTTTTTTTAGTCATTTGAACTAATGTGTCATGATAGTAGTCTTACATCAAAGATAAAAAATACTGCCTTAAACACATTTATTGTTATATAACTTAAAGTAGACTTACAATACATCTCTATTTTGGAATTTTTGTCATTATTTATCCATAGTCTATGTGACATGTTTATCTTGAACAAAATTGTTTAAATATCAACAGTTTACTTTCACAATTGGATTTTATTGGAATTGATAACCGAATGATTTGTATTTTAGGGGAAGACTGGACGAATATTTTGAATTGTGTTGTAGTGACAGTTACTTTTAAGAAGATGTGTGATTCATTTCTTGATTATATAACATAGGACTTTGAAGAGGTACATGTAGTACTTCATATCTGGTTGTTGGAATTTCAAAACAGTATGCCAAATTTCTTTTCATTAAAGATATGTTTGTTGTCTGATTTCATTGAGAGCATCTAGTGTCTTGGTTAATTATATTTAGATGTTTTTTTAAATGATTTATATTGGTCAATTTTTTTGTAATCTTCTGAAAACCAAAAAGTGCATATTTTGATGTGAATTGCAAATTTTTGTATTTAATTTCCTATCCTTAAAGGCCTTAAATACTTCAGTGCATGAACTAAATGCATTACAGTTGTTTTTAACCTCTCAACAATTATTACTGCTATCAATATCCAGTTAACTGGTTCTTTGGAAAGATAGGCTCTCTGAATTTTATTTTAAGTGAAATGTTTGCTCTTGTCTCATATTTACCAATAAAATATCAGGTCATCTTTTGGTGCAATATTATTTTATTTAATTATGAAATCCAATAAATGTAAATTATGATTTGAGAGTAAGAATTGAACATTAGTTAAACAAATATCATTAGAATGTTAACAAGTGCATACCAATGGTTTTTTTTTTTAATATCTGACTGGTTATGTTTTTAGCAATGATTGAGTTATATTTTTATAGACTTAAAGCAGTGAACAAGAATATGTGTCCATTAGGACATCATGCCCTGTTCCCACTATCACAGTTCCATTTTTCACATTTTGCTTGTAGGGGACTTTCACAGCTGACTTTATAGTATGGATTTTCTCATTGTTGAAGGCATAATACAGTGACCTATAATTGCTTACTAATCCACATCATTTGAACACTGGTGGATATTTGTCTCATTGGCAATCATACCACATCTCCTAATTTTTATATGGATCTATACATTAAATTACCAAATGTACATTAAAATATATTAAAAAAAGGGAAAGTTGAGTTTATAAAGGATCAGATTACCTTGTCCAATTATATATTTAAAAAGAAAATCCTGATTGAAAAATACATAATTGATGAGACAAAAAAAAATGTTCAAGTAGTAATGGTTACCCATGACATTTATTTTTAATTTGGTCGTCCTACGTGATCGAGTTGTTTTATTTTTAGTTAAATAGGAGTCTGGTTCATATCAGTTCAGCTTGTCGAAGTTAATGTGTGCTATTCGGTTCTATGTATTGTTAAAAATGGATTGGTATATATATATTTATTTTTGGTGTATTTTGTCTTTATAAAATATTAATGAGTAGTTATTTATTTGCTTTAAGTTGTCTCTGCTATTTCAATTGAAATATAATATATATGTATATAGATATATTGTCTGTGTAAAGAATGTAGGATTTTTTATTTTAAAAAGTTCAATAGCTTTAGAGATTAACTTAATTCATTAACATTCACCTTTGCAAGATGGAAACATAAGTTCTCCATAGCATATTTATTTTGTCAAAAATCAGGTGGTTGGTTTTCCCTTTAGAATTGTTTCACATTTTGTCTTGTCTAGACCATTTATAGCTGACTGTAGGGTATTGGTTTTCCTCATTGTTGAAGGCCCCACAATGACCTATATTTGCTTTCAATTATGTCATTTGGACTCTGGTGGATAGTTGTCATATTGGCAATCATACCACATTTTATTTTTATATCCATGATTTACTACTACCCACCATAGTCTGATATTATATTAAAGACAGTTATTGGCAATATCAGAATGATTTCTCACTTGAAAATTCCAGACTTCACATGAGGAAATGTCAGTGGCACATCCTGTCAGTAAAACATGGCACAGCTGCTGATAACATGATTAAATGTGGACCATACAAATACTAGGTTTGAGCTTTTGAGGTTTGTTTCCTTTAAAAGGAGAGAAAATGTCACATTCAGTAATTGATTGACTTAATAAGTAAGAGGATATGACGGGATAACGTCAAAGAAACAGCACACTCAGCATTATTTCTTGATTTTGTTCCTGAAAGTGATAGAAATGTCGAAAACCTTTGACCACTCTTATTATACTTTTAATGACAGTGTCCTATTAGGCAGTCAAAATGAATAGAAATCTTGTTAAGGAAGAAACTGTGTTGAATAATATTGTATGCACAAGTTTATTGGTTCCTGGTTTTGAGCTTGAAGAATATTGTAACGTTGATTCAAGTAGTTTTGATTGTTTAGTACTTTTGATTTTTTTAAATAAATTTATTTCAAACACTTGCTTGGCCCCTTGAATCAAAAATTATTATAAATCTATCAAAGAACATCATTCAGATGCTAAAGAAACAATCAGAATTAATACTTATCAATTTTGTCTTGCATATTGGTGCTCAAGGGGCAGGTGGGATGACTGCAAAAAAATGCTGAAATAAGTTTATTTTAGGATCTTGTCATTTATATTAAGATATGAGCAACAGCTTTCACAAAAAAAAAAAAACATATTTTGCCACATATTTTGATGGATTTCCACATGTTTATGTGTCACAGATTACATCATTGAAGCTAGTTCTTCTTTAAAGTGTCCATACTATAACATCCTGTACTTTTTTTTTTAATTCAACTCTAAAAGTGCTAAATCAAAACAAAAATATTACATGTTTACATGTAACGAAGGAAACTTTAAATTAAAGTGATATCCCATCTGTAATTATTTGTTATATTGTAATATTTATGACTTTTAAACATGAATCACAATTTGTCATCATTAAAAAAAAAATAAAAACTGTGTTGAATAATATTATTATAGATATGGTTGAACAATTTCGAAAAAAATCCTTTAAATGTGAATAAAAGTAGATGTGTGGCTTTAATCAATGAGACAGCAAACCAACGACAAAAAATCCAAAAAGGTCAATTACATTAAAATAATAAAACTTAAACAGCCATTTGATCAGAACCAATCTTAAAAGACTATAAATAAATTATTAAGTCAATGTCAGTCTTCTATGAATAAAAAATGATGTCTATTTGTAATGATTATATACTGTAAATTTTCAAATTTCTGTTAATTTTTTTAAGTTTCAAGACCAAGAAATTTAGTATTATTAAGAGTATAAAATTAGAAATCTTTGGTGTCTTCAGAAATAAAAGATATGAGATAGTTGAAGGTCATTCACAGCATGTAAATCTAATTTCTAAATTCAAATGTATCATGTAGCCTACAGCCCAAACTCAGTAACTTTCTTGCTTTATACTATTCAGTCAGTAAATGAATTTTGCATGATTTTGACAATACTATATAGTTGATCACTATTGTGCACTTAAAAGATGATAAAAAAGAAAAAGTTTTGTCCATTAATAGAACCTCACATCATATGACCTTGATATTTTATAATGGATGCAGATGATACTGGTTTATTATACCATTTGCCAATTTCAAACACTAGAATTAATTGAACAAAAATAATTAAACATGCAAGAAAATATTTCGTGACAAAGTAAAGGATTTCTTAATTTTTTTTTTTTATATAACTAAATGTAGATTTCATTGAAGAGGAAAGATTCTGATTTCCGGCTTTTTTTCTTATCTAATTCATCTTTGTCAATCAAGTTCTATCACTTTAATTTCAGAAACTGACAATGTTTCAAATCAGTTGATTGGAAAAGTTTTATTGCCAAAACAAAAATCGAGAAAATTAAGTGACGCAGATGATATTCCCTGGGTGACAATTTCCAAGGATGTTCAATGGAGTAAAGAGCTGTTTAATATCCTGAACTCAGTGTGCGTTGTATTGTACAACTTTATTAAAAGACAGTAGCTGCATTCTATGTAACACTTCATCATTTCAGTAGTTGAAAATAAAACATGAACAGAATATTATGGTAATAATCCAGAATCCGGGCCAGGACAAATTATTCATGAAGGTTTTACATTTAGGTTGATTGAAATTTCTGTTTTAATACTTCTTACTTCCTACTGTATACAAAACAATAACCTAATAAGGTCAATCATCATTTATTCATGTTTTATCTATGCAACTACTTTGACCTTGAAAAAGTATATCTCCCCCACATATGTGGGCAGACGATTGTTCCATCCAATTTTTTCTGTCCTTCACAAAAGGTGTCAATACATCCTATAGTTTGCATGAAACTTGACACAATTTCCTAACATTGTTCACCAATGTAGTATGATTTTTTAATTAGATAGAATATTGTTGTTTCCCATAGTAAAACAGGGTATCGTTTATACTTGTCACAAAGTTTGTTGATGCAAAATCTTGCAACTTGTAATTTATTATTAGAAGAGAACATTTAAGGCTTTATAAACTAACATCATAATACAGATAGATTTTCCTCTCTTTTTTTTTTTTTTTATCAGATTGACTTTTGGGTTTCAAAAAAGCAAAAAATTGGCTTTAGATGACTTTCAATTGTCAACGCAATATATCCTTAAGTTTGCATTGAATTGATTGGGATGACAAACAATTGACTCAAACTTAACAGGTTTGCTTTATTACACATGAAATTTCATGTAGATGAGATTTTTTTTCTACAGTTGTCTTTCATCTTAGGCAGGAAGAACTGAAGGAGACGTGTTTTAGGTCCTAAGCAAACTTTAATTGTTCTTACTGAAGTTGTCTTTGAAACTGGGACTTTTGCAAACTATGGACTTTTGAACATCTTGCAATCTATTTGCTTGAAAACATTTTGAAAACTGATTAAATTTTTTCTTTCTAAACAAACTGTAAACAAAATTATTGTTTAAGTAAACTCAAAAGCAAACAAACAAGAATAAATCCATACTTGATAAAATTAGAATTAAAGAGGACAAAAAAGCCAAAGCCAAACATTTTTTTTTCTTCAAATTAGAACCCTACCAGTATTCTGACCTTGCTATTTCTTATTTAATCATACAAGGAGAAAAACCAAACTGGTAACATTAAATAGTTGTCATCTTTGAATTAACAGTATGAGTCCAAAAAAATCACTTTTCTGGGAAACCAGCTGTCTTGAAGAGACTTGAAGAAAATTAACTCTCACACATAAAGGTAATAAAGATTAAGACCAGTCAAGACATCATTGATGTACAGATGGACAGATAAATATATTTTCATTCACTAAGCTTAGTAAAAGTACATATTTGTCAGGATTGTGGGATGTTATTACTGAAGGAATTATTCCACACTTTTATATGTTCCCAACAATCGATCATCTATTTATACTTGTATATAAAATGTTTTTGGCATATCTGATTGAAGACTAAATATAGTCTGCAAACCAAGGCTCTACTTCATTTATTTCGAGGAAAATTATTCAATGTTCTTTTAAAACGATGGAGTAGGGCGTTCCATGCCGTTCTTGCTAACTACAGGTGAATGAAACTAATTACTGACCAATCTGGCTGGTAATACCACTCTGTCTTACACCAAAACAATTGTGTTTGCAAGTTATTGATGTATGCTAATTTAAAAAGATTGACTTGCAGTTTGAAAAATTTAATATAAAAACATAATTGGACAGCTAACATTTAATAGAACCATGCTTAAGGTAACAAAGCTAAATAAACATGCTACTGTGCCTGATCATTTCTAAATTTAATTGCTTTATCTGTATAAAAGAGGGACGAAAGATACCAGAGGGACAGTCAAACTCATAAGTCGAAAATAAACTGACAACGCCATGGCTAAAAATAAAAAGACAAACAGACAAATAATAGTACAGAAGACACATCATAGAAAACTAAAGACTAAGCAACACGAACCCCACCAAAAACTGGGGGTGATCTCAGGTGCTCCGGAAGGGTAAGCAGATCCTGCTCCACATGTGGCACCCCTTGTGTTGCTTATGTTATTACAAATCCGGTAAATAGTCTAATTCAGTAGGTCACATTCATGAAAAGGGAAGGGTATTGTAGTTACGACATAAGGAACATATCCGATATCATCTGTGAAACGGTTATTCCATAACGGTCAACCAACTCGTGATGGCGTCCATAAAATTTACGAAAGGAAGATTTCAACTTCACCATTTGGAACTCTTGGTTTAAAAGCTTCCTTGTGAGCAGCAATGCTCTATCAAGGAAATCATGATAGGAAATACAAGCCAGGGAATATCGTATCAATTGGGAGATATATACTCTGTATGCAGGCGCTGCTGGAATGATGCTACATAGAAATTGAAAGTTCACAATTGGGAAGCTGAAATCATCTCTTTTGTCGTAAAGTTTTGTTTTCAATCATCTGTTCAAAACTTAAATGAAAAGGAATAGTTGTTTTTTTTTAGTTTCAATGCAGATGTACAATTTTTTTTTATATATATAAAATTAGTATTTTAGGCATACAAAAAAATATAAAAATATTTATTAACGATATTGTCTGTACTTTATGGAGCTCTCTCTTCGTTTACCTTATTTAAAAACGTTTTGAGTTTGAACACTTGTCAATGAGTGAAATTTAATGTGACAGTATAGAAACATTTTGATGAATGATGAACTTTCATATCTCCTTTTAGATTGTTCATGTTTTAAACCAGTGCAACATTTTATAAATTCCTAACTGAATCATGAAAAAGCTATCAACATTTTGCCATGACGCCGAGCAATTTACCCAGCAGCTACAACTTTGTAAGAATCTTTTTTTTTTCATAATGAAAATTAAAAAAAAAAAATTCTGTGAATATGCGCCAAAGAAAATAACAACTAGAAAAAACAGACCTAACAAATGGGAATAACAGGTGTAATACAGGGGGACAGTACAGAAACAAGACAGATCAAAAGCAACATAACAGGTGCATGAACAAACAAGAATACTGTGGATTAATTTGTTTTTGTGGGTGCCAATTTTCGTGGGGGAAAGCTTGTAATTTTGTGGATACTTTGGTTTTGCCAAAGTTTTTCATACAAGTCTATCATTGTACTTCAGTGAACACTCAAATTCATAGTTCACCTTTACCAATAAAATCCACCTCCCAAATAATAATAAAATCCTCAGTAAACTCTCATCCAAGCATAATTTGAAATGTGGAGGATGAGAATCATTCTAGTAATTGAGCCTGAGACTCCAGAAGATGTAACTACGACAAGTTTTTTTTTAACGACCTTGACTACCGTTGAGGGTCTTGCAAGGTCGATGTAACTTACCCACCCAAGTTAGATGGTTTTTTATATGTACCCATCCCAAGATTTTGTTGCACAAACAAACTTTGAATTGTGATTGTCAGTGGTAGAGCCTGGACCAAATGTATAGCATAGTAATTTCTTCTCAGGAGGACTTTATAGGAATATCAAGATAAATAAATACAAAAATCATTCATATATGTCAGTTCTGTGTGATATGAAATGTGATTAAAAGATTAAGATAAGTAGGTACTGTTGTAATTATTATTTTTTATCAATAGGATGTTACATGACCAAATTTAAAATCTGTGGTAGAATGAATTGGCATGTGACAAGTATTGAAAACTACAGTCCTGTGAGAATTTGAGTCTGTTTGATTAAAATACTGTGACAATGAAGTGTCATTACTGTGGTAAGATATCAATTTCTCAGTAGAATCAGCTAAGGATCAATTTTGGATCTGTCAGAGTGATAGGACTTTGACAACTAAGCTGTTAGAAGTGTCAGTACGATAAGATAGGAATTTGTCATTAGAATCTACTGAGGATAAATGTTGGAGTTTTCAGAGTAACAAAAACTTTGACAATTAAGCTGTAGGAAGTGTCAGTACTGTGATAAGATAGGAATTTGTCAGTAATATCTGCTTTGGATCTGTCAGAGTGATAGGACTTTGACAACTAAGTTGCTTGAAGTGTCAGTAATGTGATAAGATAGGAATTTGTCAAATTCATATTAGCATCAGTGACAGTCAGTACAGTTTTCACAAGGCTAAAGACTTTATTATCAGTATAAACTGTGACAACATAAATCACATATCACACTTGACACATTTAAATTTCATATCTGTACCTGTTTGTGTTACAGTAAGGAGTGTAGAATAACTGAAAACTTTCACCTGTTACAATTACGTAACAGTCATGTCTCAAACAACACACCGACGTGTAATAGGAAATTTGTTCTCTAACATCTGTTTTATGGTAATCTGGTTCCGTAATCAGTCTGTTTCTGCTGTTGTTTATTGATTGTGCATATCAAGTGCAGTGATGACAGTTGTATATATTGAAATAGATAATAGGTTTGAGTATAAACTTGTGGTTAAGGGCTTGTCATGTGCATATATATAAGCAGTCACAGAGGTTAAGAAACTTTAGTCTTTCATTTCAAGTGAGAGCTGAAATATTATACTCACAATAGCGAGTCTGAATAAAAAGTTATTTCACAATTATTTCTCTCTGTGGTATGTTATGCTTGGCTAATGGTTTGAAGTTTTGTCTGGCAGATGCTAGTAGACCTTGATCTCATTTTCATGGTTATGAATAAATCATCCCTGAGGCTTATCAAAGTCAATGTTAAGTTTTCATACTTTTGTTGGTTCCACATAACTTGAGTAATTTTAGTCAACTATTAAAAATGGTTGTAAGGTGTACATGTCCATCTGACAGGAGTCATTTGACCTCAACCTACTTATCCTAAATCAACATTAAGTTTTCAGGATAAGGTCAGTTTTTTTCTCATTTACAATATATCTGTTCTATAGAATCATTTTCAAAGGTGCGCATGTCTCTGACAGGGTTTAACAATCCCCTCTTGGACTAAAAGAGATCTTGGTTTTGTTAGAGCTAAGTTTACGTTCCAGTTTAAGTGTTGCATGCATCTAATATTTTAATAGGAACATGTCTTGTTGAAATATTTTTTAGATTTAACAAGTATTTTATGAAGGAAGAATAGTTCACCAGTATTCTAAGCAGATTTAATGGACATAGACCTGGAGTTATGAATCAGGGGATGGTTGCCAGATAAGATAGTCCAGTTTTGATGACAATTTGTCGTTAATTGGGATTTACGATCCCTGTATCCCCACTGTCTAAACTTGACACTGAATATTAAACACTGTTAGTGATTTCCAGTCTGCTCATGGTTGAGTATTGACAATCGTGGCTTTACTTAAATGATTTTTGGATACCAAAATAGGTCCTTTTGTTGGCTTATTCTTTTATCTTGTATTTCAACTCTCAAAAGGAATCAATAATGTTATGTAATGTTTGTGCCTTACCTTGAATGTATTTTAATCACCTAAAAAATCAAAGAAAACCAATTTATAATGATCTATTAGGCTTTTCTCTCTTTTATTCATTTAATTATGTAAAAACAAGATTAAATTGCAATATTTATGTTTGAGCTTGTTACATCAAACGGGTCTATGTTACGATAATTAAAAAAATCTAAATTTTAAATCACATTGCAGTAATTAAAGTTGAGATTTTTTTTGTTATTGAATGATTTATTTATTTACTGAAAAGCAGGTCTATAAGTGTGATTGATGTTAAGGATTTTGTTATATCTTACATGTACATGCATGATATCTCAGAAATTCTACATTTTAACATGACTTGATTTTGTAGATCATTAGCCTAGAGAATTGCCTGGAATTCTGCATAGGGGGCAATATAGAGTATAAATGGAGCAGATATTAGCTGACACAATTTTGGTTGATGTCTAGCCTGTTAACTGTGCAATTGTTTTGTGACTTGTTTCCAAAAAAGGTGTAACAGAGTAAATAACAGTGGATCACTCAGATCAAAATAGATCAGCTCATGTTTATGGAATGAATTTCTTTTGTTATTGAAATTTGATATGGGATTTGCAGATTACATTATAATGATGAAAAGGAATAAGAATTGAGGATTGATTTTGGCTACTTAAGGGCATACGATACAGTAGCAGGGGCAGATAATAACGTTTTCAAAACTGTTCGTGTTGTTTTCGCGACGTTGTTAATCAGAACGTTGTAATTTCGCGATGTTTCTAATAAGAACGATTACATTTCGCGACGTCGCTTTAGATGTAGTCACATTTGCGGAAAATCCACTGACGTCATATATCCGGTTTGAATTTGAAAAAGTACCTGCTAAGAAAATCGGCCATATCACGAGAATTGTTATATTTATTCCTTAAAATGAAGTCAACAGTATTAACTTGAAATGTGAAAAATCAAATCAACATTCATAATTTTGTATGTGTTTCGATGAGAAAGACACCAACTACACAAAAAGCCCAATAAGTAATTTAGATTGATCGATATATAGTATCTACACCATTTGGCAAACTCTAAACCGTATGGAAAATTGTACGGATAAATTTAACAGAGACTATCAATAAAATGACAAAATAACATGATAAATAAAGACAACGCCTTATACTGTTCCTGACTTTGAATAAGCACATTAAAAGTTTAAAGGAATTTAGAATTTATCACAGTGGAATATATATGTGTATGAAGAAGAACTGTCAGTTAAAAGACACAGTTATAAGCCCGTATTATAGACCAAAACAAAACGCACCCGTTGATGTCCAAAGCATATCCCTATATACATATTGAGAGAAAAATCGAAATATCGGCACACAGGAATTAGGTATCTGACAGACCAGAAAAGTGTTCACACGTTGCAACTCAATGCTGTTAAGCTGCTGACCAAATATGAAGTCTTTCTGTAAGGTAGTTTCTCAGATAAGAAACAAAATATTTGTTGGACCACCAGACGGACGGACAAACAATGTGGTTGCACCCACTCCCTAGATTGGAGGTAATACAGACAAGTAAGTCAATAATTATATGTACCGTAAAAAAAATACCCTGAAGACAGTCAAGCTTAGGTAACTTATCTATCAATACAGAATCATCCAATTTCATGCTCTAATACTGACTGCTGTACTTCCTATGAAATGTTAAACTACATAGTAATGAACTATATTGAGACAATTACGACATGAATTTGCTCGAAACAGCTCTAAATAGTCACTTTTTAAACATGTTCAGAGTAGTTTTTAAGCTGACCAGAGTTAATGTGGGTATGGTTTTGTGTTCATATTATGTCTATAGAGTAGGCCGTTAGTTTTATTGTTTGAATTGTTTCACATTTTCATGTCGGGGCTTTTTAAAGCTGACTATACGGTGTGGTTTTTGTTGTTGAAGGTCATACGGTGACCTTTTAATAGTTGCGTTTATCTTCGTAATTTGAACTATGGTTGATAGTTGTCTCATTGGCAATCATACCAACTGTCCTTGTTTTTATATTATCCCACTTACTTTATAATTGTATCATATTTTGTCATGTCGGGCCTTTTGAATTATTAAATTATGCTCAAGCTGTGTTGTCTACATGAATTGTAGGAATAATGTCGGACAGAGATGCAACTTAATTTTTTTATCCGATTTATCTTTTTTGTTTCCGACCATTTCTTTTCTAAAAGTAATTTACTCAGAATACTTTTTGTATCCAAGTTTCGTAACAATTCATAGAGGTTTGGCAAATATTTTATGCTATTTTCCGAGTAACCAGCTTTAAAAATTTTGATGATTAATATCATCGCTTTCGAAAAAAAAAAACCTGGCTATACCACTGACCTTGACAGCGTAATCGTGAACGGCGGGAATGATTTCACGACGTTGTTGCGATTAAAACTTATTTCAACGTAGTTTAGCGCCTTATTGGCAAACGTCCCATTTGCCATTCAAAATAAAGGTTTATTGCTTTTATTGAAAAACAAGCACATGGTACCCCAGTTTTTCTTTTGCAATCAATCAAGTAATGTTTAAAGAACGGTCCATTAAAATTTTAAGAAAAATCAACGATCGATTTTTTTCTGCACTTCTGAATAGACGCAAAAATATTGTCAATTTCTTTATTTCACTAATAGTAATATAAATTCAGAAAATAACAATTTGGTTTAACCTTAAACTTGTTACAGAATGGTCATGCCATGGATCAAGGGAACATTTTACAAAAAACCCGGTTAAGTTATGACTTTTCGTTCAAAAGTATTATTACTTTCCTTAAAAGTCCTTATTTATGAAATTTCAGCGTTTTCCCTTCAAATATGCAAATTTCGAACCCAATTATCTCAAAAAGTAAGTCATGAAGGTATATTTTTTCTTTGCATTTTTCAAAAGTACACATCGAAATTGACCTTCTCCATAAATTTCAAGAAAAAATCAACGAGGGATCTCTACTGTATCGTATGCCCTTAAATCATTTCTAGAAAACAATTTAAGTTACAAGCTGATTTTAAAAAATAAAAAAGTTCTTCCAGATACCCCAGAAGTAATAATAGTTAACTGACGCCTAATTTTTTCTCTTTCTAAAAGTTGGTAGTCAGTAGTTCAATGATTGAAGTTCCTACCAGCTGAAGACATTTCTATGTTTAACGCCTCTACTGGCCTTTAAAACTTTATGGTAGGCGAAGAATGTGAGAAATTGGTCTATTTCAGAAGAAAAAATTGAGCTAATTTATAGTTTGTTTTTTTAAGTATTGTAAACTGATTATTTTGTCAATAGTAAACCGTTTTTTAATGGTAGAAATTGATCAATCGATCTGGGTGATTTAATACTTGAATGAAGTATTCATTCCACATACAAAAGCATAGTCTAAAAATGTATCGTGATTTGCTCTGATTTTCTGTGAAGTAAGAATTATTAATAAAAGGAGATGTGGGGTATAGTCAGTTATGTTCATTGTATCATAAAATGAGGTCATAAAATACCACAGAAGTTCAATTTCATTCTTCGATTATATTTTTGTATTTATTAAATCAAGTTTACTAAATTTCTTACCTCTCACACATGTTTAGATTAATTTTGATTTAATTTTCATACAATTGGACACAAGAACAATGAATTAAATAGTTAAACTATACTTTGAAGTCAGATATGTACAATTTAATCTGGAAATGCAATATGCAATTTCATTTTTCTTGTTTGATTTTCATTGAAACATGAATCCCAAATGTCATTTTCAAAATTGATATTGAGTAAATATTGATTCCAAAAATCAGTCAGCTGATCTATCATAAGTCACGCAATTGGAGGGAATTTCACTCCAGTGACTAAATATTAATTTTCTTCAAACACAGACTGTTATGTCAAGAGAAGTAAAACGATGCAACCTTGTTGTTGTGGTTAAAAGGAAAACCATAAAGACATTAGTCATGTCATAGTCACTCAGCTGCTAGTGGTTCAATCAGCAAACATAGACACTTTGAATAGGCATCTAGTTTATTTGATATGGCTTGCATTCACTTTACTCTCTTTAAGGATGTTTGCTCCTCTTGTTTTTGAATTTTTGTCAGATTTTCGGAATCCTCTGGTTTTATCCATGTAGTGCCATTAAAACATTTTGCCCGCAAACCATTACTTTTCTTTTTATAATTTTATTACATATAGTTTAAAAAGCCATATTTGAAAATCTTATAAAATCCTTGTTATTTTTTCAAAGTTTTTGAAAGAAAAAAGTTGCCAATGTTAAATGTATGAAAAATCTAGAAAGAATCATTTCCCGCCAAATTTTCAATAGCTTATATCTCGAAAACAAGCACACGGGCCCTTAATTTTTTTCTGCTTTTTTAATTCCATTTTTTATATACTGTCAATTTATAACAGTCTTTTAAAAAGTTTGTTATTCTGAAATAGAGGAGCAAACATCCTTTATATATTCCTTGCTCTTATTTTTACCCTTAATGAAGACTAATTGGTTCTTATAGCCATAACCTTGAACTTACTCAAGAACCAATAGCCATAACCTTAAACTTACTCAAGATTTAGTTGTCAAGAACCAATAGCCATTAAACCTTGAACTTACTCAAGAACCAGTAGCCATTAAACCTTGAACTTACTCAAGAACCAATAGCCATAACCTTGAACTTACTCAAGAACCAATAGCCTTTAAACCTTGAACTTACTCAAGAACCAATAGCCATTAAACCTTGAACTTACTCGAGAATCAATAGCCATAACCTTGAACTTAATCAAAGCAGTATTTGTAACCTTGAACTGAAAATATTCCCTGAAGTAATAGTTCATTAAAAGGCAAAATAAACCTTTCATATGCTACTAGCTATGTCTCAAAAATATACAATATGATACAAAACATCAAGTTGTCAGTGCCCATCTTGGCCTTCATTCTCTCTCACTGTGACTTAAAACTCTGAAGGTTAAATTCTTTGAATTGCATCATTTTATTTTGGGAGATAATTGCCTAATACTGTACTTGTTGGATTTGTTATTTAGTCCTGTTGTCAACCTATACTTAATAGGATTATCACTATTTTGCCAAGAAAAATATTCAGCTCAATACAATTGTCATGAAAGACTTTGATTTCATAAATGAAATTGTAGACTTCAGCACTTTTCACATATTATCACTCCTGCCAAACAGTCACGCTCAAGTCAGTACATGTATAATTTATGATCAATTTCAATTGTATAAAATTGCTAATTAATACAGTACAAGTACTGTAAACCAACTAATTTTCGCAATTTTTGCAATAACAAGAATATAAATCGTTGCAAATATGTAAAACTTGGATCTTTCCTTATTTAATTACATCTAGCAAATTTGAAAAACGCAAATTTAAATCACTGCGAAGTGGGCTAGTAAGAGCTAAATGCGAAATAAAGTATCCGCAAAAATAAGTTGGTTTACAGTACTCAAAATGTATTGGACAGATAAAGTATGTTCAACTCAAAACAATTGTCACAAAAGATTAGGCTTTCATTTCATCTAAAAATCTTAGACCTAAGCCTGGGTTAGATTACTTATTTGCTTCATGAAATTGCAGACTTTAGCACTTCTCACAAGATATCACTCCTAGCTGTCAAACAGTCATTGCACAAGTCCATATAAGTTAGGATCAATTTCAGTTATAAAAAACTGTTAATTATTGCAGTACCGGTACTCAAAGTGTGTTTGACAGATAAGATTGACAATATGACAAGTTACAATTATATAAGTACAAATGGAAGATTTAGTTAGAATCAAATGCTGTATATAGAATGCCATAAGAAACATTAGTTATAGGGAGGACCATCTGCCTTTAAATGGCATGTAGAAAGATATAATTTCTGTTTAATTGTAAAAGTACAACTGTGATTATGAATTAAGTGCAAACTATTAGCTTTAGACAATCTTTTGTTTGGTTTTAGGCAGCTTATTAATGTAATTGAGAGTAAAATATTCATTTATATTGAATTTTTGGTAATGTGTTTTATTAATCTAAATGCAATCAAAATCTGTTTTGAGGAATTGAAGATGAAAACCTGATTATGCAATGAAAGCTAATTAGAATTAGCATAAAAAGCATGTTGACGAAATATTTCTCAGATCAGAAGCATGCCAGATATTAAATTTTCTAGTTTTATATGAAATTAAACAGCTTGAAAGCATGTTAATTCAATTTAATAGGAAGAAGTATTTAATAACTGAAATCTTAGATTATAGAAAATCATATTGCAGGGAAAGTCTCCAGAAAACTTGGTTGAAGTTCAGTAAAATAAGATATGTTAAAAGAACTGGGTGGGGACTACTTACTTTAAGTACCTTGAATTAACAGACTTAAAAGTAAAAAATCTATATTATTAGTTGTAATTTTGGGAAAGGATCATCAATGTCGTCATGCAGATCTGAATGTCTCATGTCGTGTTATCTCAATTATCAATGTTTAGCAGCTTCTTTAGTTATGCCACGATATAGCCTTTTTGTGCTGATGCGGCGTAAAGCAATCACCAATCAATCAATCTTTAGTTATGTTAATTTAAGACACAAATGAGAGTCCCTTTTAGTGAAAGAGTAGAACTGGTTTACCCTAGGTTAATTGGCTTAAATGACGTTGAACAATAAGCTCTTACTGTGATGTAATAACATAAGCATTGTAACATTTGAAATCTACAGGAAAATGAACAAACGTTAAAGTCTTTTATTCATTTTGGTTTCAAAAATTTATTTATTTTTTCCTGGAAGAGAGATATGGGTAAAAGGGAGGTCGGTAAGGGGGCACAATGCCACTTATTTTCTATATAGTTATATTCTTTGTAGGACATACAACTGAAATGGATTTCTTCAAGGTGTCAAATAATATATGATATAATAATGGAATTTTGACTTACTATGTAGATAAGGGACTGGAAGAGACCATAAAAATTATGGCATAATTTTAAGGTAATGGTCATTAATTTTTACAGTCATTTTGATCTATACATCACTGCTGAAGCTGTGACCTATTTAGTGCTTAAATGTAAGAATGGATCAACAATTTCATTCATGAATTTAGAAATAAGTCAACAGTTTCATACATGAACGTATATATGAATTTGTCAGCAGTTACTTAAAGCAAACCAATCAGAGATTATAATAAACATAACAGTTTATCTTCAGTGGTTTAAAAATATTAAAGAAATTGTGCAGGTAGAATATAGCTAGGTTCAGGCGACTTAGCATTGTTTTGATAAGTTTTGAAACAATTTCAACAAAATTGATTAACTGTAAGAATATTATTGTAAAATAGAGTGGTTTCTGCAATGAGAGTTTTCATGGTCTCTCCTGTGACTAATGATTCCAATATTAATTTTGTGTTCATTTATCATACTGTACCAATACAAATCATTAATTTGGTAATATTACAGAACTATTTATTTTACACAAGTGGCATGTAATCTTTCTGGGTTAATTAATTAAGTATGATTAATGTGTAAGATTCAAACTAAGAATCTACTGCTGCATGTGATGTTCCTTTATTATGGAAACTATTGAACAATCTTATTTTCCTAGAAAATTTATTTCTAAACTTTAAGTGGTTACTTCTTTCAAAAGAAACTATTTACATAGATTTATTAACCCGTTTTCTTGTTTAATTGGTCAGTTTTCTTTTTAAAACTCTATTTTCTATTATAGATTTTGTTCTTAATTTTAGAAATTCTAAAATTGGAAACAAAATTGACTATTGTCCCAATGTCTTGTGTATCAAGAAATTAGGTCTGTTGACATAGTTTTTCATGGTGCTAGAAACTTATGTCTGTCAAAACACAAACAGAGAAATATGATATTATATATTTTTATGCCTCCACCAGTGACTTATCGGAGGGAGCATTAAGTGTTACCCTTGTCCATCTGTACGTACGTCCCAAAATTGCTTATTACCACAAAACACAGATCAAGTTCGAATTAGGTTGGCATCATTTTTACCGTTCTCAAGTTATGCCCTTAATAACATTGCATTATCTGTGTCCCATGGACACATTCTCCATTTATTTTTTTATTTATTTAGTTTATTTATGCAACAAAATCATTTTCAATCATAAAGTCAAGGGATGAAATAAATTTAAATCTCTATATTTCATTGTATCAATTTTTGTAGACTGTGTACATTATATAGAATCTCCCGCTTTCGGATATTTTTACCTGGAATGACCCATGTTCGTAATTCTCAGGTTTTTCATTACTGTCATCATGGTCATTAGAAATAATTAAACAATTGGCGATCATAAATTTTGAAAACTTTGGTCAGTAGTATTTATGTTCAATTCATAAGAAATCGAAATTCATTTCTGCTATATCAACTCCAACAAGATAGAGGTCTTTGTTTGGACCAAGCTGCTATGTCAACTCCAACAAGATAGAGGTCTTTGTTTGGACCAAGCTGCTATGTCAACTCCAACAAGATAGAGGTCTTTGTTTGGACCAAGCTGCTATGTCAACTCCAACAAGATAGAGGTCTTTGTTTGGTCAACAACAAGATAGAGGTCTTTGTTTGGACCAAGCTGCTATGTCAACTCCAACAAGATAGAGGTCTTTGTTTGGACCAAGCTGCTATGTCAACTCCAACAAGACAGAGGTCTTTGTTTTGGTCAACCAAGATAGAGGTCTTTGTTTGGACCAAGCTGCTATGTCAACTCCAACAAGATAGAGGTCTTTGTCTGGACCAAGCTGCTATGTCAACTCCAACACGATAGAGGTCTTTGTCTGGACCAAGCTGCTATGTCAACTCCAACAAGATAGAGGTCTTTGTTTGGACCAAGCTGCTATATCAACTCCAACAAGATAGAGGTCTTTGTTTGGACCCAGCGGCAGTGTAAAAATGAAGAAATAGATAACTGATAAATCAAAATGTCAAGCAGATTGAATGAAAGATTTTCAATTTTTACGACCAAGTTCACTTGGCAATGAATCTTCATTTTGCACATCATGTTCAGTCAACTTTTCGGTTTCTTCTGGTGGTCTGTATGACGTTTGAAAGCATGCTTAGTGTGAGACTTACAACAAAATTGAAATATGGAATGTTGTGAATTATGAGAATCAGAGGTATTGAAAAAGGCAAAAAAAAAACCTTGTAATGATAGTTGTATAGATTATAACCATGAATTGAAGAAATAAAGCATATTTATTAACTCTTATTGATGTTGTGCAGATGAATACGTAAACAAGTCATACATTTAACTTGAAAATGTCGTTGGCCCAAAATAATCCCCTCAGCTGTCATAGCTGTGGTGGGGGATATCCCTCTTTGAAGGTTTCAGAGGTTGTTAGGTATCAGTGGCGGCTGGGGGGGGGGAGGGGGTTTCCGGGGGTTGGAACCCCCTCTTTTTTTTTTGACGATCAATGCATTTGAATGGGGACATATAGTTGGAACCCCCCCTTTTATAAATGGCTCGATTCGCCCCTGGGTATGGTGTACAAGAGCTTTTAAACCTGTTCAAAACACACAACTTTTTCACATATAAAAGTGAATTGGAAATGTGAGATAACTATTCACAAGAGACCAGTGAAAGGAAGTGAATGTAAGCAATATTGGTCACAGCCTTTAACAATGAGCAAAACCCATACCAGAAAGTAAGCTTCATAACAAAGTGTGAAATAAAATAGCGGTAGTTTGGTTTATTTGAATTTATGATCACTCTCACTTTATATAGAAATAAGGAGATGTGGTATGATTGCCAATGAGACAACTTATAATCCATCAAAGCTCAAATGAAGTAGGTGTAAGCAATTATAAGCAACAGTACAACCTTTAACAATGAGAATGTTTATATTCAAAATTTCAATGCTATACTAAGTTTCCAAGAGTGCAAATACAATTTAAAACTGAACTTAATCATCAATTTGATGCAGAGCTACATACATGTCTTTTCAGTTTTTAGCTCACCTGGCCCAGAGGGCTCATCAGTGAGCATCCGTTTCTCATCACTTTACAAAATCTTCTCCTCTGAAACTACAGGCCAAATTCAACCAAACTTAGCCACAATCATTATTAGGGTATTTAGTTTTAAAATTGTGTCCGGTGACCTGCCAAACCAACCAAGATGGCTGCCATGGCTAAAAATAGAACATAGGGTAAAATGTAGATTTTGGCTTATAACTCTGAAACCAAAGCATTTAAAGCAAATCTGACAGGGATTAAATTGTTTATCAAGTCAATATCTATCTGCCCTCAAATTTTCAGATGAATTGGACAATGGTTGTTGGGTTGCTGCCCTGAATTAGTAATTTTAAGGATTTTTTCCGTTTTGGTTATTATCTTGAAAATTATTATAGATAGAGATAAACTGTAAACAGCAATAATGTTCAGCAAAGTAAGATCTTCAAATAAGTCAACATGATCAAAATGGTCAGTTGACCCTTAAGGAGTTATTGCCCTTTATAGTAATTTTTAACAATTTTCATTAATTTTGTAAATTTTGTAAGTTTTACAAAATCTTTTCCTCTGAAACTACTGGACCAAATTCAACCAAACTTAGCCACAATCATTATTAGTGTATTTAGTTTAAAAAATGTGTGCAGTGACCCAGCCAACCAACCAAGATGACTGCCATGGCTAAAAATAGAACATAGGGTAAATGTAGATTTTGGCTTGTAACTCTGAAACCAAAGCATTTAAAGCAAATCTTACAGGGATTAACTTGTTTATCAAGTAAATATCTATCTGCCCTCAAATTTTCAGATGAATTGGACAACTGGTTGTTGGGTTGCTGCCCTGAATTGGTAATTTTAAGGAAATTTTGCCGCTTTTGGTTATTATCTTGAAAATTATTACAGATAGAGATAAACTGTAAACAGCAATAATGTTCAGCAAAGTAAGATCTTCAAATAAGTCAACATGACCAAAATGGTCAGTTGACCCCTTAAGGAGTTATTGCCCTTTATAGTCAATTGTTAACAATTTTCATTAATTTTGTAATCTTCTTTTCTGAAACTGCAGTAGAAAATCAATATAGAAAACAATCTACTAATGAACTGGCAATAAAAATAATTGATAATTCTATAACATGAAAAAAAACCACATTAATACCTGATGATGGTGTTTCTTTCTTTACATTGAAAATGATGTCACAACTATAATCCCAAACAATAGGTCGAATGTCAGATATGTTTCAGTACTTTGGCTTCATTTTCTACAGATTCAGGTAAGTGCAAATGATGCTTGAATTCCTACACTAATTTATACAGACTTCATCCTATCCTTTCACAGGTAATGCCTAGCCTATGTTAAAACACCAAAAATCAAAAAAAATCAAATATTATATTTAAAACTTTAATAGAATATCAGAAATTTTGAGAGAAAATTAATCAACCATGCAAGATCTAAAACTTAATTAATATTGTTCAAATTATCAATTAACTATTAAAAAAAAATTCTCATTAAAAAATATAGTTCTTCATTTTATATTTTATCAGAAGTTTAGGAAAAAATTGAATTTAATTGTGTCCCTTGTTCTCATTTCCTGGGATAAATCCAATACAAATTAAAGTATTGGTATTGAATTAATATTTAAGAAATATTTCAAACCTTACCATTTTCTTCACAAGAATGAAGACCATATTTTCAGTGTCATGAGTATCAGTCATCATATTTGTTGTACTTTGTTGTTTAAAGTTGAATACAAAAAGATCAACAAAGCAATTCAAAACCACTTGAATTTTGCAACAACAAATGAGAATTTTAATGACTTCAGCTGGCTATACAACCCTTGCACAATCAACTGAATTTTGCAGAAATCATTAATAGGAAAGATTGCCCTTAAATGATCATTTTTATTACCTTTTGTTTTTTTTTGGGGTGTGTTGCAACAACAAAACTTCACAACAAACTTTCTCATCACTTTGCATTTCTCGTTAGATAAATTTTACAAAATTTTCCCTGAAACTACTGTCAAATTAAACCAAACTTGGTTTAAATCACCACTAGGATATCCAGGGACCACTGTGTATGATGACCCTGCCTGCCAACATGGCACACATGGCTGAAATAAAACATAGGTTTCAAACGCACTTTTTAGTCTTGTATCTCTGAAACTAAACGACAGTACAACAGTTGCATTTATCATGCATCAATTGTAAATAAAAATATCAGGTGAGCGACACAGGGTCCTTGGAGCCTCTAGTTTGGTATTATTGGGTTGCTGTCTCATTGACCTCTGCCCCATATTTTCTTAAAGATATACAATAATTGGTAGCTTTAATAGACTTGACACCTATAGTTTTCAACAATGGATTTGTCAACGCCAACTACTTTTTAGCACAGAGAGAACTAAGAATAACACTGATCTATTGCATGAATAGCAGAAACTTACTATGTTCATGTTTAGGTTGATTAGACTTGTCATGTAGACTGAGGATCATTGTACTCCAAAATAGAAAATTTACTACATCTGTTACAGGCCAAAGTTACAGATTCTGTGATAATTAGTACCAGTACCCTTTTGGGTTTTTAACTGTCTTTGCTTGTATGTAGAGGTCGAAATATGGTCTGCAAATTGTTGATAATGCCCAGTGCCTTTATAGACTGTGAATTCGATAGGAACTACTATAGATCCATCCTAAGCACCAAACTCAGCACCAAATTCTTTGGTAGACAAAGATATGAATAAACAATAAAACACTGAGGGGATTTGATTTTAAATTTTGGACTTCTTGACCTACATGACCCTAAAGTTTCTTGACTTAGTGGGACAGACCACTTAATGGGCAGGAGACAAAAAAAGGTGAAAAGGTGAATAGACAATAATCCACATACAGGAAACTTCAGATTGGCTAGCACAAACCCTACCAAAAAAAGGGGGGTTGGTGTTTCAGGAGATCATCAGATCACCTAAGACACATTTTTATGATGATAAGCTGAAAACATATGTCATATTTGGTGAAATTAAGTTAATGGGTTGCAGTCTCAATTATATATAATAACAAAACCATTTAAATCATATTGTAACTTTATCTTTTTAAAGGGAATCCAAGCCATTAACTTGTTCGTAAACTAAAGAAGTTTACACTTACTAAAGTATATATTTTTGTTCAGTCCTTGCACTCCTTCTGTTAATGGAAGCAGGTTGACATTTAAAATGTGGAAACATTAATTCACTTGGAGGAACTATCCACTTATATTATAAATTATTATTTGATATTGTTTGTCACAATTTAAGCTTTGTGAAATACAAAATTTTATTTTTCATAATAAATTAAAAGCTCTGTCATTGTGATGTAACTATGGTACATTTTAAGTATATATAAGTGTATACTATCACGATTAGAAATCTATTTATTACGTTTAATATTTGATTTCAAAGGATCTTTGTTTGATTTCTATGATTTTTTTATAAGATAGTCAGAAATTGATTTGAAGTATTATGATCAAAAAGTCATTGTGAAATAAAATAACAATTGTAAAATTTAATTTGATTTTTTAGATAACTGAAACGATTTGAGATGGTTTAAAGGACTCTGTCTGTGCTCACCTTACACCCTAATACTAACATATCTATCTCCTACTCCCCTTTTTAACCACAAAAATTAAGAAGTAACTAATACAGTTTTTAACTTTCAACATAACATCATATTTATAATTGATATGTCATTAGTATGTATACTGCAATTAGACAATTTGTCTGTGATGCATTGCAATATTATAACATTTCTCTCTGTTCAGAAATATTATAACCAGAATGCATTCTAAAAGAAGGAACAATATAAATGATGTGTTAGAAATTTAATGAAAATACTGAAAAGTGAAAGATAATTTAAGATAATTTCAGTTTTTAGTTATTTCAGAAAAAAAGATACACTTTATCAAGAAAAAAAGCTAAGTAACTTACCTTTAAAGTTATTCACATGTTATGAAAAAGAAAACTTTGTGATTACAAAAACTTGTTTGTTCTTTAGCACAGCTGATATTTTTTAAACTCCGAAGGTATGTTGTGTGGAAAATTATTATTTATAATCAATTAATGCACTTATTTGTGAAAGCAAGTCTTAATTATGTAAAGCTCAGGTGAAAAAGCCTTGATTATATGAGGAGGAAGAGGGGGTGTTTTCTTTACACTATAGCTCTGCCTCCAATTGTCAATGATTAGACGAAAAGTGATCATTATAATATTGATGATTATCTACCCCTCACAGCAGGTTAAGATGACATCAGGGAGCTATTAACATCAATTGTTAGTTTTTCTATTGGATAAGGTGTAATCAGGAGTAGAACTGTTTGTTAAATTCAGTTTTTTGTTACTGTAGTAGTTGTGGTGCTGTGTTTTTGCAATTATTTGAAAAATTCATGAGATAATAGGGACAATTTGATGAATTCTAGATTGTTCAGATTGATCTTTTGATCTATTGATTTTCTGTTTTCAGGAAGAGTTAAGTTGAAGGCTTGAAATTTGTTCAATGTTGGATGATTATTATTTTATTATTTTGTGGTCAATTTAACAAGCAGAGTAGCGGATGCTCTGAACTTGTGCATTTTACTATAAAATGAAGTAAACTGACTTCAGTGTAATACTATAAACCACATTTCTTTCACTTTTAAGGGTACATTTATGTATTTATTTATTTATTTATTTATGAAAAACTACCTTTATCCTTTACTAAAAATAGTTAGAAGAGGATATCCTTTTCTTTCATCTTTAGTACATTTAAACTTTCCTGACTGATTGATTTTAGTATGCTTGATCCCGGGACTTCTTAGCAGATCATTGAAAAATGTTAGAAGTTAGTCGATATATCATCAAAAAATCGTAAGAGAAACAGAATCCATCATTGATTGACTCTTGTTGTATGATATCTCAAAAATCAAGCTTTAACTTTTATGTATTTGAAATAGTAAAGGATCCGTGACTTTTAAGACGGAAATTTTAAATATTTGAAAAATTAGATGTTTCGAGTGAAAACTTTTGTATCTCACTCGATGTAGTGGTGACATGTACTTTGAATTTGATTTTGACTATAAATATTTGAAAAAAAGATTTTGGTCATATTTAAATCAAACTTAAGATAGGTTAACACTTACTTCTTTATTATTTTCTTAATACAGTTCTACAAACTACCATTTACTGAGAATGGTTACAAAAAAAATCCCATTTATCATTTACTGGGAACTGTTACTAAATGATACCCCATGATCATTTACTGGAAACTAAAGATACCTGGGGCATTATTATTTACATGGAATTGTTTCACAAGTACCCCATTATTAACTTTCTTTAAACACAAAAAAAACCTGAAGAATGGTTGACATTTAGATTTTGACATAGTTTTATAGCATTGATACTTATAAGTAAATGATGCACAAGTAATAAATAGTAAATGATATAATGGGTTTATCATAGGTTATTGAACTAGAAAGATAACAGTTACAGTAAAATGAATAGTAACTGTTTCTTCAATTTATTTACATCATGTACATAGAATTAATGAACTGTATAACAGAATTTTTAGAAATGTATTCAGTGTTTTTATCAATGTGAAAAATGTGACTTGCATCAGATCACATTATGTAAAATTTTCATTTTTATTCCAATAAGGGGTATTTTAATTGAAAAGTTTTCAGTCGTATTAATTTCCCATTTCAGTCAATTGTTGGTGATTTTCAATAATAAATGTATGCACGATTTTACATAGCTGTAATACAGAGATATGCCTATTTTTCATGCTTCAGACTGAACTTAAAAGAGAAGTCAGACTTTCTTGAAAGACATTTCAAATGTTTTTTTTTTCCAGTCTTCTCAGTCTGAGAAGGCATTTTTTAGGAGGCAGTTACACTGAAATTGATAATGATCTATTGTTGTTTGCTCAATGTCCAGTGACATTTCACACATATTCAAGACTGAGGGTACAGGGAGAATGTGGCTTAAAAGAACACAAAATTTTGAGGGTCATTTAAGAATGAAATTTGCCTGCATATTGTCAAAAAGTTATAACAACAGATTCCACTACTGCATTTGGTTGGATAAATCTCATCAAAGATACCAGGCTTATTATTTGGTACACCAGACCCACCACACTCTGTCTACATAACCCTCATCAGTGGCTCTCTAATCTAAACTGTTGGAAAAGATATCAGATGCGAAGTTTAAGAGTACTAAAATCCGAAAATTCCAAAAAGTTGTGCCTAATACGGCAAATGCAATATATGCCTGGAGGTAGGTTAACCTTAATGTTTTAAATAGTTCAACATTCTTATGAACAGTACATTTACAGAAAATGAACATGTCAATGATATTTCATGTAACACAAAAATGCTGACATCTGAGCTGTTAATACCCTCAGGGACTAAACTCCACCAGCAGTGGCATTGGTTGAAATGTTTTTTTCAATTACAGTGCATTACGTTACAGTTCTCCACTCGCAACAATTAGATTTCAAATATATAATTACTACAGGTTAAGTATTTCACAATTTGTTTACTGTTTACTTAGTCGGTGGGATTTTCCTACTTATTTAATTCTTTTGAACAGAATGTAGTGGTCAGTTGACTAGGTCATTTTATGGTTCTCAGATTATTGTGACAGTTCTTGACAGGATTATGAGGTCACTTAACCCAGGGTTGTGGGAATCAGTGGTCACTCGTAGCTTTTTTGAATGTCACAGTTGTTGTTAATTAATTTTTAGATGATACTTAAAGAAAGATTAGCTTCATTATATGAATATGACGCCTTTTCTGAAATTTGATGACGTAAACGATAGAAAATAATGAAATCAGAAATCGTTCACACTGAATATAAACATCAAAATATTTACATGATTTTTTTAGCTGTATCATTGCATGTCTCCATAGCCTACTTTAGTGACCTTAGTCTATTTGATGTGTTGTCTGTTGTATCCTGATCAGAAAATTTTCTCCAAGTAATCACTGAATACAAATTAATGTCCGGATTCAATGGTGGATGCAGGTTGGGATGTAGAGTGCATAAGCCCTCCTTCCCCCACTCCTCTGCCTTGAAGGAAAAAAGTCTTTTTGCATAAAATTGTCAAAAATTCTATTTTTACCATTTTACAATTATATCTCCTTTCCATGAACACTCAGGATAAACACCCTGAGAAGTGTTGATTTCATTTTCAGAAATATGGATTCCTTCTCAAGTACATGTATTATATAAAAATGACATTGAATAGGGGAATAATGCATGGTTATATTTGAAATGTATTTTGATACTCTTAAAGTCAAAACATCAGAGAAATTTTGTTATTTCAATGCCTTTTGTTTTCATCAAATTTATTTGCATTGTATTGTTTGTTGATAGCATAGTAAACTCAGTTGTATAAATGATCAAAAGACCTGTGAAATATCTTAAGAGTTTGGAAGTACTTTTTCCTCAACTACTTAATTATTGTAAACCGTGAAATATAATAATATATTATCTAACTGACTGTATCCTTAATCAGGCCAATGTACTTTACAAGAGACTTATTTATACCAAAACTTTCCGGTTTATTCATAATATTGACTAGTTGAATATCCTCGTCCATTGGTCTCTGGTGGATTGTTTTCTCATTGGCAATCACACCATATTATTTTTCATATTGTGTTTGGTAGTACAATGTATTTGCTTTTCTTCATGAATAGAATTTTTCACATGTAATGAAGTGGACCAAGTATTAAACATGACATGGTGTGGAACATGAATTTTAGTACTATGGGACAGTGCATGACAGTCAAGTAAATTTGTGTGAACTTTTAGAAAAAATGAAATAAAATCTGATTTAAAAAAAAATCACTGGTTGATTTATTGCTTTTTAATACAACTTCAGCACACATGGGTTTTGTTGTGGCAAGAACACATTTTGTCTGAATTACATGTCAAGCAAAGACCCATCACATAGATAAAGTCAATGTTTAAAACAATATTACTAGATGTGTATTCATATATAAAACGCCCAGATATATTTACTGAATGTATTGATACTTACGAAAGTATGTGGGGTCCGTTTATGTCAGAAATTCAAAGGACAAGCTGTCCTTAATCACCAGGATTCATCAACAAGCAGGTAGAAAAACTAAATTTCCAATTTAGGGACCCAACCTTCCAAAATATGAAAGAATACACAGAAGCGCAATATGGACATTTTCTGTTAAGTGTAGGGGCCCAGCCCAAGATTTAGTTGCCTGTGCTTATGGGCCCAAGCTAATCTTTTTCCCTGCCAAGAGTGATAATTTTACTGAATTTCCTGGTGTGAACTGTATATTCCTATTCCTAAAAAACAACCCACCCTATATCCTCTCTAATTTACCAATAGTTATGATAAATCCCAGATTTACCTAAGCATCAGAAGTGGTAATAATAAACTGACATCCCAAGATTTAATATGAATTTCCAACCCTGCAACAACTGTTTCTTGGATAAGTAGATTAAGTGGAAACTAATTCCTTAGGTCAATGCTTTATTGTCAATGTATTACCTGTTTTGATCCCTATTTGTTAAAAAAAGAGCCAGATATTTGTATTGGATCTGACAAATTACTAATATCAAGTATATAGATAATCAATTTACCATATGCTATCATAGTTTTATATGACAGTTGTTATGATAATTTTAATAACTGCATGAAATTGTTTCTTACATGAACTGATGGATATGTTTTCAATCTGTTCATGTCCATGTACATAACAGATGCTTTGTAAATTGACACTGTTATCACAATAGTTTGATCCATATCATTTCCATTACCAGAAATACTCTTTTACTTTACACTGATTTCTCACGTCATTTAAAAGTTTTATGGGCTAACTGGATCCCTGCATCTTTGAACTGATAAAGTAAATGTGACTGCTTGACATTTTTCAAACACCTGTCTTTATTCTTATGTACATAATCCAACCCTGCCTAAAGAAATATATTAATTTTATCATTTAAAAACAGTTATCAAAGCAGTCATAAGGAAGTTATCCCCATTAGAATATTCATCCCTTAGCTCAACGTACTGACGTAGATTTTATGCCCAACAAACGCACAAATGACGTCAAATAAAGTCACCTAAAACCAAACACTTTGACGGAGAGATAATGATTGGAATCAAGTGTATTACTAAATATGAAAAAGAAATGGCAAACTTTGGCGTATGGGAAAAGTCTCTTGCTAGTCTCTGTCTGAATACTTATGTCACTTTTGTTATAGAATGAAAAATGTGCATGTGACTAAAAGAAAAACTGAGCCCTTATAAAGTCAACTATGTTATCTGTAAAAACTAAAAACCTGTCAAAAAAAGAATGTCTCATTGGCAATCATACTTTAATCTCCTTATTTTTTTTAATTGATTGCAGGGTTTGTTGCTTGTGCTATGTTTATGCAGTAGAATGTATCTCTTTACTAAATGTGGTGTATGCTGCTATATTTTACAGATATAGCTTCTTTTTTACTTGTGAGAATCAGTTGTCTCATTGGCAATCATACCACATCCCCTTATTTTTATGTCATTTACCAAGACCTGTAATATGCTTTTTCAGTAATTTGACCTGTGTAAAAAAATGCAAGTCTCTTCAGTCCCTTAGAGGTTCAATTTAGACTAATTTTACTGTGTACTATCAATACAATACAACAGAATCAGTAACATCCAGTTGATCATGCTAATCCCAATAACATGTGGTCAATATAAAAAAGAGTTACACAGGTGACAAAAAAGAAGGTTTATATAAAGAATTAAGGGGGTTCATCAGTATATATTTCCACAGATAGAATTTTTTTACACTTTGCCAAAATGGAGATTTTGCCATGCTTTTTTGAAAAATATAATCAAAAGTATGTGTCACCGTGCTATTATTCAAGCTACAAGTCGTCCTAAATTGCCAAATTTTGTATAGATTATTCATGAAAAAACACTTTTTAGTGGATAAAAAGAAATCTATGAGATAGAATTTTGAAATAAACAATGAGAAGATAGGTTTTGTAATATGCTTTAAGAAAATAAAAATAAAAAATGATGTCATACTACATATTTGGTTTTGTTCGATTCAATTTATCTACTTAGCCAAATAAGGGGAAAAAACTCTTATAATTTTCTATGTTTTCTATTTCAGTTGATATTTTATAGTGTGTCTTTCTATGTTGTGATGTTACACTATTGTTTCAGAAAAAGGGTGAAGGTTTGGTACCATTAAAACGTTTAAACCCGCTGCATTTGTTTGCACCTGTCCTAAGTCAGGAATCTGATGTTCAGTAGTTGTCGTTTGTTGATGTGGTTCATAAGTGTTTCTCGCTTTTTATATAGATTAAACCGTTGGTTTTCCCATTTGAATGGTTTTACACTAGTAATTTTGGGGCCCTTTATAGCTTACTGTTCGTGTGAGCCAAGGCTCCGTGTTGAAGACCGTACTTTGACCTATAGTGGTTTACTTTTATAAATTTTGACTTGGATGGAGAGTTGTCTCATTGGCACTCATATCACATCTTCTTATATCTATATGGTGTGCGATTTTGTCCCATGTACATTTACTCAATATCCTTTCATTTTCTATAGTAAAATATGTATACTGGAATGATAGTGAAATTTTCATTTTCTACTTGAAGCAAGAAAACAAGTTTGGTTTGTTAAAATAGTCTAAATAATGCATTAAATCACTTATTTTTCTTTATTTAAATGAAAGTCTTACACATTAATTGCCAATCTGTCTAAATATTTGCAGATTTAAGCAAAGAACTAGACCAATTGTGTACTGCTATTTTACAATCCAAGATGGCGGTATACAGTTAATCTACCTTAAGTGACCATCATAGTCAAAAGTTAGATAGCCTGCTACAGGACTAAACTTATTGAGGCATATAGTACAATAGTATGAACATGCCTTTCCTATCAAAACATCTAAATATATATATATATACCGGTACAGGAAAGATATCTTGTGGATCAGCAAATCCCCATGTCCTAGATTGCTCTTAATAATCTAAAACCATTAGATATCAGAGCAATCTCAGATTACAAATCACAAAACAATGATAGTTCTGTGTTAAAACTCATCAATTGTTCAGAATTCATGTACTTGTCTACCAAATACCTAAGGAATTTGAACATCTCTATATGATGAGGGTGTCTTTTAAGTGCATCTTATGTCCATCGTATTAATATTGTGTATCTTCCCACTCTCTTTTACAATAAACAATGTTTTAAAATCCCTGGAGGTCATAGACATTACTGCCAAACCTTATTATTGTATATTTGATACTTCACTAACTATATTTGTGATCGATCACATTTTCCTTAACAGTCATATAATTTGGTGTATTGTCAGTTTATTTCAGTTAAAGTGTTCTATAATTGATAATTAATGAAATAAACATTGACAATTTGGTTAATCAAGTACATGTATGTTTCTGTCAAACCTAATTATTTCATTATTTCTAATGCCTACAGATTTCTTTTAAGAGGAATGATCGCTTTTTCAAGATTAAAGATTCAAACTTGTCGTTGACATTCTATCACAGCCACTGAACTGAAAGTCCTGTAAATATCTGTAATGGATAAATTCAATTTTAAAGGCTTCAAAGAAATGAAATGGAAAAGTACCAAGTTACTTAAAGGTTAAAAAAAAGATTATGTATAAGATAACAATCTCTGAGTTCATGACTTTAAGGTGTTTATTTGATTTCTGCTATTTTTATGTTGTTTCCCAGTTTCCGAGTTGACATGTGGCTGACAATGATAAAATATTATATGATGTATATTTAGAATGGCCATTTTCAATTATCGCCATGTTTACTGACCTTGACTTTTAATTTTAGAACTGAGCTTCATGTATTCTTACCATAAAGATGCATATTACTTATTTTCTTTCAGATTTTATTTTAAACTTGGACTCTCTGTTGTCTAATATCTTTTCCTTTTTTTTTAAATGTATTTGACCTTGACCTCTGACATACATAACCAAGATTGATACACACTGAAGTCAAATGTACCACATAGGAATGCATTAGAAGATGAATTAAATCTATCAAATTTGGTGTGGAGGACATACATGGACAATGTACTTAATTTAACTTTAATTTCAGAGGTCAATAATCAAGGTCACATGATGAATCTTGCTGTTCGGTGTGTTGAAGGCCGTACTTTGACCTATAATTGTTTACTTTTTATACATTGTGACTTGGATGGATAGTTGTCTCATTGGCACTCATACCACATCTTCTTATTTATATTGTATGCCACCATATTTTAAATTGTTGCAGTTATGTATGAATGTTGAGTTTTATTGGGACATAAAACATTAACATCTATGTTATGTAATTATTGTCCCCTATTAACTTTTTAAAGGTTAAAATAAAACCTGTATAAAAGTCATTTATAACTCTTTCATTTAGTGCCTTTAATTTACATGTCTAACTGTAATTAAAACCTATTTGGTCTTGAACTTTCTTATTTCTGACTAACTTTTCCTAAGTAAACATGTTATGAAAAAGACTTATTGAATTATTTTTATATCTGCTTATAACACTATGTCTGCAACTTGTATGACTGGATGCAGTTCTGTCTGGGGAAGAAACCCTTGTAGAAATTCTAGATCTTTAATTAATAATAGTAAGAGTACAAATAAGGAATGACTTGACATAGTTCTCGTCAATATTTAAAGCTTACATGTAACTTTGCTTTGAAATATGCAAAGTACCTTTGTTTTTAATATGAGACCAAGGAGATGGATTATGAGTGTCAATAGGACAACTATCCACCAGAGTCCAAATTATGTGGATTTAAGCAACCGAAGGTCATCGTACAGCCTCCAGCAATGACTGGAACCATATTGTATAATCATCTGCTATAAAAGGACACAGCATGACAAAATGTAAAGCAAGAAAACCAGCGGCCTGATTAAGACAGTTTATATTGCATAACAGGTGACATTTGAAAACCTATAACATACAAGATCGAGCTCAAGCAAACCCAGTCTTACATGTAGATAAATTGGACGACAGTTTTTTTCAGAAAATACATTATAAAAACTTGTTCAATCAGAGTCTATCAAATCAAAGACCTTAATATTGAAATTTGATACTTTTCACCCTGTCGGCTGAGCTTGTCCTATGCATGAGTAAGAGCAAAGGCTGGTTGGCCTGGAGTCAGAATTATGAATGTGTCCTGTTGGAATGACATGTCTTCCTAGTGAACTGTTACCTTGCAGGAGTAAGTCAGTAAAGGCTGGTTGGCCTGGAGTCAGAATAATGTGTCCTGTTGGGATGACATGTGTACCTCTGAACTCTAACCTTGCAGGAGTCAGTCAGTAAAGGCTGGTTGGCCTAGTCAGTAAAGGCTGGTTGGCCTGGAGTCAGAATAGTGTGTCCTGTTGAGATGACATGTGTGCCTCTGAACTCTAACCTTGCAGGAGTCAGTCAGTAAAGGCTGGTTGGCCTAGTCAGTAAAGGCTGGTTGGCCTGGAGTCAGAATAATGTGTCCTGTTGAGATGACATGTGTGCCTCTGAACTGTTACCTTGCAGGAGTCAGTCAGTAAAGGCTGGTTGGCCTGGAGTCAGAATAATGTGTCCTGTTGAGATGACATGTGTGCCTCTGAACTGTTACCTTGCAGGAGTCAGTCAGTAAAGGCTGGTTGGCCTGGAGTCAGAATAATGTGTCCTGTTGAGATGACATGTGTGCCTCTGAACTGTTACCTTGCAGGAGTCAGTCAGTAAAGGCTGGTTGGCCTGGAGTCAGAATAATGTGTCCTGTTGAGATGACATGTGTGCCTCTGAACTGTTACCTTGCAGGAGTCAGTCAGTAAAGGCTGGTTGGCCTGGAGTCAGAATAATGTGTCCTGTTGAGATGACATGTGTGCCTCTGAACTGTTACCTTGCAGGAGTCAGTCAGTAAAGGCTGGTTGGCCTGGAGTCAGAATAATGTGTCCTGTTGGGATGACATGTGTGCCTCTGAACTGTTACCTTGCAGGAGTCAGTCAGTAAAGGCTGGTTGGCCTGGAGTCAGAATAATGTGTCCTGTTGAGATGACATGTGTGCCTCTGAACTGTTACCTTGCAGGAGTCAGTCAGTAAAGGCTGGTTGGCCTGGAGTCAGAATAATGTGTCCTGTTGGGATGACATGTGTGCCTCTGAACTGTTACCATGAGTAAGAGCAAAAGTTTCTGTTTTCACCACACACAATACTGTAATAAAGTCACAACTTCTTATTCAGTAAGGCATCCATTGAAACACAAATTTTTTGCAACACATTGAAATTATGTTCTTGTTGATACCAGGTTGATGAAAAAAAGTCTTACAGAATAAAGAATTAAGCAAACAATTCTTGTTATTTTTGTATTATATTACAGATCTTTACAATCAAGTGTTTTGAGTTAAATGAAATTTTTGGCTGTCTTAGATTAGTAGGGAGATATTGTTGTACCAGTGGAAGCACTGTTTAGGTTATGAAACATTATATCCTTTTTTTCCCTGTAAGATTTTGATTTCAACGTTGAATGGGGATCAACAGTAAAAGTTTGTTAGGGGTCCATTTTTTTCTTTTCGGTCCTCAATTTAAAGAAACCAAATGTGAAGTCATGCACTTATGTAAATGAAATGCACCAAGAGCATTTTTGTAGAAACTCTTTGTTTAAAATTCTCAGGTCCTTAAGAACAGTTCTTGAAATCCTCGCAGGGGTGGTAGATTATGAAAGTGCTTATGAACCAAAAAAAATATTAAATCATTTTAATCATTTTCAAGTTAATATTAAATAAAAGGGAGAATCCTTCAAAATGTTGAAACAATCAATTTCTTCAATTTATTTTCATATAGAAGTTTTAAGTGTTATAAGAAGTTGACTATTGATGCTGATGTGAACATGTATTTCAATCAAAGCATTATAATATAAACATGTATTATGAAGAATTAAGTAAAATTTGATTGAAAAATTTGATATCCTACCAGGACAAACAGTAATATAATCAAAAGTATTCCTAATAGTGAGTTGTATCATTGAGTTTGCTACTTAGGCTCAAAGTAGGTTGATTATGTTGGCTTGAGTTCAGTAAAGTACAGCTGCTTGGAAAATACATGTAGTATCTTTGAATTATTTGTAAAAGGGTTATACATGCATTTCTATATATTGCATCAAATTTTAAAACTTGCTTTGAATTCCTTTAATCATTATAGTTGTTTAAAGGTCTCGTTCTTGACCCAACCAAGCAATAAGCAGCTAATAGAGATTCTTTTGTGTACTTTTGTAGGGAGGAACAGTCCCTGTTAATTTTATGTAATGAAATTACTTAACATAGTTTGTATCAGTGAAAGCATTGTTGAAGGCAGTTTAAGTAACCTATAATTGCCCAACTGCAAATGATGTACTTTTGTTTGTCTTATGCAGTTTAAGCACATTAGAACAATTTCATGGCAATCACTGTTATTGATTGATAAGTCTATCAGGGCTTTCAAATGTGAGTGGTTAGTGACATATTTTGACATTACTCAGCTCCCACTGGCGCCTACTTTGAAATAATATTTATGTGCAAAACTTGGCAGCTTGAAACTCTTATTTCAAGTTCATTGAATGTTATGAGTCCACAGTATTCAGGTTGAACCTTAGGTACCTTCAATTTTCATATTAATACATCAAGTGGACATTATTTTTCCAAGTAAATTAAACAAAGCTATTACTTTGACTGTGACGGTGACAGTGCCAAGTTATGTATACATGTAGAAATGATCAGCTGGTTTGACCACTTAGGCTTTGATATGCTCTTGGTACGTTTCTGTAAAAATTATATACCTAAGGGTCATTTCCTAGAACAAAGAATGATGAAACAAACAGTTAGGCTTGTTCAAAAATATTAATTATGTGAGATAAGAAAAAGGATTTTAGGGACTTAAATGATGATCAAAGGTCTGAAACAGTTTCCAACTATATTTAAAGATTGATGGATCTTTTAACTATTCCTAAAAAAAATTATAGAATGAGAAGCAAGGTTCTGAAACAGTTTTTTCCAATATATTTAAAGATTGATGGATATTTTAACTATTCCTAAAAAAATTATAGAATGAGAAGCAAGGTTCTGAAACAGTTTTTCTCTGTATTTAAAAATTGATGGACCTTTTAAACTATTCCTAAAAAAACTTAGACAGTAATAAGCAGTTGATATAATCTTGCCTTAGTGATACATATTAACTGATTTAAAGGAGACTTCCAAGTATTCATTACCGCTATGAATTTAAGTACTTAGATTTGTCTTGTTTGGTTTTCCTATTTTGATTTAGTTTTTCTTTTTCTTTTATGAAAGTTCAAAATGCAATCATGTCTTGGTCAAAATAGAAGAAGGATATAATGACAAGTATAGATATTGATTTGTAGCTGTTAATCTGACATCTTTGTATTTTTTTTAATGTCAGCTTTCAAAATTTGCACTTTTATCTTAAAAAAGCAAATATTCCACTTAAAAATTATCAATAATCATAAATATAATTTTGATGGTTAAAAACAGCTGGTTGTATGGTCTCAATACACATTTCTTTGATGTTTTAACACTTAGTAGTTAATAAATAAAAAATATTTAAAGATTTATGATATGCACATTTTAATTTTGGAAAAGGATTGCAGCTTTTCAAATATGATACAAAAAATCAGGTCATTTTTATTACACCTACAATATGAGTATAAACAATAAGCTTCAAGTGCAAGAGAACTTTTATACATTGTCATGATTGAACTTAAAGGGGCATTATCTAAGATAAAAAATAAAACATATTTTTTTTTCAAACATATATAAAAGTGGAATAAAGAAATAGTAGTTTCCTATTAGCAGTCAGGTTGGTTCAATTTTGTCAAAATAAGCTGAAAAAAAACATTGTTGGTGTTTATTGGCTTGCAAGTCAATAATTCAACTCATTTGAAACCATATTCATGCTACCTTTAATTTGACCTTTAGTGGAGATCGTTGTACATGTGTTCAGCATGTTCTTTCATTAAATAGAAAAGAATCACAGTCAACATGGAAAAGTGAAACAAGGGAGACACCAGTGATAACTGACTGATCCGGCTCACAAAAGATCATTCATATTTAACAAGTAAAATGATCATTTAAATATTTTTTTAATCTATTTCATGAAAACAAACGGACAAAGAAAAATCCTATTGTACATGCATGTCTGTCTATTTATATCGGGTGGTTATATGACGGTCAACAGTCTTTGGAGGTCATCTTGATGAAAAATTAGATGGCGTCTAGTCTAAAATAAGCATGAAATGCTGATACATTTTAGCAAGTCCATGCATTGTTAATTGTTTCTTTTGGACTTTTAATAATTTGGATATACAATTTAGTATCTTATAAATAAGATATCAGAATTAGAATCAAATCAAGGAACATGAATTTGACAGTATTGAGACAAAATTTAATTTTCAATTAACCTGATGGAAATGGATCAAATAGGGTAGCTTAATCATCTTGGAATAAAATCTTAAATGTGTACATGTAAAATTAATAATTCAATAGTTTGAATGGGGGTCAAATAGTAAACTTAATGCCTTAAATGTTATTGGAAATGAAAACTAAAATAATGAGTATGTTGAGTGTTGTTTTGTTTATGTTCATGATGTTGGCACTCCAAGGTGTTACATCACACCCAGTGTTACTCTATGGCACTCAATCTATTTCATATACAATAAATCATACCTGAAGCAGAACAGCTCTGTTTTAATAGAATTGTCAGAGGAAACTTTAATTAAGTTAATGAAAGTGGGTAAAATCAACTGAAAAAAGTTTTTGATGGAACAAAAAACCCAAAAATTTCAATGGTAGGAAAATGATTGACAGTCAGGGAAATATGACCTGTCAAAATTGTTAGTTATAGTTCGGGATGACCATAAGTAGAAGATACATGTAGGTTGTTTATTTTTTTCATCTAATATGTTTTCATTTGAATTGTTTCACATTTTTCATGGTGGTGACTTTTAAAACCGACTATACTGTGTGTGTTTTTCTCATTGTTGAAGCCGTACAATTTGTCTATAATTGCTACATCCACTTCATTTGAACTCTGTTGGATAGTTGTCTCATTGTCAATCCTACCACATCTCCTATTTCCCATAATCTTGACCATTTTTGCAAGACAATCTTTGTATCAATATTTTTAAATTTTGTCCCAGGATAGATCATGTGACAGTTGTGTTGTGTTTGTTTCACTTTTTTATAGCACTTTTTAAGTTTAAATGTATTAGCAATTTTAAATACAACATTTTTTTCCCATAGGAACAGAGTTATTATTATGATTTTTTTTCTTTGACACCTAATTGATAAAAGGAGTTTGTGGGTATACATAAACTAAAGTGAAGAAAACAATGTTACAACACAAAAAAACACAAGTCATGATCAGGACCTAGGTCATCTATGGTCATCAAGTGTATTTATCAAATGTGAAGACCATAATCTAGTGCAAACATTTAATTTGTTGTTTTTTCAAAGAGTTCAGATCAGTGCAGGTAATATCATTTAATTTCTTGTGCACTAACCAGGTGTCTACAATTGTGATTCCTTTTATCCCTTTGCTTTTATGTTGAGGATGTATAACTTGAAACTTTAAGAAGTCAACACAAATTTTAAGGGCCATGACATCATTACAGGGTCCTGTTGTATCTCTGCATCATTGCTGAAGTTGTCATCATTGAATTTAAGGACCCCCCCCTTCCCCATACAAATATTTTTTGACAAGCAAATAAAAGAGTTTTAGCAAATGATTTATATTTTGCAGCATAATGCTGGATCAATCATTAAATAAGAAGTAGAACTGTTTGTGACAATGAAAAAGTTTTACAAATTCATCTAAAAAATCTAATAAAAAGGTAGACTTTGCAGTGTGGCTGAAGTTACTGTCATCTAGGACATAGTTTATTGTCAGTATAGTCCCACCTGTTGTTAAAATGCAAGGAAGAATATTTTTTGAAAAAATATATGACCGAGTTTTACTGAATAAACCTCAAAATCTGAAGTAGACATTCTCTATGAAAGTGCATGTATACATACCTATTTAAAACTATGATAATGAAAGGAAATTAAGATTCATTACTTCCAAACAACATTCTCTGTAGAAAAAACAGTATTGTTCATTCAACTTCATACATAATTTTCAGGACTAATTATTTCCTCAAAACATATGTTTAAAACAGAAGGAATTCTGACAAGTTTTGAAGATAGATTAATAAGTAGATGTGGTAACATGTACATAATAATTATGATGAAATATGAAGCATTATCTTTTGATCAGTGGGTCTTTGTGTCTGTAAAATTGTAATTTATCTGTTGATGTGAGCTGTTTTTTTAAGTGCAATTTGTGTTAGTGAGATTGTTATGGAAAAACAGCTTATGTTTTGTCCAGATAAAAAAATCAATAAATATTTTCATGAAAAATCTTTCAAGTACTTTGTAGCAATTCAGTAGAACTTGAGATCAATTTTACTAATAATACTGATTTTTTTTGTAGAAATAGTCCATTAAAAATTATGTAAATATTCTAAGGTTATGTTAAATTTGTAAGATTTTTTTGTCTACATGATTGAGGTTTTGCATTTGCCAAAGTTTTACTAATTTAAATGATAATGTCAACCATCTTCATAAGTTGGTGAGATGACCTAAAGCAAAGTCGTTATATTTGAATAAGCAAAATTTTAATGATGTATTTTGGAAACAAATTAAACTTTTATTCATTTTCTGATAGTCTTGATTCAAGATATCTTTATATTTCTCTGTTCTTAATACTTGAAGCAAAAGAGTCATACCAAAAAAATTGAGAATGGGAACAGGGTATGTGTCAAAGAGAGCAAAATACACCCCAAAGCCACCAATAGTTGTAACTTGTGTGTTCTTTTCATCTGAAATCAGACTACATATTGCTTTAGCATTAAATAGAAACTGATCCTCATTTTTTTAAAATAAGATTATGAGAGACCATGTAAAGAAAAACTCAGCAGGTCTCTATCAAAGGAGGCAAAAAGTGTAACTTTGGACAATATACATTACAAAGATGATATCGTCATGGCTATAAAAAAATATGTTTGATCATGATATTTACACAGCAAACACTAATAGCTTCCTCCTATATTGATAAATAATAACGACAGATAATGGATTTAAGTGCATCTTTTTTATTGACTCTTTGACAATATTCATCACATAAAACATTGAAGATTTCAATTTACCACCACAGGTTCTAGTCCTCATTGTTACCTTGCTACCTGTGCATTCAGGTGTTATAAAAATTTAATTGAAAATTAATAAGTTTCTTTACTTTTGGGTATTGTGGTTATTGAACTTGTCTCATTGGAATTTCTGTGGTTGTTAGCATTTATCATATCTGTTGTCTTCACTAGATTAGCAGCTTTTGTAACGATTTATTGAAGATTCTTGTGGGAATTACTTGAGAGTTGCTCTGACACTCAGATTAACACTAAGTATTATTAAGTGTCCGGTTATCTGTTAGACCACTGTTTAATTGTAATTTGAGAGCTTTGATATTGACACTTCATGTCCTGTTATTAGTTGATCGAGTTTTCATTGCCTAGATTTTCAAATCATTTTTATATTTAGATTCTAAAATGGCATTTCATCATATAAGGAAAGATGTTGATATATATAAATTGCCCGAGATTCCAACAAAATACACCTACTGGGTGATTATAAACTAAGGGATTTTCCATACTTCTTGCTTCCGATACGGAATGTGATGAAATTGCAGATTGACTTTAACATGCCATGTCAGAATTAAGAACGATACTGTTTGGTACATTTGCTTTCTTATGTAGTTTGTGTACGTGCTGTAGTACTAAAAGCTTTGTTCAGCTTATGGATGATTTATAAAAATGCTAGTTTTTACTTTTTTAATGTACTACAATAATTACAGAAATACAAGTATTTAGAATTACCTCATACTCAAATACTTAGTTGAACTTAAGATTAATTTTATATTTTGTTGAGAGCAACACACTGTACTTGGTCACAAAGCCTTAGCTATGATCGAGGCCAAATATTGATGATCTTAGATAATTAATCCTACATATTAAAAGTAACTACAGAAAACATGAATAAGCAGGGATGTTACCACATGGGTTCATGTTGATTGTAGCATATGTTTAGATTTGTTTGTTGGCATTTTTGTGGGTCTTGTTCCTAGGTACCAAGCCAGTCAGGAGCCTGTAATTCAGTGGTTGTTGTTTGTTGCTGTATATTTGTATATGTTAATGTGTTTTTTACATAAATCAGGCAGTTAGTTTTCTCATTTGAATTGTTTATATTTGTCATTTCAGGGCCTTTTATAGCTTACTATGTGGTATGGTTTTGCTCATTGTTGAAGGCTGTACAGTATGTGACCTATAGTTGATAACTTCTATGTCATTTTATCTCTGGTGAAGAGTTGTCTCATTGGCACTCATATCACATCTTTTTATTTTATATTTATATATAATGGTGCCTTCTATATGTTAAATGGCCTTTCTTATATTCATAACAATAAGCACATCATTGTCACAGATTACCAAAGATATTTTTATGGCCCTGCCAGAAAGTGGTCCGGGCCATATAATTTTTACCATTGTCCGTCATTCCATCATTCCATGCATCAGTCTGTCCTTCCTTCATTCTGTCATTCGAGTTGGTTGCATGGAATCAGATGATATCGGATATGTTCCTTATGTCACCCTTCCTTTTCACGAATGTGACCTACGAATTAGACTATTTACGGATTTGTAATAACATAAGCAGCAACTGTTATACAGACTGAAATCACCCCAGTTTTGGTGGGTTCCTGTTGCTTAGTTTTATCTATGATTATTTACAGATCAAATTTACATTTAGTTCTGCTCTGCAGAATTGTACCAAAGTTAGGGATTTGGACTTTGAAAATTTTGTGAAAATAACATTTATATGAAATTTCATTCTCAAATTTCCAATCCTAAAAACTGCTTCAAGATTTTATTTCGAGCTAGGGCATTTGTTTCATTTCAACACACCTAGTTTATTGACTGAAATAAGCATTGAGAGAACTCTCATCTCGTTTTGCATAATCTGTCAATTTCATGTCCATTTATTTTTCTGTCAATAACCATTAAGATAGTATATATAGATGCATTTTGCTATCAAAAGCCATTGAAGCATTACTCTATGGATAGTATAAGTGCCCCATAAACTACAGTGAAAATGTTGAAGTAATCTGGATTTGGAACTGTCCTCTTATTTCTGTGTTTTGGGTTAATTTAGAGGATTCGATTAGAAATATTTATTTGGTTCATTATTGAGATTCACATAAAGTGCAGTTTTGCATGTCAAATAAAACATTTATAAATGTATGCCTATTGCATATCTGAAATCATTTTGGTTTAAATTAAACAGTTAGATGTCATTGTGAAAACTTATGATGAAAATGTCACAGTGTTAACGAACTCAAAAGAGCAGATAGGTCATTTGATATAAATTGATTTTAAATGTATCTTTTAATTATTGATGTTTACTCTCGTATATTTATTTAACATTACCGTAACTCCCCTCTCTGACTTTTTCATAGGCACTATAATCCACTTTTTAAATTGGCCTTTTACCTGCTTTTTTTTACAGTTTATTTTTTTAACTCATTTCTTCCCATACATTTCATATGATAAAGCTAGAGACATTCTTTTCCTGACAAATATCTAGTTTTTTAGATGCTTGTATCTCAAAAACAAGCTTACAAATCCATCTTTCCATAATTTTGTTTTATTATACATTAGCTATGGAAACTGTTGATAAGGAATTACAATAGAATTTTATCAGTGTCTATAATGCTTGTGGAATTCAGTACAAGCTATGTATTGATATCAAAGTTAATTTCCCACTTTGTTCACATATATGCAAAGGGAGACAATTCGTTCACAGGTATTCAAAATTACGAATAAGTGACAAAAATATGAAATCTTGAAAAGACTATGCTTAAATAAGTTACATTTGCAAAGAAATGATTTGATGTAATAACTTACATACATTATTAAGCTGAATTTTTGTTATCAAGTCAGATTGGTTTTGCTCACAGTACTAATGGTACTTTGATTATGAGAAAAATAATTCAAATGACCAGTTTCTTCATATTTAACACAGAAACAAATCTCAGGTTTGGTTTTTAACTAAGAAAACAAACGTACAAGTTTCTTTCATCTTCTAAAAAAATATTTCAGGAAAGATGCTATATTTTCTGAAATTGTTAATGACCACAGGGTTTGTTTTAGAAGAAGTAAGGTCGGTCATCTTTTACTATATGCAGTAATCACAGAACTGCAAATGGCATTAACAGCTAAGGGCTATGCAGATATTTTTTATGAACAATGTCAGAGAAAAAAAATTTATTACAATTTTAAAGAAAAAGCATTCTTACCTTAACACAATTAAACATATAAAGCTGTCCAGCAAGGATTTGTGTTTTCTGTCTAATAAGGGTTAAACCTTGTAATCTGAAATGAAAATAGTACATTTAATTAGTAAAATAAATTAGTCTTAAGTCATGAATATTAGATCATTTTATCATGCCTCTTGCAATTACAATGTATTGTAATTTGGTTTGTGTGCACATCATTTCTGTATGGTCAGGTAGATTTTTGGTTTGTCCAGATATCAGGTATATTTTTGGTTAGTTTAAAGATCAGGTAAATTTTTGGTTAGTTCAGATATTATGTAGATTTTTGTTTAGTTCAGAATCAGGTAAATTTTTGGTTAGTTCAGAGATCAGGTAGATTTCTGGTTTGTCCAGATATCAGGTAGATTTTTGGTTAGTTCAGAGATCTGGTAGATTTTTGGTTAGTTCAGATATCATGTAAATTTTGGGTAGTTCAGAGATCTGGTAGATTTTTGGTTAGTTCATAGATCATGTAGATTTTGAGTTATTTCAGAGATCTGGTAGATTTTTGGTTAGTTCAGATATCATGTAGATTTTTGGGTAGTTCAGAGATCTGGTAGATTTTTGGGTAGTTCAGAGATCTGGTAGAATTTGGTTAGTTCAGAGATCATGTAGATTTTTTGGTATTTGAGAGATCTGGTAGATTTTTGGTTAGTTCAGAGAACAGGTAGATTTTTGGTTAGTTCAGATATCAGTTACCTGTGGTTCATATTACAAAGATTCCAAGTGAATATTAAATATTTAACCTCAGTGTTGACAGGCTATTGATAATGTAAACAAACTACTAAGACCACTCTGCCACTGAGTCCCCTTTTAAAAGGGGAAATTCCAAATTACCTATACTGTAAAAACAATTTGTATTTCTGTGGATTTTTTGTTTCATCATTAGCTCCTTCTATCTGAATTTGCTACAATTGATTTTTGTGATTTTCAACTTTGTTGATGTATTTATATAAGATAAGATCTAAGTTTGAAATTAATAATATTTTGAACTTATTTTTGTACTCCCAAAAGTTCTGAATTTCCTCAATTTATTGCTTGGTATGTATCGGGTTAGAAAAACCACCAAACTAACAATTGAAATGATTCTGTCAATGTGGTGCTGTTCCACATTATTACAAGTGTTTTTTTAAAGTTAATCCTAAGGAACTGAGATTATTTTGAAACAATAAGCTAACATACAGTAACATGGAATGTGCCAATTATTTTTCAACACATATGTTAAAATTGGAGTTTTTTAATTGTAGCATGGGAAAACATCACAAATGCCAATTCTGAAAACAAACTGGCATTTTTAAGAAAAGTTTTCAAACTGAATTACAGATATCATAAATCAGACCCCCAACGATGATTTAGATGACAGGTTTATCTCCCTTCTTCTTTTTTTCTGTAATTTCCACTATCTGTTTTATGATTCTCATCAACCTGATCTTGGGTAATATGACTAATCATAACTAATTTATGAACTCTCAAAAACTATTAAAGAAGGCCTTTAACTTCTTATCCACTTTATAGATACTGGCAGTATGATTTGTATAAACTTTTGATGTATAGAATGTTTAGAAACAATTTGAGGGTAAAGTTATATAATGTGAAGTTTTTTGCAATCACATGTTCTGCTGCCAGAGATGAAATAAACAATGCATGTAATGAAAGATTTGTTCTGGTTCAGAATTTGTAAGTTCTGGTATAAATTAAGTCTCACTTAAAATACCTTTGTCATTTCGTAAACTGCTGGGATAAAAATTTGTTTTGTTAAAAAATCTCAAATTTTGAGAAACATCTTATTTTGTGTTATGATTTAAATGAAGATTGATAAATTGGTATAATATCTATGTTATTCAAAATTGATTCCTGGTGTCAAAAATTATGTGCATATTTTTTTTTTTGTGAAATTTGAAAAATATATTTTACTTAAAACTTAATCACAAAAATTTTGAGAAAGACTTTTTGTGATGTGAAATTTCCAAAAGTATTACTGGTAAACAATTTTGTATGTATGTGCTTCATATGTGGATGTGCTTAAAATCAATTGCAATTCATCTATATTATTTGGAACAAATTTTCTTAAGTACATTGAAGTGGTGAAACAGAGAGAAATAGAGAGATTTTTTTCTTTCAAATGGGAGAGATTTGATTAGGCTGTTATTAGGTGGCTTATCTTCAGAAGGAGATTGTCCTTTTTTCAAATTTTGGAAACTGCCACCAAAATTTGATGAGTGGACATCTGTGCTACTGAAAGAATAAACGACTTTGATTTTTATACGACCCCAAAAAAATTTTTTGCATCGTATATTGGTTTGATGTCGTCGTCTGCGTCGTCCGAAGACACATTTGGTTTCCAGACAATAACTTTAGTTTAAGTGAATGGATCTCTATGAAATTTTACCAGAAGGTTCAATACCACAAAAGGAAGGTTGGGATTGATTTTGGCTGTTATAGTACCAACAGTTTAGAAATTAAGGGCCAAAAAGGGGCCAAAAACAAGCATTTTTGTTGTTTCCTGACAATAACTTGTGTGTAAGTGTATGGATCTTTCTGAAATTGTACCATAAGGTTCCATATCACAAAGGGAAGGCTGGGATTGAGTTTGGGGGTAATTGCCCTAAATGTTCAGGAATTGGGGGCCAAAAACAAGCATTTTTCTAGTTTCCAGACAATAACTTGTGTTTAAGTGTATGGATCTCTCTGAAATTGTAATGCAAGGTACCATACCACAAAGGGAAAGCTGGGATTGAATTTTGGGGGTAATTGCCCCAAACGTTCAGGAATTAGGGGCCAAAAACAAGCATTTTTGTAGTTTCCGGACAATAACTTGTGTTTAAGTGTATGGATCTCTCTGAAATTGTACTGCAAGGTACCATACCACAAAGGGAAAGCTGGGATTGATTTGGGGGTAATTACTAAAAGGGGTAAAAAAAAAATTGGGGGGTGGGATTTTTTTCATAATTTTTGGGGTTTTTTTCTTAAAATTTTCCATTTTTACATTGATTATTTCTGATTTATATATAAAAGTAAAAAATACTGATATGGCAGGAGCTTCACACCAAACATGATGTGTAAATTATTATATGAAGTATTGTGCAATAGCAGGAAATCTTCAATTGCATAGTATTGCGCTATAGCACAGTATTGGGCAATAGCAAGAAATCTTCAATTGCACAGTATTGAGCAATAGCAAGAAATCTTCAATTGCACAGTATTGTGCAATAGCAAGAAATCTTCAATTGCACAGTAATGCGCTTTAGCACTTGCACAATAGCAAGAAATCTTCAATTATACAGTATTGCGCAATAGCAAGAAATCATCTATTGCGCAATAGCAAGAAATCTTCAATTGCACAGTATTGTGCAATAGCAAGAAATATCCAGTTGCACAGTATTGTGAATAGCACAATACTGCCCAATAGCAAGAAATCTTCAATTGCATAGTATTGCGCAATAGCAAGAAATATCCAATTGCACAGTATTGCGCAATAGCACAGTATTGGGCAGTAGCACAATATTGCACAATATCACAGTATTGTGCAATAGCACAGTATTGCACAATATCACAGTATTGCCCAATAACAAGACATCTTCAATTGAAAATTAATACAAATATTTCAACCCATTTCAAATTTTTAAGATCTTTGACCACATTTATTTTGTGTTAGAAACCTATATTATGTCAAAATTTGATCACAATCCAAATTCAGACAGTATCAAGCTTGAATATTGTGTCCAAACTTGTACCAACTGTTCAGGGTTCTACCTCTGCGGTCGTATCAGGCTGCGCTCTGCGAAGCATTTTATTATTATGCTAACTTCATCATAGCCTTCTAATATTATAGCACCCTGAATGTTATATTTATGGTAAAACTATATCTTTTTGACATTTGGTATGTAACGTTCATATGTTTCATTCTAATGGGCCCTGATGGCAAAGTGGTCTAAGTAGTTCTACATTGATCAATTATCCTGTCAACTTTGAGATCCTGTTTTGGCCTGTTATTTTTGACAATGATCTTAATTGACAAGGATTGCCAATTTTCCTTCTGAAGGTCTTTGTTTCTCTTCAGGCTCTCTGGTTTCCTCCACCAATAAATAATCAGGTTGCCATGATATAGCCACAGTAAAAGTGGTGCTAAACACCAATAAACAAACACACAATGTAACATTCAAATGTCAGACTCAGTATTGTTGTGATTTAATCAATATGGTATATTTTCTGAGTTTCAGACAAGCTTCTGTCTTTTGAAAGTGTTGAGCCATTTTGGAGGTCAAATTACTATTAAGTCTATTTAAGGCTGTGAAAGCTGATTTTGTGGTTTGATGATATTTGATCTTCTTTGACTGCAAGCATTAAAGTTAATTACATGTTAATCCTATATACATTTGTATTATTTTTTTTTCAGGTAAGTGATAAACAAGACCATAACACTGCAGAATTAAATTGAAATAAATAGAAGGTACATGTATTTAATCAGTTGAAGTTATCCTATAAATCTTAATTAAGATGATTAACTGATTTGAAAGCCTAGAAGTATTTGTCTCTTAAGCTTGGTCAATATGTGGAATTCATTTCAGGTAATTGGCATTAGTAATATTTTCTTCAATTCCTTAATGTCAATATCGTCTATTTGTAAATGTATGATGGCTTATTTCAAAGCTGAGACATTTTCACACATGAACAGTTTGATTTTTGAAGTACCATATGATATGAGCAAAATATGGGAATACAATGTACCAAAGAACCATTTGAATGATATGGCTTCTCTAAGTGAAAAATCACAATTTTTACATAATGTAATTCACAGGAAATTCAGTTCTTTGCAATTTTAATAAGTCAATAGTTTTCACATTTCTATTTTATTGCCCGCTGCACTTTAATACTGAACAAATGGTTGAGCTCATTCAATTCTTTAGAATAGCAACATGTCCAATATCATGGTTGAAGAATACACCCAGGGTACCACTAGTGGAGCAGCAGGCTTTTTACCCTTTTTAGTATCTTACTGCATCCTGAGTTTCTATAGGTTTGTATGATCTTTATGTTGCTCAATATTTACCTTTCTGTGTTGTGCTTTGTGGATTATTTTTTTCATCCTACTTCTTTTAGTTATGAAGTTTGTCTGTCCTTCCTTGACCTTATATTTGTTAAGGCCCTTGGTATTTTTTTTACTTTTCTCACAAATGAGACCCATATATTTGTTTTGATATGTAAAAGTCATACTCAACTTTTCAAGTGCATTTTATGGCCTCTTGATATTTTCTTATTTCTCTAAACAAATGAGGCCTATATATTTGTATTGACATTTGTATAGTAGCCATGATTTTGTCAGTCTCTCTTCGACTTGTGAGTTTTGAATCTCTCATTGATATCTTCTGCCTCTTATTTTGCATATATCTAACAAGTGCTTTATCATTTTATGTAACTACTATCTGCACTTAAATTAAAAATAGAAATCACATACATTCCTAAATACTACAGGAACAATTAACTTGCTAAATATAACGCAAATGATTACTTAATTTATATTTTGTTAGAAATCCTTCAGTACCTATCATGTTGAATTCATTAGCTTAATTGGTCGTGAAATCTAAAAGCAGAGTTTTAATTCAGAAGTGTGATGAGATTCATTAATTAAACTACATTATGGATATAGTTAGTAGCTTCAAAATTCTGGCAAATAAGTTCATCACTTCTGCAGGTTAAAACACCTTTATTACAAGTCCCCCGTAGTTTAAGAATGTTGTCCCCAGTTTAAATTTTATTATGAATTTATATAATATTTTCCATAAATCAATTGGTTGCAGGAAATAATGATAAAGAAATTGCACTGATGGTTTGATTAATATGTAACAAATTGATTGATTCAGTCACAGTGATGAAAATTGAGTTCAGAAGTCAACCCCCAAGAACTTTTCTCTTGTGCTATCCTAACAGATTTAGAAGGAATTTGTCTATATTCAGTTAATTATCAAAACATATGAAATAATTAGGGTTTTCTTGTCTTGTATAAAAATAAGGAAATGTGGTATGATTGCCAACTGTGCAAGACCCTCGTGGGTAGTCAAGGTCATTAAAACCCCCCTTGTCGTCGTGATTGCCAAAGTTCAAATGAAGTGGAAGTAAACTAAATTATTTTAAATTAAAATTTGTTTTGATGAGGTTTTATGTTGCTCAATCTTGAGTTTTCAGTGAATGTTTTTTATGGACTGTTGTTTGTCTTTTCATCATTATTTCATTTGACTATGGTGTTGACTGTTTTTCTTGGACTTATTATTTTGATTGCCGCTTGTTATCTTCTCCCTCTTTTTAATAACATAGTAGGATATATTTTTAGCCATGCTTATTCACAGCTAATAGGCTAAAATTGTGAAGCTTTGTAGACTCCAACATCAGAATTAATCACATGTAGAACGAGGTTATTAATTAATCAAATATGTCTTAATTAATTTAATTACAGTTTATCAGCAGTAGATAAAAACATGTAACTATATCTACATGTTTACATTTAGTTTATCAGTTAAATGAAGTAGGGGGTGAAATTCAAAGATTGACATGCAGAAATTAACCATATTGTTTCCGGCAGGTTTTGCAGGTTAACATGGATTTTTTTTGGCAGTGACTGAAATAGAATGATTTTTTATCGTATTGTTCAAGGTCTTAAATCTGTTACATTTTAAAATATCTTTTACAGATCGGTATGGAAATTTGTACGCCCTGTTAAAAAAAACCATTGACTTGGTAAATTCTTACACCCTGTTGAAAGAAACCTTTGACTTGGTAAATTCTTACACCCTGGTAAAAGAAACCATTGACTTGGTAAATTCTTACACCCTGTTGAAAGAAACCTTTGATTTGGTAAATCCTAGCACACTGTCTTAAGAAAATTTGACTTGATTGATCCTTACACCCTGTTTAAAGAAACCATTGATTTGGTTAATCCTTACAACATGTTTAAAGAACCCATTGAAAGTTTACTATTTTATCAAAGTTTAATACAACTAATTGTACCATTAGATTGTTTTCTGGACCTCCCATTTTTAAGGTAAGATAAAGAATGATATGATTTCTGTGCATACAACCATTTTTCTGGAATAACCGTCCTCAGAAAGCTTGTGACTATAATTTTGGTTAGCTAAAATATTTAAGGTTTGAGAACATAAAAACCAAACAGACCTAATAGAAAACAGCCAAGGTCAACATGCTTGAGGGAGTTGCACCATTGTGTTAATGGAGTCAGTATGTCAAGGTCACAAGTGACATAAATTTAGATAAAAAGTAGTGGTTATTTTAACTTTGCCTCTAATTCTTTAATATGAATAAAAGAAGAGTTTGGCTATACTTCAATGAGATAGTAACCCAAAAGCCCAAATTATCTAAACATGTCTGATTACCTATTTTCCATTAATAATTGTATGCAGTGACTTTAATTTAACAATCTCACTTTAAGTGTCTGTGAACTTGATAGTTTAAGAGTTATCTAGTACATCAGTATAAAGGTGGGAAATTATGTCTATGTTTAGCAAGTCTATCATAAAGTCTGCCAACTAGACCTACAGAACAGATTAATGTTACAGTGTTTAATTTTTAATGAATAAAAACATTGATAAATGTATTCTTTACATACAAAAATAAGAAGTATGATTGCCAAAGATACAACTCTCCACCAAAGACCAAATGACGTAGAAGTTATGATTTATAGCTCACCGTTTAGACTTCTACAATGAGCAAATCTCTTACTGCATAGCAAGGGATAAAAGGCCAAATGTAAAACAATTCTAACCTGATGACAAAACGATAAACGAAAAAACCAATTATGATATACAGCAACAAGGCAACCTCTGAATAACAGGCTCCTGACTTGGGGACAGGCATATACAGAATGTGACAGGGTTAAACATTTTATGTAAACATGACATAAAGGGATAAAAATCAATCAAAAACAATCTATATATGGACGTTAAACATGCAGTATTTCATACATTGTAAGTAAACAAAAAACAAAACATCCAATATCAGTATTATAAGGGTCTACAAAATTGTAAAATGGGCTGGTGGGCTGAAATCTTAGACCAACACTGAAGAAATTGGCATGTTGGACAGGGGCAGAACTTTTGTATTGCCAGTCTTCACAATAAACTGTTGCAGCAACAGGCCTGATGTATATTTTTGGACTGGTGGGCATGTGACCAAGGATGAAGATGGCTTGCACAAAGACTTCTGCAGACCACTCATAGATTGTTACTTGTGCTCTTTAATGTGCTTAGAGGTTGACACTTTCCCAACATTGGCCATCAAATTTAACACCGTAATGCCAAGTGGACATTCACTTAAATATCTTTCTCTGTAAAAAAAAATTTATCTTTGAATTTAAGTTACAATGACAAATTTATTCTTAGAGGTCAAAGTTATACCATATTTAATTTGTGACCTTGACATTTAAAATGATTATGTCAAAAAATGGTAAATATTGTTGATCCAGTTTTGGTCATTTGATTTTAATTGGCACAATCATGTCTGAAACACGAACTTGATCAACTGACCAAATGATAACCATCACATCAACACCCCTCAACCCAATTTTCCCTGAGATAAGAGGCAATCAAGAACCATTGTTATCAAACATAATATTGACCACAATAATGACCCTGGTACTTAGCCATAATTAATCATCAGTTTTTAGCATATTCATTAGCATTGGTATATGGTTGGTAAATGAAAATCATGTTGGCTTTTGTTCTGTAAGTGGTCATTAAATGTGAAGATGTGTATTTAACACATCCTTGAAATAATGTCAATCAAAGATCATGTTGATTTAAGTTTTTATGTAGTACTACATTTATTGTCACCTGATTTTCTGTACATGAAAAAGTTGTCTTTAAAATTTTTACATGTTATACTTGGATGTCAAAATATGAATGAAACTGGAATTTCTACCAGAATAGTTGAATATGCTTGTGTTTTGCTGTTTCATACATTTTTAGTTTCATTTAAGAAGTGTGTTTGATAAAGTTCAGTATATATTAGATAGTTAATATAAAAATAAGAAGATGTGGCATGATTGCCAATGAGACAACTCTCCACCAGAAACCAAATGACATAGAAGTAAATGTCCATACATAGATAGTTTTTGATTGATGTTAAATCTCTTTAGTGCCCTGTTGGAGATCAACTTGCAATACTGATAGTGCTTAGACATTAAAAAAAAACGATTTTAATTTGTTTAAGCCATGAAAAATTCATTAATGCAATCTCAAGTAAGGCCGCTCTTAATAGACTTGCTTGTACATCATGTGTTAATGGGATTTGTCTTATAAGAAGCCTTTCAATATTGCAGCTAAGGGAAATGTCTCCAACTTAAGTTATATCATATGGAAAACTATTTATTCTGGCCACTCTGACAAAAATTCTTCACATAATCCAAAACAACTTCCAATTGACTGTCAAAGTTCTAACTGGGTACTTGTACTTTGCATGAAAATGGTGTTACAAGTAGACCAGAATTTATGGAACAAAAAGTCAATCAACTTTGTATGTATAAAAATTTATCAAAGATACCAGGCTTATTATTTAGTAAGCCAGAGGTGCATGTGTCTTCTACATATTAAAGACTCATCTGCATCCAATGAAATTAGAAAAATATGCTAAATACAAAGAGAATAAAGGATGTGTGCATTTGATCTTTGTAATAATCAAAGATAGTAGATAAAAAATTTGAAAGAAAACAATCCTGAATATTCCTGTAATATTAAGCAATTTATCCTATCACCAATTATTTTAGAAGGATAACATTTAATGGGATGAATTGAGTAATTGAAAAATAATAATCCCTTGTTTTAGAAGTATTGAATAAAAACAGTGGTTCAAAATCTGCACAAATTTTAGGAGTAAAATGTTTACCATTATATAGTAGGTAAGAGTTTTTAGTAAAAGGGGATGAATTGCTGCAACCTTTTCCCTAATTAACACATGTAATAATGTTCTTGTCCTATTTGCATTACTTAGTTATCACAGAATTATGATAAAAAGGGCTTTAAAGATATATTTCATTTAATAATGAAACGTCTTCAAATAAATGCAAAATTATTTACTCGTAGCCAAAGTGGGAAAACAATCTAATTTATAACAAACAAAAACAATTTAAGAAAAAAATTGTGGTGTAAATTTTAGAAGTAGACATTTTTTTCTCCAAGAGCATTTGTGTTTACAGAATTATGGAAATTATGTTTTTTTTGTTATATTAAAAAAAAGGTGGTTAAGTTAATTAGAATGTCGACTATATAAATCATATAATTTTTTTAACATAAAAATTGCTGGGTTGATGTTTTCTACAAAAACTAAACATCTACTTTTATTCTCTTAGCAAAAGAGAAATGAGAAATAAGATCCTGTGTATCTATCAAATAACTTTCATTACAACTTACATGTAGAAAAATACCTTAAAAAATTCCTAGTGAAAATTCAAATCTTGACAGATGCATATTTTGATGTTTAAATGCATGAAAGATATAATTCGGACATTTAAATGTATGAAAGATATAATTCCAATACAAAATATATGACTGCAAATTGTAAGTGTTCAGGTTTAAATTTTTTGAATGATTTACTTGAAAGTATGTTTGACAAAAACACCTTTAAAAACATTTGTGTATTTAATTATTTAGAAAAGAAAGGGTTGCTTAATTTCATACAATTCTTGAATCCCTGATTTACAATCTCTAGCAGGTAGTACATGTAGTAACAGATGGCATGTTTTTTTATGACAGATTTAAAAATAAAATGGCAATCAGTTTTATTCTAAAGAAAACATTCAACTATCTGGTTTTTTTTTGGTAAAAGATGGGTTAAGTTGATGGATAATATAATCCTAACATAACAACCTCCGTTAAATTTTCTGGTATAGATTTATAATCTAGTAAACTTGATTTATTAGTTTTAGATTTAAGAGAAGATTTTACTATTATTTTTTTTTACATATTTCAGAATTTAAAACGGATTTATTTGACTTTTTTGCCCTGTGATTTAATGTAAATTTACTTTACTGCTAAATAGCTTAACATAATAGATTCTTAGATAATAAATAGAGAAGCTTAGAAAATCTTTATCTTAAAGCTTGATTAAAACAACTGAAATAGAATCATTTTATTAAATAGGTTTGTACTTACAATTATATTCTGTGTCCTGAACTTCTGGATCGTTGGTTTCCAAGCTCACTGATACTGACAACTTATCACCTGCAATGTTGGAGTTAAAATGATAAGACAGAGGGTGGTCAAGATATGATATAACTAGAAGAAGTCTCCTGTTTCCTATTTAATTAAGTAATTTACGTACATTTATTGACCAAAGGGCCTGTTATATGGGAGGGCTAGTGGTGTCATAGTGTAATCATGGTTTATAAAACAAACATAGAATTGTCATCAGTTAATCCACCATGTATCTGTCGGGTAGGTCTATCAGTGTTACAAAAATAATCATCCTTGGTGTTTTGATGCCTGACATATTTGGACAAAATGACAGTTCTTACTGTGCGGTCATTTTAAACTTAACAGTTATTATTTTCGCATAATTTGGTATCTTAATTTTTAAATGCAAGTTTAAAATTAAAAAAATTGTTTTTATATTTTTTCTTTTTAAACCCTTTAAATAAGGTTACTTTTATCACTGGATTTAAAGTTTAAGTAATTTACCCCTAAGTGTCCCTTTTGAAAGGTGTGAATAATTGTTAACTTTGGCCATTGGTCATTACACATATGACAACCAAATTAGGAACCTTTTCAATACATTTATAACATGTGTTCTTGTACCTTGTTCTGCTATTGTGCAAACATTTTTGAAAAAATAGATAAAAATCTTCAATTTAAATGAAATTTTATTAGCAAAAAAAAAAAAAAATTATTTAAAGTAACCAAACCAGGTGTTGACTGTATTACATTATAAAAGTCCCTAAAAATCTTTCCATTTTTTAGAGGTAGTTTGGATATCAACTTAATGAGAAGGGTTTTGTTGCTTTTTTTAAGCATATACCCCTGTTAATTAAAAAACTGGATAAAAAATAAGTAGAAAAATAGTTATATTACAAATGATTTAAATATTATTTTACACCCTGAAACCAATTAATGTTGAGCCCTGGCTAGATTGCTGTATGAGTAAAAGAAAATATGTTACATTGTGAGAAAAACTCATTTCTATTTTTTCATTGTTTTTATGAAAATCATTGAAATAAAAGGAAATGTTTTGAAATTATTTCTTGATATCCACTGTTTCATTACATGTTTGTCATATTTCTCAAAGAATTTTATGTGGTTTCTTTAAGATTACTGTCATATCTGTCGTATTGCATTTCAATTTTCAAGACTTTATGAATTGTTTTTAATTATAACAATCTTTGATTTTAGCATCATAACAATACAAATTGTATTTCAAATACTAGATTGAAGTTTGAATATTGAAATAAATAGAAATGTTAAATCCAGGATTTATATAGTATATCTTGCTATATAAATCCTTGGTTAAATCATAAGAAACTTCAGGTTTTTTTTATTTGTAAAGAATAATTTCTGTCTATAAATAGATATTTTGACCTACTGACCAAAAGTCAATATGGATATTTCTCATTTTAAATGGAATTTTCAAGATTACTTCGGTGATACAGATAGTTGGATATATAATTCAAAAGATATAACCCAGAATGTATTTTTTGTCAAAATTTCAGTCTATCAATAGCTGATGTGACCTTGACTTTGATCAAGTGGCTTCAAAATGAGTAGATTATCAAAAATTTGTAAATATATGATTTTTGGCTCAATAGATATTGTATGGAACAAACTGTTCCCAAAATAAAATAAATGAATTCTATAGGTACTGTGATCTTAAACTTTGACCTACTGACATAACATTAAATATGGTCTTGTTCTCTTGAAGGTCTTTCTCCAGGTAAGGAGGTTAAAGGTTGCACTAAAGGCTCCCAAGATGTCGGTAAACCAGACTTTTGTCTCTATTCCAGACTATTAATTTCTACTGACCTAAATGACCTTATAATCAATAGAGGTCTTATTCAATCTGTGGGACAATCAAACATTATTAACCAAATTTGGTAAAAGTTGCACATATTGTTCAAAAGACAACATCCTTATACTGGTCATTTTGGTCTCTTGTGGACAGTTGTCTCATTGGCAATCATACCACATCTTCTTTTTATATTTACTGCAGGGTTTGTTACTCGTGCTGTGTGGATTCAGTAGAATGTGTCCCGTGCCTGTAGTGTATGCCCTTATATTTTTACAGTTGGGGTTTTTGCTTGTGAGAGAGCTGTCTACTTATTCTATTATCATAATTAATGATCTATTTCTTATACTGGTCATTTTGGTCTCTTGTGGACAGTTGTCTCATTGGCAATCATACCACATCTTCTTTTTATATCCAAAACCAAATTGTACTAAAAATTCAGGAAATCAATTAAAAACTGCTTTGACCTTTACCTTTGACCTATTGCCCCAAAAAAATAAGATATGGGAGGTTGGTGGTTTTCATTCCATGGGCCATTATCAGTTCAAGTTCTGTAAAGATTTTATGTATGGCTCAAAGATTTTGTTTGGAAACTGAAATAATGACCACTAGACATCTTGATGCCCTTATAGCATTTATTATGATATAAGCTGAGTTTTCATATGTCCTCTACTAAGCAACCTGTAACACAACTTTTTTTTTTACCAAACATATTTACCTGTAAATGATCTGCATATTTCTATTTTTCAACTCATTCAAAGTTAGAGCAATATGATATAGCTAAATTAATATTTCTTTTTTACTGAAACTTATTTCACTATTAATTGAATTCCTGCTGTTGTAGACTTCAAAATTGACACTTTTGTCCGTGAAGCTTGTCATCTATAGAAATATCTACAACCGCCTCCTGCTATTAACTAGATCTTCCTGTTTTCCTTGTTCAGGAATAGAGGATTATCATATGAGTATGCTTTGTTCCACAAAAAATAGAATGAGTAATTTATAAAATGGATTAAATTACATTTATAAATCAACAGTGAGTACAACATTTACTGTTTTCTAATGGGGTTTTTTCCAAAATTAATTCCTCTTTGATACTGAATAACTTTTTCCAAATTTGATTACTTGAAATACAATTTATTGTTATTGTTTACATAAAGGTTACTACAGTGAAAAATCTTTAAAGTTTGTTTGTTAATTGTCTGGGTAGCGGAAACTTTATTCAATTTCTGTAAAGTTCAGTTTGTTGTAATTTTTACTTGATGGATTTATTTTTGTTTGAAACCACATTTAACTACCACCATAAACTTTGATTATTTTGTTTTCATTTTATGCTATAAAAGGATCTCCTGTGATATTTTGTGTTTTTGATTGATTGATTGATTGATTGATTGGTGGTTGTCTTACGCCACCTCAGCAAAAAAAGGCTATATCACGACAATGTAATGGGTAGACCAATTATTTCTGGTGTTATATGGTGTATTATGCATTATTTGTTTATTAGCATTTGTTCTCGTTTATCTCAATTTTATGTGTCTACTAAAGAAGAAAGAGTCCAATAATTATAATTTTGTAAAATAATAGTAATGAAATTACTGGAGAAAATTGAAAATCAAGTAAAAAGTCACCAAATGGGTATTTAATTATGTCCAAGCTGAATTAGTACGAAATAATCCCCCAGGAATTATCAGTTTATTATGGGGATAAATATGTATATTCTGGACAAATAAAGACAATTACCAAATTCTTTAACAATGTTAACATGTATAGATAGATTGTACTATTATATATTGCTGCAATGTTTATAATCTCATCCAACAAATTTCAACTGTCCATCATGAAGTGCTTTTAATAAATGACACATTATCCCTGCCACCTATCAAAAATATAAGACAAATAATCGTGCCGTGTGCAGAATGCTGTCCCTCCTCTGATGTAGCTGGGTCATCTTAGCATTTTTTACAACCTTATATATGCTGCACATTGTCCACAGACCTATGGATAGTGTCTTCTTATGCTATTTTCTAATCTCATATTCTGATTACAAAAATACAGGAAAAATGGAAAATATTTCATATAATATTTACAAATTATTTCTTATTTAAATTTTCACACCAGATATGGGAAATAAGCGTTTTATAAAAAATATTATTTGATGAGAATTAAAATGATGAAAAGAAATCCTTGGTTGTAAGTATAAGAGATAACCAAAATACAAATCATACCTGATAATAGTAAAAACCTACCATTTTGGTGTGTTCAAATTCCATGATAGGTATGTTTTGTATTTAAATAGTATTTGATTAATTTGTCCAGTAAATTTTTAAATGCCACAATTACATAATAGATTTAATGACTCAGATTTATTATACAAACTGTTATTGTAGGGTGTAATTCAACTAACAGCTTTTGGGAATACTGCAAAGTAAGGGATGTCTAAGATGGAATGGAACTGGGTTGTAATGTTGAAATACTTAGTACATGTCATGACTGCATGATTGTTTTCTGAAGTTAGGGTGGATTTTTGTCGAGCCTGCAACTTCTGTCACAGAAAGCTTGACATAGGGATAGTGATCTGGCGACGGTGGCGTTAACAAATTTCTTAAAAGCTTAATATTTCAGAAGGTAGAAGACCTGGATTCTTCATACTTTGTATATAGATGCCTTATGTTATGAAGTTTCCATCTATCATATGTCCATTGTCCTTGACCTCATTTTTATGGTTCAGTGACTACTTGAAAAAAAGTTTAGATTTTTAGTATTCTTAATTTCTCTCTTGTTATGAGTAATAGGATTACTATATTTGGTATGTGCCTACCTTGCAAGGTCCTCGTGCCTGTCAGACAGTTTTCACTTGACCTAGACCTCATTTCATGGATTAGTGAACAAAGTTAAGTTTTCGTGGTCAAGTCCATATCTCAGATACTATAAGCAATAGGTCTACTATGTTTGATGTATGGAATGATTGTAAGGTTTACATGTCCAACTGGCAGGTGTCATCTGACTTTGACCTCATTTTCATGGTTCTGTGGTTAAAGTTAAGTTTTTGTTTTTTGGTATGTTTTTCTAATACTGTATGCAATAGGTCAACTTTATTTGGTGTATGAAAATATTTTTTGATGTACATGTCAGTCTGGCATGTTTTATTTGACCTTGACCTCATTTTTACAGTTCCTTGCTCAATGTTAAGTTTTTGTTTTTTTGGTCTGTTTTTCTCATACTATAAGCAATAGGTCAACTATATTTGGTGTATGGTATGATTGTAAGGTGTATGTGTCTGTCTGGCAATTATCATTTGACCTTGACCTCATTTTCATGGTTCATTGGTCAATTTTAAGTTTTCCTGGTTAAGTTCTTTTGTTAGATAAGATACTATATGCAATAGGTCAACTATATTTAAAGCATGTAATGATTGTAAGGTGTACATGTCTGTGTGGCAGGGTTCATCTGACTTTGACCTCATTTTCATGGTTCATTGATCGATGTTAAGTTTTCCTGGTTAAGTTTGTTTCTTAGATACTATGTGCAATAGGTCAACTATATTTAAAGCATATTTGGTGTATGGAATGATTGTAAGGTGTACATGTATTTCAATTTTTTTATCTGACCTTGACCTCTTTGTTTTGGATCATGTTAAGTTTATGTGATAGTTGTAGTAAAGCTTTATATTTAGGACTATCAACATAAAATCAATGGTCAGTAAAGAAGGCGAGACATTTCAGCATGAGCACTCTTATTTAAAATTTTTGTCCAGTTTGTTTCTGTAAAAAGGATAAAATATTCCAGTTAATTTTAAAGAATTTGTTTTTATGCCTCTCATATATGGACATATAGACTAATATTGTTCATTCTATTTTGATTGTATTATATATATTTAAAAAAACCTTTGGTGGTGAATAGCTGAAGATTTACCATTGTGCTTCTCTCGTTTGGTACAACACAGTTGAATCCCCATGACCTACATTTCATGTGTGATGACTTTTATACACCAGCATGAAAATAACACTTTCGGCAACCATTTAATTATATTAGATCACCAGAAGCTATAGATATTTATTAAGATATATCAATAATTTATTATTATCATAATAGTTAAAGACACTCAGCATGGGCTACATTTAAAACTTTATGATTAACATTTTGGTTGATCACATATTTATTGGGACAGTCATCTGTGCCTTACAGAGTCATTGTCTACACAGCCAAATTTTGCTCACGTGAATTTCACGTGAATCTCATTACACGTGAATTTCACATGAATTTCACGTGAATTTCACATAATTTCACGTTAATTTCACGTGAAGTGATTTCACGTGAAATTCACGTTAACTTTCACGTTAATTTCACGTGAAGAGATTTCACGTGCAATTCACATTAAATTTTCATGTGAATTTCACGTGAAATTATTTCACATGAATTTCACATAAAAAATTTCACGTGAATTTCACGTGAAAAAATATAAATGGTGTCTAAGTTATAAAAAATTAACTGAAAATCAAAAATTTTGTCAACATCTCATACCTTGTATTATATGTATCATATATTCCCTGGGAATCTCAATTTAATTTAAAAAATTCTATTTTCACGTGAAATTCACGTGAATATTTCACGTTAAATTCACGTGAAAATATTCATGTTAAATTCACGTGAAAATTTCACGTTAAATTCACGTGAACAATTTCACATGAAATTAACATGAATCAAAACTCCTGTGAAATTTATTTTCATTTTATCTGAATATAAACCATGAGTTCATAAGAGAAATTTAAATTTATTGAGTTAAATTTTTGCAATATGAAAACAAATTCACCTGAATTTTACACATACTATTATTCATTTCAATTTTGCAAAATTGAATCATTTCAAAGCTGTTATTCTTTGTGTCTCAAGATGTACATAAAAGGACATAGAACCAATGTAAATGGTTGATATTTATCCTTTTTAAGCATGAATTATCTCCTTGATAGTGGATTAGATGCAACTACAAAAATATGTTGGGTCTTGAATTATATTTTTTATCACTGTTTATATTTATCTCTAGTAGAGTCATGAAAATGGAATTTTGTATACATGTGTAACTCTTATTTGAATTTCAAATTCATAGATGCATATATTATAGTGATGGACTAATTGATTTACTAGTAATATTTCTATAATTATTAATTTGTAAATTTAATTACTTTCACACATCTTATGTCTTCTTCACTTTTATACTTTTAAAAATGTGGGAGGTAACCCCAACTTATGAAATAGATTACTGTTACTGTAATAGATTCTTTACTTCCCATAATTGCAAAGAAAAGAAAGGATAATATATATATATATCATTTACTTCCAAACATGAGTTATCTCCTTTTTACTGTGCATAAAACTTTTCCTCAAACTTATAAGTCAAGAAAAATTGTGAGCAATTTGAATCGCACATAAGTTTAACATTAGGACATATGAATAAAAACAAGTAAGTATATTTACAGAAAAGAATTTTATATATACTATGGTTAGTCAATAAATGTAAATTTGAATATTTATCAATTTTTTAAGTATATTGAAAGTGCAGTATAAAACTGCTATGCTTTCACAAATATCAAAAATGTTTGATTCAACGTGCATTATAAAAGTGGTGAATGTTAATAACTTGATCCCTCACCCTAAATAAGGAAGAAATAAATATCATAATATCAGGGTTTATATGTGTATTGACTGGATAGCAATTTATTTGTTTGTATACTTTAAAAATATTCCATACTGTTTTTATAATGTAAAGATTTCTCAATTTTCCTTATGAGTTGATGAGTTGTCCGGGTTTGTCAATCAATGGGGAAAATTTTAACTAAAACATGTAAAAAGCTTTATCTTTATTTAGTTTGATAATTTTGGGTATTAAATATAAGGTAAATTTTAAGTAGTTTATTTAGGATTGTCCTTAACCCTGGAAAAGGTTAATGTAAAATTTTGAGTGTCCCCATTATTATGGGAATTTTTTTCCAATCAATGATGGAAAATAGTTACAGAAAAAAGGGCAAAGTTGCAATAATTAGCAAACATGGGTCCAGCATCGTGAAAAAGTCTCCAAAAGGTGGGAATGTGGTGAAATACCCCCTTTTTCCTCCTAAAATCTGCTTCTGATTTCAAACATAAAAAGTATTTCTTTAAAATGTTTAAAATGAACTGCATTTCTTTTCTCTTTCTTAAACTTAATTTTGAGTTTCAAAAACAGAATATACTTTAAAAAAATGTTTTTATATCAACATGTTTAAATAGTTCCAAAGTTAATAAAAGTTGCATTCTGTCCATAACAGTAGATAATGACAGGAAATGTTAATAGTTAAATTGAACTAGTTATTCCAGGTTTAACACTTAGTTGCATGAATATTACAATTTATTGTTTTGCTTTTTATAACATGAGATCTTTACAAGAAGCAAATTTTTTATAATCATTGAAATTGAAAGATTGCATGATCAATTGTTGCACTGGGACACATTTTAAAATTACAAAACAATGTCCCTGTATTCTTAGATTAATGTTTTTATTCAGAAAAAATGAATGGTTACATTTACACTTTGTTATTAAAAAAAAGTTACATTCTTAAAACCAGGAAATTTACACCAAACTTAAAAAAGCTGTAAGCTTTTCAAATATTTTTAATTATATTTAAACTTTATTGATAATAAATAAATTTAAAGTCTGTTAATATACAGTGTCCCAGATGCATTAGTCGGCTGTTGTCTGCTCTTTGGTCGGGTTGTTGTCTCATTGACATGTTCTCCATTTCCATTCTCAATTTTATGTATGTTAAATTATTGATTGACAGTAAAATATTATTTGAAAGCTTTAATAAGTGCATGTGTGGTAAATGATTGCCAATTAGACAAGGCTGGTTTATTTCTCATTGAATTAAAGTTAAACATGTATAGAGATATATATATAAATAATTTGTTATATGTTCCAAAGATTTGTATAGTAACTTAAGAATGGGGGAACTAGCAGGTACCTATTTTTCACATGGAGAAATACTTTGAACATCAGAACAATATCCGTGAATCTCTCGTCCGGAGTCGGTTTGTTAAAACGCTTGAAAGATACAGATTATGACGCGTTTTGAAGAGAAGGACGCCGACAGCCGATTGTCAACTGTCAACAACAACAGTATTTGTTTCAGTTTTAACAAGACAAACAATACCAAGGAGCTATGAATACTCGAGGATATACTACAGGTAACTCAAACAAATGATTTAATAGTGCAGGAATAAACAGAAATCTGCAATGACTGAATGAGAATGGTTTCATCTTCGACTTTTGTATCGTGTCCGTTCGCTCCCAAATTATACACGTTCGCCCCATAGGTCCGTACGCATCTAATTTCTAATTCCAGTTGAATTATAAGATATTTTATTATTTGTAAACAGTTACTTAGCTTGCCTTCTATTATTCACGAAGTCATGGGGTCTTAAGCTATCGATTTGAAATATAATAAAAAATAAATAAAAATTTGAACAAGAAGAAATTATCTATGAAAAATATAAACTGTTTCAGTGTTTGTTTACTTTACTTCATCAAAATAGATAAGGTTAATGTGTTTTAAACTAAAGTTATACTACTAACTTATTAGTTGATTACCTGCATTATTTTCATTCATTCAATCAATTGAATTCACCAATCCGTCCTGACTGCAATGTTCAGATGGATACTTAAATCTTTTCAAAAGCATTTAGTTTCTCATATCGAATTCTTTTAGTGTTGAACTTCCCAGACACATGTATGTTTTGTTTATTAATATCAGTCGGTTAAAGAGCTCTTAAGAGCTCTTGTTCCTTGTTATTAGACTCCCCTGACCAGTGCTCGATAACCCGCTACAGAATTTTTTTTTTATGAAATATATGCAACCTGACTGTAAATAAAGATTACTTTAACTAAATACTTTACTTTAATGGCAGATTGAAAATTCTTTATGAATAAAGGAGATGGATATGATAAATTCTGACTGAGTCTTACATGTAATGTATACAGTATAAATTTGTCACTTTTTTTTTTTATTTGTGTATGAATCAAACCGATACTACATTGTATTACATATATCTTATCTATGATTAACTCTAAGTTATATAGATAACAAAACACTTGCAGTTATCACATACTGAAACATGTATTACATGACACAAGACAATCACTGACAAATTTCCAGACTTGCTAGCAGTAACTGAAAGCCAGCTCAAATACCTAATCTGGTGTACACTCTTATACAGGTGGCCAGGGTTAGACACTAACATTAGAGGATATGTAGTCCAAAGGACTACCAAGAAAAATTTTGGGGTAGTCCTGGTAGGCCACCTCTATCACCGGTGAGGGCCGCAACGCGGCCCGAATTAGCTAGGGGGGTTTGGGGGCATGCCCCCCCAAGAAAATTTTTCAAAATAAGATGCCATTTCCTGCCATCTGAGCACATCAAAAGCACACAAATGTTCATATGAGTTTTGAAAATATTTTGTTTTTTTTCAGATAAAAGTTAACATTCAGTGAATCAATTTTATTCTTCCTGAACTTTCCCCTGCAAGAAAATTTTGAAAAATGAGATGCAAAATCCTGCAATCTGAGACAATTTCTAAGGCCTTGTTTGGAGGAGTTATTTGACCTTTTATTCCAGAATTATTTAGAAAACATGAAAAGGATAAAAATCAGTCAATGTTTTAATTTTTCATTAATTCTTCAAACAGTTTATAAGATTTTTGTTGAAGTGATACAATGTCTTTGTTTGTGTAGTAGAGGTCATCTTCATCATCACTATTGAAATCCATTTAGTGGATAAATTCTTGAAACAAAATGCCTTTAATACTGTTTTGAATGGCATACATATGTTTTTTTTAACAGGAAAGCCTCCAAAAAAAAATTCAGTGATATTGTTGTCTTTTTTCAAAACTACCTCTACCGTTTTTTTTTTTTTTGAGGGGGAATGAAATTTGTTTATCCAAATTGGGAAGTTTTTTTAACACATGTACGTTTTTATTGCTGACCTTTGCTGTCTTTTTTCAGTTTTTTCACGTATATTTTGGTTGTCAGACATTTTCAACCTGAAAGGTACTTTTCGGGGAGGGGAAAGAAACGGAAACAATGATGGTACTTATTACATTGAAAACCACGTGCATTACAAACACTGTGATGATTCTAATCAGAAATCTGGATCTCAAAAGTGCTTTCATAATATCAAAACATAAATATGAAAAAATTTACGTACATTACTACCAATGCCATCACTTTTGGAAAAATGTAAAATTATTAGGACTTTTATGCCATTTTAGCATTGAAATAGCCAGATCATACACAAAATTTCAGGTGGTCCACAGGACTACTGATTTACCATGTTTGGGTAGTCCTCCTAGATTTTAGGGGCACCGGACTACCGTTAGTGTCGAACCCTGGTGGCTGTACCTCACTTTGACATTAGATTTAACGTCATATCACATGTATCAGAAGGAAAACAATTGTGTAGATTTTTTTTATTCAAACATATTTAGATTACAGAAAACAACCACAAGGGCCAAGGGATTTCCAACTAGGGGAGGGAAATGTTCCCATAAGTCTTGAACTCGCAAATGGCATGAATCAATAATGACAACAAGACGATACAATATAAAAAAGAAGATGTGTAATTGATTGCCAATGAGACATCTCTCCACAACAGACCAAAATGACACAGCCTTCAACAATGAGCAAAGCCCACATACTCAGCTATAAAAGCCCCAAAATCACAAATGTAAAACATTCGAACAAGAAAACTAATGGCCTAATTAATCAGGGGCGTAAAGGGGGTATCTGCACAAAAGAACGCAAAATAAAATTGCCATTTCACGATGAACAAACAATTTAAAAAATTTTGCATGTTGATCTTTTTACCGATTTCACGAAACACAGTGAATAACGAACCCTTTTCACGGCTGCACGTGAAATAAAAATGGCAAAACACGTTGCACCAAAATAACCCTTTACCACCCTCATTAATGTACAAAAAAATGAACAACCACTGAATTACAGGCTCCTGAATTGGGACCGGCACATCATACAGAATGTGGCGGGGTTAAACATGTTAGGGGAATCCCAACCCTCACCCTTATACATGTTATATATAGATTATGACAAGTTTACAGATCAAGTTCAATATATATTCTGTTCAGAAAAAAAAACTTCAGATGTTTTATTTTTGCAGAGCTACATGTACATACCGGTACATGTAGTCCTTGGACTTAAAAAAAATTCACGCAAATAATCAGTTTTTATACGACAGCAAAAAAATGTTGTGGTCGTATATTGGTATCACGACGTCGTCGTCAGCATCGTCCAAAGACACTTGGTTTCCGGATAATAACTTTAGTTTAAGTTAATGGATATCTATGAAATTTAAACACAAGGTTTGAAACCACAAAAGGAAGGTTGAGACTGATTTTGGGGGTTATGGTTCTAACAGTTTAGGAATTACGGGCCCAAAAGGGGTCAAAATAAGAATTTTTCTAGTTTCCAGACAATAACTTGTGTGTTAGTCAGTGTATGGATCTTTCTGAAATTGTACCACAAGGTTCCATATCACAAAGGGAAGGCTGGGATTGAGTTTGGGGGTAATTGCCCCAAAGGTTCAGGAATTAGGGGCCAAAAAGGGGGCAAAAAACAAGCAATTTTCTAGTTTCCAGACAATAACTTGTGTTTCAGTGTATGGATCTCTCTAAAATGTAATGCAATGTATCACTACACAAAGGGAAGGCTGGGATTGAATTTTTGGGATAATTTCCCCAAACGTTTAGAAATTAGGGGCCAAAAACAAGCATTTTTCTAGTTTCCTGACAATTAACATTATGAGATCAATGAAGATATTGATCTGATAATTATCATATTCAGTGTTCCAGCATGAATCTCAGGGCAGAAGGGTGCTAGTTGTCTGAAAGGGCACTTTAGCGTTATAACCCAGATTCTAAAGGCACTGTTGGACAGTGTATAAATTACCTTGAATATTGCTAGGCTCAGCTGGAGAACATTAGTTGTATTTAAACCATATCCAGAAATTAATGTGTTCTTGATGTTGGTACCAGTAAGAATTTTTTTTTATCAAATTATCATACCATGAAGCAAAGCATATCATTTTGATGTTAATCTAAACAAACTTGTACATTTGGTAAGGAAAATAATCATCAGAAATTTCAATGTTTTATAACTTATACCAGTCTATAAAAATAAACAAGTAGTTTTGAAAGATGCAGTTATACATGCAAAATTGAATGTTTAATGTAATTAAATTTTCTACATTTAAATTACTTGTTCAAACATATAGTATATATGTTATTGAGAGTTATTTATTATCATTTGAATAGTTACAAAAAAGTATTTTTAAGTGCACACCGAAGTGCTCCTCAGTAAGGAGTTTTATAAATATAACAGGTGAGACAGGAGATGATCATATTACATTGATGCAATAATATATTGCATATATTGCAGAAGGTATAAACAGTTACTTTTTTCTCCATCATTGTTAAAAATAAATTTGTTGAGTGCTCCTATGTCAGGAGGATTATAAAATACAAGAAGTTAAACAGGAAGTGATCTTGTTATGTTCAAAATACAAATTTCTTTGATTTTTCTTTAAATTTCATAGTCATGGTTATGAAACAAAACATTTAATGGAGAGTTGTCTCATTGGCACTCATACCACATCTTCTTATATCTATTTACCAATTAAGTCAAAACTAGGTGTGTGATGTATGCCTTTAAAATTGTTTAAGATTTTATTTTTTATGTTATCCCTACTGAAATAAATTTTTTCAGGTGTACATGCTGTACATAAACATTACAAATGGATAACATGTGGACATTTCATTCTGTATTAAATATTTAGTATTTGTTCAATTATCTTAAATCCACTATTTAGCAGTAAACAATCATTAACAAAGGTGATAAAACTGCCAAAGCATTAGGTATTTAACTTAATCCCATTGTCACTTAATAAGTGTTACACAATCAGGTAACAATTTTACCGGACAGTAGGCATGAAATTTGGAAATTTTATTTTTTTGAAAAGGCAGAAGGGTGCATTCTTTTACTTTGGAGGGCAGAAGGGCGGGAGTAAGGGCACCAAGGGCGGGCCGCCCTTCTATTTAGGGCAGGCGGGAACACTGATATTGTATAGTTTTATCATGACAAGTTGCATATCAAGTTCAAATTTTGTTTCAGTTCAGATGATTTTATTTTAGAAACTGTTTAGGAATTATGGTCCAAAACAAGCATTTTTCAAGTTTCATGGCAATAAATTGTGTATAAGTGTAGGATCTCTATAAAATTGTACCACTTAGTAGGTTCCATACCTCAATAGGAAGGTTTGGATTAATTTTTGGAAAAACTAGACTAAACCTTTTAATAATTATGGGCCAAAAACAAGGAACCTATGGTTTCCAAACATTAAAGTCTGGAATAATACACATTGTACATCATTTGTATATGTTCATACACCTGAACTAATATATAATTATATGAAAATATGATATAATTTCCCTTCACCCAAGATTAAATGACATAGAAGTTAACATAAACTACAGGTCACAGTACATCCTTCAACAATGAGCAAATCTCACACAGTGTACCTTTCTATGGAACTCTATGAAATTGAGCCTCAAGGTTCCATACCAAAAAAGGAAAGATCAAAAGGGTTTATTATAGAAGTCTAAGGGAAAATTGTATAAAAATTAATTTCAAATGGTCACAACTTGAAAACTAATTTAATAATGACAAGGGGTCTTCAGTTACTATTGTAAGACTACAATGGGATGACTTGCTTTTAGTTTAAACTACTGGGCAAAATTTAATCAAACTTTGCCTCAATCATTAAAAGGGTATCTAATACTACTAATTATGATTTTCAAAACAACAGTGAATACATTTGAGCGACACAGGCTCTTGAAAGCCCAGGGTTGGCAAAAACCCGGGTTTTATGAGTATTGCCCAGCCAAGTGGGAAATACTGGGAAAACCCGGGTAATTCTGGGCAATACTGGGTAATATAAAATATTGGCCTGAATTTTAAAGAGGATCCAGTGATCAAACACAAATGCAATACATTTAAGATATTAATAAACATATTTTGATTTATAAATAAGTTTTCTTGTTTGAGAGTCTTATAAAACAAGTGTATGCATTTGAGAAAGTATTATTCTAGCAACTCTGAGACAAGTGTACATAAAGACACATTAGACAAATATTTATGGAAAAGCCTTTCTCAATAATTCTCCTAAAATCTATTGAATCACCCTTCTGTCTAGATTGGTCAAACTGTAAACATAAAGCCAAAGAATTCAAATATATATAACTAATATTAAGAATTAACAATTTAAATATACATGTAAGAAAAATTACTTTTACATAATTTATATGTACATCACTAATTAATAAGTAATTATTCAGATTAGAACACATATGTTTATATAACAATAATCAGCCTTTTCATTTCTATAGGGGTTAATGACATGACCCTGTAGGGTGTTATTTAGCTATATGATTGCATAGCAATTTAAATTTATTTACTCAAACACTGCAATAAAATGCATTTTTTTCAAAGTTTGGATTATTGAAACAATGCTTGGAAGGTATCCTAAAATGTGCAAATCTTGTATTCTGCCTACATAGAATTAGTGGAGAAGAGAATGAAATTGAAATTTCAATCTACTAGAAATGACTCTCAATGGTTATCTGTATAAAATGTATATATTTAGCTATAATACTATGAAAGTTCAAACTACAACAAGTCTTTACTATTTTGTGTTGAAATAAGCTCAAAAATCATATTGCCCAGTATTACCTGTTTCTGGGAGTATTGCCCAGCCGGGAAAACCCGGACCCGGTAATACTTTGCCAACCCTGTGAGAGCCCCTAGTTGATATTTGATAGTATAACCCTAAGGCCTTTACTCCATGGAAAGATTTTTTAAACACCTGATTCGCATAGGATTTTTCAATAAAAAAATCATCAGGTTTAAAGTATTAATGCATTGTGAAAACGAATATTTCATCAATGAAATTCCAGTAAGATATTCGCATGAATATCCTTTCTATATAAGATACAAATTTTATTAAGTCTGATACAGATTTTTTCATATGCAAATCGTTGCAACTGAGGCACTACACAGGCATCAAAAGGCGTCATTATGGAGTAAAGGGGTGGACTGGCATCAAAAGGCGTCATTATGGAGGAAAGGGATAATTCCAAGTTTAATATAAATAGAAATTTGTGTATAATATTATAAGCAAACTGTTTGCAAAACTCTTTGAATAGACATAGTATTGCGTCCACTACTCCACATGCTAAATACTGTTTTCTCTTTCAGCAGTTTTACAAGGTATGGGCAGAGGAGTTGACTATTGATAATGACTGATACTGGAATGAAGTAACCTACATGTAGTGTCCAATGACTCCATGTCTGACAGTCCATTTTACATGTAGAAAAAATGTACGTTGACAGCCAATGCTAAGTATTAATCTTAATCATACATGTATATACAATGATTGTATATGTGCATCTCTGAGACTTATATTTCACTGTTGTGTGGCTTCATTTCTGATCAGAGACTGATAATAATCAGATTATCCTTTATTTTAAGTTCAAATATTATGTACTAGCTATAGTAACTACATGTACTCAATGACTTGCATTCATTTAACTTGTAATAATTATGATGCAGCATCCAACAAAAGTATATCTTTTGACCTTAATTTTATGCCTCACTGATCATGATTGTGTATATGTATGATTTCTGTCAGATTGTGGTACATTTACTTAAAAAAGTTTTGAGTGTTTTGCACATATACATTGTCATTGGAGTTAAAATAAATTTGATTTCTGATAATGGCAGAGTGTTTTGAACATTGCTTCATAGTGATGATCAGTTTACCTTTAATCAATATATATATAATGTACATGTACACTGCTACTTTTGAATAGGTACAAAATGTACTATTTCTGTACTAAAAATCTGTAGTAGTGGACATTTACTTTAATATTTAGTACTTTTCTTTACTTTAAAATTATTGTAATATTTAGGTACCTGTATTTTACAGTACTTGTTTTGTACTAAAATTTGGTACAGAAATAATACCCACAGTGATCACAATATTCCATATTTGAAAATCATAACTTTAAAAGAGATTTAAAATAGACAAACTTTCAAAATGCTGAAAATATAACGGTGTAATAACATGAATAAAAACTATTGTACTTAAATTTCAAGTACAAATCAAGTACTGTTAAATACAGGTACCTAAATATTACAATAATTCTAAAGTAACAAAATAGTACTGAATATTAAAAGTAGATTTCAGTACTACATATTTTTGGTACAGAAATAGTACCTATGCAAAAGTAGCTGTGTATATAAATAGAATTTAATTGTTGCAGATTGAAAATTTTTAGTAATTTTAAAAATAAGGAGATGTGGTAGGATTGCCAATAAGAAAACTATCATGATGAGCCACAGTCAAAATAAAGGGAATGTAAGCTCTTTTAGGCCACTTCTATTATGACCTTGTCCTTCAACAATGAACCTAACAATACTGCTTAGTCAGCTGTTAAAGATCCTGACAAATGCACAACAGTTCAATCTAGAAAGCTACAATGTAGTACTAGTCATTTTGCTAGTGATGTTCACTTATTGGTTATTAAAAGAAAAAGTAATTGTTTTCTCTCTTGGTGAATATTTTTTACAACTGTTGTTTGTGTGAATTTGACATATATCTAAATGAATTTTCAGTTGTACAATGTATTGCCATTTTTTTTTATTTGGAAAACAGTTCATCAGGTTCAGGTCTTATATTTATAATAATCACTGGAATTTAAATTTTCAGAATTACACATTTGTTGCTCCCCAGATGTAAGTGGAAGTGAAGTTATACAATCAAATGAATGACTTGATTAGATATACATGTAGATGAGACCCTATAGCTACAGTACATGTAACTGGTATGTATTTGTTACAGTATTTGTAGTCAAAATGGTATAACAAAATGCTGAATCCTGTGCAAATTTAAAAGGAGTCCATACAAAGTGACAAAATAAAAAACACTATCAATCAACAGATCAAGGAAAAGTTAATCTGCTACATTTGTATATACATGTATGGAATAGGCATGTAGTTACATTTATTTACCCTTTTCAGTCCATGTAAATTGATGAGAATAGAATTTTATATTCTGGATTTCCTAAGATTTCAATTCTTATTTCATATTAATATTCCCATGTGTTATGCTTGTAGTTTGAGAAAATTATCAAAATGGCTTGACCAAGATTAAACAATTACTGATATCATGAATTCGGCCATTTAATTTTTTGTCTTGTCTGCAACTGATTGTATGCATGGTGTACATATAAAAAAAGAAGATGTGGTATGATTGTCAATGAGACAACTCTCCACAAGAGACCAAAATAACACAGAAATTAACAACTATAGGTCACCGTACAGCCTTCAACAATGAGCAAAGCCCATACCGCATAGTCAGCTATAAAAGGCTCGAAATGACAATGTAAAACAATTCAAACGAGAAAACTAACAGCCTAATTTATGTAAAAATGTCTGTCTGGGCAGGGTTAATCTTACCATGACCTGATATTCATGGTTCATTGGTCAATATTAAGTTTCATATTTTGGTCTGTTTGTTGTATACTATGCAAGCTATAATCAATAAAGAGATCAGCTATATTTGGTGTAAGCAATGGTTGTAAGGTGCACATAGATATAAGAAGATGTGGTATGAGTGCCAATGAGACAACTCTCCTTCCAAGTCAAAATTTATAAAAGTAAACCATTATAGGTCAAAGTACGGTCAACACGGAGCCTAGGCTCACACCGAACAGTAAGCTATAAAGGGCCCCAAAATTACTAGTGTAAAACCATTCAAACGGGAAAACCAACGGTCTAATCTATATAAAAACGAGAAACGAGAAACACTTATGAACCACATCAACAAACGACAACTACTGAACATCAGATTCCTGACTTAGGACAGGTGCAAACAAATGCAGCAGTTTAAACGTTTTAATGGTACCAAACCTTCACCCTTTTTCTGAAACAATAGCGTAACATCACAACATAGAAAGACACACTATAAAATATCAACTGAAATAGCTTAACTCAATCAAAGGACATATTAACACCATTGAACATACATTCTAATGCTATTTTTATGTAACAATTTTTTTCATTGGTTAAAAGTTGCCGTCAAATCCACAGTTGATCAGGCGTAACTAAGGAGGGATCCACCATTTTGAATTGAAAGGATCAACAAATATTCGATTACTACAATATTATCGAAAATAAAACAACACCTACCTCGAATTCCCCGTTTTAATGTGATTTTATCCGAATTTGAATCGTAGAGGTAACGTAAAAACCTCCAGTTTGTAAGTTTTCATTTGTATGACGTCACGTTTAGCTACAACGTCTTTGCGCCAAAATCATTCATGAAGATTCGCGGATTTTTTTTGTATGTCAAATTTGTACATTTTTTCAAGCTCTAACGTATTATTTCTTTTTGTACTGCATTAGAATCGAATAACAGTACTGTAGTTGAAGAGTTGCCACCGTCAATTTTGATTTGACGGTCGCAAATGTCCGTTTTACTGTCTCCGCTACGCGTCACCAGTAAAACTGTATTTGCGACCGTCAAATCTACAATTGACGGTGGCAACTCTTCAACTACAGTACTGTTATTCCTTAACTGAACAAATAAATTTGACCTATGATACAATGTAAATTCAAAAAAAAAAAATGTCTGTCTGGCTTAGTTTTTCTGACCTTGACATTATTTGCTTATAGACAGTATTTTTTTCATGGATCATTGGTTATGTTAAGTTTATATGATACTTAAATAGTAAAATTACATCTTTAGCATATTTAGGACAATCAACATAAAATTTATCATGAATAGTAAAGCAGGCAAGACATTTCAGCGTGTCTACTTGTCTCTTGTTATATCTATTTTACATGAAATTTATACTGAGTGCCAATAAAAACACAATTCTGGTCCCCTTACACATGCTACAGTACATGTAATTATGCCCCAGCAACAGTCGAGTGGGGGGGATAATATCAATTTACCCCTGTCCGTCCATATTAGGATACTTTGTTTGTCTGGCTATCTCCCCCTACAGTTTTGGAGGTACAGCTTTAATAATTTGTAATGTTAACATGGCAAATTTCAACCATTATGAACTTCCACACCTCCGTTGCTGAGGTAATTAAAAATGTACAGTCTGCTAGATTATCAATTTTCAGAGCATTTGGAGTTTTGATTTATACCCCTATGGAAGCTTATCATAAATTTCTTGACTGGAAAAGTATAAGGTAACCAGATGTTCTAGAATGCATAGAGCCATAAACATACTATGTTAGTATTGTAATTTAAATGGGTCTAAGACATGTAAGAAGGGGGCTTGAAAATGAATTGTGTTTCTATAGGCACTAAGTATACTTATATACACAGGTAATGTGTAGTACACATACATGAATAGAGTTTGTTTTCATAAGTAATTTATTATAAAATGTGATGTGGTATGATTGCCAATGAGACAACTATCCACCAGAGTCCAAATGACTGAATATTGCCAACTATAAATGATCATGTACAGTTTTCAACATTGAGAAAAACTGATACAGCATAGCGAGCTAAAAAATGTCCTGAAACAGGGTTGGCAAAAACCTGGGTTTTTTTAGTATTGCCCAGCCCAGTGGGAAATACTGTGAAAACCCGGGTTTTACTGGGTTTTACTACATTGTAGGTAAATCACTAATTGATCATGTCAGAGCTAAAAATAAAATACAGTTATCTCCTAATTATAAGTTTGGTAAATCATTGGAGATTAAATTGATGTTATCTTTTTTACTTGACTACACGTACAGAAACAAACATGCTGAATTTATTATATTACAGGAACTGTATAGGAAGTATTCCAAGAGTATGATTGCTAAGTATGCATTACAGGATTTTATCATTGGAGCAACATCTTAGGAGGATAAGTGCAAATGTATGAAGGAATCCTTGGGTACAAATAGCAATTATATGCAGAAGAGGACTCTTACAACATTATTAACAGACATGTAGTCATAGTAGTGGTGTATTCAAGAAGTGTAAACCACCTGGAATTAACTATTGTGTTGATTTTTCAACAACAAGTACTTTCAGAATATAATACAATTCGAATTCAAATTATTGTGTCAACATACAAGTTACAGTAAAAAAATGAAAATGCATGTTTTAAAATGAATTTTATATAAAAAAAAATGAAATAACAAGAATTTTTAGCTTATTGTGCAGCCAAACTTTGAGATCCTTTAATGGTATATGCCTGTTGTTTTTGTCAACATTTTGCCTAAATCTTAAGATCAGTGTTAAAATGAGAAAAAAACTATTTTTGCATATATGAAACAAAAAGTAAATAGTTGTAAATTACAGACAGACTTTCAATTTGATACATCTGTATATCATCTATATTTCACAGAACTTTCTATTTTAGTTTATTAGTACAATGAGATATGAAATATACATCAATCAGACAGCAATACAACAACAAAAACACCTGAAAAGCATTTAGGTGCTAACATGCAGTCCTCAACAAGAGACGTGTCTAAAAGATATGCCATGATCTATTTAATTGACCAGAGGCTATAAACAATTACAATATGAATCAAGAATAGCCATCAACACCAAATTCTTTGAATATTTTTTTTTTAATTAAGATGAAATTTTGGACAACCACTGAAAAGGTTTCTGGCTTTAAACGGTACATGAATATGTGGCGAGGTGAACTATTTTTTTTCTTCAAAACCTTCTTAAAAGAATTGGCATCTTTGCAAGTAGGTATTTTCATAATGTGATTGGTTTGTGTCAAAACTGATGACCACACAATATGACTTGTACATACATAATAAAAATCAACTCAAATGAAATATACATCAGTGCAAACATCTTCTATAAATGACCACAGTCCATAAATCATTTACAAAAAAGGATTGAGACTCGAACACAACTGAAAAAGTTCTAGGAGTGAACTAAGGTGCCCTGGATATTATTCATAACCTGTGATGCATTTTCTTGCCTTCTTTGTTTAAGACCAACAAATTTTGGATACAAAGAAAATAAAATAGAATGGAAGTATGAACACATGGTCAAGAACAAGAAGAATATTTTTCATGCTTATACATATCAAAACAGAATCTGTATTAGATTAGAATTGACTTACATAAATTAGCTCAAATTTGTGTGATTGAGGCGAATTCACTTTAATTTAAAAAAAAAAAGCTAGATTCATGTTAATTTCACGTGAAAAGTTCACGTGAATTTCACGTGAAAGCTCAATTCACGTGAATTTCACGTGAATTTCACGTGAAAGCTCAATTCACGTGAATTTCACATGAAAATTTCACGTGAATTTCACATGAAAATTTCACGTGAAATTCACGTGAATCAGTATTTCACGTGAAATTCACGTGAGTTTAACGTGAAATTCACGTGAAATATTTCACGTGAATTACGCGTATAAGCTCGATTAACGTGAAATTCACGTGAATTTTTCACGTGAAATTCACGTTAATTTCACGTTAATTTCACGTGAACAAAATTTGCCTGTGTAGTTTACATATAAGCCAAGATATCAAGAAAGCTTGTCGACATTTACAAATCTCTTTATAGTTAGGTTTTAGGGTTAGGGCTAGTGTTAGTATTTGGTATGGTTAAGGGTTTGTTTTAAAGTTGGGTTCATTTAGTAATGCCCTATTTAGGATGAGTTCTTAAAAAATTGAAGGCCCAGAACTTTATGAAAGTATAAAAAAGCCAAAAGCAAGTAGTATGCCATCAAAACCCTTCCACCACTCCACTCCAAGGTAGTACCGTTCAGTGTTTTAGTGATTAACTAGTTATACAATGTATATACTTGGCATTTGATTACTGGTATTGAATAGTCATGTAATAAACATTTATGCTTGCATTAAGCAATCAATTCATCATTCCAAATTGCTTTTTATTTTGATTTTTCTTTCTTGCTATAACAATTGCAAGGACATTTGAATAGAGTGGCTTATTAGCCAATAAACTATCAATTATTCTATCATTATATGCAACAATTTATTTTTCAATAGAGTTTCTTTTGTTTCCTCTTAGAGCTCCTATTACTTGGGTTCTAGAAGATTAGAAAAAGGATTCTGGAGTATGGCCTCATTTGTCTGAATTGTAAAATGTATGACATTAAACATTTGTTTATGATGATAGACATTAATTGCCACCAATTTTAAACCCTCCCCCTATTTTCCTTTACTAAACTAAAATTTCTGGATACATAATGGAAATTTTTTTAAAGCAGATTGTTTATGAGTTGGTATTTTCCATTTTTTTGTTGTGAAAAACTTCTGTAACGTGTTTTGTGATATTGTGAACAACAAGTTAATAAATCCTATGTCCATCCTTGGTAAGCTATAACCCTCTTATACTGGGTTAATTATAGTGGGAGATTTAAATCTGCTAAACACCTGGTAATCGATTATATCAAGGTATTAGCACTTATTAAACTAATAAATTAAACACCTGGGTTTATTGAGTAATATCATACTATTTAAATTCACTGTTATTATATAAACATTGTGGTCAAGTTATTTTTCTTAAAGATTTCAAACATGTAGTAGTTCAGTTGATGTCATTAGTTCATGTCTGTCAAAATTGTTTTTCGTAAATTGTTTTGTTATAATCTAGGCAGTTAGTTTTCTCAATTAGATTGTTTCATATTTTTCATGTCAGGACCTATTATAGCCGACT